>CM054115.1:2400000-3112500 GCA_028673005.1 Tanypteryx hageni
GCAAATGGAATTTTAAGCTAATATTTTTATTTTATCTAATAAGTCGACTGTAATTATTTTCGTCATCCGTTTTATTATATATGTTGCTTCAGGAATTTTTAACAGGTGGCGTTGCTGTAAGTTATGAATAAACTAAATATCTCAAAATTACATATTTTATAAAAATTTGTTTCAAGCAAAAGTCATAGAGAATATTATTCTCTACAATTTACGGACATTACTTATAATCAAGTCTTAAAGGAGATCTTTGACAAAAACCGAATAAATCAAAACTATTCCTACATGATGCATTTTAGGAAAAATAGTTTTAAAAAATATATACAGAATAACATTATCCACAATTTTTAAATTAAATGTTGTTATAAATTATGAAGTTTTAACAGATTCCGTGCAGGCGTAAATTTATTTGCCATTCCTAATTTTCGCTAGTATAGACATTAAGGGGCTATAATTATCATAGTTATATACGATATTAAAAAAATCGGCTGGCAATGAAATGGCTACTTCCTCTGTGATGGTTAGGGAAGAACTAAGAGCGTCGCAGTGAAAAAGGTCACCCCGAGCCTGCTAGCAACAAAACTAAAGGTAAATAGCATCTCTAGACCGATGACTTCATATGAAGTCACCCACAATGAATGTGTTAATGGAGAAAATTGGCAAAAATGAAAAAGAGAGCAAGAGTAAAGTGTCACTTCCAGATGACCAATTTTAAGCAAAAATTAATCAACTCATGTCCCTTTAATAAAAATGTCACATATACAATTTTGTATTGATCTGATTTATAGTTTTTGAGTTAGAGCATCTATAAAATTCCTATCACATACACACAGACACCATCATGAAAACAATACTTTCCCCTATAGTACTACGTATCGAGAAAGTAAAAAAGGGAACAGGCTACCTCATATGTCGTAACAGATACATGAATGTCTCTGTTAAAAATATTGTTAGCATGTATTTTGTGTAAATGATTTCAATTTTTTGTTAGCATAACATATTGCACAATGATATCCATTGTGTAAAGATGTTTTTAAAAGTCTCATCAAGTTGAATTCTATATTCCACTTACTCGGAGTCAGACTAAACTTATGCTTTATCTTCCTCATAGACGCTCTCTCCTAGCACTCAGCCAGTCCTTTGAGGGCTTCTGGTCTCTTCGTTATGCATTCACCACTAACTATGCATCAGTCTGCATTGCACATTGGCTGTTGGGCATTGGAGATCGGCACAACAGCAACACCTTGGTTTCCACTGTTACAGGAAGAGTTATTGGCATTGACTTTGGTTATTCTTTTGGTTCATCTACTCAATTCTTGCCAGTTCCAGAGCTGATGCCCTTCAGGTTGACTCCTCAGATCATAGGACTTAATCAGCCATTTGGTGAAATGGGTAAGTTTATTATAGAGAAAATACTGTATTTATTTGCATAAAAGCCACCACTCCATATAAACTGCACCCTTGTGTTTTGAGACTGAATCTAGAAAAAAAGAAAGTTTCCGAAAATAAGCCGCCCTTCAAAAATCACAATCAGGCATAAAACATACTAATATGTATCATTAACTTTACAAAAATATCAGTAAATATTTATATTGTTTGTAATAATAAAGTATTTAAGTAAACGATCAGCAGTATATTAATTTCGTGGGATACAAAGTACAATATTACCAAAAATCTCAGAATGCAGATTTTACCCGAACATGCTACATGTGGAAAGCAACAAAAAATCACAACAAATTTCAAACCAAAAGAAACACCACCAAAATGTTTCTTACAATAGAATTATTGGAATATGAGACTAAACTGTGATGATGCCATGATATCTGTCAAACTACAGAATTTTTCTCGCAAGCCCCTAGCGCTACCATAGCAATCTCCTTCAAAAACTGACATCTGTAACTCCATCATCAATAATAATTTCTTTTCCTTTTTATTTATTTCAGTGATTGTTATGTTTTTATGCATCACAAACTGCACATTGAATCAATCAGCCATTTAGCTAAGTCATAGTGAATTTTAATGATTATCTTACATTTCTGGATTTTCTGATTTTTTCCTCGCATATAAGCTGCATCCTCATTTTGGAGATGAAAATTTTGAGAAAAAAGTGCACCTTATATGCAAGTATATTTGACTCGCAAAATCTTTTGAATTTTTCATCATAGTCATATGCATGAAAGCATTACTTTTATAAATACTTGAAAAAGAAGTACTTCTTATTGCATCCTAAAAGCCAACCCAACCTCCTCCATTTTTCAGCATGAAAGTCCATGTTTTATATACTTGTAATCTAAATCGACTCACCTCTTTGTCTTATCATATACATTTCTTGGAATTTTCCTTCAGATAAAGTCAAGATCCTGTATAATTCAAATTTCAAAAAGCAACATACAGTAAAATCCCTTAGTTACACTTTTCTAGAGATTTTGGAAAAAAGTGAAAATTGCGGGAAAGTGTAAATTGCAGGAAAAGGAAAAATAGCTGAACCGATTTTACTTTTAAACCCGCTCATTTGTTACAGTAAGACTAACAATATAATCAGTGTTAAAAGAGCTAAGTTTATAAAAATTATATCTATTTATTCACTTATTTAACCAGCACACTTTTTAATGCATCACCTTTTTGAACTACGCGAATAATTGCTTCTGGAAAACTGACGCGAAATGCTAATTTGCGAAGTGCAAGTCCTATTTTCCCATAAGATGCCCTGTTATTATGAGCTAGTTGTTCCCAGCCAAATAATGCAGTTTAACAGAAACTAAAAGAAAACAACCGCAAATGAAAAACCTAGCATTATAAAATTAAAAAAATACTTTTAATTACCTTCAAAACCCATAATAGCAAATGAAAACCCAGCATAACAAAGTGATTACACTTCTTTTCATACTTGTACAGTTTACCTACACAGAATTTTTCATGTGATTTTCGATCTTCTTTTGTTCATTCTAAGGAAATGGTTTAATTTAAATTGAATTACTGAAATGAAATGTTGAGTAATCATGCAGGAGGAGTTCAGCTGCCGACTGAACATGATCAATTTTCACCTCAGATGCTTTTCAAGTACATTTTTATATGTATTCCTGATGTGTTTACAATGTGACAAGTATCTTGTATCACTTAACAGACATGCGGATTGTACGGTGATTTTTTGAAACACGATTTTACGACTTTTTAAAATTACTATTACTCGAATATAATGCTACTTTTAAAATGTCATTCTTTGGAAAAAACACAGTGTTATATTCGGGGCAATATGGCAATTTAAATTACAACAAATTACAAATTAACTTAAATTTAATTATAAACTGTGTGAGCCAAGGGGCAGAATTTGAGTGGAAAGGGTAAAAACATCATAGCGCCAAACTTGAACATCTTTTCAATAGCATTCATACTTGATTCAACGAGTAAATAACATAAATAGTATTTCCATATCTAGGTGCGCTGTATAGCATGCTCTGCTATCCCTGTTACCCATCCCTGGTCATAACAAACCACTGTGTTCATTGCTCAGTGCTGTTTCTACCATCTTAGTATACAGTTGTGTAATGTAATGCAGGGCTTTTCCCAGTGTTTTAAATTACTGTTGCCATTTTGCCCATCTTGTAGAAATGTCCAAAAAGCCTAAGCACAGTTCGTGTTTGTTAAAAGATAAGTTAGAATTGCTCAAACGCATCGACAAAGGCGAAAGTGAGACCAAACTAGCCTTAGAGTTTGGTGTTGGTAAAGCAACCATTAGTGACTGGAAAAAGAATCATACCAAAACTGAGCTATTTTGTGCCACTATTAGTGTTGAATCTCTTGGCAATCGTCACACATCGAAAGTGTCATCATTCAACAAAGTTGATGATGTGTTATTTTTGTAGTTTATACAACAAAGGGAAGGAGGAACTCCCCTAAGTGGGCCTATCATTCAAGAGCAAACTCTCCAGCTGAACAGTCTACTTGAACATGATCCTAACTTGACTACTAATAATGGTTGGTTGGTTCGCTGGAAAAAAGACATTGAGTGTGCCAACTGACTATATGTGGGGAAAACTTGTCCTCGAATCAGGCTGCAGCAGACGAGTACAAAATACAATTAAAAAATTTGGTTAGCTCTTTAAACTTAATGCCAAAGCAAATCTATGAGGGTTGAATGAAAAGTAGTGGCAACACTGCTGCCGAATGCGTAGAATGGTTGTAAATTGTCTGTTAGTGCACAGGGCTGCTAGGAGGCCATGCCTCGGATGTTCACAGTAAGTTTCATGCCTCTAAAGCAGTAAAGTGCACGTGAAAAAGCCGGGGAAGTCAACTACTCATAACACAGCACCCTAAGATATGTTCATGAAGTTGGAACAGCATTTCTGGATCAAAATAGAGGTCGCATGTAGTCATAGTGCAAAGGACTGTTGGCGTGGTTTGCAGGAAGCATGTAGTGATGATGTGTTTCTATATCAAACTGTCGCATGATGGGTAAAAGCATTTTGCCAGGGTCGGGACACTATGCAGGGTAATCATCGTGCATGGCAGCCCACTATTCTGGACAAGCAGGTGCAGCTCATAAAGTCACTGCTGGAAGTGGACAGGCAATGGACAATGCGCCAGTTGGCTGTGAAAGTTGGAATAAGGCAATTTACAATTTGTCACATCATTAAAGACATCATCGGGATGCGTAAAATTGCATCATGTTGGGTCCCACACCACCTTACCAAGGAGCAAAAGTGGCACAGGTATGCCATTGCTAACCTCCATCTTGAATGGTACCACAACAAAGGGGATACATTCATGTGCCGTATCATAGCCCTTGACAAAACCTGGGCATGCTGGCAATGGGAAACTTTAGAGCATCCTCCCTACTCCTCATACATGAATCCATGTGATTTTGATCTGTTCTCGAAGATGGAGGAACCACTCTGAGGCATGTGGCTTTGCAGTCTGGAAGAGGTAATGTGGGCAGTTGGGAGGTCTCTTGCAACTATCAACAGGAATCGATCTGCTGATGGCATCCGTCGCCTCCCACAGATTTGAGACAAGGGTGATCACATGGAAGGTGACTATATTTAAGGCATGTGATGTCAGTTTTCATTGAAATAAAAGTTGTCTTGACATACCACACTTGTTGCCACTATTTTTCATTCAACCCTTGTAATTGTTAAATTTTTAAATACTCTATTCTAAGAGTCTGGCATCTCAAAAAAAGCAATGTGCCTCTGGTTTCAAAGTAAACAAGGAATGTCTAACTGTGCTAACATATTCCAATGTAACCGGCACACATAAGTTGCCACTCATGGTTATAGGAAAATCTGCGAAACCTAGAGCATTTAAGAACCTCGTTTTTACTTTCCTAATTAAACTACTCTATCAATGACTATTTAAATGATACTTGACTGAAATGTGAAAGCAAGAATTCATCATCACTTGTGTCTTTTTATTTATGGCAAATATGTGAATTATTGCTATTTTTCTGCACTTATGGTCTTTTAAGCAAAATCAGAATTATTATTTTTTATTAATATTTTTATCATCGTTGACTTATTTAATATAGCAACTTATATTGTGACTTCTCTTTCATCAAAATTTGCTTATAAATATGCTCTCCTGGGCATCAATTCTGTACATGTTTTTCACTGACTATTACATTTATATAGCATTTAACTGTCTGGCTTGTCCTATATCAATGTTATTGATCTTTGGATGAAATAAATTACTATTGTTATTATTAATGCAAATTACTATATTGATAATGTTTGTGATTAATTTCTTTTGATAACTAAGCAAGATGTTTGACATGTGGCTGGTGCATTTATAGTGATTACCCAATATTAAACAAACCACAGAACATACATTTTGCTGTACCATCAGAAACAGTGAACAAAACAAAAAATGTTTTTCTAAATCATGTATGTGTTTTTGGTTGTGAAAATGGTATGAGCTATATGAGTAAATAGAGAGGGGCAATAAAAGTGGTTCAACGTAAAACATCCTGTGACACAATTCTTTGTCATTGCCCTTATAGCATAGGGTCATTTCCTGCAAAGTTCAACGGCCCTGGTAGAGGGATGGCTAGCGCGTCTGGCTCCCAATGCCAGGGTCGCAGGTTCGAATCCCGCCTTGGTCATGGATGTTTGTGATTGTATATGTTAGAGTTATTAATAATTCTATTAAAATACATGTAATTGGGGTTAACCTGTATGTATTAAATAAATTATTATTATTATTATTATTGTTTTCAGGAAGTGCTGCAGCAGACCCCTAGTAATATTTAAAAATAAAAGAAGCCAGTGTTATTTAGTACTGATTTTTAGTTTGCTTGAATGTTTCAGAACTATTTGCAGTATGTTTCTTTATTTACCTTTGTTCCCTAGTTCACTATATTTTTGAGGTAACTTAAAAAAACTGCAGAGTAGCTTATATACAGGTTCATTTACCGTATTTACCCGAATTCAAGACGAGGTTTTTTTCCAAATTTCAGCTTGCGAATATCGGGGGTTGTCTTAAATTTGAGCACGAAGTCATATACCATCAATACATCGTGGTAAATTGATTACGTGTCAATTCACTGTGCTTCAATTAATCAACTTGTTGACCATCAATACACCGCTCGACAAACTCATCACAAGTCAATTCATTGCTAGAAAAATTCATCGCGTGACAATTTTGTTGCGAGACAAATTCGTCGCGTGACAAATTGGAAGGCGAGACACCATGAAGAATTTGTTGAGAGATAAATTTACTTGCAATGAGTTTGTCGTGCGATGTATTGATGCTCGATGAACTAACCATGATGAATTGATGCACGATGAAATGACCGCGACAAGAACTGTAGGAAGTATGGTTACGCGTTTAATTGATGTTTTTTAAACAAATGAAACAAGATAAAATAACTATTTTTCATTGCAAACTTAACGATCTGGAATTCAATTAATAAAGTCTTAATTTTAAAAATATTTTTAAAATTCTTTTTTATTTCAGAACAAATTTGTAACAAACAATCAATTAATTAACTAGTATACCTATACTGAATACATGCATTCGAAATATACACCAAATACAGTCTGTGAGAAATTAGGTCAAAATCTTTTTTCTGTTTTGACGGTCTGCTAAAAGGGGAGGGGGGTCACCTTAGATTTGGGGTTGTCTTGGATTCTGGTAAATGCAGTATTTTACTATTCTCAGTCTTGATAAAGAACAATGTGGCATATAAAGGGGTGACTTGTATTCTAGTAAATACTTTATGTAAGCATTCATTTTTTTATTTACAGACTAAGTGCATAAATGCAGCTAAAATAAAATATTTAAAATAGGTTTTTGATACGAATTTTACAATAAAATAACATTCTTATCGGTTTCCTTTGGTGCATCTAAATTTTGATGAAATAACTTGAGTATTTTATCAAGTAACAATCTATTTTGATTATCTAATAAGTTGTTGAGAATTTTAAATTTAAAAAATATAATATGAACAGAAAAAAATGCAAGGCTCTTGAATACCATATTCACTTATGTAATTTCTCTCATTTCACTTTCTTAAAACCCCTTTCTGAGGATGAAATAGTCAATTTTTCCCTAAATAATTTCTCCATCTTTAATACAGTTTACTTGTATGGCAATAGCTATAAATGGAATGTTATACATTTCCTTGTAAATTGATGAAATTAATTTCTCATATTTTTCATCCCAGTCTTATTGCTGATGCCATTGACATTTGTTGAAACTTAACTGCATAATTTCCCTCCCTGTTTCAGATTTAAATTATTAAAGAAAGAAGGAGAAAATTAGGCAAGTAAATGTGGTGGTTAAATGCTCATCTTACTGCAGAGCTAATACCTATTAACCACTTGACTGTGCATGACGATCATACTTGTCATGAGCACAGTGGCCACCATTTGGGAGTGACGGTTATTTACGTCATAAAGGTTTTTTTTCATCTTTCTCTATGGGCACGACGAGATATTTTGTCATGAGCTTCCTCCCGTATTCCTTGGTCCTTTAGGTTCACATTCATGCAAACAGATGGCATTTAGGCCAAATTTTAGGAGATTTATAACCTTTGTCGTGAAACCCTGCATGTGTTGTGGGGTTGCATATATGCACCGCCCAGTTGGCAATTTTTAGATGTACAATAAAATCTATTTTGCATAGACATGCGAACTCAGACATTAGGAATTTTTACCCATTTTTCTTCTTTGACACATCTTGTGTTTTTAACAGTTTAGCTTCTTTGGCACATCTGGTTAACTAGGGCTTATAAATATTTCCCACTACCCCTACCCACTACATTATATTTGAAATGCGCTTTTTCATAGAGAGATTAATTTTCCCATCAACTTAGTAGTATGAGCATCAAAAGTTAACACGTTAGTTAGGAAATTTCAGTGTAACTTTTTTATTTTATTTTTCTGAAAAATCTTTGCTAAATTATTGTTCTTCTAATAGTGAATATTGTGAAATGGCTTCTACAAGTAAATTGCCAAAGATTTCAAATTAAGATATTCCCAAAATTTTTTAAATAACGTAATAAATTGTTATTTTACGCATTTTAATATGTTACTGTAAATTGATTGAATTATTTGTGGGGTACCTAGACTGTCTACATGTAAGCGAATACATCATTTTTAGGACTTTTATTTTTAACTAATTCATCAGTTTTATTGTTATTTTATATCTTTTATTATAAATAATTGTTTTCTCTTTTTTCCTCAATATCAAATAGGATATGGACTACTGCTTTGTAATTGATTTGTCTGAAAACATTTTTAAAAACTTTGGTTCAAAAAGCAATAAAAATTTAATTGTTTAACAAATTAATTGTTAATAACAAATTGTGAATTGACGAATTTTTAATATGCTATTGTAAATTGATTAAATTCTTGGGGGAAACCTAGACTATATAGAAGCGGATAATTATAATTAGTAGAAGTACAAATTTTATGCTAAATCCAACATTTACTGCTGCATCACTCCTTTGATTGTTAACCCCTTGGGTGGGGTAAGCGACTTTAGTTGCATGCCAAAATCCATCATTTGAAGGGGAGCGTGACTTAAGTTGCGCATCAGAAAAATGCTGATTTTTTGGTGGGAAAAGCAACTACAGTATCACATCCTTTCATAGGCTATTCTGTATGCCTCTGTCATCTTCTGGGATCTTTGTTTACTTCCACGCATCAAAGAGAAACCCAGTGTAAGCGTTTTAGTTGCATGCAATTTCGGCGCTGATTTTCAATGAGTTTTCATAATGAAATACTTTGAAAATTTTTAAGTTTTATCATATGTTTTGACTTCTTATATATTTATTGCAATTAATTTTGTTTTTCCTTTTATTTATCACTATGTATTAGAGATAATTTTTATCAAAATCTCTAACTTTCCGAAATATTGCATTATGTACTATATTTTTTATAATTATTATTATTCAACAGGAGTTTATGTGAAATAAAAAATGAACAAATAAATATACCTTGACTTTCTTTGGATGGCAAGAAAACAAACTTTCATTCTTTTAGGCATTCGTTGTTTCAAGTCTCGAACTCCTACGATGATTCTAAGTACCTAATTTTAATATGCGAATGATTAATGTTCTACATTCAAATGTATTCCTTCTCGTAAATATTGTAATGAATGTTGTTTACATTTGTTGCTATGAAAAGAATTTCTCCTCTCTCTCTCTGTTGTACTAATTGTAAGAGCATTCAAAGCACGCTTTCACCCATAAGGATTGACATAACAATAGGATTTTGAGGTTTAACGATGTAATTGGTTGGCAAGGCAACATCCCAATTAAATGCCAAGATTTCCCCAAAATATGTGAATTAAATGTTTAACATAAGAAATTTCGAACTGTAGGCGGGAAGAGATGAGCAAAATAAAAAACTTAATAGTCTTTTCTGTAAAATGAGCTAGATCCAAAGATCATAGGTCAATTCTTTCTAATTTAGATCTCAAAAATAATACAAGCCTGCAAGTCAAAAAGTCGAATTTTACGTGTTATCATATGGGAAATAGAAATGCCTACCTCAGAGTCAAACCTAGGACTATTTTCGAGATCTTCTTTTGGCATCATCTTACAATATGTGAATCAATCATTCCAGCCAAATATCAAAAATGTATCTCGTTCCATTATTGAGTTATTCACAGTTTTATAGCGTGACAGAGGGAGCCATAAAGGGACAGAAGTAGTCTTTTATTATTGTTAGATTTAACAACAAAATAGAATTTTATATTTATATGCTTGCAAAATGCATATTTGGATTTATGTTAATTCTTATTTATGCTCATATGACGTTTTATGTAAATTTTTTATCTTGGGAAAATTACACCAATTCCAAAAAACTGAAAATATGCGAAAAAAATATTTTTTATTTTTTACGAAACATTGTTTCTGTAAGTCATAAATAATCGTAGGCATTAATAAAAGTTAGTTTTTAAATTAATTATATGTGTAGATTTGCTCCACACCAGATGAAAGTTAATGAAAATTTTCTGCCTGCTTAAGGGGTTAAATATTGCTTATCGTAAAATCAAATTCATTGGTGATTTTAATTTATTCTACTATTAAATTTATGAGAAGTTTTGGTACAAAATATTTTGACATTTATTTTTAATTGTTAATAATAGTTTTTTGTTAACAAATTATTTGTTAAAACAATTATATACTTTACGAATTTTTAATACATTATTGCAAATATGAACAAATTGCTTTATATATTAAAAATAAATATATGGTAAGAGGTAATATAAAAAAAGATACATTTCACTCCTGACTCCGCATCTGAAGTGCACTTCTAGTCTCTTGCTTCCCCCAGTCAAGAGATTAAGTGACTCTTATTTCTTTTTATTACATGTATTTGATTTAAAGGATATATTTTTTTATGGAATCCATTTTCACCTATTTTAAATATTTTTCAGTTCAATTTACTGCTTCTTGGCACTTTATAGGTTTAATGAGGGAAGCTATGGTCCATACCTTGAGAATACTACAGAAGAATTATGATATTCTCCTTTCTACTATGGATGTGTTTGTAAAGGAGCCTTCTGTTGACTGGCTTGAGAATGCAAGGAAGCAAGCTAAGGCTGATGGAATGTCAGATTTAGGTGATATCATCTTATTATTATTATTTTTAAAATTTATCCATCTTCTCATAAACAGGTTACCAAAATTTAGAGTGCATGAACTTCATTTTATAGTTATTATGGTATAATTATTTTTATTATTTAATTATTATATTACTGTACGTTGGCCATAATAGAAAAAGTTTCCTAAAATGGGCCAACAAGCATAATTCCTAATTCAGTTTTTATATTGCTTTTTTGTAATCATGTTTTTAGAAAATAACCGTAATATTTCCTTTATATTTTAAATAATAATAATATTTATTTGACATTAGGTATATTACAATGATATAGTCATCATCTTGCGAATACATTAAAAAAGTATTAAAATGAAAGTAAAGGAAATACAGGGCATGCACATACAGCATTCCCTCGCATAATGACGCTTCATACAATGACGTTTCGTGGTTAGGATGCCATAACATTGTGACCCTTTTTCATGCTTAGGACATGTCTACCTCGTGGTTACAAAGCTGGAGAAAAACTTCACACCTATCATTCCCAATAAAAACTCTCCCCCAGGGTGCAAGGCCTAGGAAGATCACGCAACCACCACTTGTCATAAGAGGCGATTGGTTTAAAATAAGATTTGGGATGATTTTGTTCATTTTTGACTTACCTTTCGTTGGATCGTTACACTCCTCAAGAAGTATTTAACATTGATGAAATGGCCTTGTTTTGGAAGTGGATGCCTTCCAGAACATTTATTTCCAAGGAAGAAAAGACCATTCCTGGATACAAAGTATCTAATGATAGACTGACCTTGTTGTTGGAGGGAAATGCAGCAGGGGAATTTAAAATGAACCCTATGCTTGTTTATCATTGCAAATCCCCCAGGGATTTGAAAGGAATTTCAATTAGAAACTTGCCAATCACCTGGATGGCCATCAAGAAAGCTTGAGTCACCCAAACAGTGTTTGAGGAGTGGTTCAACAATAATTTTTTCCCAGCAGTAACTACCATATTACTCCAAATATAATCCCTCCCTGAATATAGTCCCCCCCCTATTTCTGAAGCCTCAGTTTTAGAAAAAAAGTTTGAACCTCATTACAGACCTCACTTTTTAGCCTACTTTCCAGAATGGAAATTGGCTTATAGTTTTGCTGTTGTGTCTGTCTGTCCCCCTCTATTAACCTTTGTACCAATATACAGATTTTCATGAAACTTGGTGAAAATCTCCTGCTACATGGGCCGAGTTCCAGAGGATAGTTTTTGTTGCAAAGATTGAAGTCCCGGGTTTGATTCCAGGAACTATCCTTCCCATTTGATTTACATGGGAAATCTCAAATCTATCATGCAGGGTAATATTCTCTTGCACATTAAAATATCTTATAATATCGGAGCGAGTTTTGTACTATTCTCTGAGGAAAGGAATGTAGATTCTAATTTTTATCGTAGAATTTTGCTTATCTATTGTATTTCATAGAATTTCACGTAAATACTGGCGATTTTGTAGTTTTTATCACTCATTACAAGTGTTGCCGTAGCAAACAACTATTGTTGGGTTGGACTCAGATTTGGTATATTCTAATACATACACGTGTTATTTTTGCCGCACAAAAATACACATGATCAACTTAATATTCTGTTCGAATGTATTTGTAGTATTTTATAATGCTAAATTATGAAATTTCGGAACACAAAGAGCTACATATCCGCAATGACTTTATAGCTATTAAAGCCAATATAAGTATTAAATAAATGATTAAATGGAAAGTAGACATCATAAGTTCTCTTTGGATCATCCTGTAATATTCTAAAGAACGAGTTTTAATATGTACAAACAATTTAGTTACAGCTATCAATTTACAATGAAACAGTGACATCACGCTTTGCGTGTTATAGTTGCAGGCATTATTTAAATATTTATCAAGTGTTATTGGACTAAATTCGAAAATTTTGATTTATGAATGTTATTTAAATTCCATTCGTATCATTCAGATGCCATTGGCAATGGCTACTTGAATTGTGCCTGTACAAAAAAGTAATTATCACCAGATTTCCAGTTAACATATTCTTTTCATAATTTATTTTGCCCGTATTTTTGTTACTTCCGATAAATATCACATCAAGGAATACATTCTGTAGATAGTTGAAACACTTTCAACACTTCGGTTTGATTTACATAAGTAATACTTTTATAATGCGATTGAGTTATATACAATCAACAGCTGTGCAAACAGGAGTCTGATCAGCTGACAGAATTGCCTATGGCCCTATGGATCACTATGGATTGACGAGTAACTAAGATAATTTCTTTCGTCGCAGTGACATTTTCTCTAAAATAATGATAGGTGGTACCACTACCTATCAATATTTGCATATTTGTGACTTAGGGAAGGGATGAAGTTGGCCAATCAATGCTTTTAAAGCAAAAAATTCTGCAATTCCCGCTATTATGAAAATACGAACATTTAAGGCAAAGATTCCAAAGAGTGAACAAAAAGAATTGAGTTACTGAGGCATATGTATCAAGAAATTCTCCATAAAACAATCAAATCAAGTGAGGGCATTAATTGCTACCTATACTTACTGCCGGCGGTGATGTTTTCGTTTCCTAATTTTTTGGGTGCGAATATGCTTTTCTTACTAATATTTTGACCAAAAAGTGGTGGACTATGTTTGGACTAATATGGTAAATTAGAGAAAATAATTTATTTGTTTATTTTATGGAATTCATATTAACGACCTTTCTAGAACACAATGTAGGTCACCCTGAATAAATGGCAAAAATTTGGTTGAAATCAAATAATTAGTACTGTAGAAATTCACCAATTAACTTTGTTAAGAAGGCCCCTGGAAAGACAGTTTTTAGCCTACTTTCCAAAAAATGGATATGAGATCGCCTTGGTGTCTGTGCGTGTGTGTTACTATTATTATTCTTGACGTGGATTAATTCTGGGTTTTCATGCTTACTGCGGAGCAGGCTCAAGCTCTATGCATATCTATTGTATATTTATGGTGTGCTGTCATTTGAAAATCGCCAGACAATAGAGCATGTGTTAATTATGATAGATTTTTGTGAATTTATATATGTATTTTTGTGTAGGTCTAGAGCAGGGTTCGGCAACCTTTTCACCTACGAGAGCGCAATTAATATTACTGAGGACGTGAAGGGCGCATAAGCAAGATCAGTTGATATCTCTCTGTATCAGTGGTCGGCAACCTCTTTATCTATGAGGGCGCAACTTTAATTATTGGGGGCGTGAAGTGAAGCAACAATAGTAGATGTGTACCAATATTTATTAAAATGATATTTTTGTATATATAAGAGAAAAACTATTAAAAAAATTATTATAAAAACGTGAAAAATAAATCAATGTGAATCTTGGGACTGCATATCTTCAGCCAACTTGCTATAATTTGGCACATAACTCAAGGTTCTACTTCAGAAAACTGACGAAACCTAAAATTAAATTCTTTCAGGAGAGTTTCAATGTGTTGTGAAAATGGTTCAGTGGTAACATTTTCATCAGTCAGACTCTAAATAATATATTTTAAATTCGGGAAATGTGATAATGAATTTCTCTCTAAGTGAGACTTCCACAATGCCAATTTACATTTTTACTTATCATTTTTGCAATGTGTTGATTTTTCCCTTGCATCTCCATATTCAGTTCATTCAATTTTATAGTTATATCAACAAGAAATCTGAAATCCATCAACCAAGCTTTGTCATCCAACTGTGCATAACATTCATTTCTTGACGTGAGAAATTCCTTTACCTTCTTTATGAGATTTATAAACCTCAAGTATTTTGCCTCTGCTGGGCCATCTAACCTCAGTATGTAAAAGGAGATCATCGAATTTGGCATCTTCACCTTGTAAAAGCAGTTTAAACAATCGGTGTTGCATTGGTACGGCACTTATGGAATTTATTATTTTTGTTACTGTTTTCATGACATGTTGAAAATGAAGAACTTTTGCGCATAACATTTCTTGGTGTATAATGCAGTGATATGAAATAAATTTTGGAAAGAGAGGGTCTTCTTTGCATAGCGCAATAAATCCATTTTTACAACCTGTCATCGAAGGAGCACCATCTGTAGTAATTGCGGTCAACTTCATTAATGGTATATTACTTTCTTGGACATATTTTTTAAAAGCTGAAAAAATGTCTTCACCTCTTGTTCGTCCCTTTAATGGAAGAATTTTAAGAAATTCTTCCTTTCCTGAAAAATCATTAAACACCATCTTCACAACCATAGCCAATTGAGAAGTGTCTGATATGTCTATTGACTCATCCAGTTGCAACGAAAAGAAAATTCATTTTTGTAAATAATTTGCCAACTCTTTCTCCATATTGGTTGCAATAACTTCAATTCTTCTTGTAACTGTTCTTGCTGATAACTGAATCGTGTTGATTGCTGAGGTAATTTCATTTTTATTTTTAAAATCTTCGAAAAGTGAGTCAGCAATTGCTAACATGGCTTCTTTTACAATCTCGCCATCTTCAAATGGCTTTTTCCTCTTGGCCAACAAATGCGAAATTTTAAGTGATTGCTGCACTGGTCTGGTAAAAATGCTCTGCTGTTTAGTTAAAATAGATTTCATATCAGAAATTATCTTTTTCCTGATCTCCGAGTTGAACGGATAACTAGTATTAAAATTTCCGTGGACCGTATTAATATGTCTTTCAACATTACTTTTCTTTGAAAGTGCGACACAAGTATTGCACAATAAACAAACACACTTTCCTTTCAAATCAATAAAACAATTGTTCTTTCCAATCAACATTGAAGTAATATGTCCTTTGCCTCTTATTACTCATAATGGGGATGAAATTTTCTACAAATGAATTAATAAACACAACACACTGAATATCGGGAAAATATCAGAAATATTGTGAACTGTTGATCAATTTAAATTGATTTATGTTTAACCAACAAGGAGGGAAATGCGCCATCACTGGCTGATATTGTAAGAGACGAAGAAAAATCTCCCAAACCCTGTACTTTGTATACTAATTGAAGAACGGAACTCCAAAACCAACGACTCACAACAATAACTCGAGCCAAGTTATGCTACAAGACGGAGGACAGTACTTCGATACCAACGACTTTTGACAAGAACTTGAGGCAAGTTATGCTACAAGATGGAGGACAGATCTCCGAAAGCAACGACTTTTGACAAGAACTGGGGAGTTTCACGCGATATAGGGAAATAGTTTTCCCATATCAAGCGCCTACCTCCAAATAGCCTGAACCGGCTAAGGGAGCTATAGTACACGATGGGTTGAGATCAAGGATCTCAGTTAGCCTTGCACCCGTAATAGCGATTGAAGGCGACAGGACACCTTCACCTAGCATAGACTAGGGGCGGAGAATTCCCTATCTTTTCGTACAGTTCGTACAAGAACGTTTGTACGAATTGTCAGCACAGGCACAGCAATCACACAAACACGATAGTGGCTTTAGGGCAGGGTAGGGAAAGGGACGAGGATAAACAAGAGAGGGGTAATGGAGGAGTCATGAAAAGAACTCTGTTAATGACAACAATGTCTTTATCCAACAATGTATGTCCCCATTCTGTTCGCTTATAAGTCCTCACCTTTACGATGTTATTTTGTAACAGACATACGATTCCTCGGTGTGATGTAAGATTATGATGTTTGTTACAAAGTTCTATACTTCATCTTGTTCCGCAACTTATTGGTCTTCTGAGAGTTTTCCGTAATTGTTTAACTTGAGTTCTCTTTTTGGCTGGCGGGCGACACACATGTGTCTTGCAGACGCCATGGCGCCCGCGGTCGCCGCATTGCCGACCTCTGCTCTAGAGTTTCAAGACTTTTGAATAGTTTTTTTGAGATGACACCTGTGGATGATATTATAATAGGTACTATAATAACTTTATTTTGTTGTCACATGTTTTTAATTTCTTCGGCTAATGATAAATATTTTTGGATTTTTTCTTTGTTTTTTCTCTATATTGGATGTGTTCAGTAAGGAAACATCTATTAGGTGTGTTATTTTTTCTTCTTTATTTATGAGTGTGATGTCCGGTCTATTGTGTGGAATCATTCGATCGGTAATTATGTCTCTGTTCCAATAGATTTCATGTTACTATTTTTGATGATAGTTTCTGGTTTATATTTATGCCATGGTACTATATTGTTTTCTATTAATTTGTGTTTCTTACATAAGGCTTGATGTATTTGTCGACATACATTGTCATGTCTTTGTGTATATTCTGTACTTGCTTGGGTGCTACTTCCACTTGTAATGTGCTCTATTGTTTCATTTTCGATTTTGCATCTCCTGCATTTATCATTACTTATTGTGGGATCTTTTATCACATATTTCATGTAGTTCTTTGTTTTTATGATTTTTTCCTGAATGGCTATGTGGAAACCTTCAGTTTCAGCAAACAGGTTCCCATTTACAAGCCATTTATTAGATGCTTCTTTGTCTATATTATTATTATTATTTTTTTACCTTTGTATTTCACAGCTTTTGAGCCGGTTATTTCAATGAGGTATGGGCTTTGCCAAGCACTCTCATTACTCGAAACTTAAAAATTGACGTACTATTCTGGTTGTATTTAGTATGACAGCTTTCTGTAGGAGGGTGTATTGCAATTTAGGTAAATCTATTATTTTTATACTGTTGTGTAAATCTGTAGGGATAATTCTTGTGGTCCATAAAACTATTGGGGCAATGTGTACAGTATTCATTTTCCACATTCGTTTAATTTCTTCTTTTAGTTCTATATATTTGTGGTGCTTTTCTACTATGGTTTTCTGAAGATTGTGTGTGTTTGGGATAGCTATGTCTATTAGATAAGTGGTTTTGGCTACCTTGTCCTGCAAGACTATGTCAGGTCTATTGCTGTGTATAGTTTTGTCCGTAATTATTGAGCGGTCATAGTATAACTTAAATGCATCAGATTCCAGAACTGGTTTAGGTTTGTATTTATAGTAGGGCGTGTTGTCTTCTATTAATTTATGTTTTAGAGGCAGTTTTTGATGTATAATATTTGCGACTTGATTGTGTCGGTGTAAATAGTCAGTCTGTGTTAGTCTGATGCATGCTCCTGTAATGTGCTGTATAGTTTCCGGGTGTTCTTTACATTTTCGGCATCTATCATCTTGAATTTGTCTATTCTTTATTATGTACTTCTGGTAGTTCTCTTTGTATTTATTACTTGATCTTGTATGGCTAGCATGAATCCCTCTGTTTCTGGGAAGAGATCTCCATGTTTGAGCCAGGTGTTCGACGCTTCTTTGTCGACATCAGATCGGCTCAAATCTTGGGGGTGTCTCCCATGGAGGGTCATGCATTTCCACCTATCAATTTTCTCTGCTATTGTTTGGGGTTCTTCATTAACTTGTGTTACTGTATCAGTTAGATTCAAAGGTGTATAATTATTATCTGATTTACCAATATTTATGTGAAGAAGGGAATCTTGACGCCCGTGAAAGTATTTCCTTAGCACTTTGATTTGGTTAACATGTAAGTTTTTTATGTCTATTATACCTCTGCCTCCTTCTGTGCATTCTTATTTTTCGTTGTAAGTTTTCAATATCTGTGTCTGTCCAAGTTATTATGCCGAATAAATATGTTAAAACCGTAATAGCAAAAGTATTAATAGCTTTTGTCATATTTTTACTATTTAATTCTGTGTGGAGTATCTTTTTAAGTCTATTGGTAAATTCTATTTTCAGATTTTTCTTAATACCAATATGGTTTCTTTGACTGTTCGTATCCTTAATACTTGTACATTTCTAGTTCATTCATAGGTTCTATTATTCCCTGACTTTCTGTTTCAAATCCTAAGGGTTCTATTCCTCCTTTCTTTATGTTTATCGTTTTACATTTATTCAGTCCAAATTCCATTTTAATATCTGTCAAAAATTTCTCTACAAGTTTAATTAATTCATTAAGTTTTGCATGTGTTGATGCATAAAGTTTTAAATCATTTATGCACAGTAGGTGTGATATTATATGTTTTGACTGATTATTTTTTATTAAATATCCCGTGTTCGTTCTGTTTAACATATTTGAGAGTGGATTTAAAGCAAGACAAAACCATACTGGGCTTAAGGAATCACCCTGAAATATACCTCTATTTATTTTTATTTTCCTTGTATAAACATTTTGTTTGTTATCAATAAGATTTACTATTGTGTGCCATTGTCGCATGGCTTTCTCCAGGTAGTTAGCTAAGATCGGGTTTATTCTGTATATTTTTAGTACTTCTATTAACCAAGAGTGGGGGACTGAATCAAAGGCCTTGCAATAATCTATGTAGCAGCATGAGAGATTTTTCTTGTGTCTTTGTGCTTGTTTGAGTATTATTGAGTCAATTATCAATTGCTCTTTACAACCTTTCATGCTTTTGCGACAGCCTTTTTGTTCTTCAGTGAGAATGTTTTCATTGTCTAAGTGAGAGTTAATTAGATGTGTTATACCTGATGTAATAATTTTATAAATGGTTTGTAGGCAGGTTATAGGACGGTAGTTAGATGGATCGTTATTATTCTTACTTTTTGGGAGAAGATATGTTTTGCCTTCCATTAGAAATCTAGGTACTTGGTCAGGGTCTTCAATGAATTTATTTATTTGGGTTAATAAATGTGTGTGTGTGCATTTAAATCTTTTGTACCAGTAGTTGTGGATGTTGTCACTGCCAGTGCATTTCCAGTTATGTGTCTTCCAGATGCTGGTTTGTAATAGGTCTAGTGATATATCGGGGGCCGGCATACTACGAATATTATGAAATTGTTCTATTTCTGTTTGTATCCAATGTGCTTCAGTGTTGTGTATTTCAGTATTTGACCATATTTGAGTCCAAAAATTTTCTATGGCATCTTTCGTTGGCAGTTGAGTGTTTTGTGATTGTTTGTCATCAGTTGATTTTAACGCTCTATAAAACCCTCTCTCATTATTTTTAAATTGTGCGTACTGCTGTTTGCATCTAGTGCACTTGTTGTATCTGTTTAGTCTAGCTTTGTATGCCGCAAGTTTTTGTTTAAGAGTATCTATGAATTCTATCATGTGTTCGTTGGGGTTGTCATGTTTCGTGTGCATTTGATATTTTTTAACTACCATTTTAGCTTTACCTTCTAATTTTTTTGCTAGAGTTACCTTTTGAGTATTCTATTAGACGTGCAATTTCAACTCTTATATTTTCTATTTTGTTTAACAGTCTCTTTTTCCAATTTGGAATGTATGGTACTTGTTTACTGTTTGATTTATTGCAGTCATTTTGTTTAACAATTTTTAAGCCATTGCATTTAGCCACAGTGAGTGCAGCGCAGTATATTAATGTGTGGATTTCTTCAAACGTTTCTATATTTTCTAGGTGTTCAGGCATTATTACCTCGTTTAATATGAGAACTATTTTAGATAGTTTTACTGAAGTGTGTTGTTTTGGTATGTAAGCTCTTTTTGTGGGGTCTGTACCTGTGTATTCTATAAGTGTAATGTTGAAAGTTTCTCTTACATTTTCATTCAAGTCAGCATCGACATTTACTTCAGTATTATGGTTGTTACTATCAGGGGTAGTAATTTCATTAGTTAATTTATTACTATTTTTAGGTTTGCCACTATTTTGTATTGCAGTATTTTCATTAATTAAATTCTTACCATTTGATGTTGTACTTTCTTTTGTTATAATATTTAAGTTGCGTTCTGTTTCAATTGGTAAATTTGTAGGTTTGTCGTTATTTATAGGCATATTGGTTAATATAACTCCCATATCTGCTTCTAATTCTTGGCCTATTTCGTGTTTTAGTTGGTTCAATGTTTCAGGAGATACTAGATTATTTCTTATTATTGTTCTGCATTGGTCTGATATACATTGAACTGTTACAGGTATGTTTGGGTATTTATTTGTAAATGCAGTATAGAGTTGATCTCTGTAGGCTGTCATATCGGATTCTAATTTTGTAATTCTATAGTACGTGTGCATGATAAAGGTATTAACTTCAGCTGTTCATTTCATGCGTACAAGTCTCCGGCCTGCTTGTGTGGTCTCAGTTAAAAGTGGGTTGCCCCCCTGAGAAGCACATTCAGCTTGTGCAATATTACTTGACGGTGTTGGGTTATTGCATCCATTGGATTTGGCTGTTGTTTTTTCGGGTGACCCGATCGATGTCCGCCTAGTCGACACACGACCACTACCGGCTCGCACACTGTCACCCCCAGCGGTAGCTCCAGAGGTGCCCTGGCGATCCCCAGGCAGCGGCTTTTTATCCGAGGCTGAACTCCTTTTTCTACTCTCCATTTTCTAAAAAAATGGGTTGCCTTTTTAACCTACGGCCAGGTATGATGGCAGTAACCCTGCTTACTCGGGCTATGGGCGCCGCCGTTGACTTCTAAAGTTCTTCCGCCGTCGTCCTAGGGGAATCCCCTGCCATGGAGTTCTCCAGCTTAAGAGGCCTCCCCCTAGTGTGATACTTGGGTATTCCCCTCCCACAGCCTCTTACCAGGATGCCGCCCACTTTGGGAACAGACGCACCTGGATTTTATTCTGTTTTGGTCCACGGGTGGTATTTTATTTCCCACCTACCCTGCATATCTGCCGAGCATTCCCCTATCCACTACCTGGGGACGCGCCCGATAGGGGACAGAAAACTCCCACGGGTTATTATTATTATTGTTATTATTATTATTATTAATATTGCTAAATTATGATGTGTAGTGTTACAAAATAAAGGTATTAATACAGTAAAACCTCCCATTAACAAAATTCAAGGGACCCAATTTTTCACCTATTCATTAATCAGGAGTTCGTTGCTTGGAGGGCATTGCGGCATTGCATACCTTCAGGGGCTGTTAGAGTATTCGCAAGGAGCATGGCTATCCAAACAAAGGAAAAACGGTTTTTACATGGTGGCTACACAATCGCTTCAAAAAATTTCCCTTATGTTTCCTGGAATTTACTAAAAATTCCCGTACAATTTCTCATATCACACGTTTCTTGTTTATTGACAACTTTACCCATCCTAATCCTTTTTTTTAACTCATCTAACATAAAACATTGGCAAAATGGATGCTACTCCCATTTCCTACAGGTTCTTATTTCAAAAGTTATTTTGAAAATATTTGGGTATCATTTAAGTAACGATAGCAAAGAGCGGTTTTTTCATTGCCATTGGTGCTCTATTTTGCTCGTCAGGAAGAATTTGGTGTTATTTCCTTTTATCTTATTGCACCATAAAATCAGGTTCCTAGTCTACTCATCACTATATATCGCAAGAGAAGTTCACAAAAAATACATGAAATGCTTACTATACATCAGCAGGCAGTGTAATTCTGCATCTCACTGTTAGATAGGGCGACGGCATAAAATGTGAAGTTTATCGAGATGATGAATAGGCTGCACTGAAAAACAAATGCACCTGCCGAACCACATGACTTTCTACATACATGCAATGACCTACCCATGCGACCTCTTTTCTCCCCTCCTACATACCCCCTCCAGTATCCGTGGCTCCTCGGCGTGGCTGAAAGTGATCTGATAATTTGAGAAAATCTTTTTAAAATAATTTTTATTTTTAAAACAAAAATATCAATTTTTTGTAAAAAACCAATCAATTGTCTTTTGCTTTAAATTATTGCTTCCCTCTCGAAGAGCTGCACTTTCCACTTCCCTGAATGTGCTCATGGCATTATTGGAGCACCCCTCAGCAGACAGTAAGAATGCCTCTATCGTGTCTAGAGCAGCACTAACTTCATGGAACTTGGGTCTCACAATCTCCTCCTCCACATCCTCATTGTCCTCTTCAGTCTCCACAGAGGTTACTCCCGCTCTTTTCCTCTCATCGCTTTCAACAGAACACATCATTACATTTTTGTCCACATTAACAAAGTCATCGAAAGATATGCTTTGTATACCTAAATTACCCCTCAGTTCTTCCCTATCTTCATCCCCTGGGACCACTCTTTCTTCACTATCGGATTCCGCTTGGTAAAATTCTGCCCTAGCAAAACAGTTTTTTATTGCTGTAGTCGAAACAGCATCCCAGCAAAGGCAGAGATGCTGCATAGCCTGCAGAATATTCCATTTAAGGAGAGTTGGGTTACTGCAACCCGTCATCCTGTGCATTAAATACCGCACCATTTGTCACTGGTATGCCCTCTTTACTTGGGATATGACACCCTGGTCCAGCGGCTGTAACCGGCTTGTGCAATTGGCCGGGAGGAAATCCACCCTCACGCTTCTTAAATTAAACCTCTCCAAATTATGGGCTGAGCAAGGATCGATGAAGAGCAGAATATTTCTGTTCTGCCCTCCCATTCATGCATCGACCCCATTGAACCACTCCCGAAATACAGCAATACGAAAACTTGGACATGAACTGATTGCTAGAGAGAATTTAAATTATGGATAGTTGCCTTAATTTCATGGAAAATTATAATTGCCTGTCAAATATGATGGGTATGTGTGAATTAAATATTAAGTAACAATTTAAATAAAAATTAATGAAACCAACTTTTGTATGCACTACAAAGTAAACAATAAACATAAAATTCACATAAGTGACTGTTCCAGAGAGTAAAAATAGTTTTGGGTGAATAGAAATTGTTTGACAAAGAAATACATTATGCTATACAATTGTTATATGCCAAAAATTATTTTTAATCTATGTCATATTTATTTATTTATTTATTTTGGTCCAAAAACAGCACATTGGCCTTTACATTGGATATGCCCAAAACAATATAAAAAAAAATATATATGTATATATATATGTATAACAAAATACCTATACATATCAAAATACATATAAAAACAGAAATTAACGCACATAAGATGGATGTAATGAGAATTAAAATTGCAGAAACAAGACAGCTTTTCAGAGACATTCGCCACCCGTGGAGGCACGGAGGAGCGAGGACCTACATGTAATATCCAACGAGGGTGCTACCTTTTGTAATGTATTAAATAAGGTGGGAATGCGGTAAAAAAAGCGACCTTTGGGAAATAGATAGCCGAAAAGGCGGAAGATGAAAGAGAGAGCACGAACGAGTGGAACGTGATGGGACACACAGAGAAAAACAAGAGCAAATATCAGTGGACCTGTAGAAACCATTCACCGCAGTGTGAATGAAAGGGATGCAGTTTAAGAGCGGTGAAAACACCTTGTTTACTTAGCGAACGGAAGGCAGGAACACGGTTCCTCGCGATCGCAAGGAAGAAAATCAATGGACGATCAAGACACTTGGGTGTAGTCGGAGATGCTGTGGCCCACACGGGACAGCAGTAGTCCAGGATTGGGAGAAGGAAGGCTGAGAAAAATTATTTAAGTGCTAAAGGATCATTCATCTCCTTAAATCGGTATCATTATATATCGACGACTCTTACAGAGGAGGATATAACATACTAGGAGAAGGTGCTTGAATACTGCAAGCATTTCATCTCACCTTGAGAAAACATCATTTTTTAGACAGATATTTCATCATTACAAATATTTTTTAATTCTAAATATTTCACCTCTGCAGCGATTTTCGTTTTTCACTTATGTAAAAATAATAGATTAAAACAATCCCCAAACTTTGCAATTTTAAGAATTTTATACTTTTTCCATTATAGGGTACTAATGCTACACATTTCTGCAAAATTTTAAAGTTGTAGAACTTCTAGAAGTGAAATACATTTTTTCTAATTGTTTAAAATTTTAACATTTTTAACAGCCGCCGTAATATATTTATGGAGAGATTAATATGTTTAATTGTGAAAATGCATTACTTTGTAAGTAACTGGAAACTTTCAGCTTCCTAGCTCATCCCGTAGTACCTAAACAATTATCTATTTGATTAAAATTTAAGAATTTTTAACTGCCGAACAAATTGAAATATCAAAATTTGTATAATCCTTATTTAGTTTTTTTTTACAAATCCTACCTCTAAAAATAAATTCAGCTCCGTAGCACTTTCGGAAATACATAAACCTTGAAAATTTGCTTAAACAATTGCGAATTTTTAGCGGTAGCATTGTTGCACTTTTTCAAGATTCGGTTTTGCACAAAATCCTACCTAAGAAAAAAATTTCGAATCTCTAGCTCATCTGGAAGTGCCTAAACATTCTTAAAGTTTAAACAAATAGATAACTGTTTAGGTACTACGGGATAAGCTAGGAAGCAGAAATTTTCAAATTATTTACAGAGTAGTGATTATGCACAAATGATCATTTCAATTTTACCATATATGAATTGCAGCGGCCGTAAAAAAATATTTAAGTTTAAACAATTAGAAAAATATTATTTTACTTCTAGAAGTGCTACAACTTTAAAATTTAGCTGAAATGTGTAGCATTAGTACCCCATAATGGAGAAAGTGTAAAATGTTTAAAATTGCAACATTTGGGGATTGTTTTAAACTATTATTTTTACATGTGGGAAAAAACGAAAATCACTGCGAAGGTGAAATCTTTAGAATTAATAGAATATTTGTAATGATGAAGTATCTGTCTGAAAAATTAATGTTTTTTCAAGGTGAGATGAAATGCTTGCAGTATGCAAGCACCTTCTACTAGTAATGATATATAGACGTTTCTTACAGAGTAGGAGGAGGATACTCATGTTTAGGCTCTTCCAGATGAGCTGGAAATTCGAAATTTTTTTCATAAGTAGGATTTTGAGCAAAACCGACTAGAAAAGACGAAGATCTTGAAAAAGTGCAACAATGCAGCCGCTAAAAATTCGCAATTATTTAAACAAATTTTCAAGGTTTATGTATTTTCGCATGTGCTATGGAGTTGAATTTTTTTTTGTAAGTAGAATTCCCAAAAAAAAACGAAATAGGGATTATACAAATTTTGATATTTTAATTTGTTTGGCATTTAAAAATTCTTAAAGTTTAAACAAATAGGTAACAGTTTAGACATTACGGGATGAGCTAGGAAGCTGAAAATTTCAACTTATGTACAGAATAGTGCAGTTGCATAAATAAACATTTAAATCTCTCCATAAACATCATGTGGCGGCCGTTAAAAATGTTTAAAATTTAAGCAATTGGAAAAATATTATTTTAATTCTAGAAGTACTAGAACTTTATAATTTGTCAGAAATGTGTAGCATTAGTACCCCATAATGGAGAAAGTATAAAATTCTTAAAATTGCAAAGTTTTGGGATTTTTTTAGTCTATTATTTTTACATAAGGGAAAAACGAAAATCTCTCCGGAGGTGAAATATTTAGAATTAAAAAAATATTTGTAATGATGAAAGATGAAAAATGAATGTTTTTTTATGTTGAGATGATATTCTTGTAGAATGCAAGCACCAACTACTAGTCATTCTATATAGATGTTTCTTACTGAGGAGGAGGAGGATATAACGTATAAGAGGATACTAATGTTTAGGCACTTCCAGATGAGCTGGAGATTCGAAATTTTTTTCTTAGGTAGGATTTTGTGAAATACCAACCAGAAAAAAACGAAAATCTTAAAAAAGTGCAACAATACGACCGCTAAAAATTTGCTATTGTTTAAACAAATTTTCAAAGTTTATGTATTTCCAAATGTGCTACGGAGCTGAAATTTTTTTTATAGGTAGGGTTTGTAAAAAAAACGAATTAGGGATTATAGAAATTTTGATATTTTTATTTGTTTGGCAGTTAAAAATTCTTAAATTTTAAACAAATTGGTAGAGGCTTAGACACTAAGCCGCAAGTTAGGGAGCTGAAATTTTAAAATTATTTAGAGGTTAGTCTATGTAAACGAATAAACATTTCAATTTATCCATGAAATTGTTATTTTTGCCGTTAAAAATTATTTAAATTTAAACAATTATATAAATGTTATTTCACTTCTAATTGTGCTATAAATTTAAAATTTAGCAGAAATGTGTGGCATTATCAACACAATGTGGGAAAAGTATAATTTTCCTAAAATTGTAAAAATTAGTGATTGTTTAACTCCATTATTGTTGCATAATGAAAAAATGAAAACCGGTCTCGAGGAGAACTCTTTTGAATTAAAGAAATATTTCCAATGATTAAATATCTTTCCGAAAATTTATGTTTTTTCGAGGTGAGATGAAATGCTTGCAGTATGCAAGCACCTTCTACTAGTAGAAGACTAAGAATAGACATGGCCTTAGATGTGGTTTTATCAATGTGGAGAGAGAAAGATAATTTTGTATCAAAGATTACACCAAGATCTTTTTGAGAGAAGGCCTTCCGGATTGGAGTGTCACTAAGGGAATAGAAAGTAGCGATAGGCTTTTTTCGTAAAGTGAGAGAGAGAGAAGTGTACATTTATTAGGATTTGGTGTTAATTTCCATATTTGACACCAGTCGGAAATCTTCGAAAGACAATTTTGTAGACAGTCGCAATTGTATGAATTATTAATTTGCTTAAAAACCTTACAGTCGTTAGCATAAAGAAGTACATTACACTTTTGACCTTTGATAGTATTAACTATGTCATCAATGTAAAGTGTGAAGAGTAGAGGTCCGAGAACACTTCCTTGTGGTACACCTGATGTTACGGGGGAAAGAGATGAATAAAAACAATCTATTACAGCTCTTTGCATGCGGGAGTGTAAGAAACTAGTGATTAGGGAAAGAAAAGATCCATGAATGTTGAAACGATGAAAGAATTTGTACAGAAGAAGAACATGATCCACAGTATCAAAAGCCTTTGCTAAATCTATGTAACAAACATCCAGTTGGGATGATTTTTCAAAAGCTTCAGTAATATTATAATGTAAGACAGATAAATTTGTTAAGCAGGAACTCCCAGGTAAAAATCCATGCTATTCAGAGGAGATATATGGGAGAGTGAAAGAGAGAAGACGTTTGTGGATGATTTTTTCAAAAATAATGGAAATTACAGGAAGGATGGATATAGGGCGATAATTTTCCACTTCCAACTTACTACCGCATTTCAGTATGGGTGTTATATTGGCAGATTTCCATTGATCGGGGAAAATTCCAGCGAGGTAACACAGATTGAAAAGATGGGCTATTGGATGGCATAAAACATTACAGGTTCGCTTTAAAAAGGGTGCACTCACATTGTCACATCCTGTAGCCTTATTGGTCTTCAAGGAAGCAAGGATACTATAGACTTCTTCACTGGTAGTCAAGATTGATGAAAGGGAGTGTGAGGACACTTCTACAAGATGATGGTAATTGATAGGCTGAGATGGGGGTGTGAAATTAGAGGTAAAGTAATTGTTAAAGGCGGAAGGCCTTGCCTCGGATGAAAACATTTGAGCATTATAAGTCACACTGTTAGGAATCCTTTGAGACTGGCGTCTAGTGTTTAAAAGCGTCCAGAAACGTTTATTATTTGTAGAAATGTCACTTATAATTGAATTAACATATTTATTATAATCCCGCCAGAGCAAAAACCAAGAGTGGTGCCTGATATTTCTGAAATTATTTAAGGTGTGGGAGTTTGGGTGCACTTTATATAACTTCCAGCAGGCAAGTTTGTTTCTGAGGGCTAGAGAGGATTCAGCGGACATTCAAGGAGGCCTATTCTTGGTGAGACGGCGGGTAGGGACAAGATCGTCAATGGCACTGAGAACAAAGTCGTAAAACAATGACACAGCATTGGCGAGGGAACCAACCTCGAGAAGACTCCAGGGCAAGAGGGAAAGAACATGGTTAATTGCCTCCCAATCTGCCTTCTTCCACACTTTTACTGTCCGGTTTGGGAGTGGGAAGGGTAAGCCCGCGGGAGTACCGAGGGTAAAGGTCGCCTCAAGGGAACGATGGTCTGAATCGATGAAATCCCTTCCCAGGATGACCTTGCAGGACTCAAACGACGTCATGACAAAATCCAGTGTTGCCTGATTTCTAGTTTCATACATGTTACACTGAAAAAGTCCAAGGCCGATGACGAAGTGTTCCTTGAAATATTTATCCATTGGTTCAAAAGCTTCACATTCTTGAGGGGACAACCATGTTAGGGATAAATTGAAGTCTCCCAACAAAATAACATCACCATATGATCGAGCGCGAAAAACTGAATCAAAGCAGTTTTCTAAAACACAAATACCACTACTAGGCGGACGATAAAAACAACCGACCAACACTTTTTTATACTTAAGAGAAATTTCTGTCCAGAGAATTTCACAATTGGTTTCTAGGTCCATTCGCCTAACGGCCCTCAAATTAGACTTTACTGCAATCAAAACACCACCACCACGAGAATTCCTGTCTCTCCGAAATATGCTAAAATGATCACAGAAAGGTAATTCCGAATCGGACACATTCTCACTTAGCCAAGTCTCGGTGAGTGCAAGTAAATCAATCTGATTGATTTCCTGGAGGGAAAGGGTCAAATCACTGATTTTATTCTTAATGCTACGTACATTTTGATAATATAATGCAATCTGGGATGAACAAGGCCCCGGGATCAGCTCAATGTCCCCGCAAAGCAGCAAGAGCAGGAGAAAGCGGAGGAGACAGCGATGAGGAGAGGAGACAGCATGCCAGCGAGCAAGGCGATCATTGCCGGGGACACGTTGGAGAGAAGCGGACAAGGAAGATTTAATTTGTCTCTCTCTCCCTCTCCTTCTATCTATTTCTCTCTCTCTCTCATGTTAAAGCATTCAAAGCATGCATTTCTTACACATATAGTTTAAGGATTAGGGCGACAATACAATCTCAAGGTTTTACAATGACATGGTCGGCAAGGCAACATATCATTAAAAAGCTTAAATTTTTCCACTAAATATGATTTAAATGTAGAACTTGAGCGATTTTGAATCGTAGGCAAAATGCAACAATAAGAATAAGAAGCTTTGTTTATCTTTCTTTAGAATGGTATAGGTCCGAAGATCATAGGTCATCATTACAAAAACTGGTAAGGCTCTTGCAGAAAACACAATTCAAGTGTTTTAGTGAGACTTTTTAGTTACCATTCTTGATGGTCTGAGAAAAGTTATAAATAAGAACATCAGTGTTCTTCTGCTGACCAACAGTTTACTTATCTCAGAAACTTTTTGGAGTTTTAATGCGTCTTATGCCCGGAAACCTTGAACATGTTGAAGACTGGGTATTTAAATCTAACTAGATCAATTCTGCATAGCTTGGCCATGATTTCTTGACAAAGTAGCCTGTAATCTTTTCAAGTTCTATCATTATGTGCACAAAATTATTACAGAATTTGTCAGACAATTGATGGGAACAAATATTTTAGTCAGTTTTACCATATTTTTCATGCTATAAAATGCACCCCAAGTTTTCAGAAAATTTTCCAGAAATAAAGGTATTTTGGTTCACCAAAGCATTTACGAAAAGTCATGTCGCATATCATTTCTAGCCATGGTTAAATCCGTATCTGGCAACATTCAAGAAAATATTATAGCATGATAACAGTTAAATATAATGTTTTAGATAAACTTAATTTGTGAAAGTAAATAGGGATGATCTAAAACAAATAATTGCTTCGAAACTCATATAGCTAAATGTGCCCTGCATGCACTCAGCTGTCGAGTGTGCTGCACACCTCACACCTATAGGCATCCCTTATTGATGGTACTTATATACACAATTGAAAGATGAGATTTTAATTCCTAATAAATGGATTGCTTGTGTAATAACATATAACTGGTGGAATGTTATTTATTTATTCTATATTTATAAATTAAAAATTTTTTAACCAGGACAATTACTAAACCGGACAGGATGCCAGGACAACATCTAAAATCCAGGACTGTCCCGGCTAAACCGGAATGTATGGTAACCCCAGGCATAATCACTCATGCCTTTAACATGTATTTAGATAAAAAATATCATGAAATAGGTATGATGCCATTATATTTAATAATTGGAAAGAGTTAAAATTTCTAGAAAAACTACGAAAGAACATTAAAATACTTTTCATGTTTTATCATCACTACTATCAGGGTTGCTTCTCGGATTGTGATCTCTTATAGTCCTAGAGAAAAACAAACCTATTTTCTCCTTCCTATAGTCCATATCAAGTATGGTGAACAACAGAGAGTGGTGGTTGAATTGCTCCATGGTTATGGTAACCAGCCCGTTTGGTGAGGCACTCATCCATCCACTTCACTAACTATTCCGTTTCTTGTGGGTGTATTCTATGTATTTGTATTTGATATGTTTAAAATAGATTTCTGTATATTTAAAAATATATTTATTTTTAGCTTAGAGACATTTTTGATTCATGAAGGAAACTCAATGTTTAACCCTTAACTGGGTGCATCTAAAAATTTCATATAACTGGTGCAGTGCACTGAGTCCACCATTGCATTATATGGAAAATAATAATAATGATAGATTCATTCTAATTTTTTGTTTATTTATGTATTTCATGATTTGTAATTCTCATTGTTAAAATTATCGTTTATATTTTCTACATTTCATACATGTTACATTTTCATGATATATTTAGGAAAATATGAAATTGTAGTATTAAATATTTATTGCTATAAAATATTAAAATAAGTGTCACCTTAGGCTTTAGCCAAAAAATAACATTATTGAAATATTCAAACGTTTACAGACAAATTTCGATGCATTTATAGCTCAGTAGAAGTGACTCACACAGCTTTGCACCTATTTTACTCCTCAAGAACAATAGTAAAAAGGTTGTGAACAACTTGTTAAACTACTACTAGTACTAGTACTGATAGGTTTCATAAAATAACAATATATATGAAGCTAAATTTACAAATTTCAAAATGCGCTGGTGCACAGACAAAAAAGATTTTATGGCCTAATTTCTCACTGAACATATTTGGTGTATCTTTCAAAAACATGTATTAAGTATAGGTATACTAGTTTGTTCATTAACATGTTCACCTTGGGGGCTTATTATAGATTATGTTCGATGAGGCGGGCATATTTTTTTTGGGTTGGCTGCCTGAATTTTCCATGATTCATGCGAACTGAAAATTTGTATCTCAGTCAACGATCAGCTGTCTATCATCTTATTCTGTCCTCTTTATCGTCAGGTTTTGTGAACTATTTTCTGATATAATATTCTGTGAAGGTATTTGTATTCATCTGGTTTATTACGGTAACTAGTTTATTATATAATATGTTGTGATTATTTTTTGCAATAGTCATTAGTATTAGTCTGTATTTTACGGTTTTCGATATTTTCGGCTATAAGGCATGCATAGCCCGAAGCGTCTCAGGTACGACCTTGAAAGCTGAATGACTGCTGCTATCACCAGAGGAAGGCGGAACCACGGTCTGGCGGGAAGGCAACGGCGGCTTCATTGTACTCAGCTGTCCTAACCACCTCTATGAAACCCATCCTAAAAAGTGAGTGAACTTAGGGTCTCTGAAACATGGGGGTCATGAAGTGTACGCATTATAACCAAAATATCTACAGTTTTTTACTATAACTGAACAATAATATTATAAATGTGGAGAAATCTTCCAATTATACTAAAACAATTCATCTTCTTTCCATGGTGTCAGAAGATTCAATGGATCAACCTAGCATATCGGGTGCATCATCTAACACAAATAAATGAAAGAGATCAGTTTGTTGTTCTTCCGAATCAGAGGAATATGACTCAGAAGCTGATTCTGATTATGTATATCCTACTAGCCAGATTGGTTCTTCTACAGACACGTGTGTCATTTCGAGTGATGAGGAAAATTTGGATAGTAGTAATAGTCAAAAGTGCAGCTCAGAATGGGGTCCAGTAGGACAAAATTGTTTACCAATAGATGAATATGCTGAAGACATGAAGTTTTTACCTGTAGGTATAGATTGCAGCAACCCATTCCAATTGTACAAATTATTCCTCACTGATGATGTAATAAATCTAATGATTATGGAAACCAATGAGTACGCTGACCAGTGTGAGTCTACTGTAAAAGGAATCATAGCACAAACCCCCAAAAAACATCAACAGGCCTGGGTACCAGTTACCCACGATGAAATGAACAAATTTATTGGCATATTGCTAATTATGGGTGTTGTGCATGTGCCAGAAATTCGTCTCTACTGGTCAAATAACCCCATGTACACAAATATACTTATAAAAAAAGTATGAGCTGTGACCAATTTCTGAACATACTTAGGAATTGGCACTTTTCTGACAAAACCCAAGCTGTGGCAGAAGACCACCTGGAAAAAATAAAAGCTATATTAGAAAAAATAAAAATAAGTTTTCAGAATATTGTAAAACCTGGAAAAGAAGTAGTAATAGATGAGAGCATGGTGCCATGGTGTGGACGTCTTGTATTCGTCCATACATACCAAGCAAACGTCATAAGTATGGCATAAAATTATATAAACTCTGTCTTCCAGAAGGTTATACATACAATATGGAGGTGTATTCTGGAAAATGATGTGGACGTCTTGTATTTCGTCAATACATACCAAGCAAACGTCATAAGTATGGCATAAAATTATATAAACTCTGTCCTCCAGAAGGTTATACATACAATATGGAGGTGTATTCTGAAAAACTGGAAATTCATCAAACAAAGGACATGCTTGCACCGTTGTTATGAGACTAATGACTGGTCTTCTATATGAAGTTCGTATTGTATATACAGACAATTTTTATACCAGTGTGTGTTTAGCACAAGAACTACTGGAAAAAGACACGTTTTTGTGTGGTACTGTCCTCAGCAACAGGAAGAATTTGCCAACAGAAGCAAAAAAAAAACAAAAAAGGGGTGAAATTATAAGCCTTGAAAATAAGGATGGCATAAAATGGACTGATAAAAGACCAGTACAAATGCTAACTACATGCAAAAAACACAAGTGTGTTTTGGTTGAGAAAGGAGACACATGAAACAAACGACTGAAACCTGTTGACAGCTACAATATCGCGAAGAAAGGAGTTGACTATTCGGACCAAATGTCGTCCTATTATTTCCCCCTGCAAAAAACCATGAAGTGGTATAGGAATATCGTAATGGAGTTAATTTGTGGGACAATGCTCGTAAATGCCTGGGTAATTCACCGTAAATGGAGCAATAAAAGTAAAAATGAGCATATTGCAGTTTCATGAAGCAATTATTGAAGAGCTTCTAAATAAAACACCTGAAATGAGAGATGTTACGCCATCAAGAAAGAAGCTCCACTTTCTCAAAAACTATGAAGGGCCTGCAAAAAAATACAAGGAAAAGGTGTAGAGAGTGTTACAAATGTATGTCTCAGGAAAAAGGTCGTGAATATGCAATCAAAAATGTAAAAAAATAAGGACATATTGTCCTAGTTGTGAAGGAGAGCCACCATTATGCCTAATTTGTTTTGAAAAGATTCATTCCTATGGATATTTTTCTTTCTATTATAATTTACAATAATAATAAAAAAATTTCAACAAAAATATTATACTTGTTATTTATGCAAATTTATACATAATAAAAAAATAAAATGGTATATTTCATTGAAAATATTTTCATTTACTTTTATGTAGTAAATCCACCACGAGTTCTTCAAAAATGCCCACTTATAGAAAGTAACCAAATTTGAAAATATTTACTTTTACTTTCCCCATTTATGAAGTAAAAAATTAAAAAAAAATGAATACTACTTGCCCATTTACGAAATAAAAAATTAGAAAAAATTTGTTAACGTTCATGTGGCGGGACGGATAACTGAAACATTCAACCCCGTGCCAGGTTCACATGAATGGACGTAAAAATAAGCAGGTGCCGTGAATCACTGGCGAGTCGCACCGCCCCATAGGAAAACTCACTCGTGAGTCACGCCGGGGTGAACATGTTAATTGAAATGGTTTGCTATAAATTTTAGTTAGAGAAAAGAACAATTTTGATAATTAGTCATGTGATGTATTAATGCGTGATGAGTTTGTCGTTTTGATGAATTGATGCATGATCAATAGACCACAATATAGTGATGGTATGCCACTTGGTACTCGAATTTAAGACGGCCCTTGATTTTTGCCGGCTGAAATTTGGGAAAAAAACTCGTCTTGATTTTGGGTGAATACGGTATGTCCTTGAGGGGTTAATATCTACTTACCTTGTGCTAATCTCCTTACTTTATAAATTCAAAGCAATAAAATACGTATCTCCAAACTGAGGAATTTAATGTGATCATGTTGGGTTCAATTAAATCGATATCATTAAATGAATGACAACAAAAAACTGCCACCTTACGTAAACTAGATTTGGTTTTTGAATTTTGTTTATTTACAGTAATCCAGTGGTAACAAGAACCAGCTATGATAATAAGCAGCATATAATCTATTATTTATAGTTATGAAGTATTGTCAGTTTTCTAAATTGAACTTTTTAACTTACAAATTTCAGCTGAGAGTCATATGTGGTACCCTAAGCAGAAGATATTGATCACACAGAGAAAATTGATCAGTGGCACCAATCCAGTGGAGATCACCCTTGAAGAACTGGGGTCTCGGCATAATGATGGGTCAAATGTTTTGGAAAAAATGAAAGAGGTTGCTAGAGGCCACCCAGATCATAATATTCGCGCTTCTCTCTGTGAAAAAGGACTATCATGTGAACAGCAGGTTAGTATAAACACTGAAATCTGGCAAATTGTTAAGTTAATTAGAATTGAATGATGATACAGTCTACTTAAAATAAGTAGTGCATAAACAGTACTACCAACCTTTTACAATGAGCACAAAAACAATAACAAAGATAATCACATACTGCCACACCCTTGGCAGGATTCGAACCCACAACCTTAGTGTTTGGAGCCAGACATGATAACCACCCTTCTACTAAGGCCAGCAGATTGGTCAAGAAACAATAAAAGAAGGCAAGATGTTGATAGTACATGACCTTCAAATTGTCCTAGTAGAGTGGTTTTGAAATTTTGGTAGTAAGGCTTCTTAAGTTTTCACAATTGGGGAAAATTTAATGTCTCTGCTAGAACGATGTTAAAAATACCAAAACATTCAAATGAATGTGTTTGCATCAATAGTAGAGGATGTCTGCTGTGGAGAGGGTGGTTAACATAGTATTTCATACACTCAGAGCTATGGCACCCTAATAATGTCTGCAATGAGAAGAGTCCATACATATTAGTATGCTCTCCGTAGTCAAGGGATTCATATTTCTCAATACTGGGCTCCATTTGGTTGTTGATCCTCCCATCATGCAGCAGTGATAAGTATGCCACTGGTTACAGGAGAAGATTATTGCATTAAAGTGAATAATTATGGTATTTAAAAATGAACAATTATAAGGGTAGCTATAAACTGCAGTAATTGGACACCAATGCCAATTTTATAAGCCATTTATTTAATTCAGCAGAGAAGAAGAAGCACTTAAAAATCAAAAGTTTAAAAAAGTATTATGTACTTTAGTCTTTACTCTTGTAACTCCAATAGTCACAAAAAGGTTCTGAAAACGATGCACATTTTGACTACAATGCAGCTGTCTTCAGTGGCGATTCACAAAAGTAGATTCTGAAAGAACATGTGTGTTCGTATTTTTGTGTGTGGATGTCCATTAAAAGGGAATTACCCTGGAGGAGTGAGATTATTGAGTCGCAGATGGGAACCCTGCTGAGGAGGCTGGTTACTGCAACCTTGGAGTTTACCCATTCGCTACCTCCTCTCTCATTCTCTCAAGGGTGTAATCAGCCAGGCTCTGCAGAGCTCATTTGGCTTGTCTGCAGGTGCCTATGTTGGAGTTCTATTTTGGTGTCTTTCCTTTCATTGTTTTAACATTTACCATATATACTTGTCTATAATGCGCTCTTGTGTATAACGCATATCTATACTTTTTGCCAAAAATTCCACTTTTTCGTATACCGTGTATAACGCGCAACCTAGATTTCGAGGGGTATATGAAGAAAATTTTAGAATTATATTGTCATGTTAGGTATTAACTAGTGTACCATAAATAAATTAATACAGACCCATTCCAGGCAATGCAATACTCGCAAATCCGACTTTAGGTAAAAACCTTTGAAAACTAATTTATAAAATCTGAAAATTCCTAGTTGCAGAAATTTGGGCAAATGCTTCAGGCTTATAGATTAAATGTTGAATGAGGTTTAAACATGACAATTTACTTTAAATTTATCAAAGTACCCATAACACTTACTTACGGAATATTGAATGGTTAGAGATATTTAATGAAATCTTAAATTTCATTGTGTATCGTGGCCACCTTCTTCGCATAGTTATTTGGTGCTGAAGTTGAGGAGGAAGATGAATTTGGTGTTGTAAATTACTTACATCGTTAATTATATGTAATATACTCATTAACTAAAATAATTATTTCAATTTGCATATATACAATGTTTTTTGTTTTCAATATGTGTTTTGCAGGAAGACTACCTGGTGATTTTTCAATTTAATCATCATTTTTGTGCTTTCAGTAGTACATGAGAATTACAATTATCTTGATAGCCTCAATCACAATGCGTGATGCAATTAGTGTTTTGGATACAGTAAAATCTTACATATTATCACCAGAAAATATTGATGATGATGTATTCATAATATGCATGATATTGAAAATTAGAGTTAACTTATATGCTTACGGAAATAAACTTGATTTTAATTCAATTAAAGAAAAATGAAATAATGTTTCCATAACTCGAACATGCTATAAATCGAATAAGTTTTGCTTTCATTTGAGATTCGAGTTTTAGAAGTTCCACTGTATATGTACAAATATTTAAAAATACATTTCCATAACTTGAGTTTTCTAAGACTCGAATAATTTTTACTTTCTCTTGAGATTTGAGTTAAAGAAGTTCTGCTGTAATTTGTTATGACAGCATTAATTTCCATTAAAAGCATTAAATCACTGCTGTGTTAACATATAATATCAGATGCCTTTAAAAACATTGAGGTAGTTACCATAGTATTTAAAGATTTCCATTGTTGAAAAGAGGAAAAATTCCCACTTTTTTCCGATTAAAAACAAATATTTATGCTAATTTGGTATGTATTTTAATTCTGCTTCAAAAATTAAGAACTCTGTTCTTTTAGCTAGACAACTATTCTCTTCACGAGTTTGTATTCCAATTTTAAGTAGTTGAAAAATGCATTTTTGGAAAGAGTTGCATTGAATCCTATGCTTTTCTTATGGGTATTAAAATGAAAGATTTGCATTAAAAACACATCTTAAATATTAACATTTTTAGAATTTTCTACTTTTCTGGTTGGTTGTGACATAAAGCTTACAATCATGCCAAACTTCAAGTCTGTAGCTCATCTGAAAATGCCTAAACATTAGTATCCTCCTGATATATGTTAATGACATATCATAAGTAAGAAGCATCAATATCTATTACCGTATTTTCTGGTCTATAATGCGCACCTTATAGATAATGCGCAAGTGATTTTCTTCAAACCTGATACAAATGTATAGATAACGGGCAGTAAAAAAAAATCCATTTGAAACAAGTGCTTTATGAAAAAATTAATCAATTCAAATTTGTTGTGGCTTTCTGTTATTCAGTTGTTTTCACTGTACACCATACCGTCTTATTGAGTCTTGAATTAGCTTGGCATCGGTATTGAAAACGTTTTTTAATTTACCATGGAAAATGAAAATATGTGAAAGCGAAAATCATACACTTTGCAGTAGAAATTAGAAATCATAAAATTTGCTATAGAAAAAGGAAATCGTGAGGCTGGAAGAAAGTTTAACGCAGGGAAATCAAGTGTACGAGAATGGCATAAAGGCGAATTGGTGCTGAAAAAGTTGCATCGTAAAAAACGAGCAATGCGTTTTAGAAAATGCTTTTGGCCAGAACTCGAGGAAGAACTGTATGAGTGGATGATACGAGAAAGGGCAAAAGGCATTAGGATTTACACAATGATGGTCTTATGGCAAGTGAAATGCATTGCTCAAGAGACGGACATCGTGGGCTTCAAAGCGTATCCTTCCTGGGGATTCCGTTTTATGAGGAGGAACAATTTGTGTTCATACATTGACAAGCATCAGCCAACAATTACTGATGGACTGGGAAGCGAAAATGATTAATTTTAGACAATATATGAAAGAAAACTTGTCTGGAGTTGATGCAATGCATGCCGGAAATATGGACGAGGTTCCGGTGAGTCTTGATCTTTCTTGTGCTAGAACTGTCAACCTTAAAGGTGTGAAAGATGTTTCCGTAGCAACTACTGGGCATGAGAAGTCGAATTTTACAGTTGTTTTGTATGCAATGTCTGATGGTTCTAAGCTTCCTCCCATTGTGATTTTTAAACGAAAGACTGTGCCGAAAGAATGCTTTCCTATGGACATTGTAGTAACCACGAATGAGAAAGGTTGGATGAACCAAGAAATGATGAGGGTTTGGTTGGACAGTGTGTGGAGTAAGCCTTTTTTAATCCGAAGTCACTGTTAGTCATGGATTCATGTCATTGTCATGTGACGCCTGAAATTAAAAAATTGGTCGGTAAATATTCAAAGCTAGCTATCATTCCCGGTGATTTAACCAAAAAACTTCAACCACTAGATCTGTCCGTGAACAAGTCATTCAAATCAAAATTGTGAGCTAAGTGGGAGGATTGGATGTTTGCGGGTGTGCATCAATATACTAACTCCGGGAAAGTGAAAAGACCATCCTATGCAGAAATGTGTAAATGGATTATTGAGAGTTGGGGATCTGTGATGGCTAGTTATCTAAAAAATGGTTTTCAAAAGGCTCTTAGTGAGACACTTATGACAGACACACAAGAATTTGAAGATGATGATATTCTTCTGAAAATGAAGTTTCAAATGTGCCTGACCAAATTATGAGTGCTATTGAATCATTTTACATTGACTTCCAATGATTTTTATGGTTTCGAAATAATTGTAAAAGTTAATATGCATTAATTTCAATAAAATTTTATTTTCCTTTTTATAATGGGACACGATGTTTATTCCCGATTTTTATATTTTTTGTATAGATAACACCAGAAAATACGGTACTAGTAGAAGGTGCTTGCATACTGCAAGCATTTCATCTCACCTTGAAAAAATATAAATTTTTCAGAGAGGTATTTCATCATGGGAACTATTTCTTTAATTCATAAGATTTCTCCTCTTGACCGACTTTCATTTTTTCCTTATGGAACAATAATGAAGTAAAACAATCACTAATTTTTGCACTTGCATATTATAATTTTTCCACATTGGGTTAATAATGCCACACATTTCTGGCAAATTTAAAATTTGTAGCATATTTAGAAGTGAAATAATATTTATCTAATTGTTAAAAATTATTTAATTTTTAACGGCCGCAATAATAATTTCATGGATACACTGAAATGTATATTCATTTATATATACTAATCCCTAAATAATTTTTAAATTTCAGCTCCCTATCTTGCCCCATAGTATCTAAACATTTACCTTTTTGTTTAAACTTTAAGAATTGTTAACTGCCAAACAAATTAAAATATCAAAATTTGTATAATCCCTATTTTGTTTTTTTACAAACTCTACTTATAAAAAAATTTCAGCTCTGTAGCACATTCGGAAATACATAAACCTTGAAAATTTGTTTAAGCAATTTCGAATTTTTAGCGGCCGCATTGTTGAACTTTTTCAAGATTTTCGTCTTTTCTAGTTTGTTTTACACATAATCCTAATGACAAAAAATTTTTGAGTCTGCCACCTTTCTGGAAGTGCCTAAACATTAGTATCCTTCTATATATATATTATGTTATATATGTATGTTACAGGTTACTCCTCTGTAAGGAACGTCTATATATAATGACAAATAATTGGTGATTGCATTCTGCAAGCATTTAACCTCACCTTGAAAAACATTAATTTTTCAGAGAAATATTTCCTCATTTTTAATATTTTTTTAATTCAAAAGATTTCTCCTCTGGACCGGTTTTCATTCTTTCCTAATGGAACAATATTAAAGTAAAACAATCCATAAAATTTAAAATTTTTAGAATATTATACTTTTCCCAATGTGGGGTACTAATGCAACACATTTCTACAAAATTTCAAAGTTATAGCATATATAGAAGTGAAATAATATTTATCTAATTGTTAAAATTTTTAATGGCTGCAATAACAATTTCATGGAGATTTTCAAATCTTTATTTATTTACTAATCTCTAAATAACAAAAAATTTCAACTTCCTAGCTTGCACCGTAGTACCTAAACATTTACTGATTTTTTTCAACTTTAAGGACATTTAACTGTTAAACAAATTAAAATATCAAAATTTCTATAATCCCTATTTCGTTTTTTTATAAATTCTACCTTTAAAAAGAATTTCAGCTTCATAGCACATTGGGAAATATATAAACCTTAAACATTTGTTTAAATATTTTCGAATTTTTAGCAGGCACATTATTGAAATTTTATTTTCGTTTTTTTCTAGTTGGTTTTGCTTATAATTCTAATGTCATAAAAAATTTTGAATTTCCAGATCTTCTTCAAGTGCCTAAACATTAGTATTATCCTATATATCATATCATTATATATAGACATTCCTTAAAAAGGAGGATTAACATCATATAACAAATATAGGAGGATACTAATGTTTAAGCACTTTCAGATAAGGAGGAGACTCGAAATTTTTTGTCTGTAGGATAATGTGCAAAACCGACTAGAAAAAGCGAAAATCTTGAAAAAGTTCAACAATGTGGCCGGTAAATATTCGCATATGTTTAAACAAATTTCTAAGGTTTATGTATTTCTGAATGTGCTGCAAGGCTTGAAAATTTCTTTAAAGTTTGAATTTGTAAAATAACGAAATAGGGATTATAGAAATTTTGATATTTTAATTAGTTTGGCTGTTAAAAATTCTTAAATTTTAAACAAATATATAAATGTTTAGGTACTATGAAGCAAACTAGGGAGATGAAGTTTTAAGGTTATTTATAGCATAGTGCATATGCACAAATAAACAGCTGTCACTGAAACATCAGATCTTTGTAACATAATTTTAGTATTGTATTGTAAAATCTCTATTAAAGATTATTATTATTAAAAATTACGGAACTTAAATGATTAAACATTTTCATCTACTTAATAACCCGAATACTTGTTGGTTGGTAAGAGACATTTTTGTTCAATGCAAATTTATAACGCTTAAATAAATTATATCATTTTGCATTTCAAGAGATACAGAATTTTTCTTACCATTGTAAAGTATATAATGAATAAGCGGCATTGAACGCTATCATTTCTTTTCTTCTACATAACAAATTATCAGCAACTACATCAATTTAAATAACCACAATGACCACACTATACTTACCATTTCGGCAGAGGTATATCACAATGCATCAAATTTAGACAAATCATATGTGTTGAATTATTAATAACAGTAAATATTTATTTCTAAATGCATATCATTTAATATAGATACATAACAACCAAGTAGAACTACGTCAATTTAAATAAAAATAAAAAATTTACCACTTTAGAAGTAATACATGATATTACTTTTCCGTATTAATATCACAACCAAATAAACAATGTCTAATGTTTATTTACTCAATGTCTCTAGCAATGTTTATATGCAACTATATATTAATTAATTAAATTAATATTTAAATTGTTTGCTCAGATTAAAACTAATGGCTTCAAGAGCAACACATTACGGTTATTATAATGCGAGAAGAAGAGCAGAACAAGCCAATCAATCTGTTGAAGAAGCAAATCGAAGAAGAATGAAGGAGGGAGGGAGAGAAAGAAAAATGTCTTTATTGGAAATATGCACAATTAAAAAGTGAAAAAAAAATGCACAGAAAAATTAAGAAAATAAATTTGGAAAATAAGAGTTTTCACATAAATGCACAGTGAAAGCGACCACTGAGGAGGGAAAGCACCGCACTGTAGGGGATGCGGTAGCTACACTAAACAGCTAAAGGGACTTATTGGGTAACTGAAATAAAATACTGATTGGAGCACTAGCACTGGGAAATATGGGCTATTGGGAAATGACTTAGGGAGCACTTAGGGTGTAAGGGGGACACAGATAATTAAAAACTCTTAAATGCACTTGGGAAAAATAACAAAAAAACTGGAGCACTGGCACTGGTGATAAAGAGGGCTATTTGGCAACTGTTTTGGATGTAGGGGTACATAAATAAGCAAAGGCACTATTTTTCACTTGGGAAAAACATCCCGTAGGAGAGAAAGAGGAGGGAAAGGGGAGAAATCACAACTGAATAGGGAAGGAGCTTCTTTCTTCTTTCAGGATCTACAGAAAATCGTAAAATGGCATAGAATAAGGAAAATAAGGAAATGCAGGAACAGGGATGCCAATGCCATAGGATGCAAGGATGGTGTATAGGAAGAACAGGAACTCAAGCTACTCAAAACATTACATATGACAGTTGTTACTTTAAGATTAAACCGTACAGGTCTTCATCAGCTTCTAAGCAGTACCATAGTCTTGCTCGTCGATATACTTAACGCCATCCGTCCCTCGTAGTCGATTTCCATTAGGGCGAGGCCTGCTTTAATTCAGCTACATCTCTCAGGGTGGAGATAAACCTCCTGTTGCCATTGTATAAGACAACTATTTTACCGTCTTGCATCCAAACCCCTCGTGGACCTGCCAACGTTTTGACCTCCTGTAATATTTCCTTTCATGTAGATGTAAGCGACTTGGTGACAAGGAACTTGGTGATCTTAAGTAGTCTCTTACTTCTCCACACCTTGTCTCTGTCTTGGTATGACAGAAATCTTATAATAATGGTCCTGGGGTGAGGATTGGAGCTTCTGAGAACACCAATCCTGTGCGCTCTGCCAAGATTCTGCAGATCGATCTCTTCCTTCAGATTCTCTTTGAAAAACTTGGTCGCGACTAGTAAGCAATCCTCATTCTCTTGCTCCTGTACTCCATGGATAAGGAAGCAGTTTCATCTAGAATATTGTTTTAACGCATCCTGCCTCTCATCTAAATCAACACTTTTCATCTCTAGGTCACTCAATTGATCGGAAAGTTGGGAGAAGTCCTCAATAACTTTCATTCTGAAATTGGAAAATCTTTCCTCCAAAGAAGAAAGACTGTCATTCCTCTTCGGAGTGTCTTCCTCAAGGTCCTTCTTGAGGTTCTTTGGCGGCATCTTCAGCAGTCAGGCTAGGTAAAAATGTAAAAGTGAAAGGGACGGAGTGACCTAATGGCACGTCAGGCACACACGAGCATTAGACTAAGAATGAGATGGTAAGGAAGAGAGATAAAGGGAGGTAGAGATAATAAGGATGAGAGATATAAAGGGAGATAGAGATAGTAAGGAAGAGAGAGATAAAGGGAGATATAGTAAGGAAGAGAGAGATAATGGGAGACAGACGGGGAGGAGGAAGAGGTAGATAGATAATGTTATTTATTACAGGGAGATTGAGACTAGGAAGTCTATTTTTCCAGAGAAGGAGTGAAGTAGAGAGAGAGGGAGAATGGGAGGGAGGAGAATGGGAAAGAGGAGAGAAAAGGAGAAAGAATGGGAAGTGCCTTAAATTTAATATTTATCCACACATACCCATCATATTTGATTAGCAGTTACACTAGTAATTATAATAATTTGCCACAGTCCATTCTGCTCCTAATTATGCCACTTTTCAGACTAATGTTTAACAATGCAAAGTAACACTACAAACATAAAAAATCAGCCATATGTGTAAACTAATTGTGACATGAGTGAACTGACACCTGTGTTGGCATCTTGCACAGCGATTATAATCCAATAGTTTATGTTTTACATAGGATAATCACTTTTTCATATATGTACACCTGTGTGGTTTAAGGCCTTTTTCATATTAACATAAATACTTTTATTTTGTTGTTTAGGTATTTTAAAATTAAATTTACACATTTTAAAAAGTTTGTTTAATCTCGTATACAGTAAAAGCCCTCTTATCCATTGCAGTTGGGACTGGTAGTTAGTCGGTTAATCGAAAAGGCCGGTTAAAGCAGAGAACCAATAGAAAAGTACATACACACAGTCTGTATTTTAAGAATTTATTTTTACGTACTTGAAATATATTAAGACAATATAGATACAAATGTTATGTTATAAGTCATTCATTTTAAAAATCAAAAGTTTTCCAATAGAAAAGCACATATTATACACAGACTGCTTAGTTTTCATGGAAACAACCACTCTCTTTCTTTTCTCACCCATGTTCTATAAATAAATAAATAAATATATATATATAAATACATAATTTAATATTGATTAAATATCGTAACTAAAATATCAATGAACTTGACTAGTATGTGGGACAACTGACAGTAGACCACAGCAGACTGCGTGAGCAACTGACAGCGGATGCATACTAGACTGGATTACTATGTAACGAGAAACATTTTAGCACAAGGGACAACTTGTGACATTTTTGCAGAATGAAAGGAATGGTATAAACTGTTTTAAACTAGTCATTTTTATGTAAAATGTCGCACTTAACTGTGGATTTCAGTTTTCAGACCTAGGGACATAAAACGTCGGTTAATCTGGCAAGTCGGTTAAGCGAAGGTCAGTTAAGAGGGCTTCTACTGTATTTTGTTGCCAATCCTCAATCTCTTCATTACTCTTAGGACTTGCAGCTAGTGGTTTTGCAGTTCATGATGATTTTTTTTATGAAGTTCTACCTCAAAAGAATGACAAATTATGGTAGTCCTTGAAAATATCCAGTTGACCATAAGAATAGTTTTAAAATCACTGACATTATAAGTTTCTTTTTTGCATGAACATTTTATGTTATTCTTTAAGAAATTTCAATGTTCTGCGGAAACCATGTCTTTCTTTTACATAAATATGATACTTTTTGCTGACACCAAGAAACAATACAACTATTTTTATTCATATTATATATATATATATATATATATATATATATATATATATATATATATATATAATGTAACGATACGGAAAAAGAAATAATATGATAAAATAAATGTAACGAGAGGTTGAGAGGGATAGGAAGGAGCCAGTGAACACTTACCATACGGTGGTGGACGTCCACAGCGATAGAGGAAGGCTTGTAATTTGGAGCTTTCGGGCAACACACGCCCTTCTTTAGCGAGAGAAAAACGAAGACTAAAATAAGCGTAACACTGGAGGTAGGGGTTCGGGAAAAGAGGGGTAAGGGGAAGGGGAAAGAGGGGTAAGGGGAAAGGAAAAAAAGGGTGATTGGAGTGGGAGTGTTAGCGAAGGTTTAAACCTGGTAAGGAGAGGGAGCGGAGGATGTCAATATGGGCTAGTTCCCATTGACGGAGTTGTGGCGCGGGGAAACTACTTGGAAGAGCACGAATAGTTTTTACTGTGAAGCAGCTATTGAAGGGAAGGGAGTGGGTTAACGCATGGTCGGCCACCGAAAGGGGGCGCCTAAGAGAGACGCTATTCCGATGGCCGTTCATGCGGATGTTAAGGGGTGTGGTTGTGAGGCCTACGTAGAACGCGGGGCATTGTGTGCAGGTAAGAAGATATATTACGTTTTTGGAGGTAAAAGTGCTGCGGGATAAGATAGGATAGGAGATTTGGGTAACAGGGCTGGTAAATGAAGAAGAAGTATCTAAGATGGGGCAAATGAGGCAACGTGGTCTTTTACAATGGGAGGACCCTGCTCCGCAGAATGCAAATTGCTCTCCCTGGGGCTCTCCTTTTCTCCCACCCCGAAGTTAGACCATTTCCGCCTTCTAGCGGACACTCAATCCTATGCCCGTTTCCTTCGTCTGAAACTAACCTTCAATACCACTGCATCCCCAAATCCACCCACTTCCATCAACCGAACCGAGCCCCTTTCCCTATTCAAACCTCCATCCCAACACATACCCCCTACTCTCCCTTCACACCATCCTGTTGAGCTTTACATTTCCTATATTTCGAGGATGTCATTTAGGGCTTCGTGCAGCCCCGGGTGAAAGGTTGTGGTGAGAGTCAGAGGGACTTCTGTCTTCGAGGGTGGGTTCAAGATTGGTGGGTGTCTGGAGGGGGTGGAGACGGCGCGATATCTTTCATTGCGGACTAAGTCGGCAGGGTATCCTCGATTGAGGAAAGCCTCAAGAAGTAAGGCGCAATAATCGGATAGCGAGGTGCTATCCGAGCAGATTCTAAGGCCACGCCTGGCGAGGGAGTACGGTAGAGATTTCTTTATGTGTTGCAGGTGGCAGCTGGTGAAGTGGAGGTATTGTAGGTGGTTGGTATCTTTAATGTGCACCGAGGTGCCAATGCGTCCATTACGGAGAAGGAGGTTAACATCGAGGAACGTGGAGTGTGTTGTGGAAGAGTGATGAGTGAAAGAGAGGGTGGGATGGGTTGAAACTGTCTGAATGAAGGAATTAAGGGATTCCGCCCCATCGGTCCACAGAAAAAATATATCGTTGATGAAGCAGAGCCAGAGGAGGGGCTTTTGGGGTGAAGATTCAAGGAGCTGGGATTCCCATTCACCCAGGAAGCAGTTGGCGTAGGAGGGAGCCATCCGAGTGCCCATTGCGGTTCCTTTAATTTGGATGAAATGGTGCCCTCCGAATGCGAAGTTGTTTTTGGTGAGAACCATTTCCGCCAGTGAAGTGAGGAAGGCAGTAGAAGGTTTCTTCTCTCCAGACCTGTTGTCAAAGCAGGTTCGAAGAGCAGCAAGTCCATCGGTGTGGGGTATATTGGTGTAAAGGGAGCAAACATCTAATGTAACCATTATGGTGTTTGGTGGGAGTGGGTGCTGGAGTGCTTTTAGGCGTTTGCGAAAGTGGTTAGTGTCTTGGACGAAGGAGGGGAACTGTTGGACGAGAGGCTTTAGGTGATGATCGACGAAGGCGGAGATTCGCTCAGTTGGCGAGTCGAAGCTCGAGACGATCGGGCGACCTGGATTTCCGGGTTTATGGATTTTGGGAAGGAGGTAAAAGTTGGGGTATGGGGGTTAGGGGGCACGAGTAGAGCGGTTACATTCTCGGATAGTCCTTTATGTGTTCCCGCTGTGTGAAGGAAAGTGGAAATATCGAAGGTGTGGCGGTTAGTGGGATTAGAGGTGAGAGGGCAGTAGGATGATTGGTCGGAGAGTTGGCGAAGAGCCTCTTTGTTGTAATCCTCCCTATCAAGGATTACCAAGGTAGAGCCCTTATCTGCGGGTAAAATTATAATATTTTTGTTTGACCTAAGTTGGGATAAAGCATGTCTTTGGTCTCGGGAAAGATTATCGTGGTGATCGAGAGATTTCGGGAAGTCTGGGTGAGAGATAGCGTTGGAAATATAGGAAATGTAAAGCTCAACGGGGTGGTGTGAAGGGAGAGTAGGGGGTATGTGTTGGGATGGAGGTTTGAATAGGGAAAGGGGCTCGGTTCGGTTGATGGAAGTGGGTGGATTTGGGGATGCAGTGGTATTGAAGGTTAGTTTCAGACGAAGGAAACGGGCATAGGATTGAGTGTCCGCTAGAAGGCGGAAATGGTCTAACTTCGGGGTGGGAGAAAAGGAGAGTCCCAGGGAGAGCAATTTGCATTCTGCGGAGCAGGGTCCTCCCATTGTAAAAGACCACGTTGCCTCATTTGCCCCATCTTAGATACTTCTTCTTCATTTACCAGCCCTGTTACCCAAATCTCCTATCCTATCTTATCCCACAGCACTTTTACCTCCAAAAACGTAATATATCTTCTTACCTGCACACAATGCCCCGCGTTCTACGTAGGCCTCACAACCACACCCCTTAACATCCGCATGAACGGCCATCGGAATAGCGTCTCTCTTAGGCGCCCCCTTTCGGTGGCCGACCATGCGTTAACCCACTCCCTTCCCTTCAATAGCTGCTTCACAGTAAAAACTATTCGTGCTCTTCCAAGTAGTTTCCCCGAGCCACAACTCCATCAATGGGAACTAGCCCATATTGACATCCTCCGCTCCCTCTCCTTACCAGTTTTAAACATTCGCTAACACTCCCACTCCAATCACCCTTTTTTTCCTTTCCCCTTACCCCTCTTTTCCCGAACCCCTACCTCCAGTGTTACGCTTATTTTAGTCTTCGTTTTTCTCTCGCTAAAGAAGGGCGTGTGTTGCCCGAAAGCTCCAAATTACAAGCCTTCCTCTATCGCTGTGGACGTCCACCACCGTACGGTAAGTGTTCACTGGCTCCTTCCTATCCCTCTCAACCTCTCATTGCATTTATTATATATATATATATATATATATATATATATATATATATATATATACTTACTGTATTTGTCTCTCCGTCAATAGTGAAATATTTATCTGCATGACTGCATACCAATTCACAATATTATGTTGGTAGTGATAAAAATCTATTGACAAACATTTCTCTTGTTGATTTCAGGTTTCTTGCCTGATTGATCAAGCCACTGATTATCACATACTTGGGAAGACTTGGGCAGGATGGGAACCTTGGCTATAAACATTAATTTTGCATAATTTTTTTTTCAAAATTTGATTTTGCTAATGTCTTGTTCATTATCATGTAATTACTTACTATTTTACCTTTCACAGTTTGATTTCTAATTTTGATTTTCCTGACCAAAATTATCCTTCAATCATATGTAATAATACTTAATAAAATGGAGAAAACTGTGACACTAGATCAAATGTTTCTTCTGTACCTTGTGCATCCTCCACAATTTGAATATGTACAGTAGAACCTCGTTATTTCAAAGTTCAAGGGACCACAAAAATACAACTTCAAATTATCCAGGTTTGAAATAAACGAACTTAAAAAAATCAATATTTCTTATGATCTGCTACTTGGACAGTCAAATCGCAATATAGTCTTATCTATCCATTCTGCTACAAAATGTATTGACCTTACAAGTTCATACACATGGCAAATTCATGAATAGAGCTGAAGTGACCACTTAGTTCATGATTCACGAACACCACCGTATGTGAAAAATAGGATCAAGTGAACATCCCAATTTTCCCTGTGTGTATTTCAAGTTAATCATTCACACCACATTTTGGAAGAAATGACTTTCAACTGTGCATGCTTAGTCAAAAGATTATGAAAATGCATGCTAAAGAGATAGGGAAAACACTTGTGTTAAATATTATATAAATAATAGATAGGAACCATCACATAGTAATTATCTCCAATTTCATTCAAACTTTCCATGCCATTGCTATGGTCAATAATAATAAAATAAAATAAATAATTAATTCTTCATTAGCTCTTGGCAATTTCATACATTGCGTTGTAATTTCATTTCCATCCATATTATACAGTTATAATAAAATATACGTTCTCTCAAAATAACGTGGTCATATTTGTTATGATGTGATGATTTTTCAATTATGTACATACGAATTTTTTTCTGCAATACATACTCAATGCATTTTCCCTTTGGGATTTAAATCCATGAATTGCATCATGCAGTCAGGAGGGAAGGGTAAGGGTTAAGCTTAGTGTAGCATGCCACGGAGATCACTAATTTCTCTATTTTTTTGAAGCAATAAATTTTCTTAAATCTGAATAACCTTGATATATTTCAAAACAGTATCCTTGAATCTTCTTATTGTCCTTAATTCTGCAATTTTTACTCTTTTCCTTTTACCTATATTATACGTCAAATTTTGATTGAATTTTCACGTAGTTATGCGAATTTTGGGTTCTAAAACCTCCTATTCAATGCTGAGACTAAAGATCCATTTACACGGTTCAATGCCATTGAGAAATCTGATTCAATGAGCAGCATTGAACTTCCGCATTTAAACAGAAGTTGTTTACATCAATCAATGAAATTGATTTCAGCAATTCAATTCAACTTGGCACCAAGTGAAATAGTTCATGCAGGTATTCGCATTATTTGTGATAATTTAATACATGAGTGCTATAAAATACTATAAAAAATTAAAAAAAGAAAAACTCGATGTTTTTGGATAAGAATATGCATCTTGAGACAAGATATTTTAGGAGGATCAGAATCTCTGTTGAGGGAATGGGCCACAGAAGATCACAAGATGATATAGAATCATCTGAGAATGTCTCTGGAGCAACTTGAAGAACTATTGGACATGGTCTCGCCATTAATTAAAAAATGAGATACTGCTTGTTTGTACCAAGACAATATTGGTATATAAATATCATATATCCCTGCTCCACTTTTCTCTAGCTTCTTTACTTTTGCTAGTTAAAATGGAGAACAAAAACACAATGCCTTTGTCATGTGCGTTCACGAAATTTCCACTTAAACACACAATATGGGTAAAGGTTTTGATTTAAATAAAATGTTTGCGAGTCACCAGACCAGATCATGACTTCAAATTTCATTGTAGACGTATTTCGAATAATTCATACTAAAAAGTATGCAAAATCTTATGATGTTGGCCGGGGACTGCTCTTAGCTTCGAATTATCCAGGATCAAAATAATGAGGTTTTACTGTACAAGCAGATTGTCACAAAAAGTGGGGTCTATTGAGCAAGCATGCAAAAACATGCAACCACATTATGACCAACTATTTTATCTAATTTTCTATGGTATTTATGGTTATAACTGTTTTCAGGTTATTTACCCTCTATGAAACTGAAATTCATGATGAATTTGCATGTTTTTGGTAACCGTGAGATCAAAAGGTTGTTCGCTGTAATGTTTTTTTATATATTTGTATGATTGCACAAGTGAGTGTCATTGTTTAGTTGCTCCCTGTCATGGTTGTAAAAACACAGAAACCTCCTAATCAACTGTGTATTTAGCTGCATAACTGTATGTGACAACAGGTCCATGGTAAGGATTAAACCTCTGTAAGCCTGCTTTTTATTTTATTGTTCCTTCTGTATTTTTATATAAATTCCCTCTCCTTTCTGGTTTTTCTTTGCTGTTTCATGGGTGTCCACTGTAACTTCTTCAGGAAGGTGCACAGGGATTGGCCAGCACCCCCAGTTGGTTGTTTTTTCCTTGACATAGGCCTGATCCAGGGAGAGAAACTGCCACCATTGACCCTTCCTCCCTTCCCCCCCAGCAGATGCCCATGCTGTTTTATCTTGTGTTTCTCTTAAGTTTTTTAGTCTACCATTTGGAGAAAAAATATCAGTTTATTGGACATCTTCACCATAGTCTCCACTTTCATTGGCATAATTTCTTAAAAGAAAAAAGCTTACTTATGTGATCATCTGTCCATCTGTGGACAATTTTTTTGTTTTCAGAGATATTTGAAAAATTCTTTTTGAATTAGATAGCTCTTATAAATCCATTAAATTTTCACTGATTGAACTTTCACTGTAGTGTCCCCAAGAGGGGCATACACACAAGTTTTGTACAGGGCGGTCAGAAATTTTTATTTTATTTTAAATCAAATAAAAGATAATAATACAATTTATTAATAAAAACATGATTATCCTATAATTTTTATAAAAGAAAAATGTGTCATATTGTACAAAAAAGTAAATAAAATATTCATAAATTAAATATACATTAAGTTATGACTAAATACTAAACTCCTCAGTTGCAAACTTAAATCATTAATAACCTCATCTGGAGATGTCTATATCACTAGCATTCAATAATGCTAGTCCATTTAGTCTGTCATTTTCCATCGTATTTCTCATGTAAGATTTCAGCCGTCTTAGTGTGGAGAAGGATCTTTCGCTTGTACAGGTGGTTATTGGCATTGTACTAAAATTTTTTAAAAGTTTCTTAACATGGAAATAAAACTCTTCTTCTTCCATATTTGTAATTTTTTTCTTCCACAATTTTAGCTCGGCAAGCAAAGTATCTTCATTTTCTTGGAAACTGCTTTTGTGCAGTGCATAAAACTCGCATAATTTTAAGAATTCGTTGTTATCATCACTGTCATTTTTAATCAATAAACAAGAGAAATTGGCTAATATATTGTTTTTTTTTCGAGTCTCTGTTGGATTTGCATTATTAAATTATTGAGAAAAGGTAAAAATATGGTCCTTCTATAAAACTCTTCAGCAGTTGATACCAAAATATTGTTTTGATACTGCGATCGATTAGATAATATAATCGAGGTATTTTTATTTCATCTCCTTCCAAACGTGAATAGTAGATTGAAGCCTTTTTAAAAAGTACTCTAAATTCAGTCTGAATTTGCTTTTATTTTACCTAAAACTTGAACAACAAAGTCGGCGCAAGACATTGCTTTATCTTAAAATCAATATTAATCGTCAGTAAATATCGACTTAATATTTTTGTTATAGAAAAATATTTGCTTATTGTCAACAAAGATATTATAAAATCGGCTTTAGTCACAGCAACATTTAAAACAAGTTTATAAGAAGCGTCCCTGCCTTTCCATTCAACAATTTCTTCTAATGATGGCTGAATTGCTTTGAATAATTCAACCAGTATAGTAACTGCATTATCTACCAATCCACCTTGTGGCACACATCTGAACCAGTTTTTGCATTTTTAAATCTGGACAATATTTTTTAATATTTGTTTTCAACACATCTTGTCTCTTTGGTGTATTGAAGAAGTCATAAATTTTTCCAACCACTACGATACAATTGCGAATTTCGGGTATGTTGCACAAATCAGAAATAGCTAAATTCAATGAATGTGAACTATAATGTACATAGAGTGCGAGGAGATATTCTTTTTTAACGTGAGCTTGAAATTGGCCACTCATTGCACAAGCACCATCGTATCCTTGCCCCCTTAAAAATTTTAAATTAAGACCAAATGATTTTAAAGAGTCTATTGAATTTGTGGCTAAAGATTTTCCTGTTGTGCTAACTACAGGAATAAATTGTAAAAATTATTCTTGAATAGTATCGTTTTCAATGAAAGGAGCTGCTAAAGAAAACTTTGATTCCAGTAATATCTGTTGTTTCATCCGCTAATATACTGAAACATTCACTATAATACAGTAAACTCTCAATTATTCAGCCTAATGAATGTAAGAGGAAGCATGCATAATCAAAAAAACAGATAATGCGAAAATGATTTTTTTTAAAATATGTGCTTCAATTCTCGCGAACAAAAAGGTTATAAAACAAGTGACTGTGCTGCCGGCTGGGAAGTAAAAGCGACTGTGCTGCTGGCCACAAAGAAACAACTGATTGATGAAAATCGCATGTTGCTTCCCATGATATTATCATAAAACTCATTAACATTGAAAAAGCAATATATTTACATACATTGGAGGATGCACAAATGCCTAAGTGAAAAACATGGATAATGCAAAAATGATTTATTTCAAAATGTATGCTTAAATTCTCATTACAATGGTAACAAAAAGTTTAGAAAAAAGAGACTTTCCCAAGTCTGACGCCGCAGATTTTTCTGCGGCCATGTTAAAACCTAAATATGTTGGTCCCTTCATCATCAGGAAGAAGGTTGCCGATTCTGTGTATGAGTTGATAAAACCTACCGGGAAACCTTCGGGCCGTTGGCACATTAGGGATCTAATCTTTGGAATTAAAGAAATATTTCTCATGATGAAATATCTCTCTGAAAAATTAATGTTTTTTCAAGGTGAGATAAAATGCTTGCAGTATGCAAGCACCTACTAGTGTTATATATATATATATATATATATATATATATATATATATATATATATATATATATATATATATATATATATATATCATTCTATATAGACGTTTCTTACAGAGGAGGAGGATATAACATACTAGTAGTTGGTGCTTGCATAGTGCAAGCATTTCATCTCACCTTGAAAAAGCATTCATTTTTCAGACAGACATTTCATCATTACAAATATTCTTTTAATTCTAAAAATTTCACCTCCGCAGCGATTTCCGTTTTTCCCACATGTAAAAATAATAGTTTAAAACAATCCCCAAATGTTGCAATTTAAAAATTTTACACTTTCTCCATTATGGGGTACTAATGCTACACATTTTAGCCAAATTTTAAAGTTGTAGCACTTCTAGAAGTAAAATAATATTTTTGTAATTGTTTAAATTTAAACAATTTTTAACGGCCGCCGCATTTAATATATGGTGAAATTGAAATGTTTATTTATGCAAACTTATCAATCTGTAAATAATTTGAAAATTTCAGCTTCCTAGCTTATCCCGTAGTACAGAAACAGTTATCTATTTGTTTAAACTTTAAAAATTTTTAACTGCCAAGCAAATTAAAATATCAAAATTTGTATAATCCCCATTTCGTTTTTTTAAGAATTCTATTAATAAAAAAAATTTCAACTCTGTAGCACATGCGGAAATACATAAACCTTGAAAATTTGTTTAAACAATTGCGAATTTTTAGCGGCGGCATTGTTGCACTTTTTCAAGATTTTCGTTTTTTCTAGTCGGTTTTGCACAAAATCCTACCCTAAGAAAAAAATTTCGAATCTCCAGCACATCTGGAAGTGCCTAAACATTAGTAGCCTCCTATCATTATATATCGACGACTCTTACAGAGGAGGAGGATACTAATGTTTAGGCACTTCCAGATGAGCTGGAGATTCAAAATATTTTTCTTACGTAGGATTTTGTGCAAAACCGACTAGAAAAAACGAAAATTTTGAAAAAGTGCAACAATGCGGACGCTAAAAATTTAAACAAATAGATAACTGTATAGGTACTACGGGGAAAGTTAGAGAGCTGAAATTTTCAGTTTTTGTAGATATGATGGGGAAATCTACAGATAAAATGAGACAACTCACCTAAGTGATATGAGTTCGACTCCAGAAAATCCGAAAGTTGCGTATTTTCCCATAAGAAAAGCATTGCGCCGTTTTTGTAAATTAATTTTGGGCACTTGCCTGTAAGCTAGAAAAATGAAATTTTCAGTGTTGCTAGATGTCCGCAATATCTATTAGGAATAATTGTTACTTTTATTTACAGTGTCCTGGGTTCGACTCCAGATACCCCGGAATATCTACCATAAGTTAACATGGGAAAAAGTTATCCTAATGTGTAGACCAATCTATAAAGTTTAGGAAGCTGAACTTTTGCAGGATTATTGAGTTTTCTCATAGCCAACTAAAAATAAAAAATTTCAAAATTGTTAATTTTTAGGGGTTGTTTTAACCCCATTTGAACACTAAAGTTTTTTAATTTATATATTGGAAACTATGTGCTGTAGGTTCGAGTTTTTAATATCATTTTGTCGCAAATTATACATAGAAAACAACGAAATTTTAAAAAAGTTCAAATATAAATCGCTAAAAATTCGCAATTGTTTAAACATATTTTTAAGGTTTTTGTATATCGGAATGTGCTTCGAAGCTGATTTTTTTTTACCCGTAGAATTTAAAAAAGTGAATTAAAAAATAATAGAAATTTTGATATTTTAATTTCTTTGACTTTTAAAAATTCTTAAAGTTTAAACTAATAGATAAATATTTAGGTACTTCGGGCATGCTAGGAAGCTGAAATTTTAAAGTTAAGTAGAGCTCAGTGCATTGAAACTAACAAACATTTCATAAATTCCAACAAATTGTTATTGCGGCCGTATTAAACTTTTAAAAATTAAACAATTTAATAAATATTATTTCACTTCTATATGTGCTACAACTTCAAATTTGACAAAAATGTGTGAAATTATGGTGTATGACATCACTCCAATATAGTTGTAAGCATTTTCTTTTCACTTTACCATTGTGTTATATTTGATTTCCTTTTGGCAGCAGGTGTCACCTAAGAGGTATCGTATAGTTTTTCTGTTCAAAGTACTTAGCGAATTACGAGAGATTAATGTAAAATGAGACAGTTGCGTCTCAGGAATCGAAGGGTCATAGTGTAAGTACCGGTCCAAATTTCACGGGCTCGAGAGATCCCCATGCAACGGTCGTACCTAATATCGGTTTTTTGTAGATATCTCAGCAGACAAATGACCGAATTTGATGATTGCACCTTCAATATAAATTTTATGATAAGACATGTTTTTGAGCCGAAAATGGACAAAATAGGTGCTCAGGATCGAAAGGACTTAAAGTAAGTCCGGTCCAAATTTCGCTTTTAAAAATTATATCTAGGCAACGAATTGACCGATTTCGATGAAACTTTCACAAATATCAATGTTTTTGTTAGATACATTTTTGCCTGTTTGCGCAAGCCTGCAGAGCGATCAGGGAGGCCCCTGGGTCCTCTTCGCGGGCCGAGGGTCCTCTGGTCCGGAAGTTCGATGAGTGGTGTTCACTCAGAGGGATCGTGGGGTGGTACTGCGTAGGCAGGGAGTTTGGTACGCTTCATTGGACCCTCTTCCTGTTAGTAATCGGTTTGCGGTGTTGTCAGAGGAAAAACGATCTTCTATATCGCTCTGTTATACAATCGATCTCGCGAATCTTATTCTCGCTATCCTGCCTTCCGAGATACGTTGGACTTCTGATGTCCTAATACCTCATTCACTAGGCACTCCGACATAAATGTTTCCAGTAGTTTAAATCTAGCCTGCAGCCTACGTTCCTCTAACGAAGTCCATTTCAGATTTTTTATTAATGATGTTACGCTTTGTTTACTATCGTTATTTCTTTTTACAAATCTAGCTGCCCTGTGCTGAACCTTTTCTATCTCGTTAGTGAGTTCCTTCTCGTAGGGATCTCAGACAGCTGACTGCGGTCTAACCAATGATAAATAACATAATTCTTTCACCTTTTAGAGCTATTTCGAACATTTCTACCTATAAAGGCTACCTTTTTGTTAGCGGTACCTAACAATCGGCGAATGTGGGTGTTCCACGAGAGATCAGGATGGACCGTGGCTCAAAAATATTTAATCGAGTCTGAAACTGGAATCTCTATTCTGTCCAACGAAGAATTATCATCCAATGAGATATTCTTGGTTCTCCAGAAATTGATGACATAGCTTTTCTTTTGGTTGATCTCTAACTGCCATTCTTTCCACCATGCAGAAATACCTTCTCGATCATTTTGGAGATATTGATGGTCTTCCGGATTGCTTATTTATCTATAAATGATGGTGTCGTTCGCAAAAAGCCTAATTTTACTTCTGACTACTGAGCTGATATCATTTATATAAATTAAAAACAATAACGGACCAATTACACTACCCTGTGGAACACCAGAGACAACCTCCACTAAATTCGAGGATTTCCCATCTATAACAACCTTCTGCTCCCTATGATTTAAAAATTCGTGGATCCAATTTTCAAATTTTGAATTAACACCTAAGGTTTCTAATTTCATTATTAACTTCCTGTGAGGTACCTTATCAAAGGTACGAGCACAAAGACGAGCCATTACAGGACCCGAAAGAAAAATTCAAAATTACTTTCTTCTATGTAGACATGACAACCACTACATTAGAAGAAAAATTTTGTCAATTAAGGGAACAAAATGAAAATTATAATTTTTTATTTAATACTTACACTAATGCGGAGGATGAACTTTTAAAAAATTGCAAGGACTTACATTTAAAATTAAAACATGGTGATTCCGCTGATATTGATGGTCTAGAATTTTTTGATGAAATAAAAAGTTTTAAAACGCTTCTAAAATCCAATATTACACCCATGGAACTGTTAAAACTCGTAAACAATAATACAATGCTCCACGTTTTACCTAACATCTGTATTGCCTTTCTCATTTACTAAGAAATTCCAATAACTGTAGCTAGTGGAGAGCGCTCCTTTTCCAAATTCAAAATTATATACTTGGCTGTTATTGCTATTGGACATGAAATCGTCGAAAAATTAAATTTACATTACGTAATTAGAAATTTTGCTGCTATTAAAGCAAGAAGAGTTTCATTTGTCTAAATTATTTTTAAGTAATGTTTTCGTAAAAATAAATAAAAATTATTAAAATATTTTCTTTGATTCTGTATTAGTGTTCGTTAGTTAGGTGTATTTTTGATTATTTTTAAAAACTATATGTACTTATGTGGAATTTCGTACAAGAATTACTAGTTTCATTGCAATGCAATTTTTTCATTTAATTTGTTTCTAAAAATTTCTTTTAATTTTTCCTCTACATACACAAACAATTAATTCAAAAATGTACTTAATTCGGCTATAGTAGTTGGTAAGTGATTTTAATTATTCTTATAATTTTTCATACATACGCACATACGCATCTCCGCCTTCGTTGACTCCCACCTACAACCTCTCATTCGTCAATTCCCTTCCTTCATCCAAGACACTAACCACTTTCTCAAATGTCTCAAACACCTCCCCTTTCCTCTCCCACCCAATACCATTTTGGCTACTATCGATGTCTGTTCCCTCTACACAAACATCCCCCACGATGATGCACTCTCTGCCCTTAGTAAACTCCTGGACTCAAGACCACCCGACGCAAGACCTTCCTCCCATTTCTTATTAGACTTGGCAGCAATGGTGCTCAAATTGAACAACTTCTCTTTCGATGGTCGTCACTACCTTCAAATTAGAGGCACTGCGATGGGCACCCGAATGGCGCCTTCATACGCCAATTGCTACCTTGGAGAATGGGAAAGACTCTTCCTCAACGTTCCACTCAGACCACTTTTGTGGCTGAGATACATCGACGATGTCTTCCTCATTTGGACGCATGGACCTGACTCTCTCCTTTCCTTTCTCTCGTGTCTCTCCTCCCATCCTTCACTGTCCTTCACCCACCAATCCTCTACCTCCCACATCACATTCCTGGATGTCGATCTTTACCTTCAAGACAGCCAAATCCGCACCTGTGTTCGCATCAAACCCACCAACAGCCTCCAATACCTCCACTTTGATAGCTGCCATCCCCTTCATACCAAAACCTCTATCCCCTATGCCCTTGCTCGTCGAGGATGGAGGCTTTGTTCCGATAGAGCATCCCTTCTAGAGTATTACTCTGTCCTCGAGGATGCTCTTCTCAAACGTGGTTACCCTCCAGTCTTAGTCCGCGAACAGATCCATAGGGCGATGACGCCTACCCACATTGGATCTCATCCTCACACACCCACTATTCCTGCATCTACCCCTCCACTCACTCTTACGACACTTTTCCATCCTGGTATCCACGAAGCTCTCAAAACAATCCTTCATGCTGCCCACCCAATTCTTACCTCTTCCTCCCATCAGTCCCTCTTTATCAACCTTTTTGCCAATCCTCCGCTCCTCTCCTTCCGCCGGCCCCCAAATATGGGAAATATCTTGTGGAGGAAGGAACTTTCCACTTCTACCACGCTTCTTGCAATAGGTTCCCACCCCTGCGGAAAACCTCGCTGCCTCACTTGCCCTATCCACCTACCATCATCTTCTTTCTCGAGTCCCTCCACCAACATCACCTACCCCATCACCTCCAGAAGCAACTGCACCACCCGTAACGTCATTTACCTCCTTACCTGCACCCTTTGTCCCGCGTTTTACGTAGGCCTCACCAGCAATCCGTTAAACATCCGAATGAACGGTCACCGGAATAGCGTTTCTCTCAGACGCCCCCTCCCAGTTGCATTACATGCTAATACCCACAATGTTCCCTTTAATAGTTGCTACAATGTTAGGATTATTCGCGCTTTACCCTATGACACTCCTGCCCCCCTTCTCCGACACTGGGAACTAGCACATATCCATCTTCTCGACTCTTTCTCTCCGCCTGGCCTCAACCTCCGCTAACCCTATTAGCCCCCTTACAATGTTTCCTTGTTACTTTGTAACTATTCGGACTCTACCTCATCACACTCCCTCTTTATTGGCTATCCACCCCTCCTACTCCCCACCTCCTCCAATCATCAACCTTCCCACATCACCCTGTCATTCCCCGCCCAGTGTGTCACTTTACGTTACTCTTTCGCTGAAGAAGGGCTTAGGCCCGATAAGCTTGCGTGTGTTTTTGTGTTCGTGTGTTTTACGTGTCTCTTCGACGCCCCCAGCAGCCTACCAGCTTGGTCCTCAACTTGGTAAGTGTCCGCTGGGCTTCCCTCAACACGTTGTTGCCACCCTCATCACTACCTTTTCTTTTCCTTTAGTTAATATATATATATATATATATATATATATATATATATATATATATATATATATATATATATATATATATATATACTAGTTGGTGCTTGCATACTGCAAGCATTTTATCTCACCTTGAAAAAACATTCATTTTTCAAACAGACATTTCATCATTACAAATATTCTTTTAATTCTAAAGATTTCACCTCCGCAGCGATTTTCATTTTATCCTTATGGAAAAATAATAGAGTAAAACAATCACTAATTTTTTCAATTTTAAAAATTTTACACTTTCTCCATTATGGGGTACTAATGCTACACATTCTAGCCAAAGGCAAGTGGCGTGGTAGAAGAGGGAAGTTCCTTCATCCATAAGATATTTCCCAAATGGGGGGGGGGAGGAAGGAGAGGAGCGGGGGATTGGCAGAAAGGTTGGTAAAGAGGGACCGGTGGGAGAAAGAGGTAAGAATTGGTTGGGCAGCATGGAGGATTGTTTTGAGGGCTTTGTGGATACCAGGAAGGAAAAGTGTAGTAAGAGTGAGTGGAGGGGTTGATGCAGGGTTAGTGGGTGTGTGTGGATGGGATCCATAGTGCGTAGGCGTCATATATATGTGTGTATATATATATATATATATATATATATATATATATATATATATATATATATATATATATATTGAAGTGACGGCATTTCTTTATAAGAACAAAGGCGGCTGTAATCCTAGGCCTGTCAATATACATAAATAATCAATTCCGGACGTCAACTTTGGGAAACCAGCCTGCACAACTCCTGGTTTGGATTTCTTGTTTAGTTCAATACAGTAAACTCTTGAAAGAGCGGCACCATTGGGGATCGGATGGTGCCGCTCTTTCAAATTTTCCGTTATTTCAAGAGTTTTTTTTCGAAGGCGGATTAAATAAGGACGGGTGTAAGTGTGATGCAGAACAGCCTCATTATCTTACGTCTAAAGATAGTAACTACCCCAGCGGGCAAATAATGTACTCCATAGTCACTGAAACGAACAAAAAAGTGACAATAAAAAAACAAAAGAGTAATTACCGGTTTAATCACAGTAAATACTGAAATATGTTACAAAAGATATGTAACAAAATAGAACATTCCAAGAAAGTATTTGAAGAAAAAAGATTACATACGTGTTTAAAGAACATTTGAAAAAATAGATCGCATAACTTACTGTTAGATTATGTCCAAAGATAAGGTTTTCACTAAAATGTGTAATAAAAGAATTATATAAAAACATTGTTTAATTGTCTTCTAACAGTTCTGCTTACATTGTATCAACACGATCGATTCCAGAAGTTGACGCAACACTTTCTTGTAAATTAGCACAAATCATTTCTTTAAAAAACTTTCTCATATCACCTTGTTTGGAGCATGCTTGTTTTTCGTTAATCATTACGTTTTGCAGCATGTGTGCCTGCATAACTTCTTGTGCACTAAAGTTTGGCTTTTTTTCCATAAACGATAGCACATTTTCCATACATTTTTCGGCCACAGCCCAAGATATCTTCTTTTTCGGAACATTTTCATCTTCATCGGAACCATCAGAATCATCATTTACCTTCGCAGGATTAATAACACTGTCGGTGATTTGTTGATCCGAGAAAGATTGTGTTATATCTGCTTCTTCATCAACAGCAATCCACTCTTCGATGTCTTCAACATTTAGATTTTTTATAGGGATATCATCAAAACCTGTAAACTCTTCATCATCAGATGATAAATCGGGCGAAATCACATTTGACCACAATTTCTGCCAAGCTCTCATCAGAGTTATGGGGTTTACTGCTTTCCAAGCTATCGCTATTGAAAACAGAGCATCTTTAATTGTAAAGCTTCGTTGAAAGGGGTGTCTTTTTTGATCATTTTTTTCATGAAATCGTTTCTGTAATGGCATTTAAAATTTTATATAACTCCCTGATCCATCGGCTGTAAAGACGTTACAATAGGTGGCAAATAGCAGCAAAAGATATTCCCACAGTCGGATACCAATTGTGATTCATGTGGGTGAGCACTACAGTTATCCAAAATTAAAACACACTTAGAGTTTAAGTTCTTTCTAACTGATGGAATAAAATTGTGAGTGAACCAATCAAGAAATGTCTTTATCCATCCATGCATTTTTTGAGATTTATAAATAACTGTTAAATGAATAAGTCCCTTCAAATGCCGAGGACGAGCGAATTTGCCAATTACTAAAATCTTAACCGTGTTGACCAGAAGCATTAGCGCACGCAAGAACAGTTACTCGTTCCTTATTCTGCTTGAAACCACTAGCACTTTTCTCAGTCCCATCAGCCAGAGTATTTGTTGGTAAACACTTCCAGTAAAGCCCAGTTTCGTCCGCACTGTATATTTGATCAGCTGTCAGGTTATTATCCTTAATAAGCTGCTCAAAAGTAATACTAAATTGTTTGGCTGCCTCCACATCAGCAGATTGTTTCTCACCAGCAATATCCAAGTTTCTAATTCCATGATGGCTCTTAAAATTAGTTAACCATCCATCAGAAAATGTACATTCGGTATTTATTCCCATTTGTACTTTAAAATCGTTTGCCTTGGCAACAATTAATGGTCTTTAAATAGCAATACCTTGTGAGCATTGTAATAAAAACCACTCGTGCAAAACTTTATCAAGTTTTTCTAACTTTTTTATCAGCAATCATATTGTTAGGCTCAGAACACTTAGTAAATTCTAAAAGTTTTTCCTTCGAATGCTTAATATCATCGTGTTGACGATCCAATATTATAACCTCTCATTAAAACACTTCTACTTACACCCCGTTCTAGTTTCTTAACTATTTCTAGTTTAACACTTAGTTTTAATGTTGTTCTTTTCTTCTTTGTAGAATCAAGTTTATCACGTTTAGGAGACATACTTAAGGGGTAAATAACATTCCGTACGGGACGGCAGTGAAAACTCAACTGTCACTTATAGCACTTATATGCATTTACAATAGCGTTTGTAAAAATTGAGTTGAGTGTTCGTTTCCGGCCGCCACGCTTTAGTGGCGCTTTTTTAAGTGGTGGAAGAAGTGCCGTTATCTCGAATGTGCCGTTATTTCGAGTGCCGTTCTTTCAAAAGTTTACTTACATGCAATTTACGCTTGTGTGAGGGGATCTACACGACGCTGGTCTGTTTTAACGAAATTCATAAGTAAACTCACATTAAAACCTTTGAGTGAAACAAGATCGGAAAGTAGAATAGATGCGATCAGACCATTTAGATTTAATTCTGGTGAAGTAAAGTTTCATCCTACGATCCAATTGCTCGACATGAAGCAGAATCATTGGCAAATCGAATGAATGATTTTTTAGTTAATATGCTGTGTTATTTGGTATAATATTTTAAATGTAATTAATATAGCATACAGCAAATGTTCACAACAAAAAATTTATGCATTCCGCAAGTTGTTGGAATTTTGAGAGAAACGCTAGCACGACTTAGGAAAAGTCGCTTTGACATTGTATTTAATGAAGTTTTAAAAGATGCTAGAAAAATTGACATTGATATGAATGTTGAGCCAAAATTTTCTAGAAAAAATTGCATTCATCCACGACAAAAAATCAAATTCTGCTCCCGATGAAGCTTTAACAGATCTAGAGACACGATTTACAGTTGAGTTCTTTTAACACTCCGACGGCGGTGATCGGGTCCCTAAGGACCCAGAAAGTACATTTTATTGAGAACCTTAAAAAATAATAATGATATGGCATCCGTGCTTTAAGTAGTCCTTGACAAACATATTATAAGCCTATTTTTCAACGAACTTATTTTTTTCACATGATAATCTTGGTTTAACGGATGTATATATTTGAGTGGGTCCCCGAGGACCCATCACTGCCGTACATGTCCTTTTACTCACCTCGCACAAACATACTGCAGAAACCTGATTCTCACTGTTTTCCAGTTTCTGAATATTTAACTGAGGTTTTTGTTTATATGATCTAGTTTCTATTGTGCCTGCACTAGTTTTGGCATATATTTTTACCTATTCATATATTATTTAGATATTATAATTAATTTATTTTTATTTGAATATATGTTGAAACATATTGGCTTCAAATATGGGAAGGTACTTTTCTTTTTGCTGGAATATGCACCTGTGCCCAAAGCCCTGCGATTATGACTCATAGCCTAATGACGCACAAGTGTAAACCTTTCCGTTGTTACTTTGTGTTTCTACATGCATTGCGGGTAGAAACATAAAGTAACCACGAAAAGTAGTTTCTATACGCTTACAAGTTGTTACTAAGTTGCGTCGGTCCTTGCTCCCTGTCGTAAATGTTCACTTAGCCGCCGCAGTGGTCCAGTCCTATAGTGTGTGAGGTAGCATTGCAAATCATTTATATTTTCCTGCAATCATGGTAGACAAACAATTTCGCGGTGAAAAATAAATTTTTGAGGAATTTATTCGTGAAGAGAATGACAAAGAAACTTTTGATGATAGTGTTAGTGATATAAGTGATCTTAGCTGCGATGATGATAGTGAAAAGGTGGATGAGAGTGAAGAAGACGAATTTGATTTGGACGTAAATTCTGATTCGCAGAAATATCTGTAACTTATTTGTGCAATAAAAGTAGAATGCGTACCTATTATAACTTATAATTGTTTACTTAACATTCCTAAATATTTTTTCTTATTATTTAACTATAAATACGTAATTAATCATCATTAACTTTAATTATGAAATGTTCTTCAATTTAAAAATTACTTCTGGTAGAATATCGTCATTATTAATTACACTAAATATTTAATAATTGTTAACTTATTTTTATTTTAAATTAGAATAGATAAAAGAATAATTCGATTTATAAATAATATCTCTATACTAGTAGTTCGGTTAAAAAAGGAAAAAAATGGGTACGGGTCCTCGACGACCCATCACCGCCGTCCGTGTCAGAAAAATTATCACCGCCGTCGGGGTGTTAATGCATACTATATGATGCAGCAATTGTGTCTATTGAAGAAAGACTTATGCAGTTACGTGGTAACTATAATTTATTCAATTTATATACGATGTAAATAGTATAAAAATATCTCTAAAGAGGAGCTTTTGAAAACTTTATGGATCTGCATGCAGCACTGACAAATTCAAAGGATAGCAACGTCACCGATTTGGAGGGTTTAGGAATGTACGAGGAACTGACGTCATTGTCGGTTTCAATAAAACTGATTCAACGCCATTTAAAGTGTTGCATTTCATTTAAAAAAAAAAAAAATTGCTCCCAATGTTTTGATTGCGCTACGAATTATGTTAACTCTCCCAATAACGGTAGCTTCAAGTGAAAGGAGTTTCTTCAAATTAAAACTTATTAAAAATTACTTCAGATCAACGATGTCTTAAGAGTGGTTGGGTGGACTTGCAATGATCTCGTTAAAGAGTGATGTTTAAAAAAAATTGCAGATCTACTACATGATTTTGCCCACTCAAAAGCTCGGGAACAAAGTTTTTTGTAAAAAATGTGTACAATTGCATTTATTTTTCTATAAATATAGGCTATTTTTTAAAACTTTTATTTTCTAAAATTTTTGTGAAATTTTATATTTATTATTCCGTAAATATACGGCGTTTTTTATTTAATTAATAATTTATTCATAAACAAAATGAATGCAACATTAGGATAATTAGATTCAATGAAAATACTAAACAATCAATTTTTAATTCATGTGCAATACGGAATGTACGTATCCATGGGGCGCCAAAATTGAATCTGCTTGGGGCACCAAAATTTCTTGGGATAAATATAGTGCTTTTAAGTACAAATGTTGAAAAATTGCCATTCTTACGTACCATATCTGGCCCTCAATGGCCATGTTGGCTGCCTTCCTGAAGAGAGAAACCCTCGAGACCATTTGAATTCCCACTAAGCGATGTTGTCAAGTCATAATCTCTCCTGAAACGCGGTTTTCTTAAAAAAATACCGTAGGAACGCCAATAAAAAACTATTAGATGTAGTTTTTTACAGGGAATACGAATAATTCATCTAAAAATACATATCTTAATCGATTATACTGAAATAAAATTGAGGCAGCCTTTATTAACCTGAAATCATGCCTCCCACTGAGAGGGTTGCCTTCAAGCTGACTCTTCGCGAGAGAAGGGTCGAAACCCTCACCGCGAGTATCTATTTTGCTTGAAAAACAGGGTATAGTCATCTCTAGCCAGGTATATTTCCATATCCACCCCTACAAAGAAGGGCTTTAGCTTATTTTACAAATATGAAGCATTTATATTGGACGGTTTCTGTTTCGTGAAAGACGATGAAGAATCATAAATAAATACAACTCTTAATTTTTTCAAAAACTTTAGCCGGTTGAAGTGGATAACAAATACCTACCACCTTAAGAGAAACAAACCATTTACCCTGAAAGAAGTAAGTCGCATTTTTATATATACTTTAAATAAATTTCAAGCGAACATTGGATTTAGCGATAATTAAATACGAAATGATTCAGCCCTGTGGATTTAATGCAACGAATGACTGACGTAGGGAATGAAGCATTTGTTGAAATCACAGAAATGGTTTTGCAGCAAATTTTCTCTTATAATTGGATGAAAGAATCTTTGAATTTGGGTGGTCGTCCCTAAAAGTTTTCTTTTTGACTTTTTATTTGTAATAAACGCATAGGAATAACATAATGGCAATATTTCCCGTAAATGTGTGATTTAAACGTCCGGTATGAGTGATTTCGAGGCGTATGCGAAAAAAATGAATAGCATAAGTGACTTTATTAATTTTTCTTTAAAATACTTTAAATCGGATGATCGAAGGTCAAACTTTTCTAATTTTAATTTCCAAAAGAAAATAAGCTTGCACATCGAGAAGCCCATGTTCACGCGCTACCTTACGAGAGATAGAAATAATCTCATGGACTTGAACCCGTGCCTTTAATCCAAATATTTGTTTGTCTATCACTTGTGTGAATCAAGCATTCCTGGGAAATTTAGAACAATTATCTCTTAATGTTTTTGAGTCGACGTCGGAGTGAAAGAGCGTTTGTGAAACGCATCCCTTTCTTTTATAGGTAAATCTGTGTGGGAATCATTAGAAAATAGGAGACGAATTAACAGATTAAGGGAACTGTACCAGGCATACAGCAATAATGAAGCATGGGAAGACTTAAGAAGTAGAATGCAGGTGCCGAATTTTTTAGGGAAAAATAGCCATGAATTTAAAATTAAACTTAGGCCGCAGAAAACATATACAGCAAAGTATTCGTTTCTAAACAGGGGAATCAGCGAGTGGAACAAGTTACCTGAAGTGCTCTTCAAGCCCTTATCTATGGACGCGAAACATTTTAAACGTCGAGTTAGTTCATATATACATGGTAAAAATAAGACGAACTGTGAGGAGGAATATTAGTAACATCCATATCTATGTAACTGTGCCTAAGTGCAGGAAAAGTAGACAGACGTCTTCCATTCTTCTTCTTTTTAAGATTCTCCGTAGCTCCTCCCATATAGCACTACAAATTACTTGCACGCCCACGCCAAGTAATCCAGTTGACACCATTTTGATTTGAACTGTCGAATCGACTCTGGTTGAACCGTATAAAGAGTTTTCTCTTTCCACTTGTGCCGCACGCTCCATGTCGTACTACCCAGGTTGCCCCGTCTAAACGGGGCTTTAGTCGAGACGACGGCGGCGGGGGCGCCTAAGTAGATTCCGATCGACCCTAGCGAATTAAAAGAAACCTTCCACGATTAAGTCCCGAGCGACGCGAGTGCCTTCGAGCGACCGAAGATCGAGTTAGAGAAGGTCCGAATTTCCTCGACCGCCGTAGTATATCCTGCACTTGCGTGGGAAAGGGCGTCTAGTGGCGCGTGGACGCAACCTTCTTGAGCGTGCCCCATCGATCGGAGATGTGTGGTCGGTCGGAAAGAGATTTGAACGAGAGCGCTTCCTCTCTCTCTTTTCCTCCCTCGGCACTCGGTTCCTCAATTCCAGAAGGGAAGGATAGAAAGAGAAGGGTTCAACTGCACACCGTTAAATACGAGGACTAAGAGATGGGACTGTTTACCGTTACCACAGTCATTTTTCTGAGGAATCGACTTTCCAACGAATGACCTGCAACGCTCTCTCTCTCCGCCTACGTTACTCTGCTTTTGCTTACTCCCTTTTATAACTCTGCTTTAGTCGTTTCTCTTTCTCTGTTGCGCAAATGGAGAGAGAGAGAGAGAGAGAGAGAGAGAGAGAGAGAGAAGGTTGAGGCTTCGGTGGAGGAGTGCGGAGTTTACTCGATAGGCGGTTTTGGGAAGCAGCGGTATTAATGATGCGGAAGCGGCAGGAAGTACATCTCGAGGAGGGCCGATGAGTCTTCCTCCCGCTTAGCCCGGTGTCGTCGTTGTGACCTCCCACGGAGGACATTTGTGGATGCGAAAGGGGTATGGGTAGGAGAAGAGTGGGTTGGTTAGGAAGTCGAAGTCGAAAGAATCTACAGCAGTGTTTCTCTGCCTGTTAAGCGTTTTTTAAATAACCACTTTTGCGTTTGGTTTGTCCGTCTGTATGGCTGACTGACGCGCAAACTACTCCTAAATGAAAGCAGTTACAGACTTCGTTATTTCGCCATTCGATTCAATATTCTCTCTCGTTGTGCACGTTTTCTTGTGGATATTCGTCTGTCCGTTTGTTTGCCACACCGACTCGCGAACTCGTAAACGAAAGGACCTAGGGACTTTGTTTTTCGGTTACCATCGGCAATCCTCGGTGACAGCCGAAGTGAGCTTCAAACTTTCTGCTAGTTAGTTACATCCATAAAATATGTCACGCTATAGGTGGGGGCCGGAATATTACCATGCGGCGACCGAGGCCTAACCTACAAGTGTGAATGGTCTCCCCGACAGGAGTTCTAGCTCAGTCCGCGTCCCAGCCGCGACCGTCCCTCTAGTGTGAAGCATCCTTTAGGGTAGTATGGGTTTTCACACAGCATTGAGAAAAACCATTTTTCGGAATCGAGAAAAGAACACTTTCCAAGGATAAACGTCCTAGGACGCACAGTAGGGGAGGAAAGCTTATGGGAGAGAGCTGCAAGCGGCACATTTATTAAAGCTTCGATCCTCATCCTCCACTTCCCTGACGGAAATAGAGAGAACGATCCAAAGGAAAATCTGAGGGGCTTAGGGTAGCATGGTTGAATTTTGTAGCAATGCCCTAGGACTGAGCTTCGTGGCTCAACAGGGTGCAACTATGACTGAGGAAAGAAGAAGAATATTTTAGATTTTCGCTTTTCGGAAAAGAAGAGGAAGAAATGTTTTGGGATAAAATCGACTTTTAGTGAGGCCCTCTATTCGACTAGGGGCCCATCTATTCGAAAAAGAACACTTCCCTTCACAATTCGTTCCCAATTTCTGGAATAAGTGTTCTACATCTACATGATAACCTGCAAGTCACCTTTTTGGTGCATCGCAGAGGGTGCAGTGCACCAAGAGTCCATAGTTTTCCCATAGAGGGAGGAACGATAGTAGAGGATGCGATAGAATGAGGAACGATCGAGGTGGAGGCGATAGACGGAGGAACGATAGAGGTGGAGGCTATAGAGTGGAGAATGGTAATGGGGGAAGAGATAGAATGAGGAACGATAGTAGAGGAGGCGATAGAGGGAGGAAAGAATGAGGTAGAGGCGATAGACGGAGGAACGATAGAGGTGGAGGCTATAGAGTGGAGAATGGTAGTGGGGGAAGAGATAGAGGGAGGAACGATAGTAGAGGAGGCGATAGAGGGAGGAACGATCAAGGTGGAGGCGATAGACGGAGGAACGATAGAGTTGGAGGCTATAGAGTGGAGAATGGTAGTGGGGGAAGCGATAGAGGGAGGAACGATAGTAGAGGATTCGATAGAGGGAGGAACGATTGAGGTGGAGGCGATAGACGTAGGAACGATAGAGGTGGAGGCTATAGAGTGGAGAATGGTAGTGGAGGAAGCTATAGAGGGAGGAACGATAGTAGAGGATGCGATAGAGTGAGGAACGATCGAGGTGGAGGCGATAGACGGAAGAACGATAGAGGTGGAGTCTATAGAGTGGAAAATGGTAGTGGGGGAAGAGATAGAGGGATGAACGTTAGTAGAGGAGGCGTTAGAGGGAGGAACGATCGATGTGGAGGCGATAGACGGAGGAATAAGAGAGGTGGAGGCTATAGAGTGGAGAACGTTAGTGGGGGAAGCGATAGAGGGAGGAACGATAGTAGAGGATGCGATAGAGGGAGGAACGATCGAGGTGGAGGCGATAGACGGAGGAACGATAGAGGTGGAGGCTATAGAGTGGAGAATGGTAGTGGGGGATGCGATAGAGGGAGGATCGATAGTAGAGGATGCGATAGAGGGAGGAACGATCGAGGTGGAGGCGATAGACGGAGGAACGATAGAGGTGGAGGCTATAGAGTGGAGAATGGTAGTGGGGGAAGCGATAGAGGAGGAACGATCGAGGTGGAGGCGAAAGACGGAGGATCGATAGAGGTAGAGGCTATAGAGTGGAGAATGGTAGTGGGGGAAGCGATAGAGGGAGGAACGATAGTAGAGGAGGCCATAGAGGGAGGAACGATCGAGGTGGAGGCGATAGACGGAGGAACGATAGAGGTGGAGGCTATAGAGTGGAGAATGTTTAGGGGGGAAAGCGATAGAGGGAGGAACGATAGTAGAGGATGCGATAGAATGAGGAACGATCGAGGTGGAGGCGATAGACCGAGGAACGATAGAGGTGGAGGCTATATAGTGGAGAATGGTAATGGGGGAAGCGATAGAATGAGGAACGATAGTAGAGGAGGCGATAGAGGGAGGAACGAACGAGGTGGAGGCGATAGACGGAGGAACGATAGAGGTGCAGGCTATAGAGTGGAGAATGGTAGTGGGGGAAGAGATAGAGGGAGGAACGATAATAGAGGAGGCGATAGAGGGAGGAACGATCGAGGTGGAGTCGATAGACGGAGGAACGATAGAGTTGGAGGCTATAGAGTGGAGAATGGTAGTGGGGGAAGCGATAGAGGGAGGAACGATAGTATAGTATTCGATAGAGGTAGGAACGATTGAGGTGGAGGCGATAGACGTAGGAACGATAGAGGTGGAGGCTATAGAGTGGAAAATGGTAGTGGGGGAAGAGATAGAGGGATGAACGATAGTAGAGGTGGCGATAGAGGGAGGAACGATCGAGGTGGAGGCGATAGACGGAGAAACGATAGAGTTGGAGGCTATAGAGTGGAGAATGGTAGTGGGGGAAGCGATAGAGGGAGGAACGATAGTAGAGGATGCGATAGAATGAGGAACGATCGAGGTGGAGGCGATAGACGGAGGAACGATAGAGGTGGAGGCTATAGAGTGGAGAATGTTTAGTGGGGGAAGCGATAGAGGGAGGAACGATAGTAGTGGATGCGATAGAATGAGGAACGATCGAGGTGGAGGCGATAGACGGAGGAACGATAGAGGTGGAGGCTATAGAGTGGAGAATGGTAATGGGGGAAGCGATAGAATGAGGAACGATAGTAGAGGAGGCGATAGAATGAGGAACAATCGAGGTGGAGGCGATAGACGGAGGAACGATAGAGGTGGAGGCTATAGAGTGGAAAATGGTAGTGGGGGAAGAGATAGAGGGATGAACGATAGTAGAGGTGGCGATAGAGGGAGGAACGATCGAGGTGGAGGCGACAGACGGAGGAACGATAGAGGTGGAGGCTATAGAGTGGAGAATGGTAGTGGGGGAAGAGATAGAGGGAGGAACGATAATAGAGGAGGCGATAGAGGGAGGAACGATAGAGTTGGAGGCTATAGAGTGGAGAATGGTAGTGGGGGAAGAGATAGAGGGAGGAACGATAATAGAGGAGGCGATAGAGGGAGGAACGATCGAGGTAGAGTCGATAGACGGAGGAACGATAGAGTTGGAGGCTATAGAGTGGAGAATGGTAGTGGGGGAACCGATAGAGGGAGGAACGATAGTATAGTATTCGATAGAGGTAGGAACGATTGAGGTGGAGGCGATAGACGTAGGAACGATAGAGGTGGAGGCTATAGAGTGGAAAATGGTAGTGGGGGAAGAGATAGAGGGATGAACGATAGTAGAGGTGGCGATAGAGGGAGGAACGATCGAGGTGGAGGCGATAGACGGAGAAACGATAGAGTTGGAGGCTATAGAGTGGAGAATGGTAGTGGGGGAAGCGATAGAGGGAGGAACGATAGTAGAGGATGCGATAGAATGAGGAACGATCGAGGTGGAGGCGATAGACGGAGGAACGATAGAGGTGGAGGCTATAGAGTGGAGAATGGTAATGGGGGAAGCGATAGAATGAGGAACGATAGTAGAGGAGGCGATAGAATGAGGAACGATCGAGGTGGAGGCGATAGACGGAGGAACGATAGAGGTGGAGGCTATAGAGTGGAGAATGGTAATGGGGGAAGCGATAGAATGAGGAACGATAGTAGAGGAGGCGATAGAGGGAGGAACGATCGAGGTGGAGGCGATAGACGGAGGAACGATAGAGGTGGAGGCTATAGAGTGGAGAATGTTTAGGGGGGAAGCGATAGGGGGAGGAACGATAGTAGAAAATGCGATAGAATGAGGAACGATCGAGGTGGAGGCGATAGACGGAGGAACGATAGAGGTGGAGGCTATAGAGTGGAGAATGGTAATGGGGGAAGCGATAGAATGAGGAACGATAGTAGAGGAGGCGATAGAGGGAGGAACGATCGAGGTGGAGGCGATAGACGGAGGAACGATAGAGGTGGAGGCTATAGAGTGGAGAATGGTAGTGGGGGAAGCGATAGAGGTAGGAACGATAGTAGAGGAGGCGATAGAGTGAGGAACGATCGAGGTGGAGGCGATAGACGGAGGAACGATAGAGGTGGAGACTATAGAGTGGAGAATGTTTAGTGGGGGAAGCGATAGAGGGAGGAACGATAGTAGAGGATGTGATAGAAGAAGGAACGATCGAGGTGGAGGCGATAGATGGAGGAACGATAGAGGTGGAGGCTATAGAGTGGAGAATGGTAATGGGGGAAGCGATAGAATGAGGAACGATAGTATAGGAGGCGATAGAGTGTGGAACGAACGAGGTGGAGGCGATAGACGGAGGAACGATAAAGGTGGAGTCTATAGAGTGGAGAATTGTAGTGGGGGAAGAGATAGAGGGAGGAACGATAGTAGAAGAGGCGATGGAGGGAGAAACGATCGAGGTGGAGGCGATAGACGGAGGAACGATAGAGGTGGAGGCTATAGAGTGGAGAATGTTTAGGGGGGAAGCGATAGAGGGAGGAACGATTGTAGAGGATTCGATAGAGGGAGGAACGATTGAGGTGGAGGCGATAGACGTAGGAACGATAGAGGTGGAGGCTATAGAGTGGAGAATGGTAGTGGGGGAAGCGATAGAGGGAGGAACGATAGTAGAGGATGCGATAGAGTGAGGAACGATCGAGGTGGAGGCGATAGACGGAGGAACGATAGAGGTGGAGGCTATAGAGTGGAAAATGGTAGTGGGGGAAGCGATAGAGGGAGGAACGATAGTAGAGGATGCGATAGAGGGAGGAACGATCGAGGTGGAGGCGATAGACGGAGGAACGATAGAGGTGGAGGGTATAGAGTGGAGAATGTTTAGGGGGGGAAGCGATAGAGGGAGGAACGATAGTAGAGGAGGCGATAGACGGAGGAACGATAGAGGTGCAGGCTATAGATTGGAGAATGGTAGTGGGGGAAGCGATAGAGGGAGGTACGATAGTAGAGAGGCGAAAGAGGGAGGAACGATCGAGGTGGAGGCGATAGACGGAGGAACGATAGAGGTGGAGGGTATAGAATGGAGAATGGTAGTGGGGGAAGTGATAGAGGGAGGAACGATAGTAGAGGAGGCGATAGAGGGAGGAACGATAGAGGTGGAGGCTATAGAGTGGAGAATGTTTAGGGGGGAAGCGATAGAGGGAGGAACGATAGTAGAGGATGCGATAGAATGAGGAACGATCGAGGTGGAGGCGATAGACGGAGGAACGATGGAGGTGGAGGCTATAGAGTGGAGAATGGTAATGGGGGAAGCGATAGAATGAGGAACGATAGCAGAGGAGGCGATAGAGGGAGGAACGAACGAGGTGGAGGCGATAGACGGAGGAACGATAGAGGTGGAGGCTATGGAGTGGAGAATGGTAGTGGGGGAAGAGATAGAGGGAGGAACGATAGTAGAGGAGGCGATAGATGGAGGAACGATCGAGGTGGAGGCGATAGACGGAGGAACGATAGAGTTGGAGGCTATAGAGTGGAGAATGGTAGTGGGGGAAGCGATAGAGGCAGGAACGATAGAGGTGGAGGCTATAGAGTAGAGAATGGTAGTGGAGGAAGAGATAGAGGGAGGAACGATAGTAGAGGAGGCGATAGAGGGAGGAACGATCGAGGTGGAGGCGATAGACCGAGGAACGATAGAGTTGGAGGCTATAGAGTGGAAAATGGTAGTGGGGGAAGCGATAGAGGGAGGAACGATAGTAGAGGATGCGATAGAGTGAGGAACGATCGAGGTGGAGGCGATAGACGGAGGAACGATAGAGGTGGAGGCTATAGAGTGGAAAATGGTAGTGGGGGAAGAGATAGAGGTATGAACGATAGTAGAGGAGGCGATAGAGGGAGGAACGATCGAGGTGGAGGCGATAGACGGAGGAAAGATAGAGGTGGAGGCTATAGAGTGGAGAATGGTAGTGGGGGAAGCGATAGATCGAGGAACGATAGTAGAGAATGCGATAGAGGGAGGAACGATCGAGGTGGAGGCGATAGACGGAGGAACGATAGAGGTGGAGGCTATAGTGTGGAGAATGGTAGTGGGGGATGCGATAGAGGGAGGAACCATAGTAGAGGATGCGATAGAGGGAGGAACGATTGAGGTGGAGGCGATAGACGGAGGAACGATAGAGGTGGATGCTATAGAGTGGAGAATGGTAGTGGGGGAAGCGATAGAGGAGAAACGATAGTAGAGGATGCGATAGAGGGAAGAACGATCGAGGTGGAGGCGATAGACGGAGGAACGATAGAGGTGGAGGCTATAGAGTGGAGAATGGTAATGGGGGAAGCGATAGAATGAGAAACGATAGTAGAGGTGGCGATAGAGGGAGGAACGATCGAGGTGGAGGCGATAGACGGAGGAACGATAGAGGTGGAGGCTATAGAGTGGAGAATGTTTAGGGGGGAAGCGATAGAGGGAGGAACGATAGTAGAGGATGCGATAGAATGAGGAACGATCGAGGTGGAGGCGATAGACGGAGGAACGATAGAGGTGGAGGCTATAGAGTGGAGAATGGTAATGGGTGAAGCGATAGAATGAGGAACGATAGTAGAGGAGGCGATAGAGGGAGGAAAGAACGAGGTGGAGGCGATAGACGGAGGAACGATAGAGGTGGAGGCTATAGAGTGGAGAATGGTAGTGGGGGAAGAGATAGAGGGAGGAACGATAGTAGAGGAGGCGATAGAGGGAGGAACGATCGAGGTGGAGGCGATAGACGGAGAAACGATAGAGTTGGAGGCTATAGAGTGGAGAATGTTTAGTGGGGGAAGCGATAGAGGGAGGAACGATAGTAGAGGATGCGATAGAGGGAGGAACGATCGAGGTGGAGGCGATAGACGGAGGAACGATAGAGGTGGAGGCTATAGAGTGGAGAATGGTAGTGGGGGAAGAGATAGAGGGAGGAACGATAATAGAGGAGGCGATAGAGGGAGGAACGATCGAGGTGGAGTCGATAGACGAAGGAACGATAGAGTTGGAGGCTATAGAGTGGAGAATGGTAGTGGGGGAAGCGATAGAGGGAGGAACGATAGTATAGTATTCGATAGAGGTAGGAACGATTGAGGTGGAGGCGATAGACGTAGGAACGATAGAGGTGGAGGCTATAGAGTGGAGAATGGTAGTGGGGGAAGAGATAGAGGGATGAACGATAGTAAAGGTGGCGATAGAGGGAGGAACGATCGAGGTGGAGGCGATAGACGGAGAAACGATAGAGTTGGAGGCTATAGAGTGGAGAATGGTAGTGGGGGAAGCGATAGAGGGAGGAACGATAGTAGAGGATGCGATAGAGGGAGGAACGATCGAGGTGGAGGCGATAGACGGAGGAACGATAGAGGTGGAGGCTATAGAGTGGAGAATGTTTAGTGGGGGAAGCGATAGAGGGAGGAACGATAGTAGAGGATGCGATAGAATGAGGAACGATCGAGGTGGAGGCGATAGACGGAGGAACGATAGAGGTGGAGGCTATAGAGTGGAGAATGGTAATGGGGGAAGCGATAGAATGAGGAACGATAGTAGAGGAGGCGATAGAATGAGGAACAATCGAGGTGGAGGCGATAGACGGAGGAACGATAGAGGTGGAGGCTATAGAGTGGAAAATGGTAGTGGGGGAAGAGATAGAGGGATGAACGATAGTAGAGGTGGCGATAGAGGGAGGAACGATCGAGGTGGAGGCGACAGACGGAGGAACGATAGAGGTGGAGGCTATAGAGTGGAGAATGGTAGTGGGGGAAGAGATAGAGGGAGGAACGATAATAGAGGAGGCGATAGAGGGAGGAACGATAGAGTTGGAGGCTATAGAGTGGAGAATGGTAGTGGGGGAAGCGATAGAGGGAGGAACGATAGTATAGTATTCGATAGAGGTAGGAACGATTGAGGTGGAGGCGATAGACGTAGGAACGATAGAGGTGGAGGCTATAGAGTGGAAAATGGTAGTGGGGGAAGAGATAGAGGGATGAACGATAGTAGAGGTGGCGATAGAGGGAGGAACGATCGAGGTGGAGGCGATAGACGGAGAAACGATAGAGTTGGAGGCTATAGAGTGGAGAATGGTAGTGGGGGAAGCGATAGAGGGAGGAACGATAGTAGAGGATGCGATAGAGGGAGGAACGATCGAGGTGGAGGCGATAGACGGAGGAACGATAGAGGTGGAGGCTATAGAGTGGAGAATGTTTAGTGGGGGAAGCGATAGAGGGAGGAACGATAGTAGAGGATGCGATAGAATGAGGAACGATCGAGGAGGAGGCGATAGACGGAGGAACGATAGAGGTGGAGGCTATAGAGTGGAGAATGGTAATGGGGGAAGCGATAGAATGAGGAACGATAGTAGAGGAGGCGATAGAATGAGGAACGATCGAGGTGGAGGCGATAGACGGAGGAACGATAGAGGTGGAAGCTATAGAGTGGAGAATGGTAATGGGGGAAGCGATAGAATGAGGAACGATAGTAGAGGAGGCGATAGAGGGAGGAACGATCGAGGTGGAGGCGATAGACGGAGGAACGATAGAGGTGGAGGCTATAGAGTGGAGAATGGTAGTGGGGGAAGCGATAGAGGGAGGAACGATAGTAGAGGAGGCGATAGAGTGAGGAACGATCGAGGTGGAGGCGATAGACGGAGGAACGATAGAGGTGGAGGCTATAGAGTGGAGAATGTTTAGGGGGGAAGCGATAGGGGGAGGAACGATAGTAGAGGATGCGATAGAATGAGGAACGATCGAGGTGGAGGCGATAGACGGAGGAACGATAGAGGTGGAGGCTATAGAGTGGAGAATGGTAATGGGGGAAGCGATAGAATGAGGAACGATAGTAGAGGAGGCGATAGAGGGAGGAACGATCGAGGTGGAGGCGATAGACGGAGGAACGATAAAGGTGGAGGCTATAGAGTGGAGAATGGTAGTGGGGGAAGCGATAGAGGGAGGAACGATAGTAGAGGAGGCGATAGAGTGAGGAACGATCGAGGTGGAGGCGATAGACGGAGGAATGATAGAGGTGGAGACTATAGAGTGGAGAATGTTTAGTGGGGGAAGCGATAGAGGGAGGAACGATAGTAGAGGATGTGATAGAAGAAGGAACGATCGAGGTGGAGGCGATAGATGGAGGAACGATAGAGGTGGAGGCTATAGAGTGGAGAATGGTAATGGGGGAAGCGATAGAATGAGGAACGATAGTAGAGGAGGCGATAGAGTGAGGAACGAACGAGGTGGAGGCGATAGACGGAGGAACGATAAAGGTGGAGTCTATAGAGTGGAGAATTGTAGTGGGGGAAGAGATAGAGGGAGGAACGATAGTAGAAGAGGCGATGGAGGGAGATACGATCGAGGTGGAGGCGATAGACGGAGGAACGATAGAGGTGGAGGCTATAGAGTGGAGAATGTTTAGGGGGGAAGCGATAGAGGGAGGAACGATAGTAGAGGATTCGATAGAGGGAGGAACGATCGAGGTGGAGGCGATAGACGTAGGAACGATAGAGGTGGAGGCTATAGAGTGGAGAATGGTAGTGGGGGAAGCGATAGAGGGAGGAACGATAGTAGAGGATGCGACAGAGTGAGGAACGATCGAGGTGGAGGCGATAGACGGAGGAACGATAGAGGTGGAGGCTATAGAGTGGAAAATGGTAGTGGGGGAAGCGATAGAGGGAGGAACGATAGTAGAGGATGCGATAGAGGGAGGAACGATCGAGGTGGAGGCGATAGACGGAGGAACGATAGAGGTGGAGGGTATAGAGTGGAGAATGTTTAGGGGGGGAAGCGATAGAGGGAGGAACGATAGTAGAGGAGGCGATAGACGGAGGAACGATAGAGGTGCAGGCTATAGATTGGAGAATGGTAGTGGGGGAAGCGATAGAGGGAGGTACGATAGTAGAGAGGCGAAAGAGGGAGGAACGATCGAGGTGGAGGCGATAGACGGAGGAACGATAGAGGTGGAGGGTATAGAGTGGAGAATGGTAGTGGGGGAAGTGATAGAGGGAGGAACGATAGTAGAGGAGGCGATAGAGGGAGGAACGATAGAGGTGGAGGCTATAGAGTGGAGAAAGTTTAGGGGGGAAGCGATAGAGGGAGGAACGATAGTAGAGGATGCGATAGAATGAGGAACGATCGAGGTGGAGGCGATAGACGGAGGAACGATGGAGGTGGAGGCTATAGAGTGGAGAATGGTAATGGGGGAAGCGATAGAATGAGGAACGATAGCAGAGGAGGCGATAGAGGGAGGAACGAACGAGGTGGAGGCGATAGACGGAGGAACGATAGAGGTGGAGGCTATGGAGTGGAGAATGGTAGTGGGGGAAGAGATAGAGGGAGGAACGATAGTAGAGGAGGCGATAGATGGAGGAACGATCGAGGTGGAGGCGATAGACGGAGGAACGATAGAGTTGGAGGCTATAGAGTGGAGAATGGTAGTGGGGGAAGCGATAGAGGCAGGAACGATAGAGGTGGAGGCTATAGAGTAGAGAATGGTAGTGGAGGAAGAGATAGAGGGAGGAACGATAGTAGAGGAGGCGATAGAGGGAGGAACGATCGAGGTGGAGGCGATAGACCGAGGAACGATAGAGTTGGAGGCTATAGAGTGGAAAATGGTAGTGGGGGAAGCGATAGAGGGAGGAACGATAGTAGAGGATGCGATAGAGTGAGGAACGATCGAGGTGGAGGCGATAGACGGAGGAACGATAGAGGTGGAGGCTATAGAGTGGAAAATGGTAGTGGGGGAAGAGATAGAGGTATGAACGATAGTAGAGGAGGCGATAGAGGGAGGAACGATCGAGGTGGAGGCGATAGACGGAGGAAAGATAGAGGTGGAGGCTATAGAGTGGAGAATGGTAGTGGGGGAAGCGATAGATCGAGGAACGATAGTAGAGAATGCGATAGAGGGAGGAACGATCGAGGTGGAGGCGATAGACGGAGGAACGATAGAGGTGGAGGCTATAGTGTGGAGAATGGTAGTGGGGGATGCGATAGAGGGAGGAACCATAGTAGAGGATGCGATAGAGGGAGGAACGATTGAGGTGGAGGCGATAGACGGAGGAACGATAGAGGTGGAGGCTATAGAGTGGAGAATGGTAGTGGGGGAAGCGATAGAGGAGAAACGATAGTAGAGGATGCGATAGAGGGAAGAACGATCGAGGTGGAGGCGATAGACGGAGGAACGATAAAGGTGGAGGCTATAGAGTGGAGAATGGTAATGGGGGAAGCGATAGAATGAGAAACGATAGTAGAGGTGGCGATAGAGGGAGGAACGATCGAGGTGGAGGCGATAGACGGAGGAACGATAGAGGTGGAGGCTATAGAGTGGAGAATGTTTAGGGGGGAAGCGATAGAGGGAGGAACGATAGTAGAGGATGCGATAGAATGAGGAACGATCGAGGTGGAGGCGATAGACGGAGGAACGATAGAGGTGGAGGCTATAGAGTGGAGAATGGTAATGGGTGAAGCGATAGAATGAGGAACGATAGTAGAGGAGGCGATAGAGGGAGGAAAGAACGAGGTGGAGGCGATAGACGGAGGAACGATAGAGGTGGAGGCTATAGAGTGGAGAATGGTAGTGGGGGAAGAGATAGAGGGAGGAACGATAGTAGAGGAGGCGATAGAGGGAGGAACGATCGAGGTGGAGGCGATAGACGGAGAAACGATAGAGTTGGAGGCTATAGAGTGGAGAATGTTTAGTGGGGGAAGCGATAGAGGGAGGAACGATAGTAGAGGATGCGATAGAATGAGGAACGATCGAGGTGGAGGCGATAGACGGAGGAACGATAGAGGTGGAGGCTATAGAGTGGAGAATGGTAATGGGGGAAGCGATAGAATGAGGAACGATAGTAGAGGAGGCGATAGAATGAGGAACGATCGAGGTGGAGGCGATAGACGGAGGAACGATAGAGGTGGAGGCTATAGAGTGGAGAATGGTAATGGGGGAAGCGATAGAATGAGGAACGATAGTAGAGGAGGCGATAGAGGGAGGAACGATCGAGGTGGAGGCGATAGACGGAGGAACGATAGAGGTGGAGGCTATAGAGTGGAGAATGGTAGTGGGGGAAGCGATAGAGGGAGGAACGATAGTAGAGGAGGCGATAGAGTGAGGAACGATCGAGGTGGAGGCGATAGACGGAGGAACGATAGAGGTGGAGGCTATAGAGTGGAGAATGTTTAGTGGGGGAAGCGAGAGAGGGAGGAACGATAGTAGAGGATGCGATAGAATGAGGAACGATCGAGGTGGAGGCGATAGACGGAGGAACGATAGAGGTGGAGACTATAGAGTGGAGAATGGTAATGGGGGAAGCTATAGAATGAGGAACGATAGTAGAGGAGGCGATAGAGTGAGGAACGATCGAGGTGGAGGCGATAGACGGAGGAACGATAGAGGTGGAGGCTATAGAGTGGAGAATGTTTAGTGGGGGAAGCGATAGAGGGAGGAACGATAGTAGAGGATGCGATAGAATGAGGAACGATCGAGGTGGAGGCGATAGACGGAGGAACGATAGAGGTGGAGGCTATAGAGTGGAGAATGTTTAGGGGGGAAGCGATAGGGGGAGGAACGATAGTAGAGGATGCGATAGAATGAGGAACGATCGAGGTGGAGGCGATAGACGGAGGAACGGTAGAGGTGGAGGCTATAGAGTGGAGAATGGTAATGGGGGAAGCGATAGAATGAGGAACGATAGTAGAGGAGGCGATAGAGGGAGGAACGATCGAGGTGGAGGCGATAGACGGAGGAACGATAGAGGTGGAGGCTATAGAGTGGAGAATGGTAGTGGGGGAAGCGATAGAGGGAGGAACGATAGTAGAGGAGGCGATAGAGTGAGGAACGATCGAGGTGGAGGCGATAGACGGAGGAACGATAGAGGTGGAGACTATAGAGTGGAGAATGTTTAGTGGGGGATGCGATAGAGGGAGGAACGATAATAGAGGATGTGATAGAAGAAGGAACGATCGAGGTGGAGGCGATAGATGGAGGAACGATAGAGGTGGAGGCTATAGAGTGGAGAATGGTAATGGGGGAAGCGATAGAATGAGGAACGATAGTAGAGGAGGCGATAGAGTGAGGAACGAACGAGGTGGAGGCGATAGACGGAGGAACGATAAAGGTGGAGTCTATAGAGTGGAGAATTGTAGTGGGGGAAGAGATAGAGGGAGGAACGATAGTAGAAGAGGCGATGGAGGGAGAAACGATCGAGGTGGAGGCGATAGAGGTGGAGGCTATAGAGTGGAGAATGTTTAGGGGGGAAGCGATAGAGGGAGGAACGATAGTAGAGGATTCGATAGAGGGAGGAACGATTGAGGTGGAGGCGATAGACGTAGGAACGATAGAGGTGGAGGCTATAGAGTGGAGAATGGTAGTGGGGGAAGCGATAGAGTGAGGAACGATCGAGGTGGAGGCGATAGACGGAGGAACGATAGAGGTGGAGGCTATAGAGTGGAAAATGGTAGTGGGGGAAGCGATAGAGGGAGGAACGATAGTAGAGGATGCGATAGAGGGAGGAACGATCGAGGTGGAGGCGATAGACGGAGGAACGATAGAGGTGGAGGGTATAGAGTGGAGAATGTTTAGGGGGGGAAGCGATAGAGGGAGGAACGATAGTAGAGGAGGCGATAGACGGAGGAACGATAGAGGTGCAGGCTATAGATTGGAGAATGGTAGTGGGGGAAGCGATAGAGGGAGGAACGATAGAGGTGGAGGCTATAGAGTAGAGAATGGTAGTGGAGGAAGAGATAGAGGGAGGAACGATAGTAGAGGAGGCGATAGAGGGAGGAACGATCGAGGTGGAGGCGATAGACCGAGGAACGATAGAGTTGGAGGCTATAGAGTGGAGAATGGTAGTGGGGGAAGCGATAGAGGCAGGAACGATAGAGGTGGAGGCTATAGAGTAGAGAATGGTAGTGGAGGAAGAGATAGAGGGAGGAACGATAGTAGAGGAGGCGATAGAGGGAGGAACGATCGAGGTGGAGGCGATAGACCGAGGAACGATAGAGTTGGAGGCTATAGAGTGGAAAATGGTAGTGGGGGAAGCGATAGAGGGAGGAACGATAGTAGAGGATGCGATAGAGTGAGGAACGATCGAGGTGGAGGCGATAGACGGAGGAACGATAGAGGTGGAGGCTATAGAGTGGAAAATGGTAGTGGGGGAAGAGATAGAGGTATGAACGATAGTAGAGGAGGCGATAGAGGGAGGAACGATCGAGGTGGAGGCGATAGACGGAGGAAAGATAGAGGTGGAGGCTATAGAGTGGAGAATGGTAGTGGGGGAAGCGATAGAGGGAGGAACGATAGTAGAGAATGCGATAGAGGGAGGAACGATCGAGGTGGAGGCGATAGACGGAGGAACGATAGAGGTGGAGGCTATAGTGTGGAGAATGGTAGTGGGGGATGCGATAGTGGGAGGAACCATAGTAGAGGATGCGATAGAGGGAGGAACGATTGAGGTGGAGGCGATAGACGGAGGAACGATAGAGGTGGAGGCTATAGAGTGGAGAATGGTAGTGGGGGAAGCGATAGAGGAGAAACGATAGTAGAGGATGCGATAGAGGGAAGAACGATCGAGGTGGAGGCGATAGACGGAGGAACGATAGAGGTGGAGGCTATAGAGTGGAGAATGGTAATGGGGGAAGCGATAAAATGAGAAACGATAGTAGAGGTGGCGATAGAGGTAGGAACGATCGAGGTGGAGGCGATAGACGGAGGAACGATAGAGGTGGAGGTTATAGATTGGAGAATGTTTAGGGGGGAAGCGATAGAGGGAGGAACGATAGTAGAGGATGCGATAGAATGAGGAACGATCGAGGTGGAGGCGATAGACGGAGGAACGATAGAGGTGGAGGCTATAGAGTGGAGAAAGGTAATGGGGGAAGCGATAGAATGAGGAACGATAGTAGAGGAGGCGATAGAATGAGGAACGATCGAGGTGGAGGCGATAGACGGAGGAACGATAGAGGTGGAGGCTATAGAGTGGAGAATGGTAATGGGGGAAGCGATAGAATGAGGAACGATAGTAGAGGAGGCGATAGAGGGAGGAACGATCGAGGTGGAGGCGATAGACGGAGGAACGATAGAGGTGGAGGCTATAGAGTGGAGAATGGTAGTGGGGGAAGCGATAGAGGGAGGAACGATAGTAGAGGAGGCGATAGAGTGAGGAACGATCGAGGTGGAGGCGATAGACGGAGGAACGATAGAGGTGGAGGCTATAGAGTGGAGAATGTTTAGTGGGGGAAGCGAGAGAGGGAGGAACGATAGTAGAGGATGCGATAGAATGACGAACGATCGAGGTGGAGGCGATAGACGGAGGAACGATAGAGGTGGAGACTATAGAGTGGAGAATGGTAATGGGGGAAGCTATAGAATGAGGAACGATAGTAGAGGAGGCGATAGAGTGAGGAACGATCGAGGTGGAGGCGATAGACGGAGGAACGATAGAGGTGGAGGCTATAGAGTGGAGAATGTTTAGTGGGGGAAGCGATAGAGGGAGGAACGATAGTAGAGGATGCGATAGAATGAGGAACGATCGAGGTGGAGGCGATAGACGGAGGAACGATAGAGGTGGAGGCTATAGAGTGGAGAATGTTTAGGGGGGAAGCGATAGGGGGAGGAACGATAGTAGAGGATGCGATAGAATGAGTAACGATCGAGGTGGAGGCGATAGACGGAGGAACGATAGAGGTGGAGGCTATAGAGTGGAGAATGGTAATGGGGGAAGCGATAGAATGAGGAACGATAGTAGAGGAGGCGATAGAGGGAGGAACGATCGAGGTGGAGGCGATAGACGGAGGAACGATAGAGGTGGAGGCTATAGAGTGGAGAATGGTAGTGGGGGAAGCGATAGAGGGAGGAACGATAGTAGAGGAGGCGATAGAGTGAGGAACGATCGAGGTGGAGGCGATAGACGGAGGAACGATAGAGGTGGAGACTATAGAGTGGAGAATGTTTAGTGGGGGATGCGATAGAGGGAGGAACGATAGTAGAGGATGTGAAAGAAGAAGGAACGATCGAGGTGGAGGCGATAGATGGAGGAACGATAGAGGTGGAGGCTATAGAGTGGAGAATGGTAATGGGGGAAGCGATAGAATGAGGAACGATAGTAGAGGAGGCGATAGAGTGAGGAACGAACGAGGTGGAGGCGATAGACGGAGGAACGATAAAGGTGGAGTCTATAGAGTGGAGAATTGTAGTGGGGGAAGAGATAGAGGGAGGAACGATAGTAGAAGAGGCGATGGAGGGAGAAACGATCGAGGTGGAGGCGATAGACGGAGGAACGATAGAGGTGGAGGCTATAGAGTGGAGAATGTTTAGGGGGGAAGCGATAGAGGGAGGAACGATAGTAGAGGATTCGATAGAGGGAGGAACGATTGAGGTGGAGGCGATAGACGTAGGAACGATAGAGGTGGAGGCTATAGAGTGGAGAATGGTAGTGGGGGAAGCGATAGAGGGAGGAACGATAGTAGAGGATGCGATAGAGTGAGGAACGATCGAGGTGGAGGCGATAGACGGAGGAACAATAGAGGTGGAGGCTATAGAGTGGAAAATGGTAGTAGGGGAAGCGATAGAGGGAGGAACGATAGTAGAGGATGCGATAGAGGGAGGAACGATCGAGGTGGAGGCGATAGACGGAGGAACGATAGAGGTGGAGGGTATAGAGTGGAGAATGTTTAGGGGGGGAAGCGATAGAGGGAGAAACGATAGTAGAGGAGGCGATAGACGGAGGAACGATAGAGGTGCAGGCTATAGATTGGAGAATGGTAGTGGGGGAAGCGATAGAGGGAGGTACGATAGTAGAGAGGCGAAAGAGGGAGGAACGATCGAGGTGGAGGCGATAGACGGAGGAACGATAGAGGTGGAGGGTATAGAGTGGAGAATGGTAGTGGGGGAAGTGATAGAGGGAGGAACGATAGTAGAGGAGGCGATAGAGGGAGGAACGATAGAGGTGGAGGCTATAGAGTGGAGAATGTTTAGGGGGGAAGCGATAGAGGGAGGAACGATAGTAGAGGATGCGATAGAATGAGGAACGATCGAGGTGGAGGCGATAGACGGAGGAACGATGGAGGTGGAGGCTATAGAGTGGAGAATGGTAATGGGGGAAGCGATAGAATGAGGAACGATAGCAGAGGAGGCGATAGAGGGAGGAACGAACGAGGTGGAGGCGATAGACGGAGGAACGATAGAGGTGGAGGCTATGGAGTGGAGAATGGTAGTGGGGGAAGAGATAGATGGAGGAACGATAGTAGAGGAGGCGATAGATGGAGGAACGATCGAGGTGGAGGCGATAGACGGAGGAACGATAGAGTTGGAGGCTATAGAGTGGAAAATGGTAGTGGGGGAAGCGATAGAGGCAGGAACGATAGAGGTGGAGGCTATAGAGTAGAGAATGGTAGTGGAGGAAGAGATAGAGGGAGGAACGATAGTAGAGGAGGCGATAGAGGGAGGAACGATCGAGGTGGAGGCGATAGACCGAGGAACGATAGAGTTGGAGGCTATAGAGTGGAAAATGGTAGTGGGGGAAGCGATAGAGGGAGGAACGATAGTAGAGGATGCGATAGAGTGAGGAACGATCGAGGTGGAGGCGATAGACGGAGGAACGATAGAGGTGGAGGCTATAGAGTGGAAAATGGTAGTGGGGGAAGAGATAGAGGTATGAACGATAGTAGAGGAGGCGATAGAGGGAGGAACGATCGAGGTGGAGGCGATAGACGGAGGAAAGATAGAGGTGGAGGCTATAGAGTGGAGAATGGTAGTGGGGGAAGCGATAGAGGGAGGAACGATAGTAGAGAATGCGATAGAGGGAGGAACGATCGAGGTGGAGGCGATAGACGGAGGAACGATAGAGGTGGAGGCTATAGTGTGGAGAATGGTAGTGGGGGATGCGATAGTGGGAGGAACCATAGTAGAGGATGCGATAGAGGGAGGAACGATTGAGGTGGAGGCGATAGACGGAGGAACGATAGAGGTGGAGGCTATAGAGTGGAGAATGGTAGTGGGGGAAGCGATAGAGGAGAAACGATAGTAGAGGATGCGATAGAGGGAAGAACGATCGAGGTGGAGGCGATAGACGGAGGAACGATAGAGGTGGAGGCTATAGAGTGGAGAATGGTAATGGGGGAAGCGATAGAATGAGAAACGATAGTAGAGGTGGCGATAGAGGTAGGAACGATCGAGGTGGAGGCGATAGACGGAGAAACGATAGAGGTGGAGGCTATAGAGTGGAGAATGTTTAGGGGGGAAGCGATAGAGGGAGGAACGATAGTAGAGGATGCGATAGAATGAGGAACGATCGAGGTGGAGGCGATAGACGGAGGAACGATAGAGGTGGAGGCTATAGAGTGGAGAATGGTAATGGGTGAAGCGATAGATTGAGGAACGATAGTAGAGGAGGCGATAGAGGGAGAAACGATCGATGTGGAGGCGATAGACGGAGGAACGATAGAGGTGGAGGCTATAGAGTGGAGAATGGTAGTGGGGGAAGCGATAGAGGGAGGAACGATAGTAGAGGATGCGATAGAGGGAGGAACGATCGAGGTGGAGGCGATAGACGGAGGAACGATAGAGGTGGAGGCTATAGAGTGGAGAATGTTTATTGGGGGAAGCGATAGAGGGAGGAACGATAGTAGAGGATGCGATAGAATGAGGAACGATCGAGGTGGAGGCGATAGACGGAGGAACGATAGAGGTGGAGGCTATAGAGTGGAGAATGGTAATGGGGGAAGCGATAGAATGAGGAACGATAGTAGAGGAGGCGATAGAATGAGGAACGATCGAGGAGGAGGCGATAGACGGAGGAACGATAGAGGTGGAGCCTATAGAGTGGAGAATGGTAATGGGGGAAGCGATAGAATGAGGAACGATAGTAGAGGAGGCGATAGAGGGAGGAACGATCGAGGTGGAGGCGATAGACGGAGGAACGATAGAGGTGGAGGCTATAGAGTGGAGAATGTTTAGTGGGGGAAGCGAGAGAGGGAGGAACGATAGTAGAGGATGCGATAGAATGAGGAACGATCGAGGTGGAGGCGATAGACGGAGGAACGATAGAGGTGGAGACTAAAGAGTGGAGAATGGTAATGGGGGAAGCGATAGAATGAGGAACGATAGTAGAGGAGGCGATAGAGTGAGGAACGATCGAGGTGGAGGCGATAGACGGAGGAACGATAGAGGTGGAGGCTATAGAGTGGAGAATGTTTAGTGGGGGAAGCGATAGAGGGAGGAACGATAGTAGAGGATGCGATAGAATGAGGAACGATCGAGGTGGAGGCGATAGACGGAGGAACGATAGAGGTGGAGGCTATAGAGTGGAGAATGGTAATGGGGGAAGCGATAGAATGAGGAACGATAGTAGAGGAGGCGATAGAATGAGGAACAATCGAGGTGGAGGCGATAGACGGAGGAACGATAGAGGTGGAGGCTATAGAGTGGAAAATGGTAGTGGGGGAAGAGATAGAGGGATGAACGATAGTAGAGGTGGCGATAGAGGGAGGAACGATCGAGGTGGAGGCGACAGACGGAGGAACGATAGAGGTGGAGGCTATAGAGTGGAGAATGGTAGTGGGGGAAGAGATAGAGGGAGGAACGATAATAGAGGAGGCGATAGAGGGAGGAACGATAGAGTTGGAGGCTATAGAGTGGAGAATGGTAGTGGGGGAAGCGATAGAGGGAGGAACGATAGTATAGTATTCGATAGAGCTAGGAACGATTGAGGTGGAGGCGATAGACGTAGGATCGATAGAGGTGGAGGCTATAGAGTGGAAAATGGTAGTGGGGGAAGAGATAGAGGGATGAACGATAGTAGAGGTGGCGATAGAGGGAGGAACGATCGAGGTGGAGGCGATAGACGGAGAAACGATAGAGTTGGAGGCTATAGAGTGGAGAATGGTAGTGGGGGAAGCGATAGAGGGAGGAACGATAGTAGAGGATGCGATAGAGGGAGGAACGATCGAGGTGGAGGCGATAGACGGAGGAACGATAGAGGTGGAGGCTATAGAGTGGAGAATGTTTAGTGGGGGAAGCGATAGAGGGAGGAACGATAGTAGAGGTTGCGATAGAGGGAGGAACGATCGAGGTGGAGGCGATAGACGGAGGAACGATAGAGGTGGAGGCTATAGAGTGGAGAATGGTAGTGGGGGAAGAGATAGAGGGAGGAACGATAATAGAGGAGGCGATAGAGGGAGGAACGATCGAGGTGGAGTCGATAGACGGAGGAACGATAGAGTTGGAGGCTATAGAGTGGAGAATGGTAGTGGGGGAAGCGATAGAGGGAGGAACGATAGTATAGTATTCGATAGAGGTAGGAACGATTGAGGTGGAGGCGATAGACGTAGGAACGATAGAGGTGGAGGCTATAGAGTGGAAAATGGTAGTGGGGGAAGAGATAGAGGGATGAACGATAGTAGAGGTGGCGATAGAGGGAGGAACGATCGAGGTGGAGGCGATAGACGGAGAAACGATAGAGGTGCAGGCTATAGATTGGAGAATGGTAGTGGGGGAAGCGATAGAGGGAGGTACGATAGTAGAGAGGCGAAAGAGGGAGGAACGATCGAGGTGGAGGCGATAGACGGAGGAACGATAGAGGTGGAGGGTATAGAGTGGAGAATGGTAGTGGGGGAAGTGATAGAGGGAGGAACGATAGTAGAGGAGGCGATAGAGGGAGGAACGATAGAGGTGGAGGCTATAGAGTGGAGAATGTTTAGGGGGGAAGCGATAGAGGGAGGAACGATAGTAGAGGATGCGATAGAATGAGGAACGATCGAGGTGGAGGCGATAGACGGAGGAACGATGGAGGTGGAGGCTATAGAGTGGAGAATGGTAATGGGGGAAGCGATAGAATGAGGAACGATAGCAGAGGAGGCGATAGAGGGAGGAACGAACGAGGTGGAGGCGATAGACGGAGGAACGATAGAGGTGGAGGCTATGGAGTGGAGAATGGTAGTGGGGGAAAAGATAGATGGAGGAACGATAGTAGAGGAGGCGATAGAGGGAGGAACGATCGAGGTGGAGGCGATAGACCGAGGAACGATAGAGTTGGAGGCTATAGAGTGGAAAATGGTAGTGGGGGGAAGCGATAGAGGGAGGAACGATAGTAGAGGATGCGATAGAGTGAGGAACGATCGAGGTGGAGGCGATAGACGGAGGAACGATAGAGGTGGAGGCTATAGAGTGGAAAATGGTAGTGGGGGAAGAGATAGAGGTATGAACGATAGTAGAGGAGGCGATAGAGGGAGGAACGATCGAGGTGGAGGCGATAGACGGAGGAAAGATAGAGGTGGAGGCTATAGAGTGGAGAATGGTAGTGGGGGAAGCGATAGAGGGAGGAACGATAGTAGAGAATGCGATAGAGGGAGGAACGATCGAGGTGGAGGCGATAGACGGAGGAACGATAGAGGTGGAGGCTATAGTGTGGAGAATGGTAGTGGGGGATGCGATAGTGGGAGGAACCATAGTAGAGGATGCGATAGAGGGAGGAACGATTGAGGTGGAGGCGATAGACGGAGGAACGATAGAGGTGGAGGCTATAGAGTGGAGAATGGTAGTGGGGGAAGCGATAGAGGAGAAACGATAGTAGAGGATGCGATAGAGGGAAGAACGATCGAGGTGGAGGCGATAGACGGAGGAACGATAGAGGTGGAGGCTATAGAGTGGAGAATGGTAATGGGGGAAGCGATAGAATGAGAAACGATAGTAGAGGTGGCGATAGAGGTAGGAACGATCGAGGTGGAGGCGATAGACGGAGAAACGATAGAGGTGGAGGCTATAGAGTGGAGAATGTTTAGGGGGGAAGCGATAGAGGGAGGAACGATAGTAGAGGATGCGATAGAATGAGGAACGATCGAGGTGGAGGCGATAGACGGAGGAACGATAGAGGTGGAGGCTATAGAGTGGAGAATGGTAATGGGTGAAGCGATAGATTGAGGAACGATAGTAGAGGAGGCGATAGAGGGAGAAACGATCGATGTGGAGGCGATAGACGGAGGAACGATAGAGGTGGAGGCTATAGAGTGGAGAATGGTAGTGGGGGAAGAGATAGAGCGAGGAACGATAGTAGAGGAGGCTATAGAGGGAGGAACGATCGAGGTGGAGGCGATAGACGGAGGAACGATAGAGTTGGAGGCTATAGAGTGGAGAATGGTAGTGGGGGAAGCGATAGAGGGAGGAACGATAGTAGAGGATGCGATAGAGGGAGGAACGATCGAGGTGGAGGCGATAGACGGAGGAACGATAGAGGTGGAGGCTATAGAGTGGAGAATGTTTAGTGGGGGAAGCGATAGAGGGAGGAACGATAGTAGAGGATGCGATAGAATGAGGAACGATCGAGGTGGAGGCGATAGACGGAGGAACGATAGAGGTGGAGGCTATAGAGTGGAGAATGGTAATGGGGGAAGCGATAGAATGAGGAACGATAGTAGAGGAGGCGATAGAATGAGGAACGATCGAGGAGGAGGCGATAGACGGAGGAACGATAGAGGTGGAGCCTATAGAGTGGAGAATGGTAATGGGGGAAGCGATAGAATGAGGAACGATAGTAGAGGAGGCGATAGAGGGAGGAACGATCGAGGTGGAGGCGATAGACGGAGGAACGATAGAGGTGGAGGCTATAGAGTGGAGAATGGTAGTGGGGGAAGCGATAGAGGGAGGAAAGATAGTAGAGGAGGCGATAGAGTGAGGAACGATCGAGGTGGAGGCGATAGACGGAGGAATGATAGAGGTGGAGGCTATAGAGTGGAGAATGTTTAGTGGGGGAAGCGAGAGAGGGAGGAACGATAGTAGAGGATGCGATAGAATGAGGAACGATCGAGGTGGAGGCGATAGACGGAGGAACGATAGAGGTGGAGACTAAAGAGTGGAGAATGGTAATGGGGGAAGCGATAGAATGAGGAACGATAGTAGAGGAGGCGATAGAGTGAGGAACGATCGAGGTGGAGGCGATAGACGGAGGAACGATAGAGGTGGAGGCTATAGAGTGGAGAATGTTTAGTGGGGGAAGCGATAGAGGGAGGAACGATAGTAGAGGATGCGATAGAATGAGGAACGATCGAGGTGGAGGCGATAGACGGAGGAACGATAGAGGTGGAGGCTATAGAGTGGAGAATGGTAATGGGGGAAGCGATAGAATGAGGAACGATAGTAGAGGAGGCGATAGAATGAGGAACAATCGAGGTGGAGGCGATAGACGGAGGAACGATAGAGGTGGAGGCTATAGAGTGGAAAATGGTAGTGGGGGAAGAGATAGAGGGATGAACGATAGTAGAGGTGGCGATAGAGGGAGGAACGATCGAGGTGGAGGCGACAGACGGAGGAACGATAGAGGTGGAGGCTATAGAGTGGAGAATGGTAGTGGGGGAAGAGATAGAGGGAGGAACGATAATAGAGGAGGCGATAGAGGGAGGAACGATAGAGTTGGAGGCTATAGAGTGGAGAATGGTAGTGGGGGAAGCGATAGAGGGAGGAACGATAGTATAGTATTCGATAGAGCTAGGAACGATTGAGGTGGAGGCGATAGACGTAGGAACGATAGAAGTGGAGGCTATAGAGTGGAAAATGGTAGTGGGGGAAGAGATAGAGGGATGAACGATAGTAGAGGTGGCGATAGAGGGAGGAACGATCGAGGTGGAGGCGATAGACGGAGAAACGATAGAGTTGGAGGCTATAGAGTGGAGAATGGTAGTGGGGGAAGCGATAGAGGGAGGAACGATAGTAGAGGATGCGATAGAGGAAGGAACGATCGAGGTGGAGGCGATAGACGGAGGAACGATAGAGGTGGAGGCTATAGAGTGGAGAATGTTTAGTGGGGGAAGCGATAGAGGGAGGAACGATAGTAGAGGTTGCGATAGAGGGAGGAACGATCGAGGTGGAGGCGATAGACGGAGGAACGATAGAGGTGGAGGCTATAGAGTGGAGAATGGTAGTGGGGGAAGAGATAGAGGGAGGAACGATAATAGAGGAGGCGATAGAGGGAGGAACGATCGAGGTGGAGTCGATAGACGGAGGAACGATAGAGTTGGAGGCTATAGAGTGGAGAATGGTAGTGGGGGAAGCGATAGAGGGAGGAACGATAGTATAGTATTCGATAGAGGTAGGAACGATTGAGGTGGAGGCGATAGACGTAGGAACGATAGAGGTGGAGGCTATAGAGTGGAAAATGGTAGTGGGGGAAGAGATAGAGGGATGAACGATAGTAGAGGTGGCGATAGAGGGAGGAACGATCGAGGTGGAGGCGATAGACGGAGAAACGATAGAGTTGGAGGCTATAGAGTGGAGAATGGTAGTGGGGGAAGCGATAGAGGGAGGAACGATAGTAGAGGATGCGATAGAGGGAGGAACGATCGAGGTGGAGGCGATAGACGGAGGAACGATAGAGGTGGAGGCTATAGAGTGGAGAATGTTTAGTGGGGGAAGCGATAGAGGGAGGAACGATAGTAGAGGATGCGATAGAATGAGGAACGATCGAGGTGGAGGCGATAGACGGAGGAACGATAGAGGTGGAGGCTATAGAGTGGAGAATGGTAATGGGGGAAGCGATAGAATGAGGAACGATAGTAGAGGAGGCGATAGAGTGAGGAACGAACGAGGTGGAGGCGATAGACGGAGGAACGATAAAGGTGGAGTCTATAGAGTGGAGAATTGTAGTGGGGGAAGAGATAGAGGGAGGAACGATAGTAGAAGAGGCGATGGAGGGAGATACGATCGAGGTGGAGGCGATAGACGGAGGAACGATAGAGGTGGAGGCTATAGAGTGGAGAATGTTTAGGGGGGAAGCGATAGAGGGAGGAACGATAGTAGAGGATTCGATAGAGGGAGGAACGATCGAGGTGGAGGCGATAGACGTAGGAACGATAGAGGTGGAGGCTATAGAGTGGAGAATGGTAGTGGGGGAAGCGATAGAGGGAGGAACGATAGTAGAGGATGCGACAGAGTGAGGAACGATCGAGGTGGAGGCGATAGACGGAGGAACGATAGAGGTGGAGGCTATAGAGTGGAAAATGGTAGTGGGGGAAGCGATAGAGGGAGGAACGATAGTAGAGGATGCGATAGAGGGAGGAACGATCGAGGTGGAGGCGATAGACGGAGGAACGATAGAGGTGGAGGGTATAGAGTGGAGAATGTTTAGGGGGGGAAGCGATAGAGGGAGGAACGATAGTAGAGGAGGCGATAGACGGAGGAACGATAGAGGTGCAGGCTATAGATTGGAGAATGGTAGTGGGGGAAGCGATAGAGGGAGGTACGATAGTAGAGAGGCGAAAGAGGGAGGAACGATCGAGGTGGAGGCGATAGACGGAGGAACGATAGAGGTGGAGGGTATAGAGTGGAGAATGGTAGTGGGGGAAGTGATAGAGGGAGGAACGATAGTAGAGGAGGCGATAGAGGGAGGAACGATAGAGGTGGAGGCTATAGAGTGGAGAAAGTTTAGGGGGGAAGCGATAGAGGGAGGAACGATAGTAGAGGATGCGATAGAATGAGGAACGATCGAGGTGGAGGCGATAGACGGAGGAACGATGGAGGTGGAGGCTATAGAGTGGAGAATGGTAATGGGGGAAGCGATAGAATGAGGAACGATAGCAGAGGAGGCGATAGAGGGAGGAACGAACGAGGTGGAGGCGATAGACGGAGGAACGATAGAGGTGGAGGCTATGGAGTGGAGAATGGTAGTGGGGGAAGAGATAGAGGGAGGAACGATAGTAGAGGAGGCGATAGATGGAGGAACGATCGAGGTGGAGGCGATAGACGGAGGAACGATAGAGTTGGAGGCTATAGAGTGGAGAATGGTAGTGGGGGAAGCGATAGAGGCAGGAACGATAGAGGTGGAGGCTATAGAGTAGAGAATGGTAGTGGAGGAAGAGATAGAGGGAGGAACGATAGTAGAGGAGGCGATAGAGGGAGGAACGATCGAGGTGGAGGCGATAGACCGAGGAACGATAGAGTTGGAGGCTCTAGAGTGGAAAATGGTAGTGGGGGAAGCGATAGAGGGAGGAACGATAGTAGAGGATGCGATAGAGTGAGGAACGATCGAGGTGGAGGCGATAGACGGAGGAACGATAGAGGTGGAGGCTATAGAGTGGAAAATGGTAGTGGGGGAAGAGATAGAGGTATGAACGATAGTAGAGGAGGCGATAGAGGGAGGAACGATCGAGGTGGAGGCGATAGACGGAGGAAAGATAGAGGTGGAGGCTATAGAGTGGAGAATGGTAGTGGGGGAAGCGATAGATCGAGGAACGATAGTAGAGAATGCGATAGAGGGAGGAACGATCGAGGTGGAGGCGATAGACGGAGGAACGATAGAGGTGGAGGCTATAGTGTGGAGAATGGTAGTGGGGGATGCGATAGAGGGAGGAACCATAGTAGAGGATGCGATAGAGGGAGGAACGATTGAGGTGGAGGCGATAGACGGAGGAACGATAGAGGTGGAGGCTATAGAGTGGAGAATGGTAGTGGGGGAAGCGATAGAGGAGAAACGATAGTAGAGGATGCGATAGAGGGAAGAACGATCGAGGTGGAGGCGATAGACGGAGGAACGATAAAGGTGGAGGCTATAGAGTGGAGAATGGTAATGGGGGAAGCGATAGAATGAGAAACGATAGTAGAGGTGGCGATAGAGGGAGGAACGATCGAGGTGGAGGCGATAGACGGAGGAACGATAGAGGTGGAGGCTATAGAGTGGAGAATGTTTAGGGGGGAAGCGATAGAGGGAGGAACGATAGTAGAGGATGCGATAGAATGAGGAACGATCGAGGTGGAGGCGATAGACGGAGGAACGATAGAGGTGGAGGCTATAGAGTGGAGAATGGTAATGGGTGAAGCGATAGAATGAGGAACGATAGTAGAGGAGGCGATAGAGGGAGGAAAGAACGAGGTGGAGGCGATAGACGGAGGAACGATAGAGGTGGAGGCTATAGAGTGGAGAATGGTAGTGGGGGAAGAGATAGAGGGAGGAACGATAGTAGAGGAGGCGATAGAGGGAGGAACGATCGAGGTGGAGGCGATAGACGGAGAAACGATAGAGTTGGAGGCTATAGAGTGGAGAATGTTTAGTGGGGGAAGCGATAGAGGGAGGAACGATAGTAGAGGATGCGATAGAATGAGGAACGATCGAGGTGGAGGCGATAGACGGAGGAACGATAGAGGTGGAGGCTATAGAGTGGAGAATGGTAATGGGGGAAGCGATAGAATGAGGAACGATAGTAGAGGAGGCGATAGAATGAGGAACGATCGAGGTGGAGGCGATAGACGGAGGAACGATAGAGGTGGAGGCTATAGAGTGGAGAATGGTAATGGGGGAAGCGATAGAATGAGGAACGATAGTAGAGGAGGCGATAGAGGGAGGAACGATCGAGGTGGAGGCGATAGACGGAGGAACGATAGAGGTGGAGGCTATAGAGTGGAGAATGGTAGTGGGGGAAGCGATAGAGGGAGGAACGATAGTAGAGGAGGCGATAGAGTGAGGAACGATCGAGGTGGAGGCGATAGACGGAGGAACGATAGAGGTGGAGGCTATAGAGTGGAGAATGTTTAGTGGGGGAAGCGAGAGAGGGAGGAACGATAGTAGAGGATGCGATAGAATGAGGAACGATCGAGGTGGAGGCGATAGACGGAGGAACGATAGAGGTGGAGACTATAGAGTGGAGAATGGTAATGGGGGAAGCTATAGAATGAGGAACGATAGTAGAGGAGGCGATAGAGTGAGGAACGATCGAGGTGGAGGCGATAGACGGAGGAACGATAGAGGTGGAGGCTATAGAGTGGAGAATGTTTAGTGGGGGAAGCGATAGAGGGAGGAACGATAGTAGAGGATGCGATAGAATGAGGAACGATCGAGGTGGAGGCGATAGACGGAGGAACGATAGAGGTGGAGGCTATAGAGTGGAGAATGTTTAGGGGGGAAGCGATAGGGGGAGGAACGATAGTAGAGGATGCGATAGAATGAGGAACGATCGAGGTGGAGGCGATAGACGGAGGAACGGTAGAGGTGGAGGCTATAGAGTGGAGAATGGTAATGGGGGAAGCGATAGAATGAGGAACGATAGTAGAGGAGGCGATAGAGGGAGGAACGATCGAGGTGGAGGCGATAGACGGAGGAACGATAGAGGTGGAGGCTATAGAGTGGAGAATGGTAGTGGGGGAAGCGATAGAGGGAGGAACGATAGTAGAGGAGGCGATAGAGTGAGGAACGATCGAGGTGGAGGCGATAGACGGAGGAACGATAGAGGTGGAGACTATAGAGTGGAGAATGTTTAGTGGGGGATGCGATAGAGGGAGGAACGATAATAGAGGATGTGATAGAAGAAGGAACGATCAAGGTGGAGGCGATAGATGGAGGAACGATAGAGGTGGAGGCTATAGAGTGGAGAATGGTAATGGGGGAAGCGATAGAATGAGGAACGATAGTAGAGGAGGCGATAGAGTGAGGAACGAACGAGGTGGAGGCGATAGACGGAGGAACGATAAAGGTGGAGTCTATAGAGTGGAGAATTGTAGTGGGGGAAGAGATAGAGGGAGGAACGATAGTAGAAGAGGCGATGGAGGGAGAAACGATCGAGGTGGAGGCGATAGACGGAGGAACGATAGAGGTGGAGGCTATAGAGTGGAGAATGTTTAGGGGGGAAGCGATAGAGGGAGGAACGATAGTAGAGGATTCGATAGAGGGAGGAACGATTGAGGTGGAGGCGATAGACGTAGGAACGATAGAGGTGGAGGCTATAGAGTGGAGAATGGTAGTGGGGGAAGCGATAGAGTGAGGAACGATCGAGGTGGAGGCGATAGACGGAGGAACGATAGAGGTGGAGGCTATAGAGTGGAAAATGGTAGTGGCGGAAGCGATAGAGGGAGGAACGATAGTAGAGGATGCGATAGAGGGAGGAACGATCGAGGTGGAGGCGATAGACGGAGGAACGATAGAGGTGGAGGGTATAGAGTGGAGAATGTTTAGGGGGGGAAGCGATAGAGGGAGGAACGATAGTAGAGGAGGCGATAGACGGAGGAACGATAGAGGTGCAGGCTATAGATTGGAGAATGGTAGTGGGGGAAGCGATAGAGGGAGGAACGATAGAGGTGGAGGCTATAGAGTAGAGAATGGTAGTGGAGGAAGAGATAGAGGGAGGAACGATAGTAGAGGAGGCGATAGAGGGAGGAACGATCGAGGTGGAGGCGATAGACCGAGGAACGATAGAGTTGGAGGCTATAGAGTGGAGAATGGTAGTGGGGGAAGCGATAGAGGCAGGAACGATAGAGGTGGAGGCTATAGAGTAGAGAATGGTAGTGGAGGAAGAGATAGAGGGAGGAACGATAGTAGAGGAGGCGATAGAGGGAGGAACGATCGAGGTGGAGGCGATAGACCGAGGAACGATAGAGTTGGAGGCTATAGAGTGGAAAATGGTAGTGGGGGAAGCGATAGAGGGAGGAACGATAGTAGAGGATGCGATAGAGTGAGGAACGATCGAGGTGGAGGCGATAGACGGAGGAACGATAGAGGTGGAGGCTATAGAGTGGAAAATGGTAGTGGGGGAAGAGATAGAGGTATGAACGATAGTAGAGGAGGCGATAGAGGGAGGAACGATCGAGGTGGAGGCGATAGACGGAGGAAAGATAGAGGTGGAGGCTATAGAGTGGAGAATGGTAGTGGGGGAAGCGATAGAGGGAGGAACGATAGTAGAGAATGCGATAGAGGGAGGAACGATCGAGGTGGAGGCGATAGACGGAGGAACGATAGAGGTGGAGGCTATAGTGTGGAGAATGGTAGTGGGGGATGCGATAGTGGGAGGAACCATAGTAGAGGATGCGATAGAGGGAGGAACGATTGAGGTGGAGGCGATAGACGGAGGAACGATAGAGGTGGAGGCTATAGAGTGGAGAATGGTAGTGGGGGAAGCGATAGAGGAGAAACGATAGTAGAGGATGCGATAGAGGGAAGAACGATCGAGGTGGAGGCGATAGACGGAGGAACGATAGAGGTGGAGGCTATAGAGTGGAGAATGGTAATGGGGGAAGCGATAAAATGAGAAACGATAGTAGAGGTGGCGATAGAGGTAGGAACGATCGAGGTGGAGGCGATAGACGGAGGAACGATAGAGGTGGAGGTTATAGATTGGAGAATGTTTAGGGGGGAAGCGATAGAGGGAGGAACGATAGTAGAGGATGCGATAGAATGAGGAACGATCGAGGTGGAGGCGATAGACGGAGGAACGATAGAGGTGGAGGCTATAGAGTGGAGAAAGGTAATGGGGGAAGCGATAGAATGAGGAACGATAGTAGAGGAGGCGATAGAATGAGGAACGATCGAGGTGGAGGCGATAGACGGAGGAACGATAGAGGTGGAGGCTATAGAGTGGAGAATGGTAATGGGGGAAGCGATAGAATGAGGAACGATAGTAGAGGAGGCGATAGAGGGAGGAACGATCGAGGTGGAGGCGATAGACGGAGGAACGATAGAGGTGGAGGCTATAGAGTGGAGAATGGTAGTGGGGGAAGCGATAGAGGGAGGAACGATAGTAGAGGAGGCGATAGAGTGAGGAACGATCGAGGTGGAGGCGATAGACGGAGGAACGATAGAGGTGGAGGCTATAGAGTGGAGAATGTTTAGTGGGGGAAGCGAGAGAGGGAGGAACGATAGTAGAGGATGCGATAGAATGACGAACGATCGAGGTGGAGGCGATAGACGGAGGAACGATAGAGGTGGAGACTATAGAGTGGAGAATGGTAATGGGGGAAGCTATAGAATGAGGAACGATAGTAGAGGAGGCGATAGAGTGAGGAACGATCGAGGTGGAGGCGATAGACGGAGGAACGATAGAGGTGGAGGCTATAGAGTGGAGAATGTTTAGTGGGGGAAGCGATAGAGGGAGGAACGATAGTAGAGGATGCGATAGAATGAGGAACGATCGAGGTGGAGGCGATAGACGGAGGAACGATAGAGGTGGAGGCTATAGAGTGGAGAATGTTTAGGGGGGAAGCGATAGGGGGAGGAACGATAGTAGAGGATGCGATAGAATGAGTAACGATCGAGGTGGAGGCGATAGACGGAGGAACGATAGAGGTGGAGGCTATAGAGTGGAGAATGGTAATGGGGGAAGCGATAGAATGAGGAACGATAGTAGAGGAGGCGATAGAGGGAGGAACGATCGAGGTGGAGGCGATAGACGGAGGAACGATAGAGGTGGAGGCTATAGAGTGGAGAATGGTAGTGGGGGAAGCGATAGAGGGAGGAACGATAGTAGAGGAGGCGATAGAGTGAGGAACGATCGAGGTGGAGGCGATAGACGGAGGAACGATAGAGGTGGAGACTATAGAGTGGAGAATGTTTAGTGGGGGATGCGATAGAGGGAGGAACGATAGTAGAGGATGTGAAAGAAGAAGGAACGATCGAGGTGGAGGCGATAGATGGAGGAACGATAGAGGTGGAGGCTATAGAGTGGAGAATGGTAATGGGGGAAGCGATAGAATGAGGAACGATAGTAGAGGAGGCGATAGAGTGAGGAACGAACGAGGTGGAGGCGATAGACGGAGGAACGATAAAGGTGGAGTCTATAGAGTGGAGAATTGTAGTGGGGGAAGAGATAGAGGGAGGAACGATAGTAGAAGAGGCGATGGAGGGAGAAACGATCGAGGTGGAGGCGATAGACGGAGGAACGATAGAGGTGGAGGCTATAGAGTGGAGAATGTTTAGGGGGGAAGCGATAGAGGGAGGAACGATAGTAGAGGATTCGATAGAGGGAGGAACGATTGAGGTGGAGGCGATAGACGTAGGAACGATAGAGGTGGAGGCTATAGAGTGGAGAATGGTAGTGGGGGAAGCGATAGAGGGAGGAACGATAGTAGAGGATGCGATAGAGTGAGGAACGATCGAGGTGGAGGCGATAGACGGAGGAACGATAGAGGTGGAGGCTATAGAGTGGAAAATGGTAGTAGGGGAAGCGATAGAGGGAGGAACGATAGTAGAGGATGCGATAGAGGGAGGAACGATCGAGGTGGAGGCGATAGACGGAGGAACGATAGAGGTGGAGGGTATAGAGTGGAGAATGTTTAGGGGGGGAAGCGATAGAGGGAGAAACGATAGTAGAGGAGGCGATAGACGGAGGAACGATAGAGGTGCAGGCTATAGATTGGAGAATGGTAGTGGGGGAAGCGATAGAGGGAGGTACGATAGTAGAGAGGCGAAAGAGGGAGGAACGATCGAGGTGGAGGCGATAGACGGAGGAACGATAGAGGTGGAGGGTATAGAGTGGAGAATGGTAGTGGGGGAAGTGATAGAGGGAGGAACGATAGTAGAGGAGGCGATAGAGGGAGGAACGATAGAGGTGGAGGCTATAGAGTGGAGAATGTTTAGGGGGGAAGCGATAGAGGGAGGAACGATAGTAGAGGATGCGATAGAATGAGGAACGATCGAGGTGGAGGCGATAGACGGAGGAACGATGGAGGTGGAGGCTATAGAGTGGAGAATGGTAATGGGGGAAGCGATAGAATGAGGAACGATAGCAGAGGAGGCGATAGAGGGAGGAACGAACGAGGTGGAGGCGATAGACGGAGGAACGATAGAGGTGGAGGCTATGGAGTGGAGAATGGTAGTGGGGGAAGAGATAGATGGAGGAACGATAGTAGAGGAGGCGATAGATGGAGGAACGATCGAGGTGGAGGCGATAGACGGAGGAACGATAGAGTTGGAGGCTATAGAGTGGAAAATGGTAGTGGGGGAAGCGATAGAGGCAGGAACGATAGAGGTGGAGGCTATAGAGTAGAGAATGGTAGTGGAGGAAGAGATAGAGGGAGGAACGATAGTAGAGGAGGCGATAGAGGGAGGAACGATCGAGGTGGAGGCGATAGACCGAGGAACGATAGAGTTGGAGGCTATAGAGTGGAAAATGGTAGTGGGGGAAGCGATAGAGGGAGGAACGATAGTAGAGGATGCGATAGAGTGAGGAACGATCGAGGTGGAGGCGATAGACGGAGGAACGATAGAGGTGGAGGCTATAGAGTGGAAAATGGTAGTGGGGGAAGAGATAGAGGTATGAACGATAGTAGAGGAGGCGATAGAGGGAGGAACGATCGAGGTGGAGGCGATAGACGGAGGAAAGATAGAGGTGGAGGCTATAGAGTGGAGAATGGTAGTGGGGGAAGCGATAGAGGGAGGAACGATAGTAGAGAATGCGATAGAGGGAGGAACGATCGAGGTGGAGGCGATAGACGGAGGAACGATAGAGGTGGAGGCTATAGTGTGGAGAATGGTAGTGGGGGATGCGATAGTGGGAGGAACCATAGTAGAGGATGCGATAGAGGGAGGAACGATTGAGGTGGAGGCGATAGACGGAGGAACGATAGAGGTGGAGGCTATAGAGTGGAGAATGGTAGTGGGGGAAGCGATAGAGGAGAAACGATAGTAGAGGATGCGATAGAGGGAAGAACGATCGAGGTGGAGGCGATAGACGGAGGAACGATAGAGGTGGAGGCTATAGAGTGGAGAATGGTAATGGGGGAAGCGATAGAATGAGAAACGATAGTAGAGGTGGCGATAGAGGTAGGAACGATCGAGGTGGAGGCGATAGACGGAGAAACGATAGAGGTGGAGGCTATAGAGTGGAGAATGTTTAGGGGGGAAGCGATAGAGGGAGGAACGATAGTAGAGGATGCGATAGAATGAGGAACGATCGAGGTGGAGGCGATAGACGGAGGAACGATAGAGGTGGAGGCTATAGAGTGGAGAATGGTAATGGGTGAAGCGATAGATTGAGGAACGATAGTAGAGGAGGCGATAGAGGGAGAAACGATCGATGTGGAGGCGATAGACGGAGGAACGATAGAGGTGGAGGCTATAGAGTGGAGAATGGTAGTGGGGGAAGCGATAGAGGGAGGAACGATAGTAGAGGATGCGATAGAGGGAGGAACGATCGAGGTGGAGGCGATAGACGGAGGAACGATAGAGGTGGAGGCTATAGAGTGGAGAATGTTTAGTGGGGGAAGCGATAGAGGGAGGAACGATAGTAGAGGATGCGATAGAATGAGGAACGATCGAGGTGGATGCGATAGACGGAGGAACGATAGAGGTGGAGGCTATAGAGTGGAGAATGGTAATGGGGGAAGCGATAGAATGAGGAACGATAGTAGAGGATTCGATAGAGGGAGGAACGATTGAGGTGGAGGCGATAGACGTAGGAACGATAGAGGTGGAGGCTATAGAGTGGAGAATGGTAGTGGGGGAAGCGATAGAGTGAGGAACGATCGAGGTGGAGGCGATAGACGGAGGAACGATAGAGGTGGAGGCTATAGAGTGGAAAATGGTAGTGGCGGAAGCGATAGAGGGAGGAACGATAGTAGAGGATGCGATAGAGGGAGGAACGATCGAGGTGGAGGCGATAGACGGAGGAACGATAGAGGTGGAGGGTATAGAGTGGAGAATGTTTAGGGGGGGAAGCGATAGAGGGAGGAACGATAGTAGAGGAGGCGATAGACGGAGGAACGATAGAGGTGCAGGCTATAGATTGGAGAATGGTAGTGGGGGAAGCGATAGAGGGAGGAACGATAGAGGTGGAGGCTATAGAGTAGAGAATGGTAGTGGAGGAAGAGATAGAGGGAGGAACGATAGTAGAGGAGGCGATAGAGGGAGGAACGATCGAGGTGGAGGCGATAGACCGAGGAACGATAGAGTTGGAGGCTATAGAGTGGAGAATGGTAGTGGGGGAAGCGATAGAGGCAGGAACGATAGAGGTGGAGGCTATAGAGTAGAGAATGGTAGTGGAGGAAGAGATAGAGGGAGGAACGATAGTAGAGGAGGCGATAGAGGGAGGAACGATCGAGGTGGAGGCGATAGACCGAGGAACGATAGAGTTGGAGGCTATAGAGTGGAAAATGGTAGTGGGGGAAGCGATAGAGGGAGGAACGATAGTAGAGGATGCGATAGAGTGAGGAACGATCGAGGTGGAGGCGATAGACGGAGGAACGATAGAGGTGGAGGCTATAGAGTGGAAAATGGTAGTGGGGGAAGAGATAGAGGTATGAACGATAGTAGAGGAGGCGATAGAGGGAGGAACGATCGAGGTGGAGGCGATAGACGGAGGAAAGATAGAGGTGGAGGCTATAGAGTGGAGAATGGTAGTGGGGGAAGCGATAGAGGGAGGAACGATAGTAGAGAATGCGATAGAGGGAGGAACGATCGAGGTGGAGGCGATAGACGGAGGAACGATAGAGGTGGAGGCTATAGTGTGGAGAATGGTAGTGGGGGATGCGATAGTGGGAGGAACCATAGTAGAGGATGCGATAGAGGGAGGAACGATTGAGGTGGAGGCGATAGACGGAGGAACGATAGAGGTGGAGGCTATAGAGTGGAGAATGGTAGTGGGGGAAGCGATAGAGGAGAAACGATAGTAGAGGATGCGATAGAGGGAAGAACGATCGAGGTGGAGGCGATAGACGGAGGAACGATAGAGGTGGAGGCTATAGAGTGGAGAATGGTAATGGGGGAAGCGATAAAATGAGAAACGATAGTAGAGGTGGCGATAGAGGTAGGAACGATCGAGGTGGAGGCGATAGACGGAGGAACGATAGAGGTGGAGGTTATAGATTGGAGAATGTTTAGGGGGGAAGCGATAGAGGGAGGAACGATAGTAGAGGATGCGATAGAATGAGGAACGATCGAGGTGGAGGCGATAGACGGAGGAACGATAGAGGTGGAGGCTATAGAGTGGAGAAAGGTAATGGGGGAAGCGATAGAATGAGGAACGATAGTAGAGGAGGCGATAGAATGAGGAACGATCGAGGTGGAGGCGATAGACGGAGGAACGATAGAGGTGGAGGCTATAGAGTGGAGAATGGTAATGGGGGAAGCGATAGAATGAGGAACGATAGTAGAGGAGGCGATAGAGGGAGGAACGATCGAGGTGGAGGCGATAGACGGAGGAACGATAGAGGTGGAGGCTATAGAGTGGAGAATGGTAGTGGGGGAAGCGATAGAGGGAGGAACGATAGTAGAGGAGGCGATAGAGTGAGGAACGATCGAGGTGGAGGCGATAGACGGAGGAACGATAGAGGTGGAGGCTATAGAGTGGAGAATGTTTAGTGGGGGAAGCGAGAGAGGGAGGAACGATAGTAGAGGATGCGATAGAATGACGAACGATCGAGGTGGAGGCGATAGACGGAGGAACGATAGAGGTGGAGACTATAGAGTGGAGAATGGTAATGGGGGAAGCTATAGAATGAGGAACGATAGTAGAGGAGGCGATAGAGTGAGGAACGATCGAGGTGGAGGCGATAGACGGAGGAACGATAGAGGTGGAGGCTATAGAGTGGAGAATGTTTAGTGGGGGAAGCGATAGAGGGAGGAACGATAGTAGAGGATGCGATAGAATGAGGAACGATCGAGGTGGAGGCGATAGACGGAGGAACGATAGAGGTGGAGGCTATAGAGTGGAGAATGTTTAGGGGGGAAGCGATAGGGGGAGGAACGATAGTAGAGGATGCGATAGAATGAGTAACGATCGAGGTGGAGGCGATAGACGGAGGAACGATAGAGGTGGAGGCTATAGAGTGGAGAATGGTAATGGGGGAAGCGATAGAATGAGGAACGATAGTAGAGGAGGCGATAGAGGGAGGAACGATCGAGGTGGAGGCGATAGACGGAGGAACGATAGAGGTGGAGGCTATAGAGTGGAGAATGGTAGTGGGGGAAGCGATAGAGGGAGGAACGATAGTAGAGGAGGCGATAGAGTGAGGAACGATCGAGGTGGAGGCGATAGACGGAGGAACGATAGAGGTGGAGACTATAGAGTGGAGAATGTTTAGTGGGGGATGCGATAGAGGGAGGAACGATAGTAGAGGATGTGAAAGAAGAAGGAACGATCGAGGTGGAGGCGATAGATGGAGGAACGATAGAGGTGGAGGCTATAGAGTGGAGAATGGTAATGGGGGAAGCGATAGAATGAGGAACGATAGTAGAGGAGGCGATAGAGTGAGGAACGAACGAGGTGGAGGCGATAGACGGAGGAACGATAAAGGTGGAGTCTATAGAGTGGAGAATTGTAGTGGGGGAAGAGATAGAGGGAGGAACGATAGTAGAAGAGGCGATGGAGGGAGAAACGATCGAGGTGGAGGCGATAGACGGAGGAACGATAGAGGTGGAGGCTATAGAGTGGAGAATGTTTAGGGGGGAAGCGATAGAGGGAGGAACGATAGTAGAGGATTCGATAGAGGGAGGAACGATTGAGGTGGAGGCGATAGACGTAGGAACGATAGAGGTGGAGGCTATAGAGTGGAGAATGGTAGTGGGGGAAGCGATAGAGGGAGGAACGATAGTAGAGGATGCGATAGAGTGAGGAACGATCGAGGTGGAGGCGATAGACGGAGGAACGATAGAGGTGGAGGCTATAGAGTGGAAAATGGTAGTAGGGGAAGCGATAGAGGGAGGAACGATAGTAGAGGATGCGATAGAGGGAGGAACGATCGAGGTGGAGGCGATAGACGGAGGAACGATAGAGGTGGAGGGTATAGAGTGGAGAATGTTTAGGGGGGGAAGCGATAGAGGGAGAAACGATAGTAGAGGAGGCGATAGACGGAGGAACGATAGAGGTGCAGGCTATAGATTGGAGAATGGTAGTGGGGGAAGCGATAGAGGGAGGTACGATAGTAGAGAGGCGAAAGAGGGAGGAACGATCGAGGTGGAGGCGATAGACGGAGGAACGATAGAGGTGGAGGGTATAGAGTGGAGAATGGTAGTGGGGGAAGTGATAGAGGGAGGAACGATAGTAGAGGAGGCGATAGAGGGAGGAACGATAGAGGTGGAGGCTATAGAGTGGAGAATGTTTAGGGGGGAAGCGATAGAGGGAGGAACGATAGTAGAGGATGCGATAGAATGAGGAACGATCGAGGTGGAGGCGATAGACGGAGGAACGATGGAGGTGGAGGCTATAGAGTGGAGAATGGTAATGGGGGAAGCGATAGAATGAGGAACGATAGCAGAGGAGGCGATAGAGGGAGGAACGAACGAGGTGGAGGCGATAGACGGAGGAACGATAGAGGTGGAGGCTATGGAGTGGAGAATGGTAGTGGGGGAAGAGATAGATGGAGGAACGATAGTAGAGGAGGCGATAGATGGAGGAACGATCGAGGTGGAGGCGATAGACGGAGGAACGATAGAGTTGGAGGCTATAGAGTGGAAAATGGTAGTGGGGGAAGCGATAGAGGCAGGAACGATAGAGGTGGAGGCTATAGAGTAGAGAATGGTAGTGGAGGAAGAGATAGAGGGAGGAACGATAGTAGAGGAGGCGATAGAGGGAGGAACGATCGAGGTGGAGGCGATAGACCGAGGAACGATAGAGTTGGAGGCTATAGAGTGGAAAATGGTAGTGGGGGAAGCGATAGAGGGAGGAACGATAGTAGAGGATGCGATAGAGTGAGGAACGATCGAGGTGGAGGCGATAGACGGAGGAACGATAGAGGTGGAGGCTATAGAGTGGAGAATGTTTAGGGGGGAAGCGATAGAGGGAGGAACGATAGTAGAGGAGGCGATAGAGGGAGGAACGATCGAGGTGGAGGCGATAGACGGAGGAAAGATAGAGGTGGAGGCTATAGAGTGGAGAATGGTAGTGGGGGAAGCGATAGAGGGAGGAACGATAGTAGAGAATGCGATAGAGGGAGGAACGATCGAGGTGGAGGCGATAGACGGAGGAACGATAGAGGTGGAGGCTATAGTGTGGAGAATGGTAGTGGGGGATGCGATAGTGGGAGGAACCATAGTAGAGGATGCGATAGAGGGAGGAACGATTGAGGTGGAGGCGATAGACGGAGGAACGATAGAGGTGGAGGCTATAGAGTGGAGAATGGTAGTGGGGGAAGCGATAGAGGAGAAACGATAGTAGAGGATGCGATAGAGGGAAGAACGATCGAGGTGGAGGCGATAGACGGAGGAACGATAGAGGTGGAGGCTATAGAGTGGAGAATGGTAATGGGGGAAGCGATAGAATGAGAAACGATAGTAGAGGTGGCGATAGAGGTAGGAACGATCGAGGTGGAGGCGATAGACGGAGAAACGATAGAGGTGGAGGCTATAGAGTGGAGAATGTTTAGGGGGGAAGCGATAGAGGGAGGAACGATAGTAGAGGATGCGATAGAATGAGGAACGATCGAGGTGGAGGCGATAGACGGAGGAACGATAGAGGTGGAGGCTATAGAGTGGAGAATGGTAATGGGTGAAGCGATAGATTGAGGAACGATAGTAGAGGAGGCGATAGAGGGAGAAACGATCGATGTGGAGGCGATAGACGGAGGAACGATAGAGGTGGAGGCTATAGAGTGGAGAATGGTAGTGGGGGAAGCGATAGAGGGAGGAACGATAGTAGAGGATGCGATAGAGGGAGGAACGATCGAGGTGGAGGCGATAGACGGAGGAACGATAGAGGTGGAGGCTATAGAGTGGAGAATGTTTAGTGGGGGAAGCGATAGAGGGAGGAACGATAGTAGAGGATGCGATAGAATGAGGAACGATCGAGGTGGATGCGATAGACGGAGGAACGATAGAGGTGGAGGCTATAGAGTGGAGAATGGTAATGGGGGAAGCGATAGAATGAGGAACGATAGTAGAGGAGGCGATAGAATGAGGAACGATCGAGGAGGAGGCGATAGACGGAGGAACGATAGAGGTGGAGCCTATAGAGTGGAGAATGGTAATGGGGGAAGCGATAGAATGAGGAACGATAGTAGAGGAGGCGATAGAGGGAGGAACGATCGAGGTGGAGGCGATAGACGGAGGAACGATAGAGGTGGAGGCTATAGAGTGGAGAATGTTTAGTGGGGGAAGCGAGAGAGGGAGGAACGATAGTAGAGGATGCGATAGAATGAGGAACGATCGAGGTGGAGGCGATAGACGGAGGAACGATAGAGGTGGAGACTAAAGAGTGGAGAATGGTAATGGGGGAAGCGATAGAATGAGGAACGATAGTAGAGGAGGCGATAGAGTGAGGAACGATCGAGGTGGAGGCGATAGACGGAGGAACGATAGAGGTGGAGGCTATAGAGTGGAGAATGTTTAGTGGGGGAAGCGATAGAGGGAGGAACGATAGTAGAGGATGCGATAGAATGAGGAACGATCGAGGTGGAGGCGATAGACGGAGGAACGATAGAGGTGGAGGCTATAGAGTGGAGAATGGTAATGGGGGAAGCGATAGAATGAGGAACGATAGTAGAGGAGGCGATAGAATGAGGAACAATCGAGGTGGAGGCGATAGACGGAGGAACGATAGAGGTGGAGGCTATAGAGTGGAAAATGGTAGTGGGGGAAGAGATAGAGGGATGAACGATAGTAGAGGTGGCGATAGAGGGAGGAACGATCGAGGTGGAGGCGACAGACGGAGGAACGATAGAGGTGGAGGCTATAGAGTGGAGAATGGTAGTGGGGGAAGAGATAGAGGGAGGAACGATAATAGAGGAGGCGATAGAGGGAGGAACGATAGAGTTGGAGGCTATAGAGTGGAGAATGGTAGTGGGGGAAGCGATAGAGGGAGGAACGATAGTATAGTATTCGATAGAGCTAGGAACGATTGAGGTGGAGGCGATAGACGTAGGATCGATAGAGGTGGAGGCTATAGAGTGGAAAATGGTAGTGGGGGAAGAGATAGAGGGATGAACGATAGTAGAGGTGGCGATAGAGGGAGGAACGATCGAGGTGGAGGCGATAGACGGAGAAACGATAGAGTTGGAGGCTATAGAGTGGAGAATGGTAGTGGGGGAAGCGATAGAGGGAGGAACGATAGTAGAGGATGCGATAGAGGGAGGAACGATCGAGGTGGAGGCGATAGACGGAGGAACGATAGAGGTGGAGGCTATAGAGTGGAGAATGTTTAGTGGGGGAAGCGATAGAGGGAGGAACGATAGTAGAGGTTGCGATAGAGGGAGGAACGATCGAGGTGGAGGCGATAGACGGAGGAACGATAGAGGTGGAGGCTATAGAGTGGAGAATGGTAGTGGGGGAAGAGATAGAGGGAGGAACGATAATAGAGGAGGCGATAGAGGGAGGAACGATCGAGGTGGAGTCGATAGACGGAGGAACGATAGAGTTGGAGGCTATAGAGTGGAGAATGGTAGTGGGGGAAGCGATAGAGGGAGGAACGATAGTATAGTATTCGATAGAGGTAGGAACGATTGAGGTGGAGGCGATAGACGTAGGAACGATAGAGGTGGAGGCTATAGAGTGGAAAATGGTAGTGGGGGAAGAGATAGAGGGATGAACGATAGTAGAGTTGGCGATAGAGGGAGGAACGATCGAGGTGGAGGCGATAGACGGAGAAACGATAGAGGTGCAGGCTATAGATTGGAGAATGGTAGTGGGGGAAGCGATAGAGGGAGGTACGATAGTAGAGAGGCGAAAGAGGGAGGAACGATCGAGGTGGAGGCGATAGACGGAGGAACGATAGAGGTGGAGGGTATAGAGTGGAGAATGGTAGTGGGGGAAGTGATAGAGGGAGGAACGATAGTAGAGGAGGCGATAGAGGGAGGAACGATAGAGGTGGAGGCTATAGAGTGGAGAATGTTTAGGGGGGAAGCGATAGAGGGAGGAACGATAGTAGAGGATGCGATAGAATGAGGAACGATCGAGGTGGAGGCGATAGACGGAGGAACGATGGAGGTGGAGGCTATAGAGTGGAGAATGGTAATGGGGGAAGCGATAGAATGAGGAACGATAGCAGAGGAGGCGATAGAGGGAGGAACGAACGAGGTGGAGGCGATAGACGGAGGAACGATAGAGGTGGAGGCTATGGAGTGGAGAATGGTAGTGGGGGAAAAGATAGATGGAGGAACGATAGTAGAGGAGGCGATAGAGGGAGGAACGATCGAGGTGGAGGCGATAGACCGAGGAACGATAGAGTTGGAGGCTATAGAGTGGAAAATGGTAGTGGGGGAAGCGATAGAGGGAGGAACGATAGTAGAGGATGCGATAGAGTGAGGAACGATCGAGGTGGAGGCGATAGACGGAGGAACGATACAGGTGGAGGCTATAGAGTGGAAAATGGTAGTGGGGGAAGAGATAGAGGTATGAACGATAGTAGAGGAGGCGATAGAGGGAGGAACGATCGAGGTGGAGGCGATAGACGGAGGAAAGATAGAGGTGGAGGCTATAGAGTGGAGAATGGTAGTGGGGGAAGCGATAGAGGGAGGAACGATAGTAGAGAATGCGATAGAGGGAGGAACGATCGAGGTGGAGGCGATAGACGGAGGAACGATAGAGGTGGAGGCTATAGTGTGGAGAATGGTAGTGGGGGATGCGATAGTGGGAGGAACCATAGTAGAGGATGCGATAGAGGGAGGAACGATTGAGGTGGAGGCGATAGACGGAGGAACGATAGAGGTGGAGGCTATAGAGTGGAGAATGGTAGTGGGGGAAGCGATAGAGGAGAAACGATAGTAGAGGATGCGATAGAGGGAAGAACGATCGAGGTGGAGGCGATAGACGGAGGAACGATAGAGGTGGAGGCTATAGAGTGGAGAATGGTAATGGGGGAAGCGATAGAATGAGAAACGATAGTAGAGGTGGCGATAGAGGTAGGAACGATCGAGGTGGAGGCGATAGACGGAGAAACGATAGAGGTGGAGGCTATAGAGTGGAGAATGTTTAGGGGGGAAGCGATAGAGGGAGGAACGATAGTAGAGGATGCGATAGAATGAGGAACGATCGAGGTGGAGGCGATAGACGGAGGAACGATAGAGGTGGAGGCTATAGAGTGGAGAATGGTAATGGGTGAAGCGATAGATTGAGGAACGATAGTAGAGGAGGCGATAGAGGGAGAAACGATCGATGTGGAGGCGATAGACGGAGGAACGATAGAGGTGGAGGCTATAGAGTGGAGAATGGTAGTGGGGGAAGAGATAGAGGGAGGAACGATAGTAGAGGAGGCTATAGAGGGAGGAACGATCGAGGTGGAGGCGATAGACGGAGGAACGATAGAGTTGGAGGCTATAGAGTGGAGAATGGTAGTGGGGGAAGCGATAGAGGGAGGAACGATAGTAGAGGATGCGATAGAGGGAGGAACGATCGAGGTGGAGGCGATAGACGGAGGAACGATAGAGGTGGAGGCTATAGAGTGGAGAATGTTTAGTGGGGGAAGCGATAGAGGGAGGAACGATAGTAGAGGATGCGATAGAATGAGGAACGATCGAGGTGGAGGCGATAGACGGAGGAACGATAGAGGTGGAGGCTATAGAGTGGAGAATGGTAATGGGGGAAGCGATAGAATGAGGAACGATAGTAGAGGAGGCGATAGAATGAGGAACGATCGAGGAGGAGGCGATAGACGGAGGAACGATAGAGGTGGAGCCTATAGAGTGGAGAATGGTAATGGGGGAAGCGATAGAATGAGGAACGATAGTAGAGGAGGCGATAGAGGGAGGAACGATCGAGGTGGAGGCGATAGACGGAGGAACGATAGAGGTGGAGGCTATAGAGTGGAGAATGGTAGTGGGGGAAGCGATAGAGGGAGGAAAGATAGTAGAGGAGGCGATAGAGTGAGGAACGATCGAGGTGGAGGCGATAGACGGAGGAATGATAGAGGTGGAGGCTATAGAGTGGAGAATGTTTAGTGGGGGAAGCGAGAGAGGGAGGAACGATAGTAGAGGATGCGATAGAATGAGGAACGATCGAGGTGGAGGCGATAGACGGAGGAACGATAGAGGTGGAGGCTATAGAGTGGAGAATGTTTAGTGGGGGAAGCGATAGAGGGAGGAACGATAGTAGAGGATGCGATAGAATGAGGAACGATCGAGGTGGAGGCGATAGACGGAGGAACGATAGAGGTGGAGGCTATAGAGTGGAGAATGGTAATGGGGGAAGCGATAGAATGAGGAACGATAGTAGAGGAGGCGATAGAATGAGGAACAATCGAGGTGGAGGCGATAGACGGAGGAACGATAGAGGTGGAGGCTATAGAGTGGAAAATGGTAGTGGGGGAAGAGATAGAGGGATGAACGATAGTAGAGGTGGCGATAGAGGGAGGAACGATCGAGGTGGAGGCGACAGACGGAGGAACGATAGAGGTGGAGGCTATAGAGTGGAGAATGGTAGTGGGGGAAGAGATAGAGGGAGGAACGATAATAGAGGAGGCGATAGAGGGAGGAACGATAGAGTTGGAGGCTATAGAGTGGAGAATGGTAGTGGGGGAAGCGATAGAGGGAGGAACGATAGTATAGTATTCGATAGAGCTAGGAACGATTGAGGTGGAGGCGATAGACGTAGGAACGATAGAAGTGGAGGCTATAGAGTGGAAAATGGTAGTGGGGGAAGAGATAGAGGGATGAACGATAGTAGAGGTGGCGATAGAGGGAGGAACGATCGAGGTGGAGGCGATAGACGGAGAAACGATAGAGTTGGAGGCTATAGAGTGGAGAATGGTAGTGGGGGAAGCGATAGAGGGAGGAACGATAGTAGAGGATGCGATAGAGGAAGGAACGATCGAGGTGGAGGCGATAGACGGAGGAACGATAGAGGTGGAGGCTATAGAGTGGAGAATGTTTAGTGGGGGAAGCGATAGAGGGAGGAACGATAGTAGAGGTTGCGATAGAGGGAGGAACGATCGAGGTGGAGGCGATAGACGGAGGAACGATAGAGGTGGAGGCTATAGAGTGGAGAATGGTAGTGGGGGAAGAGATAGAGGGAGGAACGATAATAGAGGAGGCGATAGAGGGAGGAACGATCGAGGTGGAGTCGATAGACGGAGGAACGATAGAGTTGGAGGCTATAGAGTGGAGAATGGTAGTGGGGGAAGCGATAGAGGGAGGAACGATAGTATAGTATTCGATAGAGGTAGGAACGATTGAGGTGGAGGCGATAGACGTAGGAACGATAGAAGTGGAGGCTATAGAGTGGAAAATGGTAGTGGGGGAAGAGATAGAGGGATGAACGATAGTAGAGGTGGCGATAGAGGGAGGAACGATCGAGGTGGAGGCGATAGACGGAGAAACGATAGAGTTGGAGGCTATAGAGTGGAGAATGGTAGTGGGGGAAGCGATAGAGGGAGGAACGATAGTAGAGGATGCGATAGAGGGAGGAACGATCGAGGTGGAGGCGATAGACGGAGGAACGATAGAGGTGGAGGCTATAGAGTGGAGAATGTTTAGTGGGGGAAGCGATAGAGGGAGGAACGATAGTAGAGGATGCGATAGAATGAGGAACGATCGAGGTGGAGGCGATAGACGGAGGAACGATAGAGGTGGAGGCTATAGAGTGGAGAATGGTAATGGGGGAAGCGATAGAATGAGGAACGATAGTAGAGGAGGCGATAGAATGAGGAACGATCGAGGTGGAGGCGATAGACGGAGGAACGATAGAGGTGGAAGCTATAGAGTGGAAAATGGTAATGGGGGAAGCGATAGAATGAGGAACGATAGTAGAGGAGGCGATAGAGGGAGGAACGATCGAGGTGGAGGCGATAGACGGAGGAACGATAGAGGTGGAGGCTATAGAGTGGAGAATGGTAGTGGGGGAAGCGATAGAGGGAGGAACGATAGTAGAGGAGGCGATAGAGTGAGGAACGATCGAGGTGGAGGCGATAGACGGAGGAACGATAGAGGTGGAGGCTATAGAGTGGAGAATGTTTAGGGGGGAAGCGATAGGGGGAGGAACGATAGTAGAGGATGCGATAGAATGAGGAACGATCGAGGTGGAGGCGATAGACGGAGGAACGATAGAGGTGGAGGCTATAGAGTGGAGAATGGTAATGGGGGAAGCGATAGAATGAGGAACGATAGTAGAGGAGGCGATAGAGGGAGGAACGATCGAGGTGGAGGCGATAGACGGAGGAACGATAGAGGTGGAGGCTATAGAGTGGAGAATGGTAGTGGGGGACGCGATAGAGGGAGGAACGATAGTAGAGGAGGCGATAGAGTGAGGAACGATCGAGGTGGAGGCGATAGACGGAGGAATGATAGAGGTGGAGACTATAGAGTGGAGAATGTTTAGTGGGGGAAGCGATAGAGGGAGGAACGATAGTAGAGGATGTGATAGAAGAAGGAACGATCGAGGTGGAGGCGATAGATGGAGGAACGATAGAGGTGGAGGCTATAGAGTGGAGAATGGTAATGGGGGAAGCGATAGAATGAGGAACGATAGTAGAGGAGGCGATAGAGTGAGGAACGAACGAGGTGGAGGCGATAGACGGAGGAACGATAAAGGTGGAGTCTATAGAGTGGAGAATTGTAGTGGGGGAAGAGATAGAGGGAGGAACGATAGTAGAAGAGGCGATGGAGGGAGAAACGATCGAGGTGGAGGCGATAGACGGAGGAACGATAGAGGTGGAGGCTATAGAGTGGAGAATGTTTAGGGGGGAAGCGATAGAGGGAGGAACGATAGTAGAGGATTCGATAGAGGGAGGAACGGTTGAGGTGGAGGCGATAGACGTAGGAACGATAGAGGTGGAGGCTATAGAGTGGAGAATGGTAGTGGGGGAAGCGATAGAGGGAGGAACGATAGTAGAGGATGCGATAGAGTGAGGAACGATCGAGGTGGAGGCGATAGACGGAGGAACGATAGAGGTGGAGGCTATAGAGTGGAAAATGGTAGTGGGGGAAGCGATAGAGGGAGGAACGATAGTAGAGGATGCTATAGAGGGAGGAACGATCGAGGTGGAGGCGATAGACGGAGGAACGATAGAGGTGGAGGGTATAGAGTGGAGAATGTTTAGGGGGGGAAGCGATAGAGGGAGGAACGATAGTAGAGGAGGCGATAGACGGAGGAACGATAGAGGTGCAGGCTATAGATTGGAGAATGGTAGTGGGGGAAGCGATAGAGGGAGGTACGATAGTAGAGAGGCGAAAGAGGGAGGAACGATCGAGGTGGAGGCGATAGACGGAGGAACGATAGAGGTGGAGGGTATAGAGTGGAGAATGGTAGTGGGGGAAGTAATAGAGGGAGGAACGATAGTAGAGGAGGCGATAGAGGGAGGAACGATAGAGGTGGAGGCTATAGAGTGGAGAATGTTTAGGGGGGAAGCGATAGAGGGAGGAACGATAGTAGAGGATGCGATAGAATGAGGAACGATCGAGGTGGAGGCGATAGACGGAGGAACGATGGAGGTGGAGGCTATAGAGTGGAGAATGGTAATGGGGGAAGCGATAGAATGAGGAACGATAGCAGAGGAGGCGATAGAGGGAGGAACGAACGAGGTGGAGGCGATAGACGGAGGAACGATAGAGGTGGAGGCTATGGAGTGGAGAATGGTAGTGGGGGAAGAGATAGAGCGAGGAACGATAGTAGAGGAGGCGATAGATGGAGGAACGATCGAGGTGGAGGCGATAGACGGAGGAACGATAGAGTTGGAGGCTATAGAGTGGAGAATGGTAGTGGGGGAAGCGATAGAGGCAGGAACGATAGAGGTGGAGGCTATAGAGTAGAGAATGGTAGTGGAGGAAGAGATAGAGGGAGGAACGATAGTAGAGGAGGCGATAGAGGGAGAAACGATCGATGTGGAGGCGATAGACGGAGGAACGATAGAGGTGGAGGCTATAGAGTGGAGAATGGTAGTGGGGGAAGCGATAGAGGGAGGAACGATAGTAGAGGATGCGATAGAGGGAGGAACGATCGAGGTGGAGGCGATAGACGGAGGAACGATAGAGGTGGAGGCTATAGAGTGGAGAATGTTTAGTGGGGGAAGCGATAGAGGGAGGAACGATAGTAGAGGATGCGATAGAATGAGGAACGATCGAGGTGGATGCGATAGACGGAGGAACGATAGAGGTGGAGGCTATAGAGTGGAGAATGGTAATGGGGGAAGCGATAGAATGAGGAACGATAGTAGAGGAGGCGATAGAATGAGGAACGATCGAGGAGGAGGCGATAGACGGAGGAACGATAGAGGTGGAGCCTATAGAGTGGAGAATGGTAATGGGGGAAGCGATAGAATGAGGAACGATAGTAGAGGAGGCGATAGAGGGAGGAACGATCGAGGTGGAGGCGATAGACGGAGGAACGATAGAGGTGGAGGCTATAGAGTGGAGAATGTTTAGTGGGGGAAGCGAGAGAGGGAGGAACGATAGTAGAGGATGCGATAGAATGAGGAACGATCGAGGTGGAGGCGATAGACGGAGGAACGATAGAGGTGGAGACTAAAGAGTGGAGAATGGTAATGGGGGAAGCGATAGAATGAGGAACGATAGTAGAGGAGGCGATAGAGTGAGGAACGATCGAGGTGGAGGCGATAGACGGAGGAACGATAGAGGTGGAGGCTATAGAGTGGAGAATGTTTAGTGGGGGAAGCGATAGAGGGAGGAACGATAGTAGAGGATGCGATAGAATGAGGAACGATCGAGGTGGAGGCGATAGACGGAGGAACGATAGAGGTGGAGGCTATAGAGTGGAGAATGGTAATGGGGGAAGCGATAGAATGAGGAACGATAGTAGAGGAGGCGATAGAATGAGGAACAATCGAGGTGGAGGCGATAGACGGAGGAACGATAGAGGTGGAGGCTATAGAGTGGAAAATGGTAGTGGGGGAAGAGATAGAGGGATGAACGATAGTAGAGGTGGCGATAGAGGGAGGAACGATCGAGGTGGAGGCGACAGACGGAGGAACGATAGAGGTGGAGGCTATAGAGTGGAGAATGGTAGTGGGGGAAGAGATAGAGGGAGGAACGATAATAGAGGAGGCGATAGAGGGAGGAACGATAGAGTTGGAGGCTATAGAGTGGAGAATGGTAGTGGGGGAAGCGATAGAGGGAGGAACGATAGTATAGTATTCGATAGAGCTAGGAACGATTGAGGTGGAGGCGATAGACGTAGGATCGATAGAGGTGGAGGCTATAGAGTGGAAAATGGTAGTGGGGGAAGAGATAGAGGGATGAACGATAGTAGAGGTGGCGATAGAGGGAGGAACGATCGAGGTGGAGGCGATAGACGGAGAAACGATAGAGTTGGAGGCTATAGAGTGGAGAATGGTAGTGGGGGAAGCGATAGAGGGAGGAACGATAGTAGAGGATGCGATAGAGGGAGGAACGATCGAGGTGGAGGCGATAGACGGAGGAACGATAGAGGTGGAGGCTATAGAGTGGAGAATGTTTAGTGGGGGAAGCGATAGAGGGAGGAACGATAGTAGAGGTTGCGATAGAGGGAGGAACGATCGAGGTGGAGGCGATAGACGGAGGAACGATAGAGGTGGAGGCTATAGAGTGGAGAATGGTAGTGGGGGAAGAGATAGAGGGAGGAACGATAATAGAGGAGGCGATAGAGGGAGGAACGATCGAGGTGGAGTCGATAGACGGAGGAACGATAGAGTTGGAGGCTATAGAGTGGAGAATGGTAGTGGGGGAAGCGATAGAGGGAGGAACGATAGTATAGTATTCGATAGAGGTAGGAACGATTGAGGTGGAGGCGATAGACGTAGGAACGATAGAGGTGGAGGCTATAGAGTGGAAAATGGTAGTGGGGGAAGAGATAGAGGGATGAACGATAGTAGAGTTGGCGATAGAGGGAGGAACGATCGAGGTGGAGGCGATAGACGGAGAAACGATAGAGGTGCAGGCTATAGATTGGAGAATGGTAGTGGGGGAAGCGATAGAGGGAGGTACGATAGTAGAGAGGCGAAAGAGGGAGGAACGATCGAGGTGGAGGCGATAGACGGAGGAACGATAGAGGTGGAGGGTATAGAGTGGAGAATGGTAGTGGGGGAAGTGATAGAGGGAGGAACGATAGTAGAGGAGGCGATAGAGGGAGGAACGATAGAGGTGGAGGCTATAGAGTGGAGAATGTTTAGGGGGGAAGCGATAGAGGGAGGAACGATAGTAGAGGATGCGATAGAATGAGGAACGATCGAGGTGGAGGCGATAGACGGAGGAACGATGGAGGTGGAGGCTATAGAGTGGAGAATGGTAATGGGGGAAGCGATAGAATGAGGAACGATAGCAGAGGAGGCGATAGAGGGAGGAACGAACGAGGTGGAGGCGATAGACGGAGGAACGATAGAGGTGGAGGCTATGGAGTGGAGAATGGTAGTGGGGGAAAAGATAGATGGAGGAACGATAGTAGAGGAGGCGATAGAGGGAGGAACGATCGAGGTGGAGGCGATAGACCGAGGAACGATAGAGTTGGAGGCTATAGAGTGGAAAATGGTAGTGGGGGAAGCGATAGAGGGAGGAACGATAGTAGAGGATGCGATAGAGTGAGGAACGATCGAGGTGGAGGCGATAGACGGAGGAACGATACAGGTGGAGGCTATAGAGTGGAAAATGGTAGTGGGGGAAGAGATAGAGGTATGAACGATAGTAGAGGAGGCGATAGAGGGAGGAACGATCGAGGTGGAGGCGATAGACGGAGGAAAGATAGAGGTGGAGGCTATAGAGTGGAGAATGGTAGTGGGGGAAGCGATAGAGGGAGGAACGATAGTAGAGAATGCGATAGAGGGAGGAACGATCGAGGTGGAGGCGATAGACGGAGGAACGATAGAGGTGGAGGCTATAGTGTGGAGAATGGTAGTGGGGGATGCGATAGTGGGAGGAACCATAGTAGAGGATGCGATAGAGGGAGGAACGATTGAGGTGGAGGCGATAGACGGAGGAACGATAGAGGTGGAGGCTATAGAGTGGAGAATGGTAGTGGGGGAAGCGATAGAGGAGAAACGATAGTAGAGGATGCGATAGAGGGAAGAACGATCGAGGTGGAGGCGATAGACGGAGGAACGATAGAGGTGGAGGCTATAGAGTGGAGAATGGTAATGGGGGAAGCGATAGAATGAGAAACGATAGTAGAGGTGGCGATAGAGGTAGGAACGATCGAGGTGGAGGCGATAGACGGAGAAACGATAGAGGTGGAGGCTATAGAGTGGAGAATGTTTAGGGGGGAAGCGATAGAGGGAGGAACGATAGTAGAGGATGCGATAGAATGAGGAACGATCGAGGTGGAGGCGATAGACGGAGGAACGATAGAGGTGGAGGCTATAGAGTGGAGAATGGTAATGGGTGAAGCGATAGATTGAGGAACGATAGTAGAGGAGGCGATAGAGGGAGAAACGATCGATGTGGAGGCGATAGACGGAGGAACGATAGAGGTGGAGGCTATAGAGTGGAGAATGGTAGTGGGGGAAGAGATAGAGGGAGGAACGATAGTAGAGGAGGCTATAGAGGGAGGAACGATCGAGGTGGAGGCGATAGACGGAGGAACGATAGAGTTGGAGGCTATAGAGTGGAGAATGGTAGTGGGGGAAGCGATAGAGGGAGGAACGATAGTAGAGGATGCGATAGAGGGAGGAACGATCGAGGTGGAGGCGATAGACGGAGGAACGATAGAGGTGGAGGCTATAGAGTGGAGAATGTTTAGTGGGGGAAGCGATAGAGGGAGGAACGATAGTAGAGGATGCGATAGAATGAGGAACGATCGAGGTGGAGGCGATAGACGGAGGAACGATAGAGGTGGAGGCTATAGAGTGGAGAATGGTAATGGGGGAAGCGATAGAATGAGGAACGATAGTAGAGGAGGCGATAGAATGAGGAACGATCGAGGAGGAGGCGATAGACGGAGGAACGATAGAGGTGGAGCCTATAGAGTGGAGAATGGTAATGGGGGAAGCGATAGAATGAGGAACGATAGTAGAGGAGGCGATAGAGGGAGGAACGATCGAGGTGGAGGCGATAGACGGAGGAACGATAGAGGTGGAGGCTATAGAGTGGAGAATGGTAGTGGGGGAAGCGATAGAGGGAGGAAAGATAGTAGAGGAGGCGATAGAGTGAGGAACGATCGAGGTGGAGGCGATAGACGGAGGAATGATAGAGGTGGAGGCTATAGAGTGGAGAATGTTTAGTGGGGGAAGCGAGAGAGGGAGGAACGATAGTAGAGGATGCGATAGAATGAGGAACGATCGAGGTGGAGGCGATAGACGGAGGAACGATAGAGGTGGAGGCTATAGAGTGGAGAATGTTTAGTGGGGGAAGCGATAGAGGGAGGAACGATAGTAGAGGATGCGATAGAATGAGGAACGATCGAGGTGGAGGCGATAGACGGAGGAACGATAGAGGTGGAGGCTATAGAGTGGAGAATGGTAATGGGGGAAGCGATAGAATGAGGAACGATAGTAGAGGAGGCGATAGAATGAGGAACAATCGAGGTGGAGGCGATAGACGGAGGAACGATAGAGGTGGAGGCTATAGAGTGGAAAATGGTAGTGGGGGAAGAGATAGAGGGATGAACGATAGTAGAGGTGGCGATAGAGGGAGGAACGATCGAGGTGGAGGCGACAGACGGAGGAACGATAGAGGTGGAGGCTATAGAGTGGAGAATGGTAGTGGGGGAAGAGATAGAGGGAGGAACGATAATAGAGGAGGCGATAGAGGGAGGAACGATAGAGTTGGAGGCTATAGAGTGGAGAATGGTAGTGGGGGAAGCGATAGAGGGAGGAACGATAGTATAGTATTCGATAGAGCTAGGAACGATTGAGGTGGAGGCGATAGACGTAGGAACGATAGAAGTGGAGGCTATAGAGTGGAAAATGGTAGTGGGGGAAGAGATAGAGGGATGAACGATAGTAGAGGTGGCGATAGAGGGAGGAACGATCGAGGTGGAGGCGATAGACGGAGAAACGATAGAGTTGGAGGCTATAGAGTGGAGAATGGTAGTGGGGGAAGCGATAGAGGGAGGAACGATAGTAGAGGATGCGATAGAGGAAGGAACGATCGAGGTGGAGGCGATAGACGGAGGAACGATAGAGGTGGAGGCTATAGAGTGGAGAATGTTTAGTGGGGGAAGCGATAGAGGGAGGAACGATAGTAGAGGTTGCGATAGAGGGAGGAACGATCGAGGTGGAGGCGATAGACGGAGGAACGATAGAGGTGGAGGCTATAGAGTGGAGAATGGTAGTGGGGGAAGAGATAGAGGGAGGAACGATAATAGAGGAGGCGATAGAGGGAGGAACGATCGAGGTGGAGTCGATAGACGGAGGAACGATAGAGTTGGAGGCTATAGAGTGGAGAATGGTAGTGGGGGAAGCGATAGAGGGAGGAACGATAGTATAGTATTCGATAGAGGTAGGAACGATTGAGGTGGAGGCGATAGACGTAGGAACGATAGAAGTGGAGGCTATAGAGTGGAAAATGGTAGTGGGGGAAGAGATAGAGGGATGAACGATAGTAGAGGTGGCGATAGAGGGAGGAACGATCGAGGTGGAGGCGATAGACGGAGAAACGATAGAGTTGGAGGCTATAGAGTGGAGAATGGTAGTGGGGGAAGCGATAGAGGGAGGAACGATAGTAGAGGATGCGATAGAGGGAGGAACGATCGAGGTGGAGGCGATAGACGGAGGAACGATAGAGGTGGAGGCTATAGAGTGGAGAATGTTTAGTGGGGGAAGCGATAGAGGGAGGAACGATAGTAGAGGATGCGATAGAATGAGGAACGATCGAGGTGGAGGCGATAGACGGAGGAACGATAGAGGTGGAGGCTATAGAGTGGAGAATGGTAATGGGGGAAGCGATAGAATGAGGAACGATAGTAGAGGAGGCGATAGAATGAGGAACGATCGAGGTGGAGGCGATAGACGGAGGAACGATAGAGGTGGAAGCTATAGAGTGGAAAATGGTAATGGGGGAAGCGATAGAATGAGGAACGATAGTAGAGGAGGCGATAGAGGGAGGAACGATCGAGGTGGAGGCGATAGACGGAGGAACGATAGAGGTGGAGGCTATAGAGTGGAGAATGGTAGTGGGGGAAGCGATAGAGGGAGGAACGATAGTAGAGGAGGCGATAGAGTGAGGAACGATCGAGGTGGAGGCGATAGACGGAGGAACGATAGAGGTGGAGGCTATAGAGTGGAGAATGTTTAGGGGGGAAGCGATAGGGGGAGGAACGATAGTAGAGGATGCGATAGAATGAGGAACGATCGAGGTGGAGGCGATAGACGGAGGAACGATAGAGGTGGAGGCTATAGAGTGGAGAATGGTAATGGGGGAAGCGATAGAATGAGGAACGATAGTAGAGGAGGCGATAGAGGGAGGAACGATCGAGGTGGAGGCGATAGACGGAGGAACGATAGAGGTGGAGGCTATAGAGTGGAGAATGGTAGTGGGGGACGCGATAGAGGGAGGAACGATAGTAGAGGAGGCGATAGAGTGAGGAACGATCGAGGTGGAGGCGATAGACGGAGGAATGATAGAGGTGGAGACTATAGAGTGGAGAATGTTTAGTGGGGGAAGCGATAGAGGGAGGAACGATAGTAGAGGATGTGATAGAAGAAGGAACGATCGAGGTGGAGGCGATAGATGGAGGAACGATAGAGGTGGAGGCTATAGAGTGGAGAATGGTAATGGGGGAAGCGATAGAATGAGGAACGATAGTAGAGGAGGCGATAGAGTGAGGAACGAACGAGGTGGAGGCGATAGACGGAGGAACGATAAAGGTGGAGTCTATAGAGTGGAGAATTGTAGTGGGGGAAGAGATAGAGGGAGGAACGATAGTAGAAGAGGCGATGGAGGGAGAAACGATCGAGGTGGAGGCGATAGACGGAGGAACGATAGAGGTGGAGGCTATAGAGTGGAGAATGTTTAGGGGGGAAGCGATAGAGGGAGGAACGATAGTAGAGGATTCGATAGAGGGAGGAACGGTTGAGGTGGAGGCGATAGACGTAGGAACGATAGAGGTGGAGGCTATAGAGTGGAGAATGGTAGTGGGGGAAGCGATAGAGGGAGGAACGATAGTAGAGGATGCGATAGAGTGAGGAACGATCGAGGTGGAGGCGATAGACGGAGGAACGATAGAGGTGGAGGCTATAGAGTGGAAAATGGTAGTGGGGGAAGCGATAGAGGGAGGAACGATAGTAGAGGATGCTATAGAGGGAGGAACGATCGAGGTGGAGGCGATAGACGGAGGAACGATAGAGGTGGAGGGTATAGAGTGGAGAATGTTTAGGGGGGGAAGCGATAGAGGGAGGAACGATAGTAGAGGAGGCGATAGACGGAGGAACGATAGAGGTGCAGGCTATAGATTGGAGAATGGTAGTGGGGGAAGCGATAGAGGGAGGTACGATAGTAGAGAGGCGAAAGAGGGAGGAACGATCGAGGTGGAGGCGATAGACGGAGGAACGATAGAGGTGGAGGGTATAGAGTGGAGAATGGTAGTGGGGGAAGTAATAGAGGGAGGAACGATAGTAGAGGAGGCGATAGAGGGAGGAACGATAGAGGTGGAGGCTATAGAGTGGAGAATGTTTAGGGGGGAAGCGATAGAGGGAGGAACGATAGTAGAGGATGCGATAGAATGAGGAACGATCGAGGTGGAGGCGATAGACGGAGGAACGATGGAGGTGGAGGCTATAGAGTGGAGAATGGTAATGGGGGAAGCGATAGAATGAGGAACGATAGCAGAGGAGGCGATAGAGGGAGGAACGAACGAGGTGGAGGCGATAGACGGAGGAACGATAGAGGTGGAGGCTATGGAGTGGAGAATGGTAGTGGGGGAAGAGATAGAGCGAGGAACGATAGTAGAGGAGGCGATAGATGGAGGAACGATCGAGGTGGAGGCGATAGACGGAGGAACGATAGAGTTGGAGGCTATAGAGTGGAGAATGGTAGTGGGGGAAGCGATAGAGGCAGGAACGATAGAGGTGGAGGCTATAGAGTAGAGAATGGTAGTGGAGGAAGAGATAGAGGGAGGAACGATAGTAGAGGAGGCGATAGAGGGAGGAACGATCGAGGTGGAGGCGATAGACCGAGGAACGATAGAGTTGGAGGCTATAGAGTGGAAAATGGTAGTGGGGGAAGCGATAGAGGGAGGAACGATAGTAGAGGATGCGATAGAGTGAGGAACGATCGAGGTGGAGGCGATAGACGGAGGAACGATAGAGGTGGAGGCTATAGAGTGGAAAATGGTAGTGGGGGAAGAGATAGAGGTATGAACGATAGTAGAGGAGGCGATAGAGGGAGGAACGATCGAGGTGGAGGCGATAGACGGAGGAAAGATAGAGGTGGAGGCTATAGAGTGGAGAATGGTAGTGGGGGAAGCGATAGATCGAGGAACGATAGTAGAGAATGCGATAGAGGGAGGAACGATCGAGGTGGAGGCGATAGACGGAGGAACGATAGAGGTGGAGGCTATAGTGTGGAGAATGGTAGTGGGGGATGCGATAGAGGGAGGAACCATAGTAGAGGATGCGATAGAGGGAGGAACGATTGAGGTGGAGGCGATAGACGGAGGAACGATAGAGGTGGAGGCTATAGAGTGGAGAATGGTAGTGGGGGAAGCGATAGAGGAGAAACGATAGTAGAGGATGCGATAGAGGGAAGAACGATCGAGGTGGAGGCGATAGACGGAGGAACGATAAAGGTGGAGGCTATAGAGTGGAGAATGGTAATGGGGGAAGCGATAGAATGAGAAACGATAGTAGAGGTGGCGATAGAGGGAGGAACGATCGAGGTGGAGGCGATAGACGGAGGAACGATAGAGGTGGAGGCTATAGAGTGGAGAATGTTTAGGGGGGAAGCGATAGAGGGAGGAAGGATAGTAGAGGATGCGATAGAATGAGGAACGATCGAGGTGGAGGCGATAGACGGAGGAACGATAGAGGTGGAGGCTATAGAGTGGAGAATGGTAATGGGTGAAGCGATAGAATGAGGAACGATAGTAGAGGAGGCGATAGAGGGAGGAAAGAACGAGGTGGAGGCGATAGACGGAGGAACGATAGAGGTGGAGGCTATAGAGTGGAGAATGGTAGTGGGGGAAGAGATAGAGGGAGGAACGATAGTAGAGGAGGCGATAGAGGGAGGAACGATCGAGGTGGAGGCGATAGACGGAGAAACGATAGAGTTGGAGGCTATAGAGTGGAGAATGTTTAGTGGGGGAAGCGATAGAGGGAGGAACGATAGTAGAGGATGCGATAGAATGAGGAACGATCGAGGTGGAGGCGATAGACGGAGGAACGATAGAGGTGGAGGCTATAGAGTGGAGAATGGTAATGGGGGAAGCGATAGAATGAGGAACGATAGTAGAGGAGGCGATAGAATGAGGAACGATCGAGGTGGAGGCGATAGACGGAGGAACGATAGAGGTGGAGGCTATAGAGTGGAGAATGGTAATGGGGGAAGCGATAGAATGAGGAACGATAGTAGAGGAGGCGATAGAGGGAGGAACGATCGAGGTGGAGGCGATAGACGGAGGAACGATAGAGGTGGAGGCTATAGAGTGGAGAACGGTAGTGGGGGAAGCGATAGAGGGAGGAACGATAGTAGAGGAGGCGATAGAGTGAGGAACGATCGAGGTGGAGGCGATAGACGGAGGAACGATAGAGGTGGAGGCTATAGAGTGGAGAATGTTTAGTGGGGGAAGCGAGAGAGGGAGGAACGATAGTAGAGGATGCGATAGAATGAGGAACGATCGAGGTGGAGGCGATAGACGGAGGAACGATAGAGGTGGAGGCTATAGAGTGGAGAATGGTAATGGGGGAAGCGATAGAATGAGGAACGATAGTAGAGGAGGCGATAGAGGGAGGAACGATCGAGGTGGAGGCGATAGACGGAGGAACGATAGAGGTGGAGGCTATAGAGTGGAGAATGGTAGTGGGGGAAGCGATAGAGGTAGGAACGATAGTAGAGGAGGCGATAGAGTGAGGAACGATCGAGGTGGAGGCGATAGACGGAGGAACGATAGAGGTGGAGACTATAGAGTGGAGAATGTTTAGTGGGGGAAGCGATAGAGGGAGGAACGATAGTAGAGGATGTGATAGAAGAAGGAACGATCGAGGTGGAGGCGATAGATGGAGGAACGATAGAGGTGGAGGCTATAGAGTGGAGAATGGTAATGGGGGAAGCGATAGAATGAGGAACGATAGTATAGGAGGCGATAGAGTGTGGAACGAACGAGGTGGAGGCGATAGACGGAGGAACGATAAAGGTGGAGTCTATAGAGTGGAGAATTGTAGTGGGGGAAGAGATAGAGGGAGGAACGATAGTAGAAGAGGCGATGGAGGGAGAAACGATCGAGGTGGAGGCGATAGACGGAGGAACGATAGAGGTGGAGGCTATAGAGTGGAGAATGTTTAGGGGGGAAGCGATAGAGGGAGGAACGATTGTAGAGGATTCGATAGAGGGAGGAACGATTGAGGTGGAGGCGATAGACGTAGGAACGATAGAGGTGGAGGCTATAGAGTGGAGAATGGTAGTGGGGGAAGCGATAGAGGGAGGAACGATAGTAGAGGATGCGATAGAGTGAGGAACGATCGAGGTGGAGGCGATAGACGGAGGAACGATAGAGGTGGAGGCTATAGAGTGGAAAATGGTAGTGGGGGAAGCGATAGAGGGAGGAACGATAGTAGAGGATGCGATAGAGGGAGGAACGATCGAGGTGGAGGCGATAGACGGAGGAACGATAGAGGTGGAGGGTATAGAGTGGAGAATGTTTAGGGGGGGAAGCGATAGAGGGAGGAACGATAGTAGAGGAGGCGATAGACGGAGGAACGATAGAGGTGCAGGCTATAGATTGGAGAATGGTAGTGGGGGAAGCGATAGAGGGAGGTACGATAGTAGAGAGGCGAAAGAGGGAGGAACGATCGAGGTGGAGGCGATAGACGGAGGAACGATAGAGGTGGAGGGTATAGAATGGAGAATGGTAGTGGGGGAAGTGATAGAGGGAGGAACGATAGTAGAGGAGGCGATAGAGGGAGGAACGATAGAGGTGGAGGCTATAGAGTGGAGAATGTTTAGGGGGGAAGCGATAGAGGGAGGAACGATAGTAGAGGATGCGATAGAATGAGGAACGATCGAGGTGGAGGCGATAGACGGAGGAACGATGGAGGTGGAGGCTATAGAGTGGAGAATGGTAATGGGGGAAGCGATAGAATGAGGAACGATAGCAGAGGAGGCGATAGAGGGAGGAACGAACGAGGTGGAGGCGATAGACGGAGGAACGATAGAGGTGGAGGCTATGGAGTGGAGAATGGTAGTGGGGGAAGAGATAGAGGGAGGAACGATAGTAGAGGAGGCGATAGATGGAGGAACGATCGAGGTGGAGGCGATAGACGGAGGAACGATAGAGTTGGAGGCTATAGAGTGGAGAATGGTAGTGGGGGAAGCGATAGAGGCAGGAACGATAGAGGTGGAGGCTATAGAGTAGAGAATGGTAGTGGAGGAAGAGATAGAGGGAGGAACGATAGTAGAGGAGGCGATAGAGGGAGGAACGATCGAGGTGGAGGCGATAGACCGAGGAACGATAGAGTTGGAGGCTATAGAGTGGAAAATGGTAGTGGGGGAAGCGATAGAGGGAGGAACGATAGTAGAGGATGCGATAGAGTGAGGAACGATCGAGGTGGAGGCGATAGACGGAGGAACGATAGAGGTGGAGGCTATAGAGTGGAAAATGGTAGTGGGGGAAGAGATAGAGGTATGAACGATAGTAGAGGAGGCGATAGAGGGAGGAACGATCGAGGTGGAGGCGATAGACGGAGGAAAGATAGAGGTGGAGGCTATAGAGTGGAGAATGGTAGTGGGGGAAGCGATAGATCGAGGAACGATAGTAGAGAATGCGATAGAGGGAGGAACGATCGAGGTGGAGGCGATAGACGGAGGAACGATAGAGGTGGAGGCTATAGTGTGGAGAATGGTAGTGGGGGATGCGATAGAGGGAGGAACCATAGTAGAGGATGCGATAGAGGGAGGAACGATTGAGGTGGAGGCGATAGACGGAGGAACGATAGAGGTGGATGCTATAGAGTGGAGAATGGTAGTGGGGGAAGCGATAGAGGAGAAACGATAGTAGAGGATGCGATAGAGGGAAGAACGATCGAGGTGGAGGCGATAGACGGAGGAACGATAGAGGTGGAGGCTATAGAGTGGAGAATGGTAATGGGGGAAGCGATAGAATGAGAAACGATAGTAGAGGTGGCGATAGAGGGAGGAACGATCGAGGTGGAGGCGATAGACGGAGGAACGATAGAGGTGGAGGCTATAGAGTGGAGAATGTTTAGGGGGGAAGCGATAGAGGGAGGAACGATAGTAGAGGATGCGATAGAATGAGGAACGATCGAGGTGGAGGCGATAGACGGAGGAACGATAGAGGTGGAGGCTATAGAGTGGAGAATGGTAATGGGTGAAGCGATAGAATGAGGAACGATAGTAGAGGAGGCGATAGAGGGAGGAAAGAACGAGGTGGAGGCGATAGACGGAGGAACGATAGAGGTGGAGGCTATAGAGTGGAGAATGGTAGTGGGGGAAGAGATAGAGGGAGGAACGATAGTAGAGGAGGCGATAGAGGGAGGAACGATCGAGGTGGAGGCGATAGACGGAGAAACGATAGAGTTGGAGGCTATAGAGTGGAGAATGTTTAGTGGGGGAAGCGATAGAGGGAGGAACGATAGTAGAGGATGCGATAGAGGGAGGAACGATCGAGGTGGAGGCGATAGACGGAGGAACGATAGAGGTGGAGGCTATAGAGTGGAGAATGGTAGTGAGGGAAGAGATAGAGGGAGGAACGATAATAGAGGAGGCGATAGAGGGAGGAACGATCGAGGTGGAGTCGATAGACGAAGGAACGATAGAGTTGGAGGCTATAGAGTGGAGAATGGTATTGGGGGAAGCGATAGAGGGAGGAACGATAGTATAGTATTCGATAGAGGTAGGAACGATTGAGGTGGAGGCGATAGACGTAGGAACGATAGAGGTGGAGGCTATAGAGTGGAGAATGGTAGTGGGGGAAGAGATAGAGGGATGAACGATAGTAAAGGTGGCGATAGAGGGAGGAACGATCGAGGTGGAGGCGATAGACGGAGAAACGATAGAGTTGGAGGCTATAGAGTGGAGAATGGTAGTGGGGGAAGCGATAGAGGGAGGAACGATAGTAGAGGATGCGATAGAGGGAGGAACGATCGAGGTGGAGGCGATAGACGGAGGAACGATAGAGGTGGAGGCTATAGAGTGGAGAATGTTTAGTGGGGGAAGCGATAGAGGGAGGAACGATAGTAGAGGATGCGATAGAATGAGGAACGATCGAGGTGGAGGCGATAGACGGAGGAACGATAGAGGTGGAGGCTATAGAGTGGAGAATGGTAATGGGGGAAGCGATAGAATGAGGAACGATAGTAGAGGAGGCGATAGAATGAGGAACAATCGAGGTGGAGGCGATAGACGGAGGAACGATAGAGGTGGAGGCTATAGAGTGGAAAATGGTAGTGGGGGAAGAGATAGAGGGATGAACGATAGTAGAGGTGGCGATAGAGGGAGGAACGATCGAGGTGGAGGCGACAGACGGAGGAACGATAGAGGTGGAGGCTATAGAGTGGAGAATGGTAGTGGGGGAAGAGATAGAGGGAGGAACGATAATAGAGGAGGCGATAGAGGGAGGAACGATAGAGTTGGAGGCTATAGAGTGGAGAATGGTAGTGGGGGAAGCGATAGAGGGAGGAACGATAGTATAGTATTCGATAGAGGTAGGAACGATTGAGGTGGAGGCGATAGACGTAGGAACGATAGAGGTGGAGGCTATAGAGTGGAAAATGGTAGTGGGGGAAGAGATAGAGGGATGAACGATAGTAGAGGTGGCGATAGAGGGAGGAACGATCGAGGTGGAGGCGATAGACGGAGAAACGATAGAGTTGGAGGCTATAGAGTGGAGAATGGTAGTGGGGGAAGCGATAGAGGGAGGAACGATAGTAGAGGATGCGATAGAGGGAGGAACGATCGAGGTGGAGGCGATAGACGGAGGAACGATAGAGGTGGAGGCTATAGAGTGGAGAATGTTTAGTGGGGGAAGCGATAGAGGGAGGAACGATAGTAGAGGATGCGATAGAATGAGGAACGATCGAGGAGGAGGCGATAGACGGAGGAACGATAGAGGTGGAGGCTATAGAGTGGAGAATGGTAATGGGGGAAGCGATAGAATGAGGAACGATAGTAGAGGAGGCGATAGAATGAGGAACGATCGAGGTGGAGGCGATAGACGGAGGAACGATAGAGGTGGAAGCTATAGAGTGGAGAATGGTAATGGGGGAAGCGATAGAATGAGGAACGATAGTAGAGGAGGCGATAGAGGGAGGAACGATCGAGGTGGAGGCGATAGACGGAGGAACGATAGAGGTGGAGGCTATAGAGTGGAGAATGGTAGTGGGGGAAGCGATAGAGGGAGGAACGATAGTAGAGGAGGCGATAGAGTGAGGAACGATCGAGGTGGAGGCGATAGACGGAGGAACGATAGAGGTGGAGGCTATAGAGTGGAGAATGTTTAGGGGGGAAGCGATAGGGGGAGGAACGATAGTAGAGGATGCGATAGAATGAGGAACGATCGAGGTGGAGGCGATAGACGGAGGAACGATAGAGGTGGAGGCTATAGAGTGGAGAATGGTAATGGGGGAAGCGATAGAATGAGGAACGATAGTAGAGGAGGCGATAGAGGGAGGAACGATCGAGGTGGAGGCGATAGACGGAGGAACGATAAAGGTGGAGTCTATAGAGTGGAGAATTGTAGTGGGGGAAGAGATAGAGGGAGGAACGATAGTAGAAGAGGCGATGGAGGGAGATACGATCGAGGTGGAGGCGATAGACGGAGGAACGATAGAGGTGGAGGCTATAGAGTGGAGAATGTTTAGTGGGGGAAGCGATAGAGGGAGGAACGATAGTAGAGGATGTGATAGAAGAAGGAACGATCGAGGTGGAGGCGATAGATGGAGGAACGATAGAGGTGGAGGCTATAGAGTGGAGAATGGTAATGGGGGAAGCGATAGAATGAGGAACGATAGTAGAGGAGGCGATAGAGTGAGGAACGAACGAGGTGGAGGCGATAGACGGAGGAACGATAAAGGTGGAGTCTATAGAGTGGAGAATTGTAGTGGGGGAAGAGATAGAGGGAGGAACGATAGTAGAAGAGGCGATGGAGGGAGATACGATCGAGGTGGAGGCGATAGACGGAGGAACGATAGAGGTGGACGCTATAGAGTGGAGAATGTTTAGGGGGGAAGCGATAGAGGGAGGAACGATAGTAGAGGATTCGATAGAGGGAGGAACGATCGAGGTGGAGGCGATAGACGTAGGAACGATAGAGGTGGAGGCTATAGAGTGGAGAATGGTAGTGGGGGAAGCGATAGAGGGAGGAACGATAGTAGAGGATGCGACAGAGTGAGGAACGATCGAGGTGGAGGCGATAGACGGAGGAACGATAGAGGTGGAGGCTATAGAGTGGAAAATGGTAGTGGGGGAAGCGATAGAGGGAGGAACGATAGTAGAGGATGCGATAGAGGGAGGAACGATCGAGGTGGAGGCGATAGACGGAGGAACGATAGAGGTGGAGGGTATAGAGTGGAGAATGTTTAGGGGGGGAAGCGATAGAGGGAGGAACGATAGTAGAGGAGGCGATAGACGGAGGAACGATAGAGGTGCAGGCTATAGATTGGAGAATGGTAGTGGGGGAAGCGATAGAGGGAGGTACGATAGTAGAGAGGCGAAAGAGGGAGGAACGATCGAGGTGGAGGCGATAGACGGAGGAACGATAGAGGTGGAGGGTATAGAGTGGAGAATGGTAGTGGGGGAAGTGATAGAGGGAGGAACGATAGTAGAGGAGGCGATAGAGGGAGGAACGATAGAGGTGGAGGCTATAGAGTGGAGAAAGTTTAGGGGGGAAGCGATAGAGGGAGGAACGATAGTAGAGGATGCGATAGAATGAGGAACGATCGAGGTGGAGGCGATAGACGGAGGAACGATGGAGGTGGAGGCTATAGAGTGGAGAATGGTAATGGGGGAAGCGATAGAATGAGGAACGATAGCAGAGGAGGCGATAGAGGGAGGAACGAACGAGGTGGAGGCGATAGACGGAGGAACGATAGAGGTGGAGGCTATGGAGTGGAGAATGGTAGTGGGGGAAGAGATAGAGGGAGGAACGATAGTAGAGGAGGCGATAGATGGAGGAACGATCGAGGTGGAGGCGATAGACGGAGGAACGATAGAGTTGGAGGCTATAGAGTGGAGAATGGTAGTGGGGGAAGCGATAGAGGCAGGAACGATAGAGGTGGAAGCTATAGAGTAGAGAATGGTAGTGGAGGAAGAGATAGAGGGAGGAACGATAGTAGAGGAGGCGATAGAGGGAGGAACGATCGAGGTGGAGGCGATAGACCGAGGAACGATAGAGTTGGAGGCTATAGAGTGGAAAATGGTAGTGGGGGAAGCGATAGAGGGAGGAACGATAGTAGAGGATGCGATAGAGTGAGGAACGATCGAGGTGGAGGCGATAGACGGAGGAACGATAGAGGTGGAGGCTATAGAGTGGAAAATGGTAGTGGGGGAAGAGATAGAGGTATGAACGATAGTAGAGGAGGCGATAGAGGGAGGAACGATCGAGGTGGAGGCGATAGACGGAGGAAAGATAGAGGTGGAGGCTATAGAGTGGAGAATGGTAGTGGGGGAAGCGATAGATCGAGGAACGATAGTAGAGAATGCGATAGAGGGAGGAACGATCGAGGTGGAGGCGATAGACGGAGGAACGATAGAGGTGGAGGCTATAGTGTGGAGAATGGTAGTGGGGGATGCGATAGAGGGAGGAACCATAGTAGAGGATGCGATAGAGGGAGGAACGATTGAGGTGGAGGCGATAGACGGAGGAACGATAGAGGTGGAGGCTATAGAGTGGAGAATGGTAGTGGGGGAAGCGATAGAGGAGAAACGATAGTAGAGGATGCGATAGAGGGAAGAACGATCGAGGTGGAGGCGATAGACGGAGGAACGATAAAGGTGGAGGCTATAGAGTGGAGAATGGTAATGGGGGAAGCGATAGAATGAGAAACGATAGTAGAGGTGGCGATAGAGGGAGGAACGATCGAGGTGGAGGCGATAGACGGAGGAACGATAGAGGTGGAGGCTATAGAGTGGAGAATGTTTAGGGGGGAAGCGATAGAGGGAGGAACGATAGTAGAGGATGCGATAGAATGAGGAACGATCGAGGTGGAGGCGATAGACGGAGGAACGATAGAGGTGGAGGCTATAGAGTGGAGAATGGTAATGGGTGAAGCGATAGAATGAGGAACGATAGTAGAGGAGGCGATAGAGGGAGGAAAGAACGAGGTGGAGGCGATAGACGGAGGAACGATAGAGGTGGAGGCTATAGAGTGGAGAATGGTAGTGGGGGAAGAGATAGAGGGAGGAACGATAGTAGAGGAGGCGATAGAGGGAGGAACGATCGAGGTGGAGGCGATAGACGGAGAAACGATAGAGTTGGAGGCTATAGAGTGGAGAATGTTTAGTGGGGGAAGCGATAGAGGGAGGAACGATAGTAGAGGATGCGATAGAATGAGGAACGATCGAGGTGGAGGCGATAGACGGAGGAACGATAGAGGTGGAGGCTATAGAGTGGAGAATGGTAATGGGGGAAGCGATAGAATGAGGAACGATAGTAGAGGAGGCGATAGAATGAGGAACGATCGAGGTGGAGGCGATAGACGGAGGAACGATAGAGGTGGAGGCTATAGAGTGGAGAATGGTAGTGGGGGAAGCGATAGAGGGAGGAACGATAGTAGAGGAGGCGATAGAGTGAGGAACGATCGAGGTGGAGGCGATAGACGGAGGAACGATAGAGGTGGAGGCTATAGAGTGGAGAATGTTTAGTGGGGGAAGCGAGAGAGGGAGGAACGATAGTAGAGGATGCGATAGAATGAGGAACGATCGAGGTGGAGGCGATAGACGGAGGAACGATAGAGGTGGAGACTATAGAGTGGAGAATGGTAATGGGGGAAGCTATAGAATGAGGAACGATAGTAGAGGAGGCGATAGAGTGAGGAACGATCGAGGTGGAGGCGATAGACGGAGGAACGATAGAGGTGGAGGCTATAGAGTGGAGAATGTTTAGTGGGGGAAGCGATAGAGGGAGGAACGATAGTAGAGGATGCGATAGAATGAGGAACGATCGAGGTGGAGGCGATAGACGGAGGAACGATAGAGGTGGAGGCTATAGAGTGGAGAATGTTTAGGGGGGAAGCGATAGGGGGAGGAACGATAGTAGAGGATGCGATAGAATGAGGAACGATCGAGGTGGAGGCGATAGACGGAGGAACGGTAGAGGTGGAGGCTATAGAGTGGAGAATGGTAATGGGGGAAGCGATAGAATGAGGAACGATAGTAGAGGAGGCGATAGAGGGAGGAACGATCGAGGTGGAGGCGATAGACGGAGGAACGATAGAGGTGGAGGCTATAGAGTGGAGAATGGTAGTGGGGGAAGCGATAGAGGGAGGAACGATAGTAGAGGAGGCGATAGAGTGAGGAACGATCGAGGTGGAGGCGATAGACGGAGGAACGATAGAGGTGGAGACTATAGAGTGGAGAATGTTTAGTGGGGGATGCGATAGAGGGAGGAACGATAATAGAGGATGTGATAGAAGAAGGAACGATCGAGGTGGAGGCGATAGATGGAGGAACGATAGAGGTGGAGGCTATAGAGTGGAGAATGGTAATGGGGGAAGCGATAGAATGAGGAACGATAGTAGAGGAGGCGATAGAGTGAGGAACGAACGAGGTGGAGGCGATAGACGGAGGAACGATAAAGGTGGAGTCTATAGAGTGGAGAATTGTAGTGGGGGAAGAGATAGAGGGAGGAACGATAGTAGAAGAGGCGATGGAGGGAGAAACGATCGAGGTGGAGGCGATAGACGGAGGAACGATAGAGGTGGAGGCTATAGAGTGGAGAATGTTTAGGGGGGAAGCGATAGAGGGAGGAACGATAGTAGAGGATTCGATAGAGGGAGGAACGATTGAGGTGGAGGCGATAGACGTAGGAACGATAGAGGTGGAGGCTATAGAGTGGAGAATGGTAGTGGGGGAAGCGATAGAGTGAGGAACGATCGAGGTGGAGGCGATAGACGGAGGAACGATAGAGGTGGAGGCTATAGAGTGGAAAATGGTAGTGGGGGAAGCGATAGAGGGAGGAACGATAGTAGAGGATGCGATAGAGGGAGGAACGATCGAGGTGGAGGCGATAGACGGAGGAACGATAGAGGTGGAGGGTATAGAGTGGAGAATGTTTAGGGGGGGAAGCGATAGAGGGAGGAACGATAGTAGAGGAGGCGATAGACGGAGGAACGATAGAGGTGCAGGCTATAGATTGGAGAATGGTAGTGGGGGAAGCGATAGAGGGAGGAACGATAGAGGTGGAGGCTATAGAGTAGAGAATGGTAGTGGAGGAAGAGATAGAGGGAGGAACGATAGTAGAGGAGGCGATAGAGGGAGGAACGATCGAGGTGGAGGCGATAGACCGAGGAACGATAGAGTTGGAGGCTATAGAGTGGAGAATGGTAGTGGGGGAAGCGATAGAGGCAGGAACGATAGAGGTGGAGGCTATAGAGTAGAGAATGGTAGTGGAGGAAGAGATAGAGGGAGGAACGATAGTAGAGGACGCGATAGAGGGAGGAACGATCGAGGTGGAGGCGATAGACCGAGGAACGATAGAGTTGGAGGCTATAGAGTGGAAAATGGTAGTGGGGGAAGCGATAGAGGGAGGAACGATAGTAGAGGATGCGATAGAGTGAGGAACGATCGAGGTGGAGGCGATAGACGGAGGAACGATAGAGGTGGAGGCTATAGAGTGGAAAATGGTAGTGGGGGAAGAGATAGAGGTATGAACGATAGTAGAGGAGGCGATAGAGGGAGGAACGATCGAGGTGGAGGCGATAGACGGAGGAAAGATAGAGGTGGAGGCTATAGAGTGGAGAATGGTAGTGGGGGAAGCGATAGAGGGAGGAACGATAGTAGAGAATGCGATAGAGGGAGGAACGATCGAGGTGGAGGCGATAGACGGAGGAACGATAGAGGTGGAGGCTATAGTGTGGAGAATGGTAGTGGGGGATGCGATAGTGGGAGGAACCATAGTAGAGGATGCGATAGAGGGAGGAACGATTGAGGTGGAGGCGATAGACGGAGGAACGATAGAGGTGGAGGCTATAGAGTGGAGAATGGTAGTGGGGGAAGCGATAGAGGAGAAACGATAGTAGAGGATGCGATAGAGGGAAGAACGATCGAGGTGGAGGCGATAGACGGAGGAACGATAGAGGTGGAGGCTATAGAGTGGAGAATGGTAATGGGGGAAGCGATAAAATGAGAAACGATAGTAGAGGTGGCGATAGAGGTAGGAACGATCGAGGTGGAGGCGATAGACGGAGGAACGATAGAGGTGGAGGTTATAGATTGGAGAATGTTTAGGGGGGAAGCGATAGAGGGAGGAACGATAGTAGAGGATGCGATAGAATGAGGAACGATCGAGGTGGAGGCGATAGACGGAGGAACGATAGAGGTGGAGGCTATAGAGTGGAGAAAGGTAATGGGGGAAGCGATAGAATGAGGAACGATAGTAGAGGAGGCGATAGAATGAGGAACGATCGAGGTGGAGGCGATAGACGGAGGAACGATAGAGGTGGAGGCTATAGAGTGGAGAATGGTAATGGGGGAAGCGATAGAATGAGGAACGATAGTAGAGGAGGCGATAGAGGGAGGAACGATCGAGGTGGAGGCGATAGACGGAGGAACGATAGAGGTGGAGGCTATAGAGTGGAGAATGGTAGTGGGGGAAGCGATAGAGGGAGGAACGATAGTAGAGGAGGCGATAGAGTGAGGAACGATCGAGGTGGAGGCGATAGACGGAGGAACGATAGAGGTGGAGGCTATAGAGTGGAGAATGTTTAGTGGGGGAAGCGAGAGAGGGAGGAACGATAGTAGAGGATGCGATAGAATGACGAACGATCGAGGTGGAGGCGATAGACGGAGGAACGATAGAGGTGGAGACTATAGAGTGGAGAATGGTAATGGGGGAAGCTATAGAATGAGGAACGATAGTAGAGGAGGCGATAGAGTGAGGAACGATCGAGGTGGAGGCGATAGACGGAGGAACGATAGAGGTGGAGGCTATAGAGTGGAGAATGTTTAGTGGGGGAAGCGATAGAGGGAGGAACGATAGTAGAGGATGCGATAGAATGAGGAACGATCGAGGTGGAGGCGATAGACGGAGGAACGATAGAGGTGGAGGCTATAGAGTGGAGAATGTTTAGGGGGGAAGCGATAGGGGGAGGAACGATAGTAGAGGATGCGATAGAATGAGTAACGATCGAGGTGGAGGCGATAGACGGAGGAACGATAGAGGTGGAGGCTATAGAGTGGAGAATGGTAATGGGGGAAGCGATAGAATGAGGAACGATAGTAGAGGAGGCGATAGAGGGAGGAACGATCGAGGTGGAGGCGATAGACGGAGGAACGATAGAGGTGGAGGCTATAGAGTGGAGAATGGTAGTGGGGGAAGCGATAGAGGGAGGAACGATAGTAGAGGAGGCGATAGAGTGAGGAACGATCGAGGTGGAGGCGATAGACGGAGGAACGATAGAGGTGGAGACTATAGAGTGGAGAATGTTTAGTGGGGGATCCGATAGAGGGAGGAACGATAGTAGAGGATGTGAAAGAAGAAGGAACGATCGAGGTGGAGGCGATAGATGGAGGAACGATAGAGGTGGAGGCTATAGAGTGGAGAATGGTAATGGGGGAAGCGATAGAATGAGGAACGATAGTAGAGGAGGCGATAGAGTGAGGAACGAACGAGGTGGAGGCGATAGACGGAGGAACGATAAAGGTGGAGTCTATAGAGTGGAGAATTGTAGTGGGGGAAGAGATAGAGGGAGGAACGATAGTAGAAGAGGCGATGGAGGGAGAAACGATCGAGGTGGAGGCGATAGACGGAGGAACGATAGAGGTGGAGGCTATAGAGTGGAGAATGTTTAGGGGGGAAGCGATAGAGGGAGGAACGATAGTAGAGGATTCGATAGAGGGAGGAACGATTGAGGTGGAGGCGATAGACGTAGGAACGATAGAGGTGGAGGCTATAGAGTGGAGAATGGTAGTGGGGGAAGCGATAGAGGGAGGAACGATAGTAGAGGATGCGATAGAGTGAGGAACGATCGAGGTGGAGGCGATAGACGGAGGAACGATAGAGGTGGAGGCTATAGAGTGGAAAATGGTAGTAGGGGAAGCGATAGAGGGAGGAACGATAGTAGAGGATGCGATAGAGGGAGGAACGATCGAGGTGGAGGCGATAGTCGGAGGAACGATAGAGGTGGAGGGTATAGAGTGGAGAATGTTTAGGGGGGGAAGCGATAGAGGGAGAAACGATAGTAGAGGAGGCGATAGACGGAGGAACGATAGAGGTGCAGGCTATAGATTGGAGAATGGTAGTGGGGGAAGCGATAGAGGGAGGTACGATAGTAGAGAGGCGAAAGAGGGAGGAACGATCGAGGTGGAGGCGATAGACGGAGGAACGATAGAGGTGGAGGGTATAGAGTGGAGAATGGTAGTGGGGGAAGTGATAGAGGGAGGAACGATAGTAGAGGAGGCGATAGAGGGAGGAACGATAGAGGTGGAGGCTATAGAGTGGAGAATGTTTAGGGGGGAAGCGATAGAGGGAGGAACGATAGTAGAGGATGCGATAGAATGAGGAACGATCGAGGTGGAGGCGATAGACGGAGGAACGATGGAGGTGGAGGCTATAGAGTGGAGAATGGTAATGGGGGAAGCGATAGAATGAGGAACGATAGCAGAGGAGGCGATAGAGGGAGGAACGAACGAGGTGGAGGCGATAGACGGAGGAACGATAGAGGTGGAGGCTATGGAGTGGAGAATGGTAGTGGGGGAAGAGATAGATGGAGGAACGATAGTAGAGGAGGCGATAGATGGAGGAACGATCGAGGTGGAGGCGATAGACGGAGGAACGATAGAGTTGGAGGCTATAGAGTGGAAAATGGTAGTGGGGGAAGCGATAGAGGCAGGAACGATAGAGGTGGAGGCTATAGAGTAGAGAATGGTAGTGGAGGAAGAGATAGAGGGAGGAACGATAGTAGAGGAGGCGATAGAGGGAGGAACGATCGAGGTGGAGGCGATAGACCGAGGAACGATAGAGTTGGAGGCTATAGAGTGGAAAATGGTAGTGGGGGAAGCGATAGAGGGAGGAACGATAGTAGAGGATGCGATAGAGTGAGGAACGATCGAGGTGGAGGCGATAGACGGAGGAACGATAGAGGTGGAGGCTATAGAGTGGAAAATGGTAGTGGGGGAAGAGATAGAGGTATGAACGATAGTAGAGGAGGCGATAGAGGGAGGAACGATCGAGGTGGAGGCGATAGACGGAGGAAAGATAGAGGTGGAGGCTATAGAGTGGAGAATGGTAGTGGGGGAAGCGATAGAGGGAGGAACGATAGTAGAGAATGCGATAGAGGGAGGAACGATCGAGGTGGAGGCGATAGACGGAGGAACGATAGAGGTGGAGGCTATAGTGTGGAGAATGGTAGTGGGGGATGCGATAGTGGGAGGAACCATAGTAGAGGATGCGATAGAGGGAGGAACGATTGAGGTGGAGGCGATAGACGGAGGAACGATAGAGGTGGAGGCTATAGAGTGGAGAATGGTAGTGGGGGAAGCGATAGAGGAGAAACGATAGTAGAGGATGCGATAGAGGGAAGAACGATCGAGGTGGAGGCGATAGACGGAGGAACGATAGAGGTGGAGGCTATAGAGTGGAGAATGGTAATGGGGGAAGCGATAGAATGAGAAACGATAGTAGAGGTGGCGATAGAGGTAGGAACGATCGAGGTGGAGGCGATAGACGGAGAAACGATAGAGGTGGAGGCTATAGAGTGGAGAATGTTTAGGGGGGAAGCGATAGAGGGAGGAACGATAGTAGAGGATGCGATAGAATGAGGAACGATCGAGGTGGAGGCGATAGACGGAGGAACGATAGAGGTGGAGGCTATAGAGTGGAGAATGGTAATGGGTGAAGCGATAGATTGAGGAACGATAGTAGAGGAGGCGATAGAGGGAGAAACGATCGATGTGGAGGCGATAGACGGAGGAACGATAGAGGTGGAGGCTATAGAGTGGAGAATGGTAGTGGGGGAAGCGATAGAGGGAGGAACGATAGTAGAGGATGCGATAGAGGGAGGAACGATCGAGGTGGAGGCGATAGACGGAGGAACGATAGAGGTGGAGGCTATAGAGTGGAGAATGTTTAGTGGGGGAAGCGATAGAGGGAGGAACGATAGTAGAGGATGCGATAGAATGAGGAACGATCGAGGTGGAGGCGATAGACGGAGGAACGATAGAGGTGGAGGCTATAGAGTGGAGAATGGTAATGGGGGAAGCGATAGAATGAGGAACGATAGTAGAGGAGGCGATAGAATGAGGAACGATCGAGGAGGAGGCGATAGACGGAGGAACGATAGAGGTGGAGCCTATAGAGTGGAGAATGGTAATGGGGGAAGCGATAGAATGAGGAACGATAGTAGAGGAGGCGATAGAGGGAGGAACGATCGAGGTGGAGGCGATAGACGGAGGAACGATAGAGGTGGAGGCTATAGAGTGGAGAATGTTTAGTGGGGGAAGCGAGAGAGGGAGGAACGATAGTAGAGGATGCGATAGAATGAGGAACGATCGAGGTGGAGGCGATAGACGGAGGAACGATAGAGGTGGAGACTAAAGAGTGGAGAATGGTAATGGGGGAAGCGATAGAATGAGGAACGATAGTAGAGGAGGCGATAGAGTGAGGAACGATCGAGGTGGAGGCGATAGACGGAGGAACGATAGAGGTGGAGGCTATAGAGTGGAGAATGTTTAGTGGGGGAAGCGATAGAGGGAGGAACGATAGTAGAGGATGCGATAGAATGAGGAACGATCGAGGTGGAGGCGATAGACGGAGGAACGATAGAGGTGGAGGCTATAGAGTGGAGAATGGTAATGGGGGAAGCGATAGAATGAGGAACGATAGTAAAGGAGGCGATAGAATGAGGAACAATCGAGGTGGAGGCGATAGACGGAGGAACGATAGAGGTGGAGGCTATAGAGTGGAAAATGGTAGTGGGGGAAGAGATAGAGGGATGAACGATAGTAGAGGTGGCGATAGAGGGAGGAACGATCGAGGTGGAGGCGACAGACGGAGGAACGATAGAGGTGGAGGCTATAGAGTGGAGAATGGTAGTGGGGGAAGAGATAGAGGGAGGAACGATAATAGAGGAGGCGATAGAGGGAGGAACGATAGAGTTGGAGGCTATAGAGTGGAGAATGGTAGTGGGGGAAGCGATAGAGGGAGGAACGATAGTATAGTATTCGATAGAGCTAGGAACGATTGAGGTGGAGGCGATAGACGTAGGATCGATAGAGGTGGAGGCTATAGAGTGGAAAATGGTAGTGGGGGAAGAGATAGAGGGATGAACGATAGTAGAGGTGGCGATAGAGGGAGGAACGATCGAGGTGGAGGCGATAGACGGAGAAACGATAGAGTTGGAGGCTATAGAGTGGAGAATGGTAGTGGGGGAAGCGATAGAGGGAGGAACGATAGTAGAGGATGCGATAGAGGGAGGAACGATCGAGGTGGAGGCGATAGACGGAGGAACGATAGAGGTGGAGGCTATAGAGTGGAGAATGTTTAGTGGGGGAAGCGATAGAGGGAGGAACGATAGTAGAGGTTGCGATAGAGGGAGGAACGATCGAGGTGGAGGCGATAGACGGAGGAACGATAGAGGTGGAGGCTATAGAGTGGAGAATGGTAGTGGGGGAAGAGATAGAGGGAGGAACGATAATAGAGGAGGCGATAGAGGGAGGAACGATCGAGGTGGAGTCGATAGACGGAGGAACGATAGAGTTGGAGGCTATAGAGTGGAGAATGGTAGTGGGGGAAGCGATAGAGGGAGGAACGATAGTATAGTATTCGATAGAGGTAGGAACGATTGAGGTGGAGGCGATAGACGTAGGAACGATAGAGGTGGAGGCTATAGAGTGGAAAATGGTAGTGGGGGAAGAGATAGAGGGATGAACGATAGTAGAGGTGGCGATAGAGGGAGGAACGATCGAGGTGGAGGCGATAGACGGAGAAACGATAGAGGTGCAGGCTATAGATTGGAGAATGGTAGTGGGGGAAGCGATAGAGGGAGGTACGATAGTAGAGAGGCGAAAGAGGGAGGAACGATCGAGGTGGAGGCGATAGACGGAGGAACGATAGAGGTGGAGGGTATAGAGTGGAGAATGGTAGTGGGGGAAGTGATAGAGGGAGGAACGATAGTAGAGGAGGCGATAGAGGGAGGAACGATAGAGGTGGAGGCTATAGAGTGGAGAATGTTTAGGGGGGAAGCGATAGAGGGAGGAACGATAGTAGAGGATGCGATAGAATGAGGAACGATCGAGGTGGAGGCGATAGACGGAGGAACGATGGAGGTGGAGGCTATAGAGTGGAGAATGGTAATGGGGGAAGCGATAGAATGAGGAACGATAGCAGAGGAGGCGATAGAGGGAGGAACGAACGAGGTGGAGGCGATAGACGGAGGAACGATAGAGGTGGAGGCTATGGAGTGGAGAATGGTAGTGGGGGAAAAGATAGATGGAGGAACGATAGTAGAGGAGGCGATAGAGGGAGGAACGATCGAGGTGGAGGCGATAGACCGAGGAACGATAGAGTTGGAGGCTATAGAGTGGAAAATGGTAGTGGGGGAAGCGATAGAGGGAGGAACGATAGTAGAGGATGCGATAGAGTGAGGAACGATCGAGGTGGAGGCGATAGACGGAGGAACGATAGAGGTGGAGGCTATAGAGTGGAAAATGGTAGTGGGGGAAGAGATAGAGGTATGAACGATAGTAGAGGAGGCGATAGAGGGAGGAACGATCGAGGTGGAGGCGATAGACGGAGGAAAGATAGAGGTGGAGGCTATAGAGTGGAGAATGGTAGTGGGGGAAGCGATAGAGGGAGGAACGATAGTAGAGAATGCGATAGAGGGAGGAACGATCGAGGTGGAGGCGATAGACGGAGGAACGATAGAGGTGGAGGCTATAGTGTGGAGAATGGTAGTGGGGGATGCGATAGTGGGAGGAACCATAGTAGAGGATGCGATAGAGGGAGGAACGATTGAGGTGGAGGCGATAGACGGAGGAACGATAGAGGTGGAGGCTATAGAGTGGAGAATGGTAGTGGGGGAAGCGATAGAGGAGAAACGATAGTAGAGGATGCGATAGAGGGAAGAACGATCGAGGTGGAGGCGATAGACGGAGGAACGATAGAGGTGGAGGCTATAGAGTGGAGAATGGTAATGGGGGAAGCGATAGAATGAGAAACGATAGTAGAGGTGGCGATAGAGGTAGGAACGATCGAGGTGGAGGCGATAGACGGAGAAACGATAGAGGTGGAGGCTATAGAGTGGAGAATGTTTAGGGGGGAAGCGATAGAGGGAGGAACGATAGTAGAGGATGCGATAGAATGAGGAACGATCGAGGTGGAGGCGATAGACGGAGGAACGATAGAGGTGGAGGCTATAGAGTGGAGAATGGTAATGGGTGAAGCGATAGATTGAGGAACGATAGTAGAGGAGGCGATAGAGGGAAAAACGATCGATGTGGAGGCGATAGACGGAGGAACGATAGAGGTGGAGGCTATAGAGTGGAGAATGGTAGTGGGGGAAGAGATAGAGGGAGGAACGATAGTAGAGGAGGCTATAGAGGGAGGAACGATCGAGGTGGAGGCGATAGACGGAGGAACGATAGAGTTGGAGGCTATAGAGTGGAGAATGGTAGTGGGGGAAGCGATAGAGGGAGGAACGATAGTAGAGGATGCGATAGAGGGAGGAACGATCGAGGTGGAGGCGATAGACGGAGGAACGATAGAGGTGGAGGCTATAGAGTGGAGAATGTTTAGTGGGGGAAGCGATAGAGGGAGGAACGATAGTAGAGGATGCGATAGAATGAGGAACGATCGAGGTGGAGGCGATAGACGGAGGAACGATAGAGGTGGAGGCTATAGAGTGGAGAATGGTAATGGGGGAAGCGATAGAATGAGGAACGATAGTAGAGGAGGCGATAGAATGAGGAACGATCGAGGAGGAGGCGATAGACGGAGGAACGATAGAGGTGGAGCCTATAGAGTGGAGAATGGTAATGGGGGAAGCGATAGAATGAGGAACGATAGTAGAGGAGGCGATAGAGGGAGGAACGATCGAGGTGGAGGCGATAGACGGAGGAACGATAGAGGTGGAGGCTATAGAGTGGAGAATGGTAGTGGGGGAAGCGATAGAGGGAGGAAAGATAGTAGAGGAGGCGATAGAGTGAGGAACGATCGAGGTGGAGGCGATAGACGGAGGAACGATAGAGGTGGAGGCTATAGAGTGGAGAATGTTTAGTGGGGGAAGCGAGAGAGGGAGGAAGGATAGTAGAGGATGCGATAGAATGAGGAACGATCGAGGTGGAGGCGATAGACGGAGGAACGATAGAGGTGGAGACTAAAGAGTGGAGAATGGTAATGGGGGAAGCGATAGAATGAGGAACGATAGTAGAGGAGGCGATAGAGTGAGGAACGATCGAGGTGGAGGCGATAGACGGAGGAACGATAGAGGTGGAGGCTATAGAGTGGAGAATGTTTAGTGGGGGAAGCGATAGAGGGAGGAACGATAGTAGAGGATGCGATAGAATGAGGAACGATCGAGGTGGAGGCGATAGACGGAGGAACGATAGAGGTGGAGGCTATAGAGTGGAGAATGGTAATGGGGGAAGCGATAGAATGAGGAACGATAGTAGAGGAGGCGATAGAATGAGGAACAATCGAGGTGGAGGCGATAGACGGAGGAACGATAGAGGTGGAGGCTATAGAGTGGAAAATGGTAGTGGGGGAAGAGATAGAGGGATGAACGATAGTAGAGGTGGCGATAGAGGGAGGAACGATCGAGGTGGAGGCGACAGACGGAGGAACGATAGAGGTGGAGGCTATAGAGTGGAGAATGGTAGTGGGGGAAGAGATAGAGGGAGGAACGATAATAGAGGAGGCGATAGAGGGAGGAACGATAGAGTTGGAGGCTATAGAGTGGAGAATGGTAGTGGGGGAAGCGATAGAGGGAGGAACGATAGTATAGTATTCGATAGAGCTAGGAACGATTGAGGTGGAGGCGATAGACGTAGGAACGATAGAAGTGGAGGCTATAGAGTGGAAAATGGTAGTGGGGGAAGAGATAGAGGGATGAACGATAGTAGAGGTGGCGATAGAGGGAGGAACGATCGAGGTGGAGGCGATAGACGGAGAAACGATAGAGTTGGAGGCTATAGAGTGGAGAATGGTAGTGGGGGAAGCGATAGAGGGAGGAACGATAGTAGAGGATGCGATAGAGGAAGGAACGATCGAGGTGGAGGCGATAGACGGAGGAACGATGGAGGTGGAGGCTATAGAGTGGAGAATGGTAATGGGGGAAGCGATAGAATGAGGAACGATAGCAGAGGAGGCGATAGAGGGAGGAACGAACGAGGTGGAGGCGATAGACGGAGGAACGATAGAGGTGGAGGCTATGGAGTGGAGAATGGTAGTGGGGGAAGAGATAGAGGGAGGAACGATAGTAGAGGAGGCGATAGATGGAGGAACGATCGAGGTGGAGGCGATAGACGGAGGAACGATAGAGTTGGAGGCTATAGAGTGGAGAATGGTAGTGGGGGAAGCGATAGAGGAAGGAACGATAGAGGTGGAGGCTATAGAGTAGAGAATGGTAGTGGAGGAAGAGATAGAGGGAGGAACGATAGTAGAGGAGGCGATAGAGGGAGGAACGATCGAGGTGGAGGCGATAGACCGAGGAACGATAGAGTTGGAGGCTATAGAGTGGAAAATGGTAGTGGGGGAAGCGATAGAGGGAGGAACGATAGTAGAGGATGCGATAGAGTGAGGAACGATCGAGGTGGAGGCGATAGACGGAGGAACGATAGAGGTGGAGGCTATAGAGTGGAAAATGGTAGTGGGGGAAGAGATAGAGGTATGAACGATAGTAGAGGAGGCGATAGAGGGAGGAACGATCGAGGTGGAGGCGATAGACGGAGGAAAGATAGAGGTGGAGGCTATAGAGTGGAGAATGGTAGTGGGGGAAGCGATAGATCGAGGAACGATAGTAGAGAATGCGATAGAGGGAGGAACGATCGAGGTGGAGGCGATAGACGGAGGAACGATAGAGGTGGAGGCTATAGTGTGGAGAATGGTAGTGGGGGATGCGATAGAGGGAGGAACCATAGTAGAGGATGCGATAGAGGGAGGAACGATTGAGGTGGAGGCGATAGACGGAGGAACGATAGAGGTGGAGGCTATAGAGTGGAGAATGGTAGTGGGGGAAGCGATAGAGGAGAAACGATAGTAGAGGATGCGATAGAGGGAAGAACGATCGAGGTGGAGGCGATAGACGGAGGAACGATAAAGGTGGAGGCTATAGAGTGGAGAATGGTAATGGGGGAAGCGATAGAATGAGAAACGATAGTAGAGGTGGCGATAGAGGGAGGAACGATCGAGGTGGAGGCGATAGACGGAGGAACGATAGAGGTGGAGGCTATAGAGTGGAGAATGTTTAGGGGGGAAGCGATAGAGGGAGGAACGATAGTAGAGGATGCGATAGAATGAGGAACGATCGAGGTGGAGGCGATAGACGGAGGAACGATAGAGGTGGAGGCTATAGAGTGGAGAATGGTAATGGGTGAAGCGATAGAATGAGGAACGATAGTAGAGGAGGCGATAGAGGGAGGAAAGAACGAGGTGGAGGCGATAGACGGAGGAACGATAGAGGTGGAGGCTATAGAGTGGAGAATGGTAGTGGGGGAAGAGATAGAGGGAGGAACGATAGTAGAGGAGGCGATAGAGGGAGGAACGATCGAGGTGGAGGCGATAGACGGAGAAACGATAGAGTTGGAGGCTATAGAGTGGAGAATGTTTAGTGGGGGAAGCGATAGAGGGAGGAACGATAGTAGAGGATGCGATAGAATGAGGAACGATCGAGGTGGAGGCGATAGACGGAGGAACGATAGAGGTGGAGGCTATAGAGTGGAGAATGGTAATGGGGGAAGCGATAGAATGAGGAACGATAGTAGAGGAGGCGATAGAATGAGGAACGATCGAGGTGGAGGCGATAGACGGAGGAACGATAGAGGTGGAGGCTATAGAGTGGAGAATGGTAATGGGGGAAGCGATAGAATGAGGAACGATAGTAGAGGAGGCGATAGAGGGAGGAACGATCGAGGTGGAGGCGATAGACGGAGGAACGATAGAGGTGGAGGCTATAGAGTGGAGAATGGTAGTGGGGGAAGCGATAGAGGGAGGAACGATAGTAGAGGAGGCGATAGAGTGAGGAACGATCGAGGTGGAGGCGATAGACGGAGGAACGATAGAGGTGGAGGCTATAGAGTGGAGAATGTTTAGTGGGGGAAGCGAGAGAGGGAGGAACGATAGTAGAGGATGCGATAGAATGAGGAACGATCGAGGTGGAGGCGATAGACGGAGGAACGATAGAGGTGGAGACTATAGAGTGGAGAATGGTAATGGGGGAAGCTATAGAATGAGGAACGATAGTAGAGGAGGCGATAGAGTGAGGAACGATCGAGGTGGAGGCGATAGACGGAGGAACGATAGAGGTGGAGGCTATAGAGTGGAGAATGTTTAGTGGGGGAAGCGATAGAGGGAGGAACGATAGTAGAGGATGCGATAGAATGAGGAACGATCGAGGTGGAGGCGATAGACGGAGGAACGATAGAGGTGGAGGCTATAGAGTGGAGAATGTTTAGGGGGGAAGCGATAGGGGGAGGAACGATAGTAGAGGATGCGATAGAATGAGGAACGATCGAGGTGGAGGCGATAGACGGAGGAACGGTAGAGGTGGAGGCTATAGAGTGGAGAATGGTAATGGGGGAAGCGATAGAATGAGGAACGATAGTAGAGGAGGCGATAGAGGGAGGAACGATCGAGGTGGAGGCGATAGACGGAGGAACGATAGAGGTGGAGGCTATAGAGTGGAGAATGGTAGTGGGGGAAGCGATAGAGGGAGGAACGATAGTAGAGGAGGCGATAGAGTGAGGAACGATCGAGGTGGAGGCGATAGACGGAGGAACGATAGAGGTGGAGACTATAGAGTGGAGAATGTTTAGTGGGGGATGCGATAGAGGGAGGAACGATAATAGAGGATGTGATAGAAGAAGGAACGATCGAGGTGGAGGCGATAGATGGAGGAACGATAGAGGTGGAGGCTATAGAGTGGAGAATGGTAATGGGGGAAGCGATAGAATGAGGAACGATAGTAGAGGAGGCGATAGAGTGAGGAACGAACGAGGTGGAGGCGATAGACGGAGGAACGATAAAGGTGGAGTCTATAGAGTGGAGAATTGTAGTGGGGGAAGAGATAGAGGGAGGAACGATAGTAGAAGAGGCGATGGAGGGAGAAACGATCGAGGTGGAGGCGATAGACGGAGGAACGATAGAGGTGGAGGCTATAGAGTGGAGAATGTTTAGGGGGGAAGCGATAGAGGGAGGAACGATAGTAGAGGATTCGATAGAGGGAGGAACGATTGAGGTGGAGGCGATAGACGGAGGAACGATAGAGGTGGAGGCTATAGAGTGGAGAATGTTTAGTGGGGGAAGCGAGAGAGGGAGGAACGATAGTAGAGGATGCGATAGAATGAGGAACGATCGAGGTGGAGGCGATAGACGGAGGAACGATAGAGGTGGAGACTAAAGAGTGGAGAATGGTAATGGGGGAAGCGATAGAATGAGGAACGATAGTAGAGGAGGCGATAGAGTGAGGAACGATCGAGGTGGAGGCGATAGACGGAGGAACGATAGAGGTGGAGGCTATAGAGTGGAGAATGTTTAGTGGGGGAAGCGATAGAGGGAGGAACGATAGTAGAGGATGCGATAGAATGAGGAACGATCGAGGTGGAGGCGATAGACGGAGGAACGATAGAGGTGGAGGCTATAGAGTGGAGAATGGTAATGGGGGAAGCGATAGAATGAGGAACGATAGTAAAGGAGGCGATAGAATGAGGAACAATCGAGGTGGAGGCGATAGACGGAGGAACGATAGAGGTGGAGGCTATAGAGTGGAAAATGGTAGTGGGGGAAGAGATAGAGGGATGAACGATAGTAGAGGTGGCGATAGAGGGAGGAACGATCGAGGTGGAGGCGACAGACGGAGGAACGATAGAGGTGGAGGCTATAGAGTGGAGAATGGTAGTGGGGGAAGAGATAGAGGGAGGAACGATAATAGAGGAGGCGATAGAGGGAGGAACGATAGAGTTGGAGGCTATAGAGTGGAGAATGGTAGTGGGGGAAGCGATAGAGGGAGGAACGATAGTATAGTATTCGATAGAGCTAGGAACGATTGAGGTGGAGGCGATAGACGTAGGATCGATAGAGGTGGAGGCTATAGAGTGGAAAATGGTAGTGGGGGAAGAGATAGAGGGATGAACGATAGTAGAGGTGGCGATAGAGGGAGGAACGATCGAGGTGGAGGCGATAGACGGAGAAACGATAGAGTTGGAGGCTATAGAGTGGAGAATGGTAGTGGGGGAAGCGATAGAGGGAGGAACGATAGTAGAGGATGCGATAGAGGGAGGAACGATCGAGGTGGAGGCGATAGACGGAGGAACGATAGAGGTGGAGGCTATAGAGTGGAGAATGTTTAGTGGGGGAAGCGATAGAGGGAGGAACGATAGTAGAGGTTGCGATAGAGGGAGGAACGATCGAGGTGGAGGCGATAGACGGAGGAACGATAGAGGTGGAGGCTATAGAGTGGAGAATGGTAGTGGGGGAAGAGATAGAGGGAGGAACGATAATAGAGGAGGCGATAGAGGGAGGAACGATCGAGGTGGAGTCGATAGACGGAGGAACGATAGAGTTGGAGGCTATAGAGTGGAGAATGGTAGTGGGGGAAGCGATAGAGGGAGGAACGATAGTATAGTATTCGATAGAGGTAGGAACGATTGAGGTGGAGGCGATAGACGTAGGAACGATAGAGGTGGAGGCTATAGAGTGGAAAATGGTAGTGGGGGAAGAGATAGAGGGATGAACGATAGTAGAGGTGGCGATAGAGGGAGGAACGATCGAGGTGGAGGCGATAGACGGAGAAACGATAGAGGTGCAGGCTATAGATTGGAGAATGGTAGTGGGGGAAGCGATAGAGGGAGGTACGATAGTAGAGAGGCGAAAGAGGGAGGAACGATCGAGGTGGAGGCGATAGACGGAGGAACGATAGAGGTGGAGGGTATAGAGTGGAGAATGGTAGTGGGGGAAGTGATAGAGGGAGGAACGATAGTAGAGGAGGCGATAGAGGGAGGAACGATAGAGGTGGAGGCTATAGAGTGGAGAATGTTTAGGGGGGAAGCGATAGAGGGAGGAACGATAGTAGAGGATGCGATAGAATGAGGAACGATCGAGGTGGAGGCGATAGACGGAGGAACGATGGAGGTGGAGGCTATAGAGTGGAGAATGGTAATGGGGGAAGCGATAGAATGAGGAACGATAGCAGAGGAGGCGATAGAGGGAGGAACGAACGAGGTGGAGGCGATAGACGGAGGAACGATAGAGGTGGAGGCTATGGAGTGGAGAATGGTAGTGGGGGAAAAGATAGATGGAGGAACGATAGTAGAGGAGGCGATAGAGGGAGGAACGATCGAGGTGGAGGCGATAGACCGAGGAACGATAGAGTTGGAGGCTATAGAGTGGAAAATGGTAGTGGGGGAAGCGATAGAGGGAGGAACGATAGTAGAGGATGCGATAGAGTGAGGAACGATCGAGGTGGAGGCGATAGACGGAGGAACGATAGAGGTGGAGGCTATAGAGTGGAAAATGGTAGTGGGGGAAGAGATAGAGGTATGAACGATAGTAGAGGAGGCGATAGAGGGAGGAACGATCGAGGTGGAGGCGATAGACGGAGGAAAGATAGAGGTGGAGGCTATAGAGTGGAGAATGGTAGTGGGGGAAGCGATAGAGGGAGGAACGATAGTAGAGAATGCGATAGAGGGAGGAACGATCGAGGTGGAGGCGATAGACGGAGGAACGATAGAGGTGGAGGCTATAGTGTGGAGAATGGTAGTGGGGGATGCGATAGTGGGAGGAACCATAGTAGAGGATGCGATAGAGGGAGGAACGATTGAGGTGGAGGCGATAGACGGAGGAACGATAGAGGTGGAGGCTATAGAGTGGAGAATGGTAGTGGGGGAAGCGATAGAGGAGAAACGATAGTAGAGGATGCGATAGAGGGAAGAACGATCGAGGTGGAGGCGATAGACGGAGGAACGATAGAGGTGGAGGCTATAGAGTGGAGAATGGTAATGGGGGAAGCGATAGAATGAGAAACGATAGTAGAGGTGGCGATAGAGGTAGGAACGATCGAGGTGGAGGCGATAGACGGAGAAACGATAGAGGTGGAGGCTATAGAGTGGAGAATGTTTAGGGGGGAAGCGATAGAGGGAGGAACGATAGTAGAGGATGCGATAGAATGAGGAACGATCGAGGTGGAGGCGATAGACGGAGGAACGATAGAGGTGGAGGCTATAGAGTGGAGAATGGTAATGGGTGAAGCGATAGATTGAGGAACGATAGTAGAGGAGGCGATAGAGGGAAAAACGATCGATGTGGAGGCGATAGACGGAGGAACGATAGAGGTGGAGGCTATAGAGTGGAGAATGGTAGTGGGGGAAGAGATAGAGGGAGGAACGATAGTAGAGGAGGCTATAGAGGGAGGAACGATCGAGGTGGAGGCGATAGACGGAGGAACGATAGAGTTGGAGGCTATAGAGTGGAGAATGGTAGTGGGGGAAGCGATAGAGGGAGGAACGATAGTAGAGGATGCGATAGAGGGAGGAACGATCGAGGTGGAGGCGATAGACGGAGGAACGATAGAGGTGGAGGCTATAGAGTGGAGAATGTTTAGTGGGGGAAGCGATAGAGGGAGGAACGATAGTAGAGGATGCGATAGAATGAGGAACGATCGAGGTGGAGGCGATAGACGGAGGAACGATAGAGGTGGAGGCTATAGAGTGGAGAATGGTAATGGGGGAAGCGATAGAATGAGGAACGATAGTAGAGGAGGCGATAGAATGAGGAACGATCGAGGAGGAGGCGATAGACGGAGGAACGATAGAGGTGGAGCCTATAGAGTGGAGAATGGTAATGGGGGAAGCGATAGAATGAGGAACGATAGTAGAGGAGGCGATAGAGGGAGGAACGATCGAGGTGGAGGCGATAGACGGAGGAACGATAGAGGTGGAGGCTATAGAGTGGAGAATGGTAGTGGGGGAAGCGATAGAGGGAGGAAAGATAGTAGAGGAGGCGATAGAGTGAGGAACGATCGAGGTGGAGGCGATAGACGGAGGAACGATAGAGGTGGAGGCTATAGAGTGGAGAATGTTTAGTGGGGGAAGCGAGAGAGGGAGGAAGGATAGTAGAGGATGCGATAGAATGAGGAACGATCGAGGTGGAGGCGATAGACGGAGGAACGATAGAGGTGGAGACTAAAGAGTGGAGAATGGTAATGGGGGAAGCGATAGAATGAGGAACGATAGTAGAGGAGGCGATAGAGTGAGGAACGATCGAGGTGGAGGCGATAGACGGAGGAACGATAGAGGTGGAGGCTATAGAGTGGAGAATGTTTAGTGGGGGAAGCGATAGAGGGAGGAACGATAGTAGAGGATGCGATAGAATGAGGAACGATCGAGGTGGAGGCGATAGACGGAGGAACGATAGAGGTGGAGGCTATAGAGTGGAGAATGGTAATGGGGGAAGCGATAGAATGAGGAACGATAGTAGAGGAGGCGATAGAATGAGGAACAATCGAGGTGGAGGCGATAGACGGAGGAACGATAGAGGTGGAGGCTATAGAGTGGAAAATGGTAGTGGGGGAAGAGATAGAGGGATGAACGATAGTAGAGGTGGCGATAGAGGGAGGAACGATCGAGGTGGAGGCGACAGACGGAGGAACGATAGAGGTGGAGGCTATAGAGTGGAGAATGGTAGTGGGGGAAGAGATAGAGGGAGGAACGATAATAGAGGAGGCGATAGAGGGAGGAACGATAGAGTTGGAGGCTATAGAGTGGAGAATGGTAGTGGGGGAAGCGATAGAGGGAGGAACGATAGTATAGTATTCGATAGAGCTAGGAACGATTGAGGTGGAGGCGATAGACGTAGGAACGATAGAAGTGGAGGCTATAGAGTGGAAAATGGTAGTGGGGGAAGAGATAGAGGGATGAACGATAGTAGAGGTGGCGATAGAGGGAGGAACGATCGAGGTGGAGGCGATAGACGGAGAAACGATAGAGTTGGAGGCTATAGAGTGGAGAATGGTAGTGGGGGAAGCGATAGAGGGAGGAACGATAGTAGAGGATGCGATAGAGGAAGGAACGATCGAGGTGGAGGCGATAGACGGAGGAACGATGGAGGTGGAGGCTATAGAGTGGAGAATGGTAATGGGGGAAGCGATAGAATGAGGAACGATAGCAGAGGAGGCGATAGAGGGAGGAACGAACGAGGTGGAGGCGATAGACGGAGGAACGATAGAGGTGGAGGCTATGGAGTGGAGAATGGTAGTGGGGGAAGAGATAGAGGGAGGAACGATAGTAGAGGAGGCGATAGATGGAGGAACGATCGAGGTGGAGGCGATAGACGGAGGAACGATAGAGTTGGAGGCTATAGAGTGGAGAATGGTAGTGGGGGAAGCGATAGAGGAAGGAACGATAGAGGTGGAGGCTATAGAGTAGAGAATGGTAGTGGAGGAAGAGATAGAGGGAGGAACGATAGTAGAGGAGGCGATAGAGGGAGGAACGATCGAGGTGGAGGCGATAGACCGAGGAACGATAGAGTTGGAGGCTATAGAGTGGAAAATGGTAGTGGGGGAAGCGATAGAGGGAGGAACGATAGTAGAGGATGCGATAGAGTGAGGAACGATCGAGGTGGAGGCGATAGACGGAGGAACGATAGAGGTGGAGGCTATAGAGTGGAAAATGGTAGTGGGGGAAGAGATAGAGGTATGAACGATAGTAGAGGAGGCGATAGAGGGAGGAACGATCGAGGTGGAGGCGATAGACGGAGGAAAGATAGAGGTGGAGGCTATAGAGTGGAGAATGGTAGTGGGGGAAGCGATAGATCGAGGAACGATAGTAGAGAATGCGATAGAGGGAGGAACGATCGAGGTGGAGGCGATAGACGGAGGAACGATAGAGGTGGAGGCTATAGTGTGGAGAATGGTAGTGGGGGATGCGATAGAGGGAGGAACCATAGTAGAGGATGCGATAGAGGGAGGAACGATTGAGGTGGAGGCGATAGACGGAGGAACGATAGAGGTGGAGGCTATAGAGTGGAGAATGGTAGTGGGGGAAGCGATAGAGGAGAAACGATAGTAGAGGATGCGATAGAGGGAAGAACGATCGAGGTGGAGGCGATAGACGGAGGAACGATAAAGGTGGAGGCTATAGAGTGGAGAATGGTAATGGGGGAAGCGATAGAATGAGAAACGATAGTAGAGGTGGCGATAGAGGGAGGAACGATCGAGGTGGAGGCGATAGACGGAGGAACGATAGAGGTGGAGGCTATAGAGTGGAGAATGTTTAGGGGGGAAGCGATAGAGGGAGGAACGATAGTAGAGGATGCGATAGAATGAGGAACGATCGAGGTGGAGGCGATAGACGGAGGAACGATAGAGGTGGAGGCTATAGAGTGGAGAATGGTAATGGGTGAAGCGATAGAATGAGGAACGATAGTAGAGGAGGCGATAGAGGGAGGAAAGAACGAGGTGGAGGCGATAGACGGAGGAACGATAGAGGTGGAGGCTATAGAGTGGAGAATGGTAGTGGGGGAAGAGATAGAGGGAGGAACGATAGTAGAGGAGGCGATAGAGGGAGGAACGATCGAGGTGGAGGCGATAGACGGAGAAACGATAGAGTTGGAGGCTATAGAGTGGAGAATGTTTAGTGGGGGAAGCGATAGAGGGAGGAACGATAGTAGAGGATGCGATAGAATGAGGAACGATCGAGGTGGAGGCGATAGACGGAGGAACGATAGAGGTGGAGGCTATAGAGTGGAGAATGGTAATGGGGGAAGCGATAGAATGAGGAACGATAGTAGAGGAGGCGATAGAATGAGGAACGATCGAGGTGGAGGCGATAGACGGAGGAACGATAGAGGTGGAGGCTATAGAGTGGAGAATGGTAATGGGGGAAGCGATAGAATGAGGAACGATAGTAGAGGAGGCGATAGAGGGAGGAACGATCGAGGTGGAGGCGATAGACGGAGGAACGATAGAGGTGGAGGCTATAGAGTGGAGAATGGTAGTGGGGGAAGCGATAGAGGGAGGAACGATAGTAGAGGAGGCGATAGAGTGAGGAACGATCGAGGTGGAGGCGATAGACGGAGGAACGATAGAGGTGGAGGCTATAGAGTGGAGAATGTTTAGTGGGGGAAGCGAGAGAGGGAGGAACGATAGTAGAGGATGCGATAGAATGAGGAACGATCGAGGTGGAGGCGATAGACGGAGGAACGATAGAGGTGGAGACTATAGAGTGGAGAATGGTAATGGGGGAAGCTATAGAATGAGGAACGATAGTAGAGGAGGCGATAGAGTGAGGAACGATCGAGGTGGAGGCGATAGACGGAGGAACGATAGAGGTGGAGGCTATAGAGTGGAGAATGTTTAGTGGGGGAAGCGATAGAGGGAGGAACGATAGTAGAGGATGCGATAGAATGAGGAACGATCGAGGTGGAGGCGATAGACGGAGGAACGATAGAGGTGGAGGCTATAGAGTGGAGAATGTTTAGGGGGGAAGCGATAGGGGGAGGAACGATAGTAGAGGATGCGATAGAATGAGGAACGATCGAGGTGGAGGCGATAGACGGAGGAACGGTAGAGGTGGAGGCTATAGAGTGGAGAATGGTAATGGGGGAAGCGATAGAATGAGGAACGATAGTAGAGGAGGCGATAGAGGGAGGAACGATCGAGGTGGAGGCGATAGACGGAGGAACGATAGAGGTGGAGGCTATAGAGTGGAGAATGGTAGTGGGGGAAGCGATAGAGGGAGGAACGATAGTAGAGGAGGCGATAGAGTGAGGAACGATCGAGGTGGAGGCGATAGACGGAGGAACGATAGAGGTGGAGACTATAGAGTGGAGAATGTTTAGTGGGGGATGCGATAGAGGGAGGAACGATAATAGAGGATGTGATAGAAGAAGGAACGATCGAGGTGGAGGCGATAGATGGAGGAACGATAGAGGTGGAGGCTATAGAGTGGAGAATGGTAATGGGGGAAGCGATAGAATGAGGAACGATAGTAGAGGAGGCGATAGAGTGAGGAACGAACGAGGTGGAGGCGATAGACGGAGGAACGATAAAGGTGGAGTCTATAGAGTGGAGAATTGTAGTGGGGGAAGAGATAGAGGGAGGAACGATAGTAGAAGAGGCGATGGAGGGAGAAACGATCGAGGTGGAGGCGATAGACGGAGGAACGATAGAGGTGGAGGCTATAGAGTGGAGAATGTTTAGGGGGGAAGCGATAGAGGGAGGAACGATAGTAGAGGATTCGATAGAGGGAGGAACGATTGAGGTGGAGGCGATAGACGTAGGAACGATAGAGGTGGAGGCTATAGAGTGGAGAATGGTAGTGTGGGAAGCGATAGAGTGAGGAACGATCGAGGTGGAGGCGATAGACGGAGGAACGATAGAGGTGGAGGCTATAGAGTGGAAAATGGTAGTGGGGGAAGCGATAGAGGGAGGAACGATAGTAGAGGATGCGATAGAGGGAGGAACGATCGAGGTGGAGGCGATAGACGGAGGAACGATAGAGGTGGAGGGTATAGAGTGGAGAATGTTTAGGGGGGGAAGCGATAGAGGGAGGGACGATAGTAGAGGAGGCGATAGACGGAGGAACGATAGAGGTGCAGGCTATAGATTGGAGAATGGTAGTGGGGGAAGCGATAGAGGGAGGAACGATAGAGGTGGAGGCTATAGAGTAGAGAATGGTAGTGGAGGAAGAGATAGAGGGAGGAACGATAGTAGAGGAGGCGATAGAGGGAGGAACGATCGAGGTGGAGGCGATAGACCGAGGAACGATAGAGTTGGAGGCTATAGAGTGGAGAATGGTAGTGGGGGAAGCGATAGAGGCAGGAACGATAGAGGTGGAGGCTATAGAGTAGAGAATGGTAGTGGAGGAAGAGATAGAGGGAGGAACGATAGTAGAGGACGCGATAGAGGGAGGAACGATCGAGGTGGAGGCGATAGACCGAGGAACGATAGAGTTGGAGGCTATAGAGTGGAAAATGGTAGTGGGGGAAGCGATAGAGGGAGGAACGATAGTAGAGGATGCGATAGAGTGAGGAACGATCGAGGTGGAGGCGATAGACGGAGGAACGATAGAGGTGGAGGCTATAGAGTGGAAAATGGTAGTGGGGGAAGAGATAGAGGTATGAACGATAGTAGAGGAGGCGATAGAGGGAGGAACGATCGAGGTGGAGGCGATAGACGGAGGAAAGATAGAGGTGGAGGCTATAGAGTGGAGAATGGTAGTGGGGGAAGCGATAGAGGGAGGAACGATAGTAGAGAATGCGATAGAGGGAGGAACGATCGAGGTGGAGGCGATAGACGGAGGAACGATAGAGGTGGAGGCTATAGTGTGGAGAATGGTAGTGGGGGATGCGATAGTGGGAGGAACCATAGTAGAGGATGCGATAGAGGGAGGAACGATTGAGGTGGAGGCGATAGACGGAGGAACGATAGAGGTGGAGGCTATAGAGTGGAGAATGGTAGTGGGGGAAGCGATAGAGGAGAAACGATAGTAGAGGATGCGATAGAGGGAAGAACGATCGAGGTGGAGGCGATAGACGGAGGAACGATAGAGGTGGAGGCTATAGAGTGGAGAATGGTAATGGGGGAAGCGATAAAATGAGAAACGATAGTAGAGGTGGCGATAGAGGTAGGAACGATCGAGGTGGAGGCGATAGACGGAGGAACGATAGAGGTGGAGGTTATAGATTGGAGAATGTTTAGGGGGGAAGCGATAGAGGGAGGAACGATAGTAGAGGATGCGATAGAATGAGGAACGATCGAGGTGGAGGCGATAGACGGAGGAACGATAGAGGTGGAGGCTATAGAGTGGAGAAAGGTAATGGGGGAAGCGATAGAATGAGGAACGATAGTAGAGGAGGCGATAGAATGAGGAACGATCGAGGTGGAGGCGATAGACGGAGGAACGATAGAGGTGGAGGCTATAGAGTGGAGAATGGTAATGGGGGAAGCGATAGAATGAGGAACGATAGTAGAGGAGGCGATAGAGGGAGGAACGATCGAGGTGGAGGCGATAGACGGAGGAACGATAGAGGTGGAGGCTATAGAGTGGAGAATGGTAGTGGGGGAAGCGATAGAGGGAGGAACGATAGTAGAGGAGGCGATAGAGTGAGGAACGATCGAGGTGGAGGCGATAGACGGAGGAACGATAGAGGTGGAGGCTATAGAGTGGAGAATGTTTAGTGGGGGAAGCGAGAGAGGGAGGAACGATAGTAGAGGATGCGATAGAATGACGAACGATCGAGGTGGAGGCGATAGACGGAGGAACGATAGAGGTGGAGACTATAGAGTGGAGAATGGTAATGGGGGAAGCTATAGAATGAGGAACGATAGTAGAGGAGGCGATAGAGTGAGGAACGATCGAGGTGGAGGCGATAGACGGAGGAACGATAGAGGTGGAGGCTATAGAGTGGAGAATGTTTAGTGGGGGAAGCGATAGAGGGAGGAACGATAGTAGAGGATGCGATAGAATGAGGAACGATCGAGGTGGAGGCGATAGACGGAGGAACGATAGAGGTGGAGGCTATAGAGTGGAGAATGTTTAGGGGGGAAGCGATAGGGGGAGGAACGATAGTAGAGGATGCGATAGAATGAGTAACGATCGAGGTGGAGGCGATAGACGGAGGAACGATAGAGGTGGAGGCTATAGAGTGGAGAATGGTAATGGGGGAAGCGATAGAATGAGGAACGATAGTAGAGGAGGCGATAGAGGGAGGAACGATCGAGGTGGAGGCGATAGACGGAGGAACGATAGAGGTGGAGGCTATAGAGTGGAGAATGGTAGTGGGGGAAGCGATAGAGGGAGGAACGATAGTAGAGGAGGCGATAGAGTGAGGAACGATCGAGGTGGAGGCGATAGACGGAGGAACGATAGAGGTGGAGACTATAGAGTGGAGAATGTTTAGTGGGGGATCCGATAGAGGGAGGAACGATAGTAGAGGATGTGAAAGAAGAAGGAACGATCGAGGTGGAGGCGATAGATGGAGGAACGATAGAGGTGGAGGCTATAGAGTGGAGAATGGTAATGGGGGAAGCGATAGAATGAGGAACGATAGTAGAGGAGGCGATAGAGTGAGGAACGAACGAGGTGGAGGCGATAGACGGAGGAACGATAAAGGTGGAGTCTATAGAGTGGAGAATTGTAGTGGGGGAAGAGATAGAGGGAGGAACGATAGTAGAAGAGGCGATGGAGGGAGAAACGATCGAGGTGGAGGCGATAGACGGAGGAACGATAGAGGTGGAGGCTATAGAGTGGAGAATGTTTAGGGGGGAAGCGATAGAGGGAGGAACGATAGTAGAGGATTCGATAGAGGGAGGAACGATTGAGGTGGAGGCGATAGACGTAGGAACGATAGAGGTGGAGGCTATAGAGTGGAGAATGGTAGTGGGGGAAGCGATAGAGGGAGGAACGATAGTAGAGGATGCGATAGAGTGAGGAACGATCGAGGTGGAGGCGATAGACGGAGGAACGATAGAGGTGGAGGCTATAGAGTGGAAAATGGTAGTAGGGGAAGCGATAGAGGGAGGAACGATAGTAGAGGATGCGATAGAGGGAGGAACGATCGAGGTGGAGGCGATAGACGGAGGAACGATAGAGGTGGAGGGTATAGAGTGGAGAATGTTTAGGGGGGGAAGCGATAGAGGGAGAAACGATAGTAGAGGAGGCGATAGACGGAGGAACGATAGAGGTGCAGGCTATAGATTGGAGAATGGTAGTGGGGGAAGCGATAGAGGGAGGTACGATAGTAGAGAGGCGAAAGAGGGAGGAACGATCGAGGTGGAGGCGATAGACGGAGGAACGATAGAGGTGGAGGGTATAGAGTGGAGAATGGTAGTGGGGGAAGTGATAGAGGGAGGAACGATAGTAGAGGAGGCGATAGAGGGAGGAACGATAGAGGTGGAGGCTATAGAGTGGAGAATGTTTAGGGGGGAAGCGATAGAGGGAGGAACGATAGTAGAGGATGCGATAGAATGAGGAACGATCGAGGTGGAGGCGATAGACGGAGGAACGATGGAGGTGGAGGCTATAGAGTGGAGAATGGTAATGGGGGAAGCGATAGAATGAGGAACGATAGCAGAGGAGGCGATAGAGGGAGGAACGAACGAGGTGGAGGCGATAGACGGAGGAACGATAGAGGTGGAGGCTATGGAGTGGAGAATGGTAGTGGGGGAAGAGATAGATGGAGGAACGATAGTAGAGGAGGCGATAGATGGAGGAACGATCGAGGTGGAGGCGATAGACGGAGGAACGATAGAGTTGGAGGCTATAGAGTGGAAAATGGTAGTGGGGGAAGCGATAGAGGCAGGAACGATAGAGGTGGAGGCTATAGAGTAGAGAATGGTAGTGGAGGAAGAGATAGAGGGAGGAACGATAGTAGAGGAGGCGATAGAGGGAGGAACGATCGAGGTGGAGGCGATAGACCGAGGAACGATAGAGTTGGAGGCTATAGAGTGGAAAATGGTAGTGGGGGAAGCGATAGAGGGAGGAACGATAGTAGAGGATGCGATAGAGTGAGGAACGATCGAGGTGGAGGCGATAGACGGAGGAACGATAGAGGTGGAGGCTATAGAGTGGAAAATGGTAGTGGGGGAAGAGATAGAGGTATGAACGATAGTAGAGGAGGCGATAGAGGGAGGAACGATCGAGGTGGAGGCGATAGACGGAGGAAAGATAGAGGTGGAGGCTATAGAGTGGAGAATGGTAGTGGGGGAAGCGATAGAGGGAGGAACGATAGTAGAGAATGCGATAGAGGGAGGAACGATCGAGGTGGAGGCGATAGACGGAGGAACGATAGAGGTGGAGGCTATAGTGTGGAGAATGGTAGTGGGGGATGCGATAGTGGGAGGAACCATAGTAGAGGATGCGATAGAGGGAGGAACGATTGAGGTGGAGGCGATAGACGGAGGAACGATAGAGGTGGAGGCTATAGAGTGGAGAATGGTAGTGGGGGAAGCGATAGAGGAGAAACGATAGTAGAGGATGCGATAGAGGGAAGAACGATCGAGGTGGAGGCGATAGACGGAGGAACGATAGAGGTGGAGGCTATAGAGTGGAGAATGGTAATGGGGGAAGCGATAGAATGAGAAACGATAGTAGAGGTGGCGATAGAGGTAGGAACGATCGAGGTGGAGGCGATAGACGGAGAAACGATAGAGGTGGAGGCTATAGAGTGGAGAATGTTTAGGGGGGAAGCGATAGAGGGAGGAACGATAGTAGAGGATGCGATAGAATGAGGAACGATCGAGGTGGAGGCGATAGACGGAGGAACGATAGAGGTGGAGGCTATAGAGTGGAGAATGGTAATGGGTGAAGCGATAGATTGAGGAACGATAGTAGAGGAGGCGATAGAGGGAGAAACGATCGATGTGGAGGCGATAGACGGAGGAACGATAGAGGTGGAGGCTATAGAGTGGAGAATGGTAGTGGGGGAAGCGATAGAGGGAGGAACGATAGTAGAGGATGCGATAGAGGGAGGAACGATCGAGGTGGAGGCGATAGACGGAGGAACGATAGAGGTGGAGGCTATAGAGTGGAGAATGTTTAGTGGGGGAAGCGATAGAGGGAGGAACGATAGTAGAGGATGCGATAGAATGAGGAACGATCGAGGTGGAGGCGATAGACGGAGGAACGATAGAGGTGGAGGCTATAGAGTGGAGAATGGTAATGGGGGAAGCGATAGAATGAGGAACGATAGTAGAGGAGGCGATAGAATGAGGAACGATCGAGGAGGAGGCGATAGACGGAGGAACGATAGAGGTGGAGCCTATAGAGTGGAGAATGGTAATGGGGGAAGCGATAGAATGAGGAACGATAGTAGAGGAGGCGATAGAGGGAGGAACGATCGAGGTGGAGGCGATAGACGGAGGAACGATAGAGGTGGAGGCTATAGAGTGGAGAATGTTTAGTGGGGGAAGCGAGAGAGGGAGGAACGATAGTAGAGGATGCGATAGAATGAGGAACGATCGAGGTGGAGGCGATAGACGGAGGAACGATAGAGGTGGAGACTAAAGAGTGGAGAATGGTAATGGGGGAAGCGATAGAATGAGGAACGATAGTAGAGGAGGCGATAGAGTGAGGAACGATCGAGGTGGAGGCGATAGACGGAGGAACGATAGAGGTGGAGGCTATAGAGTGGAGAATGTTTAGTGGGGGAAGCGATAGAGGGAGGAACGATAGTAGAGGATGCGATAGAATGAGGAACGATCGAGGTGGAGGCGATAGACGGAGGAACGATAGAGGTGGAGGCTATAGAGTGGAGAATGGTAATGGGGGAAGCGATAGAATGAGGAACGATAGTAAAGGAGGCGATAGAATGAGGAACAATCGAGGTGGAGGCGATAGACGGAGGAACGATAGAGGTGGAGGCTATAGAGTGGAAAATGGTAGTGGGGGAAGAGATAGAGGGATGAACGATAGTAGAGGTGGCGATAGAGGGAGGAACGATCGAGGTGGAGGCGACAGACGGAGGAACGATAGAGGTGGAGGCTATAGAGTGGAGAATGGTAGTGGGGGAAGAGATAGAGGGAGGAACGATAATAGAGGAGGCGATAGAGGGAGGAACGATAGAGTTGGAGGCTATAGAGTGGAGAATGGTAGTGGGGGAAGCGATAGAGGGAGGAACGATAGTATAGTATTCGATAGAGCTAGGAACGATTGAGGTGGAGGCGATAGACGTAGGATCGATAGAGGTGGAGGCTATAGAGTGGAAAATGGTAGTGGGGGAAGAGATAGAGGGATGAACGATAGTAGAGGTGGCGATAGAGGGAGGAACGATCGAGGTGGAGGCGATAGACGGAGAAACGATAGAGTTGGAGGCTATAGAGTGGAGAATGGTAGTGGGGGAAGCGATAGAGGGAGGAACGATAGTAGAGGATGCGATAGAGGGAGGAACGATCGAGGTGGAGGCGATAGACGGAGGAACGATAGAGGTGGAGGCTATAGAGTGGAGAATGTTTAGTGGGGGAAGCGATAGAGGGAGGAACGATAGTAGAGGTTGCGATAGAGGGAGGAACGATCGAGGTGGAGGCGATAGACGGAGGAACGATAGAGGTGGAGGCTATAGAGTGGAGAATGGTAGTGGGGGAAGAGATAGAGGGAGGAACGATAATAGAGGAGGCGATAGAGGGAGGAACGATCGAGGTGGAGTCGATAGACGGAGGAACGATAGAGTTGGAGGCTATAGAGTGGAGAATGGTAGTGGGGGAAGCGATAGAGGGAGGAACGATAGTATAGTATTCGATAGAGGTAGGAACGATTGAGGTGGAGGCGATAGACGTAGGAACGATAGAGGTGGAGGCTATAGAGTGGAAAATGGTAGTGGGGGAAGAGATAGAGGGATGAACGATAGTAGAGGTGGCGATAGAGGGAGGAACGATCGAGGTGGAGGCGATAGACGGAGAAACGATAGAGGTGCAGGCTATAGATTGGAGAATGGTAGTGGGGGAAGCGATAGAGGGAGGTACGATAGTAGAGAGGCGAAAGAGGGAGGAACGATCGAGGTGGAGGCGATAGACGGAGGAACGATAGAGGTGGAGGGTATAGAGTGGAGAATGGTAGTGGGGGAAGTGATAGAGGGAGGAACGATAGTAGAGGAGGCGATAGAGGGAGGAACGATAGAGGTGGAGGCTATAGAGTGGAGAATGTTTAGGGGGGAAGCGATAGAGGGAGGAACGATAGTAGAGGATGCGATAGAATGAGGAACGATCGAGGTGGAGGCGATAGACGGAGGAACGATGGAGGTGGAGGCTATAGAGTGGAGAATGGTAATGGGGGAAGCGATAGAATGAGGAACGATAGCAGAGGAGGCGATAGAGGGAGGAACGAACGAGGTGGAGGCGATAGACGGAGGAACGATAGAGGTGGAGGCTATGGAGTGGAGAATGGTAGTGGGGGAAAAGATAGATGGAGGAACGATAGTAGAGGAGGCGATAGAGGGAGGAACGATCGAGGTGGAGGCGATAGACCGAGGAACGATAGAGTTGGAGGCTATAGAGTGGAAAATGGTAGTGGGGGAAGCGATAGAGGGAGGAACGATAGTAGAGGATGCGATAGAGTGAGGAACGATCGAGGTGGAGGCGATAGACGGAGGAACGATAGAGGTGGAGGCTATAGAGTGGAAAATGGTAGTGGGGGAAGAGATAGAGGTATGAACGATAGTAGAGGAGGCGATAGAGGGAGGAACGATCGAGGTGGAGGCGATAGACGGAGGAAAGATAGAGGTGGAGGCTATAGAGTGGAGAATGGTAGTGGGGGAAGCGATAGAGGGAGGAACGATAGTAGAGAATGCGATAGAGGGAGGAACGATCGAGGTGGAGGCGATAGACGGAGGAACGATAGAGGTGGAGGCTATAGTGTGGAGAATGGTAGTGGGGGATGCGATAGTGGGAGGAACCATAGTAGAGGATGCGATAGAGGGAGGAACGATTGAGGTGGAGGCGATAGACGGAGGAACGATAGAGGTGGAGGCTATAGAGTGGAGAATGGTAGTGGGGGAAGCGATAGAGGAGAAACGATAGTAGAGGATGCGATAGAGGGAAGAACGATCGAGGTGGAGGCGATAGACGGAGGAACGATAGAGGTGGAGGCTATAGAGTGGAGAATGGTAATGGGGGAAGCGATAGAATGAGAAACGATAGTAGAGGTGGCGATAGAGGTAGGAACGATCGAGGTGGAGGCGATAGACGGAGAAACGATAGAGGTGGAGGCTATAGAGTGGAGAATGTTTAGGGGGGAAGCGATAGAGGGAGGAACGATAGTAGAGGATGCGATAGAATGAGGAACGATCGAGGTGGAGGCGATAGACGGAGGAACGATAGAGGTGGAGGCTATAGAGTGGAGAATGGTAATGGGTGAAGCGATAGATTGAGGAACGATAGTAGAGGAGGCGATAGAGGGAGAAACGATCGATGTGGAGGCGATAGACGGAGGAACGATAGAGGTGGAGGCTATAGAGTGGAGAATGGTAGTGGGGGAAGAGATAGAGGGAGGAACGATAGTAGAGGAGGCTATAGAGGGAGGAACGATCGAGGTGGAGGCGATAGACGGAGGAACGATAGAGTTGGAGGCTATAGAGTGGAGAATGGTAGTGGGGGAAGCGATAGAGGGAGGAACGATAGTAGAGGATGCGATAGAGGGAGGAACGATCGAGGTGGAGGCGATAGACGGAGGAACGATAGAGGTGGAGGCTATAGAGTGGAGAATGTTTAGTGGGGGAAGCGATAGAGGGAGGAACGATAGTAGAGGATGCGATAGAATGAGGAACGATCGAGGTGGAGGCGATAGACGGAGGAACGATAGAGGTGGAGGCTATAGAGTGGAGAATGGTAATGGGGGAAGCGATAGAATGAGGAACGATAGTAGAGGAGGCGATAGAATGAGGAACGATCGAGGAGGAGGCGATAGACGGAGGAACGATAGAGGTGGAGCCTATAGAGTGGAGAATGGTAATGGGGGAAGCGATAGAATGAGGAACGATAGTAGAGGAGGCGATAGAGGGAGGAACGATCGAGGTGGAGGCGATAGACGGAGGAACGATAGAGGTGGAGGCTATAGAGTGGAGAATGGTAGTGGGGGAAGCGATAGAGGGAGGAAAGATAGTAGAGGAGGCGATAGAGTGAGGAACGATCGAGGTGGAGGCGATAGACGGAGGAATGATAGAGGTGGAGGCTATAGAGTGGAGAATGTTTAGTGGGGGAAGCGAGAGAGGGAGGAACGATAGTAGAGGATGCGATAGAATGAGGAACGATCGAGGTGGAGGCGATAGACGGAGGAACGATAGAGGTGGAGACTAAAGAGTCTAGAATGGTAATGGGGGAAGCGATAGAATGAGGAACGATAGTAGAGGAGGCGATAGAGTGAGGAACGATCGAGGTGGAGGCGATAGACGGAGGAACGATAGAGGTGGAGGCTATAGAGTGGAGAATGTTTAGTGGGGGAAGCGATAGAGGGAGGAACGATAGTAGAGGATGCGATAGAATGAGGAACGATCGAGGTGGAGGCGATAGACGGAGGAACGATAGAGGTGGAGGCTATAGAGTGGAGAATGGTAATGGGGGAAGCGATAGAATGAGGAACGATAGTAGAGGAGGCGATAGAATGAGGAACAATCGAGGTGGAGGCGATAGACGGAGGAACGATAGAGGTGGAGGCTATAGAGTGGAAAATGGTAGTGGGGGAAGAGATAGAGGGATGAACGATAGTAGAGGTGGCGATAGAGGGAGGAACGATCGAGGTGGAGGCGACAGACGGAGGAACGATAGAGGTGGAGGCTATAGAGTGGAGAATGGTAGTGGGGGAAGAGATAGAGGGAGGAACGATAATAGAGGAGGCGATAGAGGGAGGAACGATAGAGTTGGAGGCTATAGAGTGGAGAATGGTAGTGGGGGAAGCGATAGAGGGAGGAACGATAGTATAGTATTCGATAGAGCTAGGAACGATTGAGGTGGAGGCGATAGACGTAGGAACGATAGAAGTGGAGGCTATAGAGTGGAAAATGGTAGTGGGGGAAGAGATAGAGGGATGAACGATAGTAGAGGTGGCGATAGAGGGAGGAACGATCGAGGTGGAGGCGATAGACGGAGAAACGATAGAGTTGGAGGCTATAGAGTGGAGAATGGTAGTGGGGGAAGCGATAGAGGGAGGAACGATAGTAGAGGATGCGATAGAGGAAGGAACGATCGAGGTGGAGGCGATAGACGGAGGAACGATAGAGGTGGAGGCTATAGAGTGGAGAATGTTTAGTGGGGGAAGCGATAGAGGGAGGAACGATAGTAGAGGTTGCGATAGAGGGAGGAACGATCGAGGTGGAGGCGATAGACGGAGGAACGATAGAGGTGGAGGCTATAGAGTGGAGAATGGTAGTGGGGGAAGAGATAGAGGGAGGAACGATAATAGAGGAGGCGATAGAGGGAGGAACGATCGAGGTGGAGTCGATAGACGGAGGAACGATAGAGTTGGAGGCTATAGAGTGGAGAATGGTAGTGGGGGAAGCGATAGAGGGAGGAACGATAGTATAGTATTCGATAGAGGTAGGAACGATTGAGGTGGAGGCGATAGACGTAGGAACGATAGAGGTGGAGGCTATAGAGTGGAAAATGGTAGTGGGGGAAGAGATAGAGGGATGAACGATAGTAGAGGTGGCGATAGAGGGAGGAACGATCGAGGTGGAGGCGATAGACGGAGAAACGATAGAGTTGGAGGCTATAGAGTGGAGAATGGTAGTGGGGGAAGCGATAGAGGGAGGAACGATAGTAGAGGATGCGATAGAGGGAGGAACGATCGAGGTGGAGGCGATAGACGGAGGAACGATAGAGGTGGAGGCTATAGAGTGGAGAATGTTTAGTGGGGGAAGCGATAGAGGGAGGAACGATAGTAGAGGATGCGATAGAATGAGGAACGATCGAGGTGGAGGCGATAGACGGAGGAACGATAGAGGTGGAGGCTATAGAGTGGAGAATGGTAATGGGGGAAGCGATAGAATGAGGAACGATAGTAGAGGAGGCGATAGAGTGAGGAACGAACGAGGTGGAGGCGATAGACGGAGGAACGATAAAGGTGGAGTCTATAGAGTGGAGAATTGTAGTGGGGGAAGAGATAGAGGGAGGAACGATAGTAGAAGAGGCGATGGAGGGAGATACGATCGAGGTGGAGGCGATAGACGGAGGAACGATAGAGGTGGAGGCTATAGAGTGGAGAATGTTTAGGGGGGAAGCGATAGAGGGAGGAACGATAGTAGAGGATTCGATAGAGGGAGGAACGATCGAGGTGGAGGCGATAGACGTAGGAACGATAGAGGTGGAGGCTATAGAGTGGAGAATGGTAGTGGGGGAAGCGATAGAGGGAGGAACGATAGTAGAGGATGCGACAGAGTGAGGAACGATCGAGGTGGAGGCGATAGACGGAGGAACGATAGAGGTGGAGGCTATAGAGTGGAAAATGGTAGTGGGGGAAGCGATAGAGGGAGGAACGATAGTAGAGGATGCGATAGAGGGAGGAACGATCGAGGTGGAGGCGATAGACGGAGGAACGATAGAGGTGGAGGGTATAGAGTGGAGAATGTTTAGGGGGGGAAGCGATAGAGGGAGGAACGATAGTAGAGGAGGCGATAGACGGAGGAACGATAGAGGTGCAGGCTATAGATTGGAGAATGGTAGTGGGGGAAGCGATAGAGGGAGGTACGATAGTAGAGAGGCGAAAGAGGGAGGAACGATCGAGGTGGAGGCGATAGACGGAGGAACGATAGAGGTGGAGGGTTTAGAGTGGAGAATGGTAGTGGGGGAAGTGATAGAGGGAGGAACGATAGTAGAGGAGGCGATAGAGGGAGGAACGATAGAGGTGGAGGCTATAGAGTGGAGAAAGTTTAGGGGGGAAGCGATAGAGGGAGGAACGATAGTAGAGGATGCGATAGAATGAGGAACGATCGAGGTGGAGGCGATAGACGGAGGAACGATGGAGGTGGAGGCTATAGAGTGGAGAATGGTAATGGGGGAAGCGATAGAATGAGGAACGATAGCAGAGGAGGCGATAGAGGGAGGAACGAACGAGGTGGAGGCGATAGACGGAGGAACGATAGAGGTGGAGGCTATGGAGTGGAGAATGGTAGTGGGGGAAGAGATAGAGGGAGGAACGATAGTAGAGGAGGCGATAGATGGAGGAACGATCGAGGTGGAGGCGATAGACGGAGGAACGATAGAGTTGGAGGCTATAGAGTGGAGAATGGTAGTGGGGGAAGCGATAGAGGCAGGAACGATAGAGGTGGAGGCTATAGAGTAGAGAATGGTAGTGGAGGAAGAGATAGAGGGAGGAACGATAGTAGAGGAGGCGATAGAGGGAGGAACGATCGAGGTGGAGGCGATAGACCGAGGAACGATAGAGTTGGAGGCTATAGAGTGGAAAATGGTAGTGGGGGAAGCGATAGAGGGAGGAACGATAGTAGAGGATGCGATAGAGTGAGGAACGATCGAGGTGGAGGCGATAGACGGAGGAACGATAGAGGTGGAGGCTATAGAGTGGAAAATGGTAGTGGGGGAAGAGATAGAGGTATGAACGATAGTAGAGGAGGCGATAGAGGGAGGAACGATCGAGGTGGAGGCGATAGACGGAGGAAAGATAGAGGTGGAGGCTATAGAGTGGAGAATGGTAGTGGGGGAAGCGATAGATCGAGGAACGATAGTAGAGAATGCGATAGAGGGAGGAACGATCGAGGTGGAGGCGATAGACGGAGGAACGATAGAGGTGGAGGCTATAGTGTGGAGAATGGTAGTGGGGGATGCGATAGAGGGAGGAACCATAGTAGAGGATGCGATAGAGGGAGGAACGATTGAGGTGGAGGCGATAGACGGAGGAACGATAGAGGTGGAGGCTATAGAGTGGAGAATGGTAGTGGGGGAAGCGATAGAGGAGAAACGATAGTAGAGGATGCGATAGAGGGAAGAACGATCGAGGTGGAGGCGATAGACGGAGGAACGATAAAGGTGGAGGCTATAGAGTGGAGAATGGTAATGGGGGAAGCGATAGAATGAGAAACGATAGTAGAGGTGGCGATAGAGGGAGGAACGATCGAGGTGGAGGCGATAGACGGAGGAACGATAGAGGTGGAGGCTATAGAGTGGAGAATGTTTAGGGGGGAAGCGATAGAGGGAGGAACGATAGTAGAGGATGCGATAGAATGAGGAACGATCGAGGTGGAGGCGATAGACGGAGGAACGATAGAGGTGGAGGCTATAGAGTGGAGAATGGTAATGGGTGAAGCGATAGAGGGAGGAAAGATAGTAGAGGAGGCGATAGAGTGAGGAACGATCGAGGTGGAGGCGATAGACGGAGGAATGATAGAGGTGGAGGCTATAGAGTGGAGAATGTTTAGTGGGGGAAGCGAGAGAGGGAGGAACGATAGTAGAGGATGCGATAGAATGAGGAACGATCGAGGTGGAGGCGATAGACGGAGGAACGATAGAGGTGGAGACTAAAGAGTGGAGAATGGTAATGGGGGAAGCGATAGAATGAGGAACGATAGTAGAGGAGGCGATAGAGTGAGGAACGATCGAGGTGGAGGCGATAGACGGAGGAACGATAGAGGTGGAGGCTATAGAGTGGAGAATGTTTAGTGGGGGAAGCGATAGAGGGAGGAACGATAGTAGAGGATGCGATAGAATGAGGAACGATCGAGGTGGAGGCGATAGACGGAGGAACGATAGAGGTGGAGGCTATAGAGTGGAGAATGGTAATGGGGGAAGCGATAGAATGAGGAACGATAGTAGAGGAGGCGATAGAATGAGGAACAATCGAGGTGGAGGCGATAGACGGAGGAACGATAGAGGTGGAGGCTATAGAGTGGAAAATGGTAGTGGGGGAAGAGATAGAGGGATGAACGATAGTAGAGGTGGCGATAGAGGGAGGAACGATCGAGGTGGAGGCGACAGACGGAGGAACGATAGAGGTGGAGGCTATAGAGTGGAGAATGGTAGTGGGGGAAGAGATAGAGGGAGGAACGATAATAGAGGAGGCGATAGAGGGAGGAACGATAGAGTTGGAGGCTATAGAGTGGAGAATGGTAGTGGGGGAAGCGATAGAGGGAGGAACGATAGTATAGTATTCGATAGAGCTAGGAACGATTGAGGTGGAGGCGATAGACGTAGGAACGATAGAAGTGGAGGCTATAGAGTGGAAAATGGTAGTGGGGGAAGAGATAGAGGGATGAACGATAGTAGAGGTGGCGATAGAGGGAGGAACGATCGAGGTGGAGGCGATAGACGGAGAAACGATAGAGTTGGAGGCTATAGAGTGGAGAATGGTAGTGGGGGAAGCGATAGAGGGAGGAACGATAGTAGAGGATGCGATAGAGGAAGGAACGATCGAGGTGGAGGCGATAGACGGAGGAACGATAGAGGTGGAGGCTATAGAGTGGAGAATGTTTAGTGGGGGAAGCGATAGAGGGAGGAACGATAGTAGAGGTTGCGATAGAGGGAGGAACGATCGAGGTGGAGGCGATAGACGGAGGAACGATAGAGGTGGAGGCTATAGAGTGGAGAATGGTAGTGGGGGAAGAGATAGAGGGAGGAACGATAATAGAGGAGGCGATAGAGGGAGGAACGATCGAGGTGGAGTCGATAGACGGAGGAACGATAGAGTTGGAGGCTATAGAGTGGAGAATGGTAGTGGGGGAAGCGATAGAGGGAGGAACGATAGTATAGTATTCGATAGAGGTAGGAACGATTGAGGTGGAGGCGATAGACGTAGGAACGATAGAGGTGGAGGCTATAGAGTGGAAAATGGTAGTGGGGGAAGAGATAGAGGGATGAACGATAGTAGAGGTGGCGATAGAGGGAGGAACGATCGAGGTGGAGGCGATAGACGGAGAAACGATAGAGTTGGAGGCTATAGAGTGGAGAATGGTAGTGGGGGAAGCGATAGAGGGAGGAACGATAGTAGAGGATGCGATAGAGGGAGGAACGATCGAGGTGGAGGCGATAGACGGAGGAACGATAGAGGTGGAGGCTATAGAGTGGAGAATGGTAATGGGGGAAGCGATAGAATGAGGAACGATAGTAGAGGAGGCGATAGACGGAGGAACGATAAAGGTGGAGTCTATAGAGTGGAGAATTGTAGTGGGGGAAGAGATAGAGGGAGGAACGATAGTAGAAGAGGCGATGGAGGGAGATACGATCGAGGTGGAGGCGATAGACGGAGGAACGATAGAGGTGGAGGCTATAGAGTGGAGAATGTTTAGGGGGGAAGCGATAGAGGGAGGAACGATAGTAGAGGATTCGATAGAGGGAGGAACGATCGAGGTGGAGGCGATAGACGTAGGAACGATAGAGGTGGAGGCTATAGAGTGGAGAATGGTAGTGGGGGAAGCGATAGAGGGAGGAACGATAGTAGAGGATGCGACAGAGTGAGGAACGATCGAGGTGGAGGCGATAGACGGAGGAACGATAGAGGTGGAGGCTATAGAGTGGAAAATGGTAGTGGGGGAAGCGATAGAGGGAGGAACGATAGTAGAGGATGCGATAGAGGGAGGAACGATCGAGGTGGAGGCGATAGACGGAGGAACGATAGAGGTGGAGGGTATAGAGTGGAGAATGTTTAGGGGGGGAAGCGATAGAGGGAGGAACGATAGTAGAGGAGGCGATAGACGGAGGAACGATAGAGGTGCAGGCTATAGATTGGAGAATGGTAGTGGGGGAAGCGATAGAGGGAGGTACGATAGTAGAGAGGCGAAAGAGGGAGGAACGATCGAGGTGGAGGCGATAGACGGAGGAACGATAGAGGTGGAGGGTATAGAGTGGAGAATGGTAGTGGGGGAAGTGATAGAGGGAGGAACGATAGTAGAGGAGGCGATAGAGGGAGGAACGATAGAGGTGGAGGCTATAGAGTGGAGAAAGTTTAGGGGGGAAGCGATAGAGGGAGGAACGATAGTAGAGGATGCGATAGAATGAGGAACGATCGAGGTGGAGGCGATAGACGGAGGAACGATGGAGGTGGAGGCTATAGAGTGGAGAATGGTAATGGGGGAAGCGATAGAATGAGGAACGATAGCAGAGGAGGCGATAGAGGGAGGAACGAACGAGGTGGAGGCGATAGACGGAGGAACGATAGAGGTGGAGGCTATGGAGTGGAGAATGGTAGTGGGGGAAGAGATAGAGGGAGGAACGATAGTAGAGGAGGCGATAGATGGAGGAACGATCGAGGTGGAGGCGATAGACGGAGGAACGATAGAGTTGGAGGCTATAGAGTGGAGAATGGTAGTGGGGGAAGCGATAGAGGCAGGAACGATAGAGGTGGAGGCTATAGAGTAGAGAATGGTAGTGGAGGAAGAGATAGAGGGAGGAACGATAGTAGAGGAGGCGATAGAGGGAGGAACGATCGAGGTGGAGGCGATAGACCGAGGAACGATAGAGTTGGAGGCTATAGAGTGGAAAATGGTAGTGGGGGAAGCGATAGAGGGAGGAACGATAGTAGAGGATGCGATAGAGTGAGGAACGATCGAGGTGGAGGCGATAGACGGAGGAACGATAGAGGTGGAGGCTATAGAGTGGAAAATGGTAGTGGGGGAAGAGATAGAGGTATGAACGATAGTAGAGGAGGCGATAGAGGGAGGAACGATCGAGGTGGAGGCGATAGACGGAGGAAAGATAGAGGTGGAGGCTATAGAGTGGAGAATGGTAGTGGGGGAAGCGATAGATCGAGGAACGATAGTAGAGAATGCGATAGAGGGAGGAACGATCGAGGTGGAGGCGATAGACGGAGGAACGATAGAGGTGGAGGCTATAGTGTGGAGAATGGTAGTGGGGGATGCGATAGAGGGAGGAACCATAGTAGAGGATGCGATAGAGGGAGGAACGATTGAGGTGGAGGCGATAGACGGAGGAACGATAGAGGTGGAGGCTATAGAGTGGAGAATGGTAGTGGGGGAAGCGATAGAGGAGAAACGATAGTAGAGGATGCGATAGAGGGAAGAACGATCGAGGTGGAGGCGATAGACGGAGGAACGATAAAGGTGGAGGCTATAGAGTGGAGAATGGTAATGGGGGAAGCGATAGAATGAGAAACGATAGTAGAGGTGGCGATAGAGGGAGGAACGATCGAGGTGGAGGCGATAGACGGAGGAACGATAGAGGTGGAGGCTATAGAGTGGAGAATGTTTAGGGGGGAAGCGATAGAGGGAGGAACGATAGTAGAGGATGCGATAGAATGAGGAACGATCGAGGTGGAGGCGATAGACGGAGGAACGATAGAGGTGGAGGCTATAGAGTGGAGAATGGTAATGGGTGAAGCGATAGAATGAGGAACGATAGTAGAGGAGGCGATAGAGGGAGGAAAGAACGAGGTGGAGGCGATAGACGGAGGAACGATAGAGGTGGAGGCTATAGAGTGGAGAATGGTAGTGGGGGAAGAGATAGAGGGAGGAACGATAGTAGAGGAGGCGATAGAGGGAGGAACGATCGAGGTGGAGGCGATAGACGGAGAAACGATAGAGTTGGAGGCTATAGAGTGGAGAATGTTTAGTGGGGGAAGCGATAGAGGGAGGAACGATAGTAGAGGATGCGATAGAATGAGGAACGATCGAGGTGGAGGCGATAGACGGAGGAACGATAGAGGTGGAGGCTATAGAGTGGAGAATGGTAATGGGGGAAGCGATAGAATGAGGAACGATAGTAGAGGAGGCGATAGAATGAGGAACGATCGAGGTGGAGGCGATAGACGGAGGAACGATAGAGGTGGAGGCTATAGAGTGGAGAATGGTAATGGGGGAAGCGATAGAATGAGGAACGATAGTAGAGGAGGCGATAGAGGGAGGAACGATCGAGGTGGAGGCGATAGACGGAGGAACGATAGAGGTGGAGGCTATAGAGTGGAGAATGGTAGTGGGGGAAGCGATAGAGGGAGGAACGATAGTAGAGGAGGCGATAGAGTGAGGAACGATCGAGGTGGAGGCGATAGACGGAGGAACGATAGAGGTGGAGGCTATAGAGTGGAGAATGTTTAGTGGGGGAAGCGAGAGAGGGAGGAACGATAGTAGAGGATGCGATAGAATGAGGAACGATCGAGGTGGAGGCGATAGACGGAGGAACGATAGAGGTGGAGACTATAGAGTGGAGAATGGTAATGGGGGAAGCTATAGAATGAGGAACGATAGTAGAGGAGGCGATAGAGTGAGGAACGATCGAGGTGGAGGCGATAGACGGAGGAACGATAGAGGTGGAGGCTATAGAGTGGAGAATGTTTAGTGGGGGAAGCGATAGAGGGAGGAACGATAGTAGAGGATGCGATAGAATGAGGAACGATCGAGGTGGAGGCGATAGACGGAGGAACGATAGAGGTGGAGGCTATAGAGTGGAGAATGTTTAGGGGGGAAGCGATAGGGGGAGGAACGATAGTAGAGGATGCGATAGAATGAGGAACGATCGAGGTGGAGGCGATAGACGGAGGAACGGTAGAGGTGGAGGCTATAGAGTGGAGAATGGTAATGGGGGAAGCGATAGAATGAGGAACGATAGTAGAGGAGGCGATAGAGGGAGGAACGATCGAGGTGGAGGCGATAGACGGAGGAACGATAGAGGTGGAGGCTATAGAGTGGAGAATGGTAGTGGGGGAAGCGATAGAGGGAGGAACGATAGTAGAGGAGGCGATAGAGTGAGGAACGATCGAGGTGGAGGCGATAGACGGAGGAACGATAGAGGTGGAGACTATAGAGTGGAGAATGTTTAGTGGGGGATGCGATAGAGGGAGGAACGATAATAGAGGATGTGATAGAAGAAGGAACGATCGAGGTGGAGGCGATAGATGGAGGAACGATAGAGGTGGAGGCTATAGAGTGGAGAATGGTAATGGGGGAAGCGATAGAATGAGGAACGATAGTAGAGGAGGCGATAGAGTGAGGAACGAACGAGGTGGAGGCGATAGACGGAGGAACGATAAAGGTGGAGTCTATAGAGTGGAGAATTGTAGTGGGGGAAGAGATAGAGGGAGGAACGATAGTAGAAGAGGCGATGGAGGGAGAAACGATCGAGGTGGAGGCGATAGACGGAGGAACGATAGAGGTGGAGGCTATAGAGTGGAGAATGTTTAGGGGGGAAGCGATAGAGGGAGGAACGATAGTAGAGGATTCGATAGAGGGAGGAACGATTGAGGTGGAGGCGATAGACGTAGGAACGATAGAGGTGGAGGCTATAGAGTGGAGAATGGTAGTGGGGGAAGCGATAGAGTGAGGAACGATCGAGGTGGAGGCGATAGACGGAGGAACGATAGAGGTGGAGGCTATAGAGTGGAAAATGGTAGTGGGGGAAGCGATAGAGGGAGGAACGATAGTAGAGGATGCGATAGAGGGAGGAACGATCGAGGTGGAGGCGATAGACGGAGGAACGATAGAGGTGGAGGGTATAGAGTGGAGAATGTTTAGGGGGGGAAGCGATAGAGGGAGGAACGATAGTAGAGGAGGCGATAGACGGAGGAACGATAGAGGTGCAGGCTATAGATTGGAGAATGGTAGTGGGGGAAGCGATAGAGGGAGGAACGATAGAGGTGGAGGCTATAGAGTAGAGAATGGTAGTGGAGGAAGAGATAGAGGGAGGAACGATAGTAGAGGAGGCGATAGAGGGAGGAACGATCGAGGTGGAGGCGATAGACCGAGGAACGATAGAGTTGGAGGCTATAGAGTGGAGAATGGTAGTGGGGGAAGCGATAGAGGCAGGAACGATAGAGGTGGAGGCTATAGAGTAGAGAATGGTAGTGGAGGAAGAGATAGAGGGAGGAACGATAGTAGAGGAGGCGATAGAGGGAGGAACGATCGAGGTGGAGGCGATAGACCGAGGAACGATAGAGTTGGAGGCTATAGAGTGGAAAATGGTAGTGGGGGAAGCGATAGAGGGAGGAACGATAGTAGAGGATGCGATAGAGTGAGGAACGATCGAGGTGGAGGCGATAGACGGAGGAACGATAGAGGTGGAGGCTATAGAGTGGAAAATGGTAGTGGGGGAAGAGATAGAGGTATGAACGATAGTAGAGGAGGCGATAGAGGGAGGAACGATCGAGGTGGAGGCGATAGACGGAGGAAAGATAGAGGTGGAGGCTATAGAGTGGAGAATGGTAGTGGGGGAAGCGATAGAGGGAGGAACGATAGTAGAGAATGCGATAGAGGGAGGAACGATCGAGGTGGAGGCGATAGACGGAGGAACGATAGAGGTGGAGGCTATAGTGTGGAGAATGGTAGTGGGGGATGCGATAGTGGGAGGAACCATAGTAGAGGATGCGATAGAGGGAGGAACGATTGAGGTGGAGGCGATAGACGGAGGAACGATAGAGGTGGAGGCTATAGAGTGGAGAATGGTAGTGGGGGAAGCGATAGAGGAGAAACGATAGTAGAGGATGCGATAGAGGGAAGAACGATCGAGGTGGAGGCGATAGACGGAGGAACGATAGAGGTGGAGGCTATAGAGTGGAGAATGGTAATGGGGGAAGCGATAAAATGAGAAACGATAGTAGAGGTGGCGATAGAGGTAGGAACGATCGAGGTGGAGGCGATAGACGGAGGAACGATAGAGGTGGAGGTTATAGATTGGAGAATGTTTAGGGGGGAAGCGATAGAGGGAGGAACGATAGTAGAGGATGCGATAGAATGAGGAACGATCGAGGTGGAGGCGATAGACGGAGGAACGATAGAGGTGGAGGCTATAGAGTGGAGAAAGGTAATGGGGGAAGCGATAGAATGAGGAACGATAGTAGAGGAGGCGATAGAATGAGGAACGATCGAGGTGGAGGCGATAGACGGAGGAACGATAGAGGTGGAGGCTATAGAGTGGAGAATGGTAATGGGGGAAGCGATAGAATGAGGAACGATAGTAGAGGAGGCGATAGAGGGAGGAACGATCGAGGTGGAGGCGATAGACGGAGGAACGATAGAGGTGGAGGCTATAGAGTGGAGAATGGTAGTGGGGGAAGCGATAGAGGGAGGAACGATAGTAGAGGAGGCGATAGAGTGAGGAACGATCGAGGTGGAGGCGATAGACGGAGGAACGATAGAGGTGGAGGCTATAGAGTGGAGAATGTTTAGTGGGGGAAGCGAGAGAGGGAGGAACGATAGTAGAGGATGCGATAGAATGACGAACGATCGAGGTGGAGGCGATAGACGGAGGAACGATAGAGGTGGAGACTATAGAGTGGAGAATGGTAATGGGGGAAGCTATAGAATGAGGAACGATAGTAGAGGAGGCGATAGAGTGAGGAACGATCGAGGTGGAGGCGATAGACGGAGGAACGATAGAGGTGGAGGCTATAGAGTGGAGAATGTTTAGTGGGGGAAGCGATAGAGGGAGGAACGATAGTAGAGGATGCGATAGAATGAGGAACGATCGAGGTGGAGGCGATAGACGGAGGAACGATAGAGGTGGAGGCTATAGAGTGGTGAATGTTTAGGGGGGAAGCGATAGGGGGAGGAACGATAGTAGAGGATGCGATAGAATGAGTAACGATCGAGGTGGAGGCGATAGACGGAGGAACGATAGAGGTGGAGGCTATAGAGTGGAGAATGGTAATGGGGGAAGCGATAGAATGAGGAACGATAGTAGAGGAGGCGATAGAGGGAGGAACGATCGAGGTGGAGGCGATAGACGGAGGAACGATAGAGGTGGAGGCTATAGAGTGGAGAATGGTAGTGGGGGAAGCGATAGAGGGAGGAACGATAGTAGAGGAGGCGATAGAGTGAGGAACGATCGAGGTGGAGGCGATAGACGGAGGAACGATAGAGGTGGAGACTATAGAGTGGAGAATGTTTAGTGGGGGATGCGATAGAGGGAGGAACGATAGTAGAGGATGTGAAAGAAGAAGGAACGATCGAGGTGGAGGCGATAGATGGAGGAACGATAGAGGTGGAGGCTATAGAGTGGAGAATGGTAATGGGGGAAGCGATAGAATGAGGAACGATAGTAGAGGAGGCGATAGAGTGAGGAACGAACGAGGTGGAGGCGATAGACGGAGGAACGATAAAGGTGGAGTCTATAGAGTGGAGAATTGTAGTGGGGGAAGAGATAGAGGGAGGAACGATAGTAGAAGAGGCGATGGAGGGAGAAACGATCGAGGTGGAGGCGATAGACGGAGGAACGATAGAGGTGGAGGCTATAGAGTGGAGAATGTTTAGGGGGGAAGCGATAGAGGGAGGAACGATAGTAGAGGATTCGATAGAGGGAGGAACGATTGAGGTGGAGGCGATAGACGTAGGAACGATAGAGGTGGAGGCTATAGAGTGGAGAATGGTAGTGGGGGAAGCGATAGAGGGAGGAACGATAGTAGAGGATGCGATAGAGTGAGGAACGATCGAGGTGGAGGCGATAGACGGAGGAACGATAGAGGTGGAGGCTATAGAGTGGAAAATGGTAGTAGGGGAAGCGATAGAGGGAGGAACGATAGTAGAGGATGCGATAGAGGGAGGAACGATCGAGGTGGAGGCGATAGACGGAGGAACGATAGAGGTGGAGGGTATAGAGTGGAGAATGTTTAGGGGGGGAAGCGATAGAGGGAGAAACGATAGTAGAGGAGGCGATAGACGGAGGAACGATAGAGGTGCAGGCTATAGATTGGAGAATGGTAGTGGGGGAAGCGATAGAGGGAGGTACGATAGTAGAGAGGCGAAAGAGGGAGGAACGATCGAGGTGGAGGCGATAGACGGAGGAACGATAGAGGTGGAGGGTATAGAGTGGAGAATGGTAGTGGGGGAAGTGATAGAGGGAGGAACGATAGTAGAGGAGGCGATAGAGGGAGGAACGATAGAGGTGGAGGCTATAGAGTGGAGAATGTTTAGGGGGGAAGCGATAGAGGGAGGAACGATAGTAGAGGATGCGATAGAATGAGGAACGATCGAGGTGGAGGCGATAGACGGAGGAACGATGGAGGTGGAGGCTATAGAGTGGAGAATGGTAATGGGGGAAGCGATAGAATGAGGAACGATAGCAGAGGAGGCGATAGAGGGAGGAACGAACGAGGTGGAGGCGATAGACGGAGGAACGATAGAGGTGGAGGCTATGGAGTGGAGAATGGTAGTGGGGGAAGAGATAGATGGAGGAACGATAGTAGAGGAGGCGATAGATGGAGGAACGATCGAGGTGGAGGCGATAGACGGAGGAACGATAGAGTTGGAGGCTATAGAGTGGAAAATGGTAGTGGGGGAAGCGATAGAGGCAGGAACGATAGAGGTGGAGGCTATAGAGTAGAGAATGGTAGTGGAGGAAGAGATAGAGGGAGGAACGATAGTAGAGGAGGCGATAGAGGGAGGAACGATCGAGGTGGAGGCGATAGACCGAGGAACGATAGAGTTGGAGGCTATAGAGTGGAAAATGGTAGTGGGGGAAGCGATAGAGGGAGGAACGATAGTAGAGGATGCGATAGAGTGAGGAACGATCGAGGTGGAGGCGATAGACGGAGGAACGATAGAGGTGGAGGCTATAGAGTGGAAAATGGTAGTGGGGGAAGAGATAGAGGTATGAACGATAGTAGAGGAGGCGATAGAGGGAGGAACGATCGAGGTGGAGGCGATAGACGGAGGAAAGATAGAGGTGGAGGCTATAGAGTGGAGAATGGTAGTGGGGGAAGCGATAGATCGAGGAACGATAGTAGAGAATGCGATAGAGGGAGGAACGATCGAGGTGGAGGCGATAGACGGAGGAACGATAGAGGTGGAGGCTATAGTGTGGAGAATGGTAGTGGGGGATGCGATAGAGGGAGGAACCATAGTAGAGGATGCGATAGAGGGAGGAACGATTGAGGTGGAGGCGATAGACGGAGGAACGATAGAGGTGGAGGCTATAGAGTGGAGAATGGTAGTGGGGGAAGCGATAGAGGAGAAACGATAGTAGAGGATGCGATAGAGGGAAGAACGATCGAGGTGGAGGAGATAGACGGAGGAACGATAAAGGTGGAGGCTATAGAGTGGAGAATGGTAATGGGGGAAGCGATAGAATGAGAAACGATAGTAGAGGTGGCGATAGAGGGAGGAACGATCGAGGTGGAGGCGATAGACGGAGGAACGATAGAGGTGGAGGCTATAGAGTGGAGAATGTTTAGGGGGGAAGCGATAGAGGGAGGAACGATAGTAGAGGATGCGATAGAATGAGGAACGATCGAGGTGGAGGCGATAGACGGAGGAACGATAGAGGTGGAGGCTATAGAGTGGAGAATGGTAATGGGTGAAGCGATAGAGGGAGGAAAGATAGTAGAGGAGGCGATAGAGTGAGGAACGATCGAGGTGGAGGCGATAGACGGAGGAATGATAGAGGTGGAGGCTATAGAGTGGAGAATGTTTAGTGGGGGAAGCGAGAGAGGGAGGAACGATAGTAGAGGATGCGATAGAATGAGGAACGATCGAGGTGGAGGCGATAGACGGAGGAACGATAGAGGTGGAGACTAAAGAGTGGAGAATGGTAATGGGGGAAGCGATAGAATGAGGAACGATAGTAGAGGAGGCGATAGAGTGAGGAACGATCGAGGTGGAGGCGATAGACGGAGGAACGATAGAGGTGGAGGCTATAGAGTGGAGAATGTTTAGTGGGGGAAGCGATAGAGGGAGGAACGATAGTAGAGGATGCGATAGAATGAGGAACGATCGAGGTGGAGGCGATAGACGGAGGAACGATAGAGGTGGAGGCTATAGAGTGGAGAATGGTAATGGGGGAAGCGATAGAATGAGGAACGATAGTAGAGGAGGCGATAGAATGAGGAACAATCGAGGTGGAGGCGATAGACGGAGGAACGATAGAGGTGGAGGCTATAGAGTGGAAAATGGTAGTGGGGGAAGAGATAGAGGGATGAACGATAGTAGTGGTGGCGATAGAGGGAGGAACGATCGAGGTGGAGGCGACAGACGGAGGAACGATAGAGGTGGAGGCTATAGAGTGGAGAATGGTAGTGGGGGAAGAGATAGAGGGAGGAACGATAATAGAGGAGGCGATAGAGGGAGGAACGATAGAGTTGGAGGCTATAGAGTGGAGAATGGTAGTGGGGGAAGCGATAGAGGGAGGAACGATAGTATAGTATTCGATAGAGCTAGGAACGATTGAGGTGGAGGCGATAGACGTAGGAACGATAGAAGTGGAGGCTATAGAGTGGAAAATGGTAGTGGGGGAAGAGATAGAGGGATGAACGATAGTAGAGGTGGCGATAGAGGGAGGAACGATCGAGGTGGAGGCGATAGACGGAGAAACGATAGAGTTGGAGGCTATAGAGTGGAGAATGGTAGTGGGGGAAGCGATAGAGGGAGGAACGATAGTAGAGGATGCGATAGAGGAAGGAACGATCGAGGTGGAGGCGATAGACGGAGGAACGATAGAGGTGGAGGCTATAGAGTGGAGAATGTTTAGTGGGGGAAGCGATAGAGGGAGGAACGATAGTAGAGGTTGCGATAGAGGGAGGAACGATCGAGGTGGAGGCGATAGACGGAGGAACGATAGAGGTGGAGGCTATAGAGTGGAGAATGGTAGTGGGGGAAGAGATAGAGGGAGGAACGATAATAGAGGAGGCGATAGAGGGAGGAACGATCGAGGTGGAGTCGATAGACGGAGGAACGATAGAGTTGGAGGCTATAGAGTGGAGAATGGTAGTGGGGGAAGCGATAGAGGGAGGAACGATAGTATAGTATTCGATAGAGGTAGGAACGATTGAGGTGGAGGCGATAGACGTAGGAACGATAGAGGTGGAGGCTATAGAGTGGAAAATGGTAGTGGGGGAAGAGATAGAGGGATGAACGATAGTAGAGGTGGCGATAGAGGGAGGAACGATCGAGGTGGAGGCGATAGACGGAGAAACGATAGAGTTGGAGGCTATAGAGTGGAGAATGGTAGTGGGGGAAGCGATAGAGGGAGGAACGATAGTAGAGGATGCGATAGAGGGAGGAACGATCGAGGTGGAGGCGATAGACGGAGGAACGATAGAGGTGGAGGCTATAGAGTGGAGAATGGTAATGGGGGAAGCGATAGAATGAGGAACGATAGTAGAGGAGGCGATACAGTGAGGAACGAACGAGGTGGAGGCGATAGACGGAGGAACGATAAAGGTGGAGTCTATAGAGTGGAGAATTGTAGTGGGGGAAGAGATAGAGGGAGGAACGATAGTAGAAGAGGCGATGGAGGGAGATACGATCGAGGTGGAGGCGATAGACGGAGGAACGATAGAGGTGGAGGCTATAGAGTGGAGAATGTTTAGGGGGGAAGCGATAGAGGGAGGAACGATAGTAGAGGATTCGATAGAGGGAGGAACGATCGAGGTGGAGGCGATAGACGTAGGAACGATAGAGGTGGAGGCTATAGAGTGGAGAATGGTAGTGGGGGAAGCGATAGAGGGAGGAACGATAGTAGAGGATGCGACAGAGTGAGGAACGATCGAGGTGGAGGCGATAGACGGAGGAACGATAGAGGTGGAGGCTATAGAGTGGAAAATGGTAGTGGGGGAAGCGATAGAGGGAGGAACGATAGTAGAGGATGCGATAGAGGGAGGAACGATCGAGGTGGAGGCGATAGACGGAGGAACGATAGAGGTGGAGGCTATAGAGTGGAGAATGGTAGTGGGGGAAGCGATAGAGGGAGGAACGATAGTAGAGGATGCGATAGAGGGAGGAACGATCGAGGTGGAGGCGATAGACGGAGGAACGATAGAGGTGGAGGCTATAGAGTGGAGAATGTTTAGTGGGGGAAGCGATAGAGGGAGGAACGATAGTAGAGGATGCGATAGAATGAGGAACGATCGAGGTGGATGCGATAGACGGAGGAACGATAGAGGTGGAGGCTATAGAGTGGAGAATGGTAATGGGGGAAGCGATAGAATGAGGAACGATAGTAGAGGATTCGATAGAGGGAGGAACGATTGAGGTGGAGGCGATAGACGTAGGAACGATAGAGGTGGAGGCTATAGAGTGGAGAATGGTAGTGGGGGAAGCGATAGAGTGAGGAACGATCGAGGTGGAGGCGATAGACGGAGGAACGATAGAGGTGGAGGCTATAGAGTGGAAAATGGTAGTGGCGGAAGCGATAGAGGGAGGAACGATAGTAGAGGATGCGATAGAGGGAGGAACGATCGAGGTGGAGGCGATAGACGGAGGAACGATAGAGGTGGAGGGTATAGAGTGGAGAATGTTTAGGGGGGGAAGCGATAGAGGGAGGAACGATAGTAGAGGAGGCGATAGACGGAGGAACGATAGAGGTGCAGGCTATAGATTGGAGAATGGTAGTGGGGGAAGCGATAGAGGGAGGAACGATAGAGGTGGAGGCTATAGAGTAGAGAATGGTAGTGGAGGAAGAGATAGAGGGAGGAACGATAGTAGAGGAGGCGATAGAGGGAGGAACGATCGAGGTGGAGGCGATAGACCGAGGAACGATAGAGTTGGAGGCTATAGAGTGGAGAATGGTAGTGGGGGAAGCGATAGAGGCAGGAACGATAGAGGTGGAGGCTATAGAGTAGAGAATGGTAGTGGAGGAAGAGATAGAGGGAGGAACGATAGTAGAGGAGGCGATAGAGGGAGGAACGATCGAGGTGGAGGCGATAGACCGAGGAACGATAGAGTTGGAGGCTATAGAGTGGAAAATGGTAGTGGGGGAAGCGATAGAGGGAGGAACGATAGTAGAGGATGCGATAGAGTGAGGAACGATCGAGGTGGAGGCGATAGACGGAGGAACGATAGAGGTGGAGGCTATAGAGTGGAAAATGGTAGTGGGGGAAGAGATAGAGGTATGAACGATAGTAGAGGAGGCGATAGAGGGAGGAACGATCGAGGTGGAGGCGATAGACGGAGGAAAGATAGAGGTGGAGGCTATAGAGTGGAGAATGGTAGTGGGGGAAGCGATAGAGGGAGGAACGATAGTAGAGAATGCGATAGAGGGAGGAACGATCGAGGTGGAGGCGATAGACGGAGGAACGATAGAGGTGGAGGCTATAGTGTGGAGAATGGTAGTGGGGGATGCGATAGTGGGAGGAACCATAGTAGAGGATGCGATAGAGGGAGGAACGATTGAGGTGGAGGCGATAGACGGAGGAACGATAGAGGTGGAGGCTATAGAGTGGAGAATGGTAGTGGGGGAAGCGATAGAGGAGAAACGATAGTAGAGGATGCGATAGAGGGAAGAACGATCGAGGTGGAGGCGATAGACGGAGGAACGATAGAGGTGGAGGCTATAGAGTGGAGAATGGTAATGGGGGAAGCGATAAAATGAGAAACGATAGTAGAGGTGGCGATAGAGGTAGGAACGATCGAGGTGGAGGCGATAGACGGAGGAACGATAGAGGTGGAGGTTATAGATTGGAGAATGTTTAGGGGGGAAGCGATAGAGGGAGGAACGATAGTAGAGGATGCGATAGAATGAGGAACGATCGAGGTGGAGGCGATAGACGGAGGAACGATAGAGGTGGAGGCTATAGAGTGGAGAAAGGTAATGGGGGAAGCGATAGAATGAGGAACGATAGTAGAGGAGGCGATAGAATGAGGAACGATCGAGGTGGAGGCGATAGACGGAGGAACGATAGAGGTGGAGGCTATAGAGTGGAGAATGGTAATGGGGGAAGCGATAGAATGAGGAACGATAGTAGAGGAGGCGATAGAGGGAGGAACGATCGAGGTGGAGGCGATAGACGGAGGAACGATAGAGGTGGAGGCTATAGAGTGGAGAATGGTAGTGGGGGAAGCGATAGAGGGAGGAACGATAGTAGAGGAGGCGATAGAGTGAGGAACGATCGAGGTGGAGGCGATAGACGGAGGAACGATAGAGGTGGAGGCTATAGAGTGGAGAATGTTTAGTGGGGGAAGCGAGAGAGGGAGGAACGATAGTAGAGGATGCGATAGAATGACGAACGATCGAGGTGGAGGCGATAGACGGAGGAACGATAGAGGTGGAGACTATAGAGTGGAGAATGGTAATGGGGGAAGCTATAGAATGAGGAACGATAGTAGAGGAGGCGATAGAGTGAGGAACGATCGAGGTGGAGGCGATAGACGGAGGAACGATAGAGGTGGAGGCTATAGAGTGGAGAATGTTTAGTGGGGGAAGCGATAGAGGGAGGAACGATAGTAGAGGATGCGATAGAATGAGGAACGATCGAGGTGGAGGCGATAGACGGAGGAACGATAGAGGTGGAGGCTATAGAGTGGAGAATGTTTAGGGGGGAAGCGATAGGGGGAGGAACGATAGTAGAGGATGCGATAGAATGAGTAACGATCGAGGTGGAGGCGATAGACGGAGGAACGATAGAGGTGGAGGCTATAGAGTGGAGAATGGTAATGGGGGAAGCGATAGAATGAGGAACGATAGTAGAGGAGGCGATAGAGGGAGGAACGATCGAGGTGGAGGCGATAGACGGAGGAACGATAGAGGTGGAGGCTATAGAGTGGAGAATGGTAGTGGGGGAAGCGATAGAGGGAGGAACGATAGTAGAGGAGGCGATAGAGTGAGGAACGATCGAGGTGGAGGCGATAGACGGAGGAACGATAGAGGTGGAGACTATAGAGTGGAGAATGTTTAGTGGGGGATGCGATAGAGGGAGGAACGATAGTAGAGGATGTGAAAGAAGAAGGAACGATCGAGGTGGAGGCGATAGATGGAGGAACGATAGAGGTGGAGGCTATAGAGTGGAGAATGGTAATGGGGGAAGCGATAGAATGAGGAACGATAGTAGAGGAGGCGATAGAGTGAGGAACGAACGAGGTGGAGGCGATAGACGGAGGAACGATAAAGGTGGAGTCTATAGAGTGGAGAATTGTAGTGGGGGAAGAGATAGAGGGAGGAACGATAGTAGAAGAGGCGATGGAGGGAGAAACGATCGAGGTGGAGGCGATAGACGGAGGAACGATAGAGGTGGAGGCTATAGAGTGGAGAATGTTTAGGGGGGAAGCGATAGAGGGAGGAACGATAGTAGAGGATTCGATAGAGGGAGGAACGATTGAGGTGGAGGCGATAGACGTAGGAACGATAGAGGTGGAGGCTATAGAGTGGAGAATGGTAGTGGGGGAAGCGATAGAGGGAGGAACGATAGTAGAGGATGCGATAGAGTGAGGAACGATCGAGGTGGAGGCGATAGACGGAGGAACGATAGAGGTGGAGGCTATAGAGTGGAAAATGGTAGTAGGGGAAGCGATAGAGGGAGGAACGATAGTAGAGGATGCGATAGAGGGAGGAACGATCGAGGTGGAGGCGATAGACGGAGGAACGATAGAGGTGGAGGGTATAGAGTGGAGAATGTTTAGGGGGGGAAGCGATAGAGGGAGAAACGATAGTAGAGGAGGCGATAGACGGAGGAACGATAGAGGTGCAGGCTATAGATTGGAGAATGGTAGTGGGGGAAGCGATAGAGGGAGGTACGATAGTAGAGAGGCGAAAGAGGGAGGAACGATCGAGGTGGAGGCGATAGACGGAGGAACGATAGAGGTGGAGGGTATAGAGTGGAGAATGGTAGTGGGGGAAGTGATAGAGGGAGGAACGATAGTAGAGGAGGCGATAGAGGGAGGAACGATAGAGGTGGAGGCTATAGAGTGGAGAATGTTTAGGGGGGAAGCGATAGAGGGAGGAACGATAGTAGAGGATGCGATAGAATGAGGAACGATCGAGGTGGAGGCGATAGACGGAGGAACGATGGAGGTGGAGGCTATAGAGTGGAGAATGGTAATGGGGGAAGCGATAGAATGAGGAACGATAGCAGAGGAGGCGATAGAGGGAGGAACGAACGAGGTGGAGGCGATAGACGGAGGAACGATAGAGGTGGAGGCTATGGAGTGGAGAATGGTAGTGGGGGAAGAGATAGATGGAGGAACGATAGTAGAGGAGGCGATAGATGGAGGAACGATCGAGGTGGAGGCGATAGACGGAGGAACGATAGAGTTGGAGGCTATAGAGTGGAAAATGGTAGTGGGGGAAGCGATAGAGGCAGGAACGATAGAGGTGGAGGCTATAGAGTAGAGAATGGTAGTGGAGGAAGAGATAGAGGGAGGAACGATAGTAGAGGAGGCGATAGAGGGAGGAACGATCGAGGTGGAGGCGATAGACCGAGGAACGATAGAGTTGGAGGCTATAGAGTGGAAAATGGTAGTGGGGGAAGCGATAGAGGGAGGAACGATAGTAGAGGATGCGATAGAGTGAGGAACGATCGAGGTGGAGGCGATAGACGGAGGAACGATAGAGGTGGAGGCTATAGAGTGGAAAATGGTAGTGGGGGAAGAGATAGAGGTATGAACGATAGTAGAGGAGGCGATAGAGGGAGGAACGATCGAGGTGGAGGCGATAGACGGAGGAAAGATAGAGGTGGAGGCTATAGAGTGGAGAATGGTAGTGGGGGAAGCGATAGAGGGAGGAACGATAGTAGAGAATGCGATAGAGGGAGGAACGATCGAGGTGGAGGCGATAGACGGAGGAACGATAGAGGTGGAGGCTATAGTGTGGAGAATGGTAGTGGGGGATGCGATAGTGGGAGGAACCATAGTAGAGGATGCGATAGAGGGAGGAACGATTGAGGTGGAGGCGATAGACGGAGGAACGATAGAGGTGGAGGCTATAGAGTGGAGAATGGTAGTGGGGGAAGCGATAGAGGAGAAACGATAGTAGAGGATGCGATAGAGGGAAGAACGATCGAGGTGGAGGCGATAGACGGAGGAACGATAGAGGTGGAGGCTATAGAGTGGAGAATGGTAATGGGGGAAGCGATAGAATGAGAAACGATAGTAGAGGTGGCGATAGAGGTAGGAACGATCGAGGTGGAGGCGATAGACGGAGAAACGATAGAGGTGGAGGCTATAGAGTGGAGAATGTTTAGGGGGGAAGCGATAGAGGGAGGAACGATAGTAGAGGATGCGATAGAATGAGGAACGATCGAGGTGGAGGCGATAGACGGAGGAACGATAGAGGTGGAGGCTATAGAGTGGAGAATGGTAATGGGTGAAGCGATAGATTGAGGAACGATAGTAGAGGAGGCGATAGAGGGAGAAACGATCGATGTGGAGGCGATAGACGGAGGAACGATAGAGGTGGAGGCTATAGAGTGGAGAATGGTAGTGGGGGAAGCGATAGAGGGAGGAACGATAGTAGAGGATGCGATAGAGGGAGGAACGATCGAGGTGGAGGCGATAGACGGAGGAACGATAGAGGTGGAGGCTATAGAGTGGAGAATGTTTAGTGGGGGAAGCGATAGAGGGAGGAACGATAGTAGAGGATGCGATAGAATGAGGAACGATCGAGGTGGATGCGATAGACGGAGGAACGATAGAGGTGGAGGCTATAGAGTGGAGAATGGTAATGGGGGAAGCGATAGAATGAGGAACGATAGTAGAGGAGGCGATAGAATGAGGAACGATCGAGGAGGAGGCGATAGACGGAGGAACGATAGAGGTGGAGCCTATAGAGTGGAGAATGGTAATGGGGGAAGCGATAGAATGAGGAACGATAGTAGAGGAGGCGATAGAGGGAGGAACGATCGAGGTGGAGGCGATAGACGGAGGAACGATAGAGGTGGAGGCTATAGAGTGGAGAATGTTTAGTGGGGGAAGCGAGAGAGGGAGGAACGATAGTAGAGGATGCGATAGAATGAGGAACGATCGAGGTGGAGGCGATAGACGGAGGAACGATAGAGGTGGAGACTAAAGAGTGGAGAATGGTAATGGGGGAAGCGATAGAATGAGGAACGATAGTAGAGGAGGCGATAGAGTGAGGAACGATCGAGGTGGAGGCGATAGACGGAGGAACGATAGAGGTGGAGGCTATAGAGTGGAGAATGTTTAGTGGGGGAAGCGATAGAGGGAGGAACGATAGTAGAGGATGCGATAGAATGAGGAACGATCGAGGTGGAGGCGATAGACGGAGGAACGATAGAGGTGGAGGCTATAGAGTGGAGAATGGTAATGGGGGAAGCGATAGAATGAGGAACGATAGTAGAGGAGGCGATAGAATGAGGAACAATCGAGGTGGAGGCGATAGACGGAGGAACGATAGAGGTGGAGGCTATAGAGTGGAAAATGGTAGTGGGGGAAGAGATAGAGGGATGAACGATAGTAGAGGTGGCGATAGAGGGAGGAACGATCGAGGTGGAGGCGACAGACGGAGGAACGATAGAGGTGGAGGCTATAGAGTGGAGAATGGTAGTGGGGGAAGAGATAGAGGGAGGAACGATAATAGAGGAGGCGATAGAGGGAGGAACGATAGAGTTGGAGGCTATAGAGTGGAGAATGGTAGTGGGGGAAGCGATAGAGGGAGGAACGATAGTATAGTATTCGATAGAGCTAGGAACGATTGAGGTGGAGGCGATAGACGTAGGATCGATAGAGGTGGAGGCTATAGAGTGGAAAATGGTAGTGGGGGAAGAGATAGAGGGATGAACGATAGTAGAGGTGGCGATAGAGGGAGGAACGATCGAGGTGGAGGCGATAGACGGAGAAACGATAGAGTTGGAGGCTATAGAGTGGAGAATGGTAGTGGGGGAAGCGATAGAGGGAGGAACGATAGTAGAGGATGCGATAGAGGGAGGAACGATCGAGGTGGAGGCGATAGACGGAGGAACGATAGAGGTGGAGGCTATAGAGTGGAGAATGTTTAGTGGGGGAAGCGATAGAGGGAGGAACGATAGTAGAGGTTGCGATAGAGGGAGGAACGATCGAGGTGGAGGCGATAGACGGAGGAACGATAGAGGTGGAGGCTATAGAGTGGAGAATGGTAGTGGGGGAAGAGATAGAGGGAGGAACGATAATAGAGGAGGCGATAGAGGGAGGAACGATCGAGGTGGAGTCGATAGACGGAGGAACGATAGAGTTGGAGGCTATAGAGTGGAGAATGGTAGTGGGGGAAGCGATAGAGGGAGGAACGATAGTATAGTATTCGATAGAGGTAGGAACGATTGAGGTGGAGGCGATAGACGTAGGAACGATAGAGGTGGAGGCTATAGAGTGGAAAATGGTAGTGGGGGAAGAGATAGAGGGATGAACGATAGTAGAGTTGGCGATAGAGGGAGGAACGATCGAGGTGGAGGCGATAGACGGAGAAACGATAGAGGTGCAGGCTATAGATTGGAGAATGGTAGTGGGGGAAGCGATAGAGGGAGGTACGATAGTAGAGAGGCGAAAGAGGGAGGAACGATCGAGGTGGAGGCGATAGACGGAGGAACGATAGAGGTGGAGGGTATAGAGTGGAGAATGGTAGTGGGGGAAGTGATAGAGGGAGGAACGATAGTAGAGGAGGCGATAGAGGGAGGAACGATAGAGGTGGAGGCTATAGAGTGGAGAATGTTTAGGGGGGAAGCGATAGAGGGAGGAACGATAGTAGAGGATGCGATAGAATGAGGAACGATCGAGGTGGAGGCGATAGACGGAGGAACGATGGAGGTGGAGGCTATAGAGTGGAGAATGGTAATGGGGGAAGCGATAGAATGAGGAACGATAGCAGAGGAGGCGATAGAGGGAGGAACGAACGAGGTGGAGGCGATAGACGGAGGAACGATAGAGGTGGAGGCTATGGAGTGGAGAATGGTAGTGGGGGAAAAGATAGATGGAGGAACGATAGTAGAGGAGGCGATAGAGGGAGGAACGATCGAGGTGGAGGCGATAGACCGAGGAACGATAGAGTTGGAGGCTATAGAGTGGAAAATGGTAGTGGGGGAAGCGATAGAGGGAGGAACGATAGTAGAGGATGCGATAGAGTGAGGAACGATCGAGGTGGAGGCGATAGACGGAGGAACGATACAGGTGGAGGCTATAGAGTGGAAAATGGTAGTGGGGGAAGAGATAGAGGTATGAACGATAGTAGAGGAGGCGATAGAGGGAGGAACGATCGAGGTGGAGGCGATAGACGGAGGAAAGATAGAGGTGGAGGCTATAGAGTGGAGAATGGTAGTGGGGGAAGCGATAGAGGGAGGAACGATAGTAGAGAATGCGATAGAGGGAGGAACGATCGAGGTGGAGGCGATAGACGGAGGAACGATAGAGGTGGAGGCTATAGTGTGGAGAATGGTAGTGGGGGATGCGATAGTGGGAGGAACCATAGTAGAGGATGCGATAGAGGGAGGAACGATTGAGGTGGAGGCGATAGACGGAGGAACGATAGAGGTGGAGGCTATAGAGTGGAGAATGGTAGTGGGGGAAGCGATAGAGGAGAAACGATAGTAGAGGATGCGATAGAGGGAAGAACGATCGAGGTGGAGGCGATAGACGGAGGAACGATAGAGGTGGAGGCTATAGAGTGGAGAATGGTAATGGGGGAAGCGATAGAATGAGAAACGATAGTAGAGGTGGCGATAGAGGTAGGAACGATCGAGGTGGAGGCGATAGACGGAGAAACGATAGAGGTGGAGGCTATAGAGTGGAGAATGTTTAGGGGGGAAGCGATAGAGGGAGGAACGATAGTAGAGGATGCGATAGAATGAGGAACGATCGAGGTGGAGGCGATAGACGGAGGAACGATAGAGGTGGAGGCTATAGAGTGGAGAATGGTAATGGGTGAAGCGATAGATTGAGGAACGATAGTAGAGGAGGCGATAGAGGGAGAAACGATCGATGTGGAGGCGATAGACGGAGGAACGATAGAGGTGGAGGCTATAGAGTGGAGAATGGTAGTGGGGGAAGAGATAGAGGGAGGAACGATAGTAGAGGAGGCTATAGAGGGAGGAACGATCGAGGTGGAGGCGATAGACGGAGGAACGATAGAGTTGGAGGCTATAGAGTGGAGAATGGTAGTGGGGGAAGCGATAGAGGGAGGAACGATAGTAGAGGATGCGATAGAGGGAGGAACGATCGAGGTGGAGGCGATAGACGGAGGAACGATAGAGGTGGAGGCTATAGAGTGGAGAATGTTTAGTGGGGGAAGCGATAGAGGGAGGAACGATAGTAGAGGATGCGATAGAATGAGGAACGATCGAGGTGGAGGCGATAGACGGAGGAACGATAGAGGTGGAGGCTATAGAGTGGAGAATGGTAATGGGGGAAGCGATAGAATGAGGAACGATAGTAGAGGAGGCGATAGAATGAGGAACGATCGAGGAGGAGGCGATAGACGGAGGAACGATAGAGGTGGAGCCTATAGAGTGGAGAATGGTAATGGGGGAAGCGATAGAATGAGGAACGATAGTAGAGGAGGCGATAGAGGGAGGAACGATCGAGGTGGAGGCGATAGACGGAGGAACGATAGAGGTGGAGGCTATAGAGTGGAGAATGGTAGTGGGGGAAGCGATAGAGGGAGGAAAGATAGTAGAGGAGGCGATAGAGTGAGGAACGATCGAGGTGGAGGCGATAGACGGAGGAATGATAGAGGTGGAGGCTATAGAGTGGAGAATGTTTAGTGGGGGAAGCGAGAGAGGGAGGAACGATAGTAGAGGATGCGATAGAATGAGGAACGATCGAGGTGGAGGCGATAGACGGAGGAACGATAGAGGTGGAGGCTATAGAGTGGAGAATGTTTAGTGGGGGAAGCGATAGAGGGAGGAACGATAGTAGAGGATGCGATAGAATGAGGAACGATCGAGGTGGAGGCGATAGACGGAGGAACGATAGAGGTGGAGGCTATAGAGTGGAGAATGGTAATGGGGGAAGCGATAGAATGAGGAACGATAGTAGAGGAGGCGATAGAATGAGGAACAATCGAGGTGGAGGCGATAGACGGAGGAACGATAGAGGTGGAGGCTATAGAGTGGAAAATGGTAGTGGGGGAAGAGATAGAGGGATGAACGATAGTAGAGGTGGCGATAGAGGGAGGAACGATCGAGGTGGAGGCGACAGACGGAGGAACGATAGAGGTGGAGGCTATAGAGTGGAGAATGGTAGTGGGGGAAGAGATAGAGGGAGGAACGATAATAGAGGAGGCGATAGAGGGAGGAACGATAGAGTTGGAGGCTATAGAGTGGAGAATGGTAGTGGGGGAAGCGATAGAGGGAGGAACGATAGTATAGTATTCGATAGAGCTAGGAACGATTGAGGTGGAGGCGATAGACGTAGGAACGATAGAAGTGGAGGCTATAGAGTGGAAAATGGTAGTGGGGGAAGAGATAGAGGGATGAACGATAGTAGAGGTGGCGATAGAGGGAGGAACGATCGAGGTGGAGGCGATAGACGGAGAAACGATAGAGTTGGAGGCTATAGAGTGGAGAATGGTAGTGGGGGAAGCGATAGAGGGAGGAACGATAGTAGAGGATGCGATAGAGGAAGGAACGATCGAGGTGGAGGCGATAGACGGAGGAACGATAGAGGTGGAGGCTATAGAGTGGAGAATGTTTAGTGGGGGAAGCGATAGAGGGAGGAACGATAGTAGAGGTTGCGATAGAGGGAGGAACGATCGAGGTGGAGGCGATAGACGGAGGAACGATAGAGGTGGAGGCTATAGAGTGGAGAATGGTAGTGGGGGAAGAGATAGAGGGAGGAACGATAATAGAGGAGGCGATAGAGGGAGGAACGATCGAGGTGGAGTCGATAGACGGAGGAACGATAGAGTTGGAGGCTATAGAGTGGAGAATGGTAGTGGGGGAAGCGATAGAGGGAGGAACGATAGTATAGTATTCGATAGAGGTAGGAACGATTGAGGTGGAGGCGATAGACGTAGGAACGATAGAAGTGGAGGCTATAGAGTGGAAAATGGTAGTGGGGGAAGAGATAGAGGGATGAACGATAGTAGAGGTGGCGATAGAGGGAGGAACGATCGAGGTGGAGGCGATAGACGGAGAAACGATAGAGTTGGAGGCTATAGAGTGGAGAATGGTAGTGGGGGAAGCGATAGAGGGAGGAACGATAGTAGAGGATGCGATAGAGGGAGGAACGATCGAGGTGGAGGCGATAGACGGAGGAACGATAGAGGTGGAGGCTATAGAGTGGAGAATGTTTAGTGGGGGAAGCGATAGAGGGAGGAACGATAGTAGAGGATGCGATAGAATGAGGAACGATCGAGGTGGAGGTGATAGACGGAGGAACGATAGAGGTGGAGGCTATAGAGTGGAGAATGGTAATGGGGGAAGCGATAGAATGAGGAACGATAGTAGAGGAGGCGATAGAATGAGGAACGATCGAGGTGGAGGCGATAGACGGAGGAACGATAGAGGTGGAAGCTATAGAGTGGAAAATGGTAATGGGGGAAGCGATAGAATGAGGAACGATAGTAGAGGAGGCGATAGAGGGAGGAACGATCGAGGTGGAGGCGATAGACGGAGGAACGATAGAGGTGGAGGCTATAGAGTGGAGAATGGTAGTGGGGGAAGCGATAGAGGGAGGAACGATAGTAGAGGAGGCGATAGAGTGAGGAACGATCGAGGTGGAGGCGATAGACGGAGGAACGATAGAGGTGGAGGCTATAGAGTGGAGAATGTTTAGGGGGGAAGCGATAGGGGGAGGAACGATAGTAGAGGATGCGATAGAATGAGGAACGATCGAGGTGGAGGCGATAGACGGAGGAACGATAGAGGTGGAGGCTATAGAGTGGAGAATGGTAATGGGGGAAGCGATAGAATGAGGAACGATAGTAGAGGAGGCGATAGAGGGAGGAACGATCGAGGTGGAGGCGATAGACGGAGGAACGATAGAGGTGGAGGCTATAGAGTGGAGAATGGTAGTGGGGGACGCGATAGAGGGAGGAACGATAGTAGAGGAGGCGATAGAGTGAGGAACGATCGAGGTGGAGGCGATAGACGGAGGAATGATAGAGGTGGAGACTATAGAGTGGAGAATGTTTAGTGGGGGAAGCGATAGAGGGAGGAACGATAGTAGAGGATGTGATAGAAGAAGGAACGATCGAGGTGGAGGCGATAGATGGAGGAACGATAGAGGTGGAGGCTATAGAGTGGAGAATGGTAATGGGGGAAGCGATAGAATGAGGAACGATAGTAGAGGAGGCGATAGAGTGAGGAACGAACGAGGTGGAGGCGATAGACGGAGGAACGATAAAGGTGGAGTCTATAGAGTGGAGAATTGTAGTGGGGGAAGAGATAGAGGGAGGAACGATAGTAGAAGAGGCGATGGAGGGAGAAACGATCGAGGTGGAGGCGATAGACGGAGGAACGATAGAGGTGGAGGCTATAGAGTGGAGAATGTTTAGGGGGGAAGCGATAGAGGGAGGAACGATAGTAGAGGATTCGATAGAGGGAGGAACGGTTGAGGTGGAGGCGATAGACGTAGGAACGATAGAGGTGGAGGCTATAGAGTGGAGAATGGTAGTGGGGGAAGCGATAGAGGGAGGAACGATAGTAGAGGATGCGATAGAGTGAGGAACGATCGAGGTGGAGGCGATAGACGGAGGAACGATAGAGGTGGAGGCTATAGAGTGGAAAATGGTAGTGGGGGAAGCGATAGAGGGAGGAACGATAGTAGAGGATGCTATAGAGGGAGGAACGATCGAGGTGGAGGCGATAGACGGAGGAACGATAGAGGTGGAGGGTATAGAGTGGAGAATGTTTAGGGGGGGAAGCGATAGAGGGAGGAACGATAGTAGAGGAGGCGATAGACGGAGGAACGATAGAGGTGCAGGCTATAGATTGGAGAATGGTAGTGGGGGAAGCGATAGAGGGAGGTACGATAGTAGAGAGGCGAAAGAGGGAGGAACGATCGAGGTGGAGGCGATAGACGGAGGAACGATAGAGGTGGAGGGTATAGAGTGGAGAATGGTAGTGGGGGAAGTAATAGAGGGAGGAACGATAGTAGAGGAGGCGATAGAGGGAGGAACGATAGAGGTGGAGGCTATAGAGTGGAGAATGTTTAGGGGGGAAGCGATAGAGGGAGGAACGATAGTAGAGGATGCGATAGAATGAGGAACGATCGAGGTGGAGGCGATAGACGGAGGAACGATGGAGGTGGAGGCTATAGAGTGGAGAATGGTAATGGGGGAAGCGATAGAATGAGGAACGATAGCAGAGGAGGCGATAGAGGGAGGAACGAACGAGGTGGAGGCGATAGACGGAGGAACGATAGAGGTGGAGGCTATGGAGTGGAGAATGGTAGTGGGGGAAGAGATAGAGCGAGGAACGATAGTAGAGGAGGCGATAGATGGAGGAACGATCGAGGTGGAGGCGATAGACGGAGGAACGATAGAGTTGGAGGCTATAGAGTGGAGAATGGTAGTGGGGGAAGCGATAGAGGCAGGAACGATAGAGGTGGAGGCTATAGAGTAGAGAATGGTAGTGGAGGAAGAGATAGAGGGAGGAACGATAGTAGAGGAGGCGATAGAGGGAGAAACGATCGATGTGGAGGCGATAGACGGAGGAACGATAGAGGTGGAGGCTATAGAGTGGAGAATGGTAGTGGGGGAAGCGATAGAGGGAGGAACGATAGTAGAGGATGCGATAGAGGGAGGAACGATCGAGGTGGAGGCGATAGACGGAGGAACGATAGAGGTGGAGGCTATAGAGTGGAGAATGTTTAGTGGGGGAAGCGATAGAGGGAGGAACGATAGTAGAGGATGCGATAGAATGAGGAACGATCGAGGTGGATGCGATAGACGGAGGAACGATAGAGGTGGAGGCTATAGAGTGGAGAATGGTAATGGGGGAAGCGATAGAATGAGGAACGATAGTAGAGGAGGCGATAGAATGAGGAACGATCGAGGAGGAGGCGATAGACGGAGGAACGATAGAGGTGGAGCCTATAGAGTGGAGAATGGTAATGGGGGAAGCGATAGAATGAGGAACGATAGTAGAGGAGGCGATAGAGGGAGGAACGATCGAGGTGGAGGCGATAGACGGAGGAACGATAGAGGTGGAGGCTATAGAGTGGAGAATGTTTAGTGGGGGAAGCGAGAGAGGGAGGAACGATAGTAGAGGATGCGATAGAATGAGGAACGATCGAGGTGGAGGCGATAGACGGAGGAACGATAGAGGTGGAGACTAAAGAGTGGAGAATGGTAATGGGGGAAGCGATAGAATGAGGAACGATAGTAGAGGAGGCGATAGAGTGAGGAACGATCGAGGTGGAGGCGATAGACGGAGGAACGATAGAGGTGGAGGCTATAGAGTGGAGAATGTTTAGTGGGGGAAGCGATAGAGGGAGGAACGATAGTAGAGGATGCGATAGAATGAGGAACGATCGAGGTGGAGGCGATAGACGGAGGAACGATAGAGGTGGAGGCTATAGAGTGGAGAATGGTAATGGGGGAAGCGATAGAATGAGGAACGATAGTAGAGGAGGCGATAGAATGAGGAACAATCGAGGTGGAGGCGATAGACGGAGGAACGATAGAGGTGGAGGCTATAGAGTGGAAAATGGTAGTGGGGGAAGAGATAGAGGGATGAACGATAGTAGAGGTGGCGATAGAGGGAGGAACGATCGAGGTGGAGGCGACAGACGGAGGAACGATAGAGGTGGAGGCTATAGAGTGGAGAATGGTAGTGGGGGAAGAGATAGAGGGAGGAACGATAATAGAGGAGGCGATAGAGGGAGGAACGATAGAGTTGGAGGCTATAGAGTGGAGAATGGTAGTGGGGGAAGCGATAGAGGGAGGAACGATAGTATAGTATTCGATAGAGCTAGGAACGATTGAGGTGGAGGCGATAGACGTAGGATCGATAGAGGTGGAGGCTATAGAGTGGAAAATGGTAGTGGGGGAAGAGATAGAGGGATGAACGATAGTAGAGGTGGCGATAGAGGGAGGAACGATCGAGGTGGAGGCGATAGACGGAGAAACGATAGAGTTGGAGGCTATAGAGTGGAGAATGGTAGTGGGGGAAGCGATAGAGGGAGGAACGATAGTAGAGGATGCGATAGAGGGAGGAACGATCGAGGTGGAGGCGATAGACGGAGGAACGATAGAGGTGGAGGCTATAGAGTGGAGAATGTTTAGTGGGGGAAGCGATAGAGGGAGGAACGATAGTAGAGGTTGCGATAGAGGGAGGAACGATCGAGGTGGAGGCGATAGACGGAGGAACGATAGAGGTGGAGGCTATAGAGTGGAGAATGGTAGTGGGGGAAGAGATAGAGGGAGGAACGATAATAGAGGAGGCGATAGAGGGAGGAACGATCGAGGTGGAGTCGATAGACGGAGGAACGATAGAGTTGGAGGCTATAGAGTGGAGAATGGTAGTGGGGGAAGCGATAGAGGGAGGAACGATAGTATAGTATTCGATAGAGGTAGGAACGATTGAGGTGGAGGCGATAGACGTAGGAACGATAGAGGTGGAGGCTATAGAGTGGAAAATGGTAGTGGGGGAAGAGATAGAGGGATGAACGATAGTAGAGTTGGCGATAGAGGGAGGAACGATCGAGGTGGAGGCGATAGACGGAGAAACGATAGAGGTGCAGGCTATAGATTGGAGAATGGTAGTGGGGGAAGCGATAGAGGGAGGTACGATAGTAGAGAGGCGAAAGAGGGAGGAACGATCGAGGTGGAGGCGATAGACGGAGGAACGATAGAGGTGGAGGGTATAGAGTGGAGAATGGTAGTGGGGGAAGTGATAGAGGGAGGAACGATAGTAGAGGAGGCGATAGAGGGAGGAACGATAGAGGTGGAGGCTATAGAGTGGAGAATGTTTAGGGGGGAAGCGATAGAGGGAGGAACGATAGTAGAGGATGCGATAGAATGAGGAACGATCGAGGTGGAGGCGATAGACGGAGGAACGATGGAGGTGGAGGCTATAGAGTGGAGAATGGTAATGGGGGAAGCGATAGAATGAGGAACGATAGCAGAGGAGGCGATAGAGGGAGGAACGAACGAGGTGGAGGCGATAGACGGAGGAACGATAGAGGTGGAGGCTATGGAGTGGAGAATGGTAGTGGGGGAAAAGATAGATGGAGGAACGATAGTAGAGGAGGCGATAGAGGGAGGAACGATCGAGGTGGAGGCGATAGACCGAGGAACGATAGAGTTGGAGGCTATAGAGTGGAAAATGGTAGTGGGGGAAGCGATAGAGGGAGGAACGATAGTAGAGGATGCGATAGAGTGAGGAACGATCGAGGTGGAGGCGATAGACGGAGGAACGATACAGGTGGAGGCTATAGAGTGGAAAATGGTAGTGGGGGAAGAGATAGAGGTATGAACGATAGTAGAGGAGGCGATAGAGGGAGGAACGATCGAGGTGGAGGCGATAGACGGAGGAAAGATAGAGGTGGAGGCTATAGAGTGGAGAATGGTAGTGGGGGAAGCGATAGAGGGAGGAACGATAGTAGAGAATGCGATAGAGGGAGGAACGATCGAGGTGGAGGCGATAGACGGAGGAACGATAGAGGTGGAGGCTATAGTGTGGAGAATGGTAGTGGGGGATGCGATAGTGGGAGGAACCATAGTAGAGGATGCGATAGAGGGAGGAACGATTGAGGTGGAGGCGATAGACGGAGGAACGATAGAGGTGGAGGCTATAGAGTGGAGAATGGTAGTGGGGGAAGCGATAGAGGAGAAACGATAGTAGAGGATGCGATAGAGGGAAGAACGATCGAGGTGGAGGCGATAGACGGAGGAACGATAGAGGTGGAGGCTATAGAGTGGAGAATGGTAATGGGGGAAGCGATAGAATGAGAAACGATAGTAGAGGTGGCGATAGAGGTAGGAACGATCGAGGTGGAGGCGATAGACGGAGAAACGATAGAGGTGGAGGCTATAGAGTGGAGAATGTTTAGGGGGGAAGCGATAGAGGGAGGAACGATAGTAGAGGATGCGATAGAATGAGGAACGATCGAGGTGGAGGCGATAGACGGAGGAACGATAGAGGTGGAGGCTATAGAGTGGAGAATGGTAATGGGTGAAGCGATAGATTGAGGAACGATAGTAGAGGAGGCGATAGAGGGAGAAACGATCGATGTGGAGGCGATAGACGGAGGAACGATAGAGGTGGAGGCTATAGAGTGGAGAATGGTAGTGGGGGAAGAGATAGAGGGAGGAACGATAGTAGAGGAGGCTATAGAGGGAGGAACGATCGAGGTGGAGGCGATAGACGGAGGAACGATAGAGTTGGAGGCTATAGAGTGGAGAATGGTAGTGGGGGAAGCGATAGAGGGAGGAACGATAGTAGAGGATGCGATAGAGGGAGGAACGATCGAGGTGGAGGCGATAGACGGAGGAACGATAGAGGTGGAGGCTATAGAGTGGAGAATGTTTAGTGGGGGAAGCGATAGAGGGAGGAACGATAGTAGAGGATGCGATAGAATGAGGAACGATCGAGGTGGAGGCGATAGACGGAGGAACGATAGAGGTGGAGGCTATAGAGTGGAGAATGGTAATGGGGGAAGCGATAGAATGAGGAACGATAGTAGAGGAGGCGATAGAATGAGGAACGATCGAGGAGGAGGCGATAGACGGAGGAACGATAGAGGTGGAGCCTATAGAGTGGAGAATGGTAATGGGGGAAGCGATAGAATGAGGAACGATAGTAGAGGAGGCGATAGAGGGAGGAACGATCGAGGTGGAGGCGATAGACGGAGGAACGATAGAGGTGGAGGCTATAGAGTGGAGAATGGTAGTGGGGGAAGCGATAGAGGGAGGAAAGATAGTAGAGGAGGCGATAGAGTGAGGAACGATCGAGGTGGAGGCGATAGACGGAGGAATGATAGAGGTGGAGGCTATAGAGTGGAGAATGTTTAGTGGGGGAAGCGAGAGAGGGAGGAACGATAGTAGAGGATGCGATAGAATGAGGAACGATCGAGGTGGAGGCGATAGACGGAGGAACGATAGAGGTGGAGGCTATAGAGTGGAGAATGTTTAGTGGGGGAAGCGATAGAGGGAGGAACGATAGTAGAGGATGCGATAGAATGAGGAACGATCGAGGTGGAGGCGATAGACGGAGGAACGATAGAGGTGGAGGCTATAGAGTGGAGAATGGTAATGGGGGAAGCGATAGAATGAGGAACGATAGTAGAGGAGGCGATAGAATGAGGAACAATCGAGGTGGAGGCGATAGACGGAGGAACGATAGAGGTGGAGGCTATAGAGTGGAAAATGGTAGTGGGGGAAGAGATAGAGGGATGAACGATAGTAGAGGTGGCGATAGAGGGAGGAACGATCGAGGTGGAGGCGACAGACGGAGGAACGATAGAGGTGGAGGCTATAGAGTGGAGAATGGTAGTGGGGGAAGAGATAGAGGGAGGAACGATAATAGAGGAGGCGATAGAGGGAGGAACGATAGAGTTGGAGGCTATAGAGTGGAGAATGGTAGTGGGGGAAGCGATAGAGGGAGGAACGATAGTATAGTATTCGATAGAGCTAGGAACGATTGAGGTGGAGGCGATAGACGTAGGAACGATAGAAGTGGAGGCTATAGAGTGGAAAATGGTAGTGGGGGAAGAGATAGAGGGATGAACGATAGTAGAGGTGGCGATAGAGGGAGGAACGATCGAGGTGGAGGCGATAGACGGAGAAACGATAGAGTTGGAGGCTATAGAGTGGAGAATGGTAGTGGGGGAAGCGATAGAGGGAGGAACGATAGTAGAGGATGCGATAGAGGAAGGAACGATCGAGGTGGAGGCGATAGACGGAGGAACGATAGAGGTGGAGGCTATAGAGTGGAGAATGTTTAGTGGGGGAAGCGATAGAGGGAGGAACGATAGTAGAGGTTGCGATAGAGGGAGGAACGATCGAGGTGGAGGCGATAGACGGAGGAACGATAGAGGTGGAGGCTATAGAGTGGAGAATGGTAGTGGGGGAAGAGATAGAGGGAGGAACGATAATAGAGGAGGCGATAGAGGGAGGAACGATCGAGGTGGAGTCGATAGACGGAGGAACGATAGAGTTGGAGGCTATAGAGTGGAGAATGGTAGTGGGGGAAGCGATAGAGGGAGGAACGATAGTATAGTATTCGATAGAGGTAGGAACGATTGAGGTGGAGGCGATAGACGTAGGAACGATAGAAGTGGAGGCTATAGAGTGGAAAATGGTAGTGGGGGAAGAGATAGAGGGATGAACGATAGTAGAGGTGGCGATAGAGGGAGGAACGATCGAGGTGGAGGCGATAGACGGAGAAACGATAGAGTTGGAGGCTATAGAGTGGAGAATGGTAGTGGGGGAAGCGATAGAGGGAGGAACGATAGTAGAGGATGCGATAGAGGGAGGAACGATCGAGGTGGAGGCGATAGACGGAGGAACGATAGAGGTGGAGGCTATAGAGTGGAGAATGTTTAGTGGGGGAAGCGATAGAGGGAGGAACGATAGTAGAGGATGCGATAGAATGAGGAACGATCGAGGTGGAGGCGATAGACGGAGGAACGATAGAGGTGGAGGCTATAGAGTGGAGAATGGTAATGGGGGAAGCGATAGAATGAGGAACGATAGTAGAGGAGGCGATAGAATGAGGAACGATCGAGGTGGAGGCGATAGACGGAGGAACGATAGAGGTGGAAGCTATAGAGTGGAAAATGGTAATGGGGGAAGCGATAGAATGAGGAACGATAGTAGAGGAGGCGATAGAGGGAGGAACGATCGAGGTGGAGGCGATAGACGGAGGAACGATAGAGGTGGAGGCTATAGAGTGGAGAATGGTAGTGGGGGAAGCGATAGAGGGAGGAACGATAGTAGAGGAGGCGATAGAGTGAGGAACGATCGAGGTGGAGGCGATAGACGGAGGAACGATAGAGGTGGAGGCTATAGAGTGGAGAATGTTTAGGGGGGAAGCGATAGGGGGAGGAACGATAGTAGAGGATGCGATAGAATGAGGAACGATCGAGGTGGAGGCGATAGACGGAGGAACGATAGAGGTGGAGGCTATAGAGTGGAGAATGGTAATGGGGGAAGCGATAGAATGAGGAACGATAGTAGAGGAGGCGATAGAGGGAGGAACGATCGAGGTGGAGGCGATAGACGGAGGAACGATAGAGGTGGAGGCTATAGAGTGGAGAATGGTAGTGGGGGACGCGATAGAGGGAGGAACGATAGTAGAGGAGGCGATAGAGTGAGGAACGATCGAGGTGGAGGCGATAGACGGAGGAATGATAGAGGTGGAGACTATAGAGTGGAGAATGTTTAGTGGGGGAAGCGATAGAGGGAGGAACGATAGTAGAGGATGTGATAGAAGAAGGAACGATCGAGGTGGAGGCGATAGATGGAGGAACGATAGAGGTGGAGGCTATAGAGTGGAGAATGGTAATGGGGGAAGCGATAGAATGAGGAACGATAGTAGAGGAGGCGATAGAGTGAGGAACGAACGAGGTGGAGGCGATAGACGGAGGAACGATAAAGGTGGAGTCTATAGAGTGGAGAATTGTAGTGGGGGAAGAGATAGAGGGAGGAACGATAGTAGAAGAGGCGATGGAGGGAGAAACGATCGAGGTGGAGGCGATAGACGGAGGAACGATAGAGGTGGAGGCTATAGAGTGGAGAATGTTTAGGGGGGAAGCGATAGAGGGAGGAACGATAGTAGAGGATTCGATAGAGGGAGGAACGGTTGAGGTGGAGGCGATAGACGTAGGAACGATAGAGGTGGAGGCTATAGAGTGGAGAATGGTAGTGGGGGAAGCGATAGAGGGAGGAACGATAGTAGAGGATGCGATAGAGTGAGGAACGATCGAGGTGGAGGCGATAGACGGAGGAACGATAGAGGTGGAGGCTATAGAGTGGAAAATGGTAGTGGGGGAAGCGATAGAGGGAGGAACGATAGTAGAGGATGCTATAGAGGGAGGAACGATCGAGGTGGAGGCGATAGACGGAGGAACGATAGAGGTGGAGGGTATAGAGTGGAGAATGTTTAGGGGGGGAAGCGATAGAGGGAGGAACGATAGTAGAGGAGGCGATAGACGGAGGAACGATAGAGGTGCAGGCTATAGATTGGAGAATGGTAGTGGGGGAAGCGATAGAGGGAGGTACGATAGTAGAGAGGCGAAAGAGGGAGGAACGATCGAGGTGGAGGCGATAGACGGAGGAACGATAGAGGTGGAGGGTATAGAGTGGAGAATGGTAGTGGGGGAAGTAATAGAGGGAGGAACGATAGTAGAGGAGGCGATAGAGGGAGGAACGATAGAGGTGGAGGCTATAGAGTGGAGAATGTTTAGGGGGGAAGCGATAGAGGGAGGAACGATAGTAGAGGATGCGATAGAATGAGGAACGATCGAGGTGGAGGCGATAGACGGAGGAACGATGGAGGTGGAGGCTATAGAGTGGAGAATGGTAATGGGGGAAGCGATAGAATGAGGAACGATAGCAGAGGAGGCGATAGAGGGAGGAACGAACGAGGTGGAGGCGATAGACGGAGGAACGATAGAGGTGGAGGCTATGGAGTGGAGAATGGTAGTGGGGGAAGAGATAGAGCGAGGAACGATAGTAGAGGAGGCGATAGATGGAGGAACGATCGAGGTGGAGGCGATAGACGGAGGAACGATAGAGTTGGAGGCTATAGAGTGGAGAATGGTAGTGGGGGAAGCGATAGAGGCAGGAACGATAGAGGTGGAGGCTATAGAGTAGAGAATGGTAGTGGAGGAAGAGATAGAGGGAGGAACGATAGTAGAGGAGGCGATAGAGGGAGGAACGATCGAGGTGGAGGCGATAGACCGAGGAACGATAGAGTTGGAGGCTATAGAGTGGAAAATGGTAGTGGGGGAAGCGATAGAGGGAGGAACGATAGTAGAGGATGCGATAGAGTGAGGAACGATCGAGGTGGAGGCGATAGACGGAGGAACGATAGAGGTGGAGGCTATAGAGTGGAAAATGGTAGTGGGGGAAGAGATAGAGGTATGAACGATAGTAGAGGAGGCGATAGAGGGAGGAACGATCGAGGTGGAGGCGATAGACGGAGGAAAGATAGAGGTGGAGGCTATAGAGTGGAGAATGGTAGTGGGGGAAGCGATAGATCGAGGAACGATAGTAGAGAATGCGATAGAGGGAGGAACGATCGAGGTGGAGGCGATAGACGGAGGAACGATAGAGGTGGAGGCTATAGTGTGGAGAATGGTAGTGGGGGATGCGATAGAGGGAGGAACCATAGTAGAGGATGCGATAGAGGGAGGAACGATTGAGGTGGAGGCGATAGACGGAGGAACGATAGAGGTGGAGGCTATAGAGTGGAGAATGGTAGTGGGGGAAGCGATAGAGGAGAAACGATAGTAGAGGATGCGATAGAGGGAAGAACGATCGAGGTGGAGGCGATAGACGGAGGAACGATAAAGGTGGAGGCTATAGAGTGGAGAATGGTAATGGGGGAAGCGATAGAATGAGAAACGATAGTAGAGGTGGCGATAGAGGGAGGAACGATCGAGGTGGAGGCGATAGACGGAGGAACGATAGAGGTGGAGGCTATAGAGTGGAGAATGTTTAGGGGGGAAGCGATAGAGGGAGGAAGGATAGTAGAGGATGCGATAGAATGAGGAACGATCGAGGTGGAGGCGATAGACGGAGGAACGATAGAGGTGGAGGCTATAGAGTGGAGAATGGTAATGGGTGAAGCGATAGAATGAGGAACGATAGTAGAGGAGGCGATAGAGGGAGGAAAGAACGAGGTGGAGGCGATAGACGGAGGAACGATAGAGGTGGAGGCTATAGAGTGGAGAATGGTAGTGGGGGAAGAGATAGAGGGAGGAACGATAGTAGAGGAGGCGATAGAGGGAGGAACGATCGAGGTGGAGGCGATAGACGGAGAAACGATAGAGTTGGAGGCTATAGAGTGGAGAATGTTTAGTGGGGGAAGCGATAGAGGGAGGAACGATAGTAGAGGATGCGATAGAATGAGGAACGATCGAGGTGGAGGCGATAGACGGAGGAACGATAGAGGTGGAGGCTATAGAGTGGAGAATGGTAATGGGGGAAGCGATAGAATGAGGAACGATAGTAGAGGAGGCGATAGAATGAGGAACGATCGAGGTGGAGGCGATAGACGGAGGAACGATAGAGGTGGAGGCTATAGAGTGGAGAATGGTAATGGGGGAAGCGATAGAATGAGGAACGATAGTAGAGGAGGCGATAGAGGGAGGAACGATCGAGGTGGAGGCGATAGACGGAGGAACGATAGAGGTGGAGGCTATAGAGTGGAGAACGGTAGTGGGGGAAGCGATAGAGGGAGGAACGATAGTAGAGGAGGCGATAGAGTGAGGAACGATCGAGGTGGAGGCGATAGACGGAGGAACGATAGAGGTGGAGGCTATAGAGTGGAGAATGTTTAGTGGGGGAAGCGAGAGAGGGAGGAACGATAGTAGAGGATGCGATAGAATGAGGAACGATCGAGGTGGAGGCGATAGACGGAGGAACGATAGAGGTGGAGGCTATAGAGTGGAGAATGGTAATGGGGGAAGCGATAGAATGAGGAACGATAGTAGAGGAGGCGATAGAGGGAGGAACGATCGAGGTGGAGGCGATAGACGGAGGAACGATAGAGGTGGAGGCTATAGAGTGGAGAATGGTAGTGGGGGAAGCGATAGAGGTAGGAACGATAGTAGAGGAGGCGATAGAGTGAGGAACGATCGAGGTGGAGGCGATAGACGGAGGAACGATAGAGGTGGAGACTATAGAGTGGAGAATGTTTAGTGGGGGAAGCGATAGAGGGAGGAACGATAGTAGAGGATGTGATAGAAGAAGGAACGATCGAGGTGGAGGCGATAGATGGAGGAACGATAGAGGTGGAGGCTATAGAGTGGAGAATGGTAATGGGGGAAGCGATAGAATGAGGAACGATAGTATAGGAGGCGATAGAGTGTGGAACGAACGAGGTGGAGGCGATAGACGGAGGAACGATAAAGGTGGAGTCTATAGAGTGGAGAATTGTAGTGGGGGAAGAGATAGAGGGAGGAACGATAGTAGAAGAGGCGATGGAGGGAGAAACGATCGAGGTGGAGGCGATAGACGGAGGAACGATAGAGGTGGAGGCTATAGAGTGGAGAATGTTTAGGGGGGAAGCGATAGAGGGAGGAACGATTGTAGAGGATTCGATAGAGGGAGGAACGATTGAGGTGGAGGCGATAGACGTAGGAACGATAGAGGTGGAGGCTATAGAGTGGAGAATGGTAGTGGGGGAAGCGATAGAGGGAGGAACGATAGTAGAGGATGCGATAGAGTGAGGAACGATCGAGGTGGAGGCGATAGACGGAGGAACGATAGAGGTGGAGGCTATAGAGTGGAAAATGGTAGTGGGGGAAGCGATAGAGGGAGGAACGATAGTAGAGGATGCGATAGAGGGAGGAACGATCGAGGTGGAGGCGATAGACGGAGGAACGATAGAGGTGGAGGGTATAGAGTGGAGAATGTTTAGGGGGGGAAGCGATAGAGGGAGGAACGATAGTAGAGGAGGCGATAGACGGAGGAACGATAGAGGTGCAGGCTATAGATTGGAGAATGGTAGTGGGGGAAGCGATAGAGGGAGGTACGATAGTAGAGAGGCGAAAGAGGGAGGAACGATCGAGGTGGAGGCGATAGACGGAGGAACGATAGAGGTGGAGGGTATAGAATGGAGAATGGTAGTGGGGGAAGTGATAGAGGGAGGAACGATAGTAGAGGAGGCGATAGAGGGAGGAACGATAGAGGTGGAGGCTATAGAGTGGAGAATGTTTAGGGGGGAAGCGATAGAGGGAGGAACGATAGTAGAGGATGCGATAGAATGAGGAACGATCGAGGTGGAGGCGATAGACGGAGGAACGATGGAGGTGGAGGCTATAGAGTGGAGAATGGTAATGGGGGAAGCGATAGAATGAGGAACGATAGCAGAGGAGGCGATAGAGGGAGGAACGAACGAGGTGGAGGCGATAGACGGAGGAACGATAGAGGTGGAGGCTATGGAGTGGAGAATGGTAGTGGGGGAAGAGATAGAGGGAGGAACGATAGTAGAGGAGGCGATAGATGGAGGAACGATCGAGGTGGAGGCGATAGACGGAGGAACGATAGAGTTGGAGGCTATAGAGTGGAGAATGGTAGTGGGGGAAGCGATAGAGGCAGGAACGATAGAGGTGGAGGCTATAGAGTAGAGAATGGTAGTGGAGGAAGAGATAGAGGGAGGAACGATAGTAGAGGAGGCGATAGAGGGAGGAACGATCGAGGTGGAGGCGATAGACCGAGGAACGATAGAGTTGGAGGCTATAGAGTGGAAAATGGTAGTGGGGGAAGCGATAGAGGGAGGAACGATAGTAGAGGATGCGATAGAGTGAGGAACGATCGAGGTGGAGGCGATAGACGGAGGAACGATAGAGGTGGAGGCTATAGAGTGGAAAATGGTAGTGGGGGAAGAGATAGAGGTATGAACGATAGTAGAGGAGGCGATAGAGGGAGGAACGATCGAGGTGGAGGCGATAGACGGAGGAAAGATAGAGGTGGAGGCTATAGAGTGGAGAATGGTAGTGGGGGAAGCGATAGATCGAGGAACGATAGTAGAGAATGCGATAGAGGGAGGAACGATCGAGGTGGAGGCGATAGACGGAGGAACGATAGAGGTGGAGGCTATAGTGTGGAGAATGGTAGTGGGGGATGCGATAGAGGGAGGAACCATAGTAGAGGATGCGATAGAGGGAGGAACGATTGAGGTGGAGGCGATAGACGGAGGAACGATAGAGGTGGATGCTATAGAGTGGAGAATGGTAGTGGGGGAAGCGATAGAGGAGAAACGATAGTAGAGGATGCGATAGAGGGAAGAACGATCGAGGTGGAGGCGATAGACGGAGGAACGATAGAGGTGGAGGCTATAGAGTGGAGAATGGTAATGGGGGAAGCGATAGAATGAGAAACGATAGTAGAGGTGGCGATAGAGGGAGGAACGATCGAGGTGGAGGCGATAGACGGAGGAACGATAGAGGTGGAGGCTATAGAGTGGAGAATGTTTAGGGGGGAAGCGATAGAGGGAGGAACGATAGTAGAGGATGCGATAGAATGAGGAACGATCGAGGTGGAGGCGATAGACGGAGGAACGATAGAGGTGGAGGCTATAGAGTGGAGAATGGTAATGGGTGAAGCGATAGAATGAGGAACGATAGTAGAGGAGGCGATAGAGGGAGGAAAGAACGAGGTGGAGGCGATAGACGGAGGAACGATAGAGGTGGAGGCTATAGAGTGGAGAATGGTAGTGGGGGAAGAGATAGAGGGAGGAACGATAGTAGAGGAGGCGATAGAGGGAGGAACGATCGAGGTGGAGGCGATAGACGGAGAAACGATAGAGTTGGAGGCTATAGAGTGGAGAATGTTTAGTGGGGGAAGCGATAGAGGGAGGAACGATAGTAGAGGATGCGATAGAGGGAGGAACGATCGAGGTGGAGGCGATAGACGGAGGAACGATAGAGGTGGAGGCTATAGAGTGGAGAATGGTAGTGAGGGAAGAGATAGAGGGAGGAACGATAATAGAGGAGGCGATAGAGGGAGGAACGATCGAGGTGGAGTCGATAGACGAAGGAACGATAGAGTTGGAGGCTATAGAGTGGAGAATGGTATTGGGGGAAGCGATAGAGGGAGGAACGATAGTATAGTATTCGATAGAGGTAGGAACGATTGAGGTGGAGGCGATAGACGTAGGAACGATAGAGGTGGAGGCTATAGAGTGGAGAATGGTAGTGGGGGAAGAGATAGAGGGATGAACGATAGTAAAGGTGGCGATAGAGGGAGGAACGATCGAGGTGGAGGCGATAGACGGAGAAACGATAGAGTTGGAGGCTATAGAGTGGAGAATGGTAGTGGGGGAAGCGATAGAGGGAGGAACGATAGTAGAGGATGCGATAGAGGGAGGAACGATCGAGGTGGAGGCGATAGACGGAGGAACGATAGAGGTGGAGGCTATAGAGTGGAGAATGTTTAGTGGGGGAAGCGATAGAGGGAGGAACGATAGTAGAGGATGCGATAGAATGAGGAACGATCGAGGTGGAGGCGATAGACGGAGGAACGATAGAGGTGGAGGCTATAGAGTGGAGAATGGTAATGGGGGAAGCGATAGAATGAGGAACGATAGTAGAGGAGGCGATAGAATGAGGAACAATCGAGGTGGAGGCGATAGACGGAGGAACGATAGAGGTGGAGGCTATAGAGTGGAAAATGGTAGTGGGGGAAGAGATAGAGGGATGAACGATAGTAGAGGTGGCGATAGAGGGAGGAACGATCGAGGTGGAGGCGACAGACGGAGGAACGATAGAGGTGGAGGCTATAGAGTGGAGAATGGTAGTGGGGGAAGAGATAGAGGGAGGAACGATAATAGAGGAGGCGATAGAGGGAGGAACGATAGAGTTGGAGGCTATAGAGTGGAGAATGGTAGTGGGGGAAGCGATAGAGGGAGGAACGATAGTATAGTATTCGATAGAGGTAGGAACGATTGAGGTGGAGGCGATAGACGTAGGAACGATAGAGGTGGAGGCTATAGAGTGGAAAATGGTAGTGGGGGAAGAGATAGAGGGATGAACGATAGTAGAGGTGGCGATAGAGGGAGGAACGATCGAGGTGGAGGCGATAGACGGAGAAACGATAGAGTTGGAGGCTATAGAGTGGAGAATGGTAGTGGGGGAAGCGATAGAGGGAGGAACGATAGTAGAGGATGCGATAGAGGGAGGAACGATCGAGGTGGAGGCGATAGACGGAGGAACGATAGAGGTGGAGGCTATAGAGTGGAGAATGTTTAGTGGGGGAAGCGATAGAGGGAGGAACGATAGTAGAGGATGCGATAGAATGAGGAACGATCGAGGAGGAGGCGATAGACGGAGGAACGATAGAGGTGGAGGCTATAGAGTGGAGAATGGTAATGGGGGAAGCGATAGAATGAGGAACGATAGTAGAGGAGGCGATAGAATGAGGAACGATCGAGGTGGAGGCGATAGACGGAGGAACGATAGAGGTGGAAGCTATAGAGTGGAGAATGGTAATGGGGGAAGCGATAGAATGAGGAACGATAGTAGAGGAGGCGATAGAGGGAGGAACGATCGAGGTGGAGGCGATAGACGGAGGAACGATAGAGGTGGAGGCTATAGAGTGGAGAATGGTAGTGGGGGAAGCGATAGAGGGAGGAACGATAGTAGAGGAGGCGATAGAGTGAGGAACGATCGAGGTGGAGGCGATAGACGGAGGAACGATAGAGGTGGAGGCTATAGAGTGGAGAATGTTTAGGGGGGAAGCGATAGGGGGAGGAACGATAGTAGAGGATGCGATAGAATGAGGAACGATCGAGGTGGAGGCGATAGACGGAGGAACGATAGAGGTGGAGGCTATAGAGTGGAGAATGGTAATGGGGGAAGCGATAGAATGAGGAACGATAGTAGAGGAGGCGATAGAGGGAGGAACGATCGAGGTGGAGGCGATAGACGGAGGAACGATAAAGGTGGAGTCTATAGAGTGGAGAATTGTAGTGGGGGAAGAGATAGAGGGAGGAACGATAGTAGAAGAGGCGATGGAGGGAGATACGATCGAGGTGGAGGCGATAGACGGAGGAACGATAGAGGTGGAGGCTATAGAGTGGAGAATGTTTAGTGGGGGAAGCGATAGAGGGAGGAACGATAGTAGAGGATGTGATAGAAGAAGGAACGATCGAGGTGGAGGCGATAGATGGAGGAACGATAGAGGTGGAGGCTATAGAGTGGAGAATGGTAATGGGGGAAGCGATAGAATGAGGAACGATAGTAGAGGAGGCGATAGAGTGAGGAACGAACGAGGTGGAGGCGATAGACGGAGGAACGATAAAGGTGGAGTCTATAGAGTGGAGAATTGTAGTGGGGGAAGAGATAGAGGGAGGAACGATAGTAGAAGAGGCGATGGAGGGAGATACGATCGAGGTGGAGGCGATAGACGGAGGAACGATAGAGGTGGACGCTATAGAGTGGAGAATGTTTAGGGGGGAAGCGATAGAGGGAGGAACGATAGTAGAGGATTCGATAGAGGGAGGAACGATCGAGGTGGAGGCGATAGACGTAGGAACGATAGAGGTGGAGGCTATAGAGTGGAGAATGGTAGTGGGGGAAGCGATAGAGGGAGGAACGATAGTAGAGGATGCGACAGAGTGAGGAACGATCGAGGTGGAGGCGATAGACGGAGGAACGATAGAGGTGGAGGCTATAGAGTGGAAAATGGTAGTGGGGGAAGCGATAGAGGGAGGAACGATAGTAGAGGATGCGATAGAGGGAGGAACGATCGAGGTGGAGGCGATAGACGGAGGAACGATAGAGGTGGAGGGTATAGAGTGGAGAATGTTTAGGGGGGGAAGCGATAGAGGGAGGAACGATAGTAGAGGAGGCGATAGACGGAGGAACGATAGAGGTGCAGGCTATAGATTGGAGAATGGTAGTGGGGGAAGCGATAGAGGGAGGTACGATAGTAGAGAGGCGAAAGAGGGAGGAACGATCGAGGTGGAGGCGATAGACGGAGGAACGATAGAGGTGGAGGGTATAGAGTGGAGAATGGTAGTGGGGGAAGTGATAGAGGGAGGAACGATAGTAGAGGAGGCGATAGAGGGAGGAACGATAGAGGTGGAGGCTATAGAGTGGAGAAAGTTTAGGGGGGAAGCGATAGAGGGAGGAACGATAGTAGAGGATGCGATAGAATGAGGAACGATCGAGGTGGAGGCGATAGACGGAGGAACGATGGAGGTGGAGGCTATAGAGTGGAGAATGGTAATGGGGGAAGCGATAGAATGAGGAACGATAGCAGAGGAGGCGATAGAGGGAGGAACGAACGAGGTGGAGGCGATAGACGGAGGAACGATAGAGGTGGAGGCTATGGAGTGGAGAATGGTAGTGGGGGAAGAGATAGAGGGAGGAACGATAGTAGAGGAGGCGATAGATGGAGGAACGATCGAGGTGGAGGCGATAGACGGAGGAACGATAGAGTTGGAGGCTATAGAGTGGAGAATGGTAGTGGGGGAAGCGATAGAGGCAGGAACGATAGAGGTGGAAGCTATAGAGTAGAGAATGGTAGTGGAGGAAGAGATAGAGGGAGGAACGATAGTAGAGGAGGCGATAGAGGGAGGAACGATCGAGGTGGAGGCGATAGACCGAGGAACGATAGAGTTGGAGGCTATAGAGTGGAAAATGGTAGTGGGGGAAGCGATAGAGGGAGGAACGATAGTAGAGGATGCGATAGAGTGAGGAACGATCGAGGTGGAGGCGATAGACGGAGGAACGATAGAGGTGGAGGCTATAGAGTGGAAAATGGTAGTGGGGGAAGAGATAGAGGTATGAACGATAGTAGAGGAGGCGATAGAGGGAGGAACGATCGAGGTGGAGGCGATAGACGGAGGAAAGATAGAGGTGGAGGCTATAGAGTGGAGAATGGTAGTGGGGGAAGCGATAGATCGAGGAACGATAGTAGAGAATGCGATAGAGGGAGGAACGATCGAGGTGGAGGCGATAGACGGAGGAACGATAGAGGTGGAGGCTATAGTGTGGAGAATGGTAGTGGGGGATGCGATAGAGGGAGGAACCATAGTAGAGGATGCGATAGAGGGAGGAACGATTGAGGTGGAGGCGATAGACGGAGGAACGATAGAGGTGGAGGCTATAGAGTGGAGAATGGTAGTGGGGGAAGCGATAGAGGAGAAACGATAGTAGAGGATGCGATAGAGGGAAGAACGATCGAGGTGGAGGCGATAGACGGAGGAACGATAAAGGTGGAGGCTATAGAGTGGAGAATGGTAATGGGGGAAGCGATAGAATGAGAAACGATAGTAGAGGTGGCGATAGAGGGAGGAACGATCGAGGTGGAGGCGATAGACGGAGGAACGATAGAGGTGGAGGCTATAGAGTGGAGAATGTTTAGGGGGGAAGCGATAGAGGGAGGAACGATAGTAGAGGATGCGATAGAATGAGGAACGATCGAGGTGGAGGCGATAGACGGAGGAACGATAGAGGTGGAGGCTATAGAGTGGAGAATGGTAATGGGTGAAGCGATAGAATGAGGAACGATAGTAGAGGAGGCGATAGAGGGAGGAAAGAACGAGGTGGAGGCGATAGACGGAGGAACGATAGAGGTGGAGGCTATAGAGTGGAGAATGGTAGTGGGGGAAGAGATAGAGGGAGGAACGATAGTAGAGGAGGCGATAGAGGGAGGAACGATCGAGGTGGAGGCGATAGACGGAGAAACGATAGAGTTGGAGGCTATAGAGTGGAGAATGTTTAGTGGGGGAAGCGATAGAGGGAGGAACGATAGTAGAGGATGCGATAGAATGAGGAACGATCGAGGTGGAGGCGATAGACGGAGGAACGATAGAGGTGGAGGCTATAGAGTGGAGAATGGTAATGGGGGAAGCGATAGAATGAGGAACGATAGTAGAGGAGGCGATAGAATGAGGAACGATCGAGGTGGAGGCGATAGACGGAGGAACGATAGAGGTGGAGGCTATAGAGTGGAGAATGGTAGTGGGGGAAGCGATAGAGGGAGGAACGATAGTAGAGGAGGCGATAGAGTGAGGAACGATCGAGGTGGAGGCGATAGACGGAGGAACGATAGAGGTGGAGGCTATAGAGTGGAGAATGTTTAGTGGGGGAAGCGAGAGAGGGAGGAACGATAGTAGAGGATGCGATAGAATGAGGAACGATCGAGGTGGAGGCGATAGACGGAGGAACGATAGAGGTGGAGACTATAGAGTGGAGAATGGTAATGGGGGAAGCTATAGAATGAGGAACGATAGTAGAGGAGGCGATAGAGTGAGGAACGATCGAGGTGGAGGCGATAGACGGAGGAACGATAGAGGTGGAGGCTATAGAGTGGAGAATGTTTAGTGGGGGAAGCGATAGAGGGAGGAACGATAGTAGAGGATGCGATAGAATGAGGAACGATCGAGGTGGAGGCGATAGACGGAGGAACGATAGAGGTGGAGGCTATAGAGTGGAGAATGTTTAGGGGGGAAGCGATAGGGGGAGGAACGATAGTAGAGGATGCGATAGAATGAGGAACGATCGAGGTGGAGGCGATAGACGGAGGAACGGTAGAGGTGGAGGCTATAGAGTGGAGAATGGTAATGGGGGAAGCGATAGAATGAGGAACGATAGTAGAGGAGGCGATAGAGGGAGGAACGATCGAGGTGGAGGCGATAGACGGAGGAACGATAGAGGTGGAGGCTATAGAGTGGAGAATGGTAGTGGGGGAAGCGATAGAGGGAGGAACGATAGTAGAGGAGGCGATAGAGTGAGGAACGATCGAGGTGGAGGCGATAGACGGAGGAACGATAGAGGTGGAGACTATAGAGTGGAGAATGTTTAGTGGGGGATGCGATAGAGGGAGGAACGATAATAGAGGATGTGATAGAAGAAGGAACGATCGAGGTGGAGGCGATAGATGGAGGAACGATAGAGGTGGAGGCTATAGAGTGGAGAATGGTAATGGGGGAAGCGATAGAATGAGGAACGATAGTAGAGGAGGCGATAGAGTGAGGAACGAACGAGGTGGAGGCGATAGACGGAGGAACGATAAAGGTGGAGTCTATAGAGTGGAGAATTGTAGTGGGGGAAGAGATAGAGGGAGGAACGATAGTAGAAGAGGCGATGGAGGGAGAAACGATCGAGGTGGAGGCGATAGACGGAGGAACGATAGAGGTGGAGGCTATAGAGTGGAGAATGTTTAGGGGGGAAGCGATAGAGGGAGGAACGATAGTAGAGGATTCGATAGAGGGAGGAACGATTGAGGTGGAGGCGATAGACGTAGGAACGATAGAGGTGGAGGCTATAGAGTGGAGAATGGTAGTGGGGGAAGCGATAGAGTGAGGAACGATCGAGGTGGAGGCGATAGACGGAGGAACGATAGAGGTGGAGGCTATAGAGTGGAAAATGGTAGTGGGGGAAGCGATAGAGGGAGGAACGATAGTAGAGGATGCGATAGAGGGAGGAACGATCGAGGTGGAGGCGATAGACGGAGGAACGATAGAGGTGGAGGGTATAGAGTGGAGAATGTTTAGGGGGGGAAGCGATAGAGGGAGGAACGATAGTAGAGGAGGCGATAGACGGAGGAACGATAGAGGTGCAGGCTATAGATTGGAGAATGGTAGTGGGGGAAGCGATAGAGGGAGGAACGATAGAGGTGGAGGCTATAGAGTAGAGAATGGTAGTGGAGGAAGAGATAGAGGGAGGAACGATAGTAGAGGAGGCGATAGAGGGAGGAACGATCGAGGTGGAGGCGATAGACCGAGGAACGATAGAGTTGGAGGCTATAGAGTGGAGAATGGTAGTGGGGGAAGCGATAGAGGCAGGAACGATAGAGGTGGAGGCTATAGAGTAGAGAATGGTAGTGGAGGAAGAGATAGAGGGAGGAACGATAGTAGAGGACGCGATAGAGGGAGGAACGATCGAGGTGGAGGCGATAGACCGAGGAACGATAGAGTTGGAGGCTATAGAGTGGAAAATGGTAGTGGGGGAAGCGATAGAGGGAGGAACGATAGTAGAGGATGCGATAGAGTGAGGAACGATCGAGGTGGAGGCGATAGACGGAGGAACGATAGAGGTGGAGGCTATAGAGTGGAAAATGGTAGTGGGGGAAGAGATAGAGGTATGAACGATAGTAGAGGAGGCGATAGAGGGAGGAACGATCGAGGTGGAGGCGATAGACGGAGGAAAGATAGAGGTGGAGGCTATAGAGTGGAGAATGGTAGTGGGGGAAGCGATAGAGGGAGGAACGATAGTAGAGAATGCGATAGAGGGAGGAACGATCGAGGTGGAGGCGATAGACGGAGGAACGATAGAGGTGGAGGCTATAGTGTGGAGAATGGTAGTGGGGGATGCGATAGTGGGAGGAACCATAGTAGAGGATGCGATAGAGGGAGGAACGATTGAGGTGGAGGCGATAGACGGAGGAACGATAGAGGTGGAGGCTATAGAGTGGAGAATGGTAGTGGGGGAAGCGATAGAGGAGAAACGATAGTAGAGGATGCGATAGAGGGAAGAACGATCGAGGTGGAGGCGATAGACGGAGGAACGATAGAGGTGGAGGCTATAGAGTGGAGAATGGTAATGGGGGAAGCGATAAAATGAGAAACGATAGTAGAGGTGGCGATAGAGGTAGGAACGATCGAGGTGGAGGCGATAGACGGAGGAACGATAGAGGTGGAGGTTATAGATTGGAGAATGTTTAGGGGGGAAGCGATAGAGGGAGGAACGATAGTAGAGGATGCGATAGAATGAGGAACGATCGAGGTGGAGGCGATAGACGGAGGAACGATAGAGGTGGAGGCTATAGAGTGGAGAAAGGTAATGGGGGAAGCGATAGAATGAGGAACGATAGTAGAGGAGGCGATAGAATGAGGAACGATCGAGGTGGAGGCGATAGACGGAGGAACGATAGAGGTGGAGGCTATAGAGTGGAGAATGGTAATGGGGGAAGCGATAGAATGAGGAACGATAGTAGAGGAGGCGATAGAGGGAGGAACGATCGAGGTGGAGGCGATAGACGGAGGAACGATAGAGGTGGAGGCTATAGAGTGGAGAATGGTAGTGGGGGAAGCGATAGAGGGAGGAACGATAGTAGAGGAGGCGATAGAGTGAGGAACGATCGAGGTGGAGGCGATAGACGGAGGAACGATAGAGGTGGAGGCTATAGAGTGGAGAATGTTTAGTGGGGGAAGCGAGAGAGGGAGGAACGATAGTAGAGGATGCGATAGAATGACGAACGATCGAGGTGGAGGCGATAGACGGAGGAACGATAGAGGTGGAGACTATAGAGTGGAGAATGGTAATGGGGGAAGCTATAGAATGAGGAACGATAGTAGAGGAGGCGATAGAGTGAGGAACGATCGAGGTGGAGGCGATAGACGGAGGAACGATAGAGGTGGAGGCTATAGAGTGGAGAATGTTTAGTGGGGGAAGCGATAGAGGGAGGAACGATAGTAGAGGATGCGATAGAATGAGGAACGATCGAGGTGGAGGCGATAGACGGAGGAACGATAGAGGTGGAGGCTATAGAGTGGAGAATGTTTAGGGGGGAAGCGATAGGGGGAGGAACGATAGTAGAGGATGCGATAGAATGAGTAACGATCGAGGTGGAGGCGATAGACGGAGGAACGATAGAGGTGGAGGCTATAGAGTGGAGAATGGTAATGGGGGAAGCGATAGAATGAGGAACGATAGTAGAGGAGGCGATAGAGGGAGGAACGATCGAGGTGGAGGCGATAGACGGAGGAACGATAGAGGTGGAGGCTATAGAGTGGAGAATGGTAGTGGGGGAAGCGATAGAGGGAGGAACGATAGTAGAGGAGGCGATAGAGTGAGGAACGATCGAGGTGGAGGCGATAGACGGAGGAACGATAGAGGTGGAGACTATAGAGTGGAGAATGTTTAGTGGGGGATCCGATAGAGGGAGGAACGATAGTAGAGGATGTGAAAGAAGAAGGAACGATCGAGGTGGAGGCGATAGATGGAGGAACGATAGAGGTGGAGGCTATAGAGTGGAGAATGGTAATGGGGGAAGCGATAGAATGAGGAACGATAGTAGAGGAGGCGATAGAGTGAGGAACGAACGAGGTGGAGGCGATAGACGGAGGAACGATAAAGGTGGAGTCTATAGAGTGGAGAATTGTAGTGGGGGAAGAGATAGAGGGAGGAACGATAGTAGAAGAGGCGATGGAGGGAGAAACGATCGAGGTGGAGGCGATAGACGGAGGAACGATAGAGGTGGAGGCTATAGAGTGGAGAATGTTTAGGGGGGAAGCGATAGAGGGAGGAACGATAGTAGAGGATTCGATAGAGGGAGGAACGATTGAGGTGGAGGCGATAGACGTAGGAACGATAGAGGTGGAGGCTATAGAGTGGAGAATGGTAGTGGGGGAAGCGATAGAGGGAGGAACGATAGTAGAGGATGCGATAGAGTGAGGAACGATCGAGGTGGAGGCGATAGACGGAGGAACGATAGAGGTGGAGGCTATAGAGTGGAAAATGGTAGTAGGGGAAGCGATAGAGGGAGGAACGATAGTAGAGGATGCGATAGAGGGAGGAACGATCGAGGTGGAGGCGATAGTCGGAGGAACGATAGAGGTGGAGGGTATAGAGTGGAGAATGTTTAGGGGGGGAAGCGATAGAGGGAGAAACGATAGTAGAGGAGGCGATAGACGGAGGAACGATAGAGGTGCAGGCTATAGATTGGAGAATGGTAGTGGGGGAAGCGATAGAGGGAGGTACGATAGTAGAGAGGCGAAAGAGGGAGGAACGATCGAGGTGGAGGCGATAGACGGAGGAACGATAGAGGTGGAGGGTATAGAGTGGAGAATGGTAGTGGGGGAAGTGATAGAGGGAGGAACGATAGTAGAGGAGGCGATAGAGGGAGGAACGATAGAGGTGGAGGCTATAGAGTGGAGAATGTTTAGGGGGGAAGCGATAGAGGGAGGAACGATAGTAGAGGATGCGATAGAATGAGGAACGATCGAGGTGGAGGCGATAGACGGAGGAACGATGGAGGTGGAGGCTATAGAGTGGAGAATGGTAATGGGGGAAGCGATAGAATGAGGAACGATAGCAGAGGAGGCGATAGAGGGAGGAACGAACGAGGTGGAGGCGATAGACGGAGGAACGATAGAGGTGGAGGCTATGGAGTGGAGAATGGTAGTGGGGGAAGAGATAGATGGAGGAACGATAGTAGAGGAGGCGATAGATGGAGGAACGATCGAGGTGGAGGCGATAGACGGAGGAACGATAGAGTTGGAGGCTATAGAGTGGAAAATGGTAGTGGGGGAAGCGATAGAGGCAGGAACGATAGAGGTGGAGGCTATAGAGTAGAGAATGGTAGTGGAGGAAGAGATAGAGGGAGGAACGATAGTAGAGGAGGCGATAGAGGGAGGAACGATCGAGGTGGAGGCGATAGACCGAGGAACGATAGAGTTGGAGGCTATAGAGTGGAAAATGGTAGTGGGGGAAGCGATAGAGGGAGGAACGATAGTAGAGGATGCGATAGAGTGAGGAACGATCGAGGTGGAGGCGATAGACGGAGGAACGATAGAGGTGGAGGCTATAGAGTGGAAAATGGTAGTGGGGGAAGAGATAGAGGTATGAACGATAGTAGAGGAGGCGATAGAGGGAGGAACGATCGAGGTGGAGGCGATAGACGGAGGAAAGATAGAGGTGGAGGCTATAGAGTGGAGAATGGTAGTGGGGGAAGCGATAGAGGGAGGAACGATAGTAGAGAATGCGATAGAGGGAGGAACGATCGAGGTGGAGGCGATAGACGGAGGAACGATAGAGGTGGAGGCTATAGTGTGGAGAATGGTAGTGGGGGATGCGATAGTGGGAGGAACCATAGTAGAGGATGCGATAGAGGGAGGAACGATTGAGGTGGAGGCGATAGACGGAGGAACGATAGAGGTGGAGGCTATAGAGTGGAGAATGGTAGTGGGGGAAGCGATAGAGGAGAAACGATAGTAGAGGATGCGATAGAGGGAAGAACGATCGAGGTGGAGGCGATAGACGGAGGAACGATAGAGGTGGAGGCTATAGAGTGGAGAATGGTAATGGGGGAAGCGATAGAATGAGAAACGATAGTAGAGGTGGCGATAGAGGTAGGAACGATCGAGGTGGAGGCGATAGACGGAGAAACGATAGAGGTGGAGGCTATAGAGTGGAGAATGTTTAGGGGGGAAGCGATAGAGGGAGGAACGATAGTAGAGGATGCGATAGAATGAGGAACGATCGAGGTGGAGGCGATAGACGGAGGAACGATAGAGGTGGAGGCTATAGAGTGGAGAATGGTAATGGGTGAAGCGATAGATTGAGGAACGATAGTAGAGGAGGCGATAGAGGGAGAAACGATCGATGTGGAGGCGATAGACGGAGGAACGATAGAGGTGGAGGCTATAGAGTGGAGAATGGTAGTGGGGGAAGCGATAGAGGGAGGAACGATAGTAGAGGATGCGATAGAGGGAGGAACGATCGAGGTGGAGGCGATAGACGGAGGAACGATAGAGGTGGAGGCTATAGAGTGGAGAATGTTTAGTGGGGGAAGCGATAGAGGGAGGAACGATAGTAGAGGATGCGATAGAATGAGGAACGATCGAGGTGGAGGCGATAGACGGAGGAACGATAGAGGTGGAGGCTATAGAGTGGAGAATGGTAATGGGGGAAGCGATAGAATGAGGAACGATAGTAGAGGAGGCGATAGAATGAGGAACGATCGAGGAGGAGGCGATAGACGGAGGAACGATAGAGGTGGAGCCTATAGAGTGGAGAATGGTAATGGGGGAAGCGATAGAATGAGGAACGATAGTAGAGGAGGCGATAGAGGGAGGAACGATCGAGGTGGAGGCGATAGACGGAGGAACGATAGAGGTGGAGGCTATAGAGTGGAGAATGTTTAGTGGGGGAAGCGAGAGAGGGAGGAACGATAGTAGAGGATGCGATAGAATGAGGAACGATCGAGGTGGAGGCGATAGACGGAGGAACGATAGAGGTGGAGACTAAAGAGTGGAGAATGGTAATGGGGGAAGCGATAGAATGAGGAACGATAGTAGAGGAGGCGATAGAGTGAGGAACGATCGAGGTGGAGGCGATAGACGGAGGAACGATAGAGGTGGAGGCTATAGAGTGGAGAATGTTTAGTGGGGGAAGCGATAGAGGGAGGAACGATAGTAGAGGATGCGATAGAATGAGGAACGATCGAGGTGGAGGCGATAGACGGAGGAACGATAGAGGTGGAGGCTATAGAGTGGAGAATGGTAATGGGGGAAGCGATAGAATGAGGAACGATAGTAAAGGAGGCGATAGAATGAGGAACAATCGAGGTGGAGGCGATAGACGGAGGAACGATAGAGGTGGAGGCTATAGAGTGGAAAATGGTAGTGGGGGAAGAGATAGAGGGATGAACGATAGTAGAGGTGGCGATAGAGGGAGGAACGATCGAGGTGGAGGCGACAGACGGAGGAACGATAGAGGTGGAGGCTATAGAGTGGAGAATGGTAGTGGGGGAAGAGATAGAGGGAGGAACGATAATAGAGGAGGCGATAGAGGGAGGAACGATAGAGTTGGAGGCTATAGAGTGGAGAATGGTAGTGGGGGAAGCGATAGAGGGAGGAACGATAGTATAGTATTCGATAGAGCTAGGAACGATTGAGGTGGAGGCGATAGACGTAGGATCGATAGAGGTGGAGGCTATAGAGTGGAAAATGGTAGTGGGGGAAGAGATAGAGGGATGAACGATAGTAGAGGTGGCGATAGAGGGAGGAACGATCGAGGTGGAGGCGATAGACGGAGAAACGATAGAGTTGGAGGCTATAGAGTGGAGAATGGTAGTGGGGGAAGCGATAGAGGGAGGAACGATAGTAGAGGATGCGATAGAGGGAGGAACGATCGAGGTGGAGGCGATAGACGGAGGAACGATAGAGGTGGAGGCTATAGAGTGGAGAATGTTTAGTGGGGGAAGCGATAGAGGGAGGAACGATAGTAGAGGTTGCGATAGAGGGAGGAACGATCGAGGTGGAGGCGATAGACGGAGGAACGATAGAGGTGGAGGCTATAGAGTGGAGAATGGTAGTGGGGGAAGAGATAGAGGGAGGAACGATAATAGAGGAGGCGATAGAGGGAGGAACGATCGAGGTGGAGTCGATAGACGGAGGAACGATAGAGTTGGAGGCTATAGAGTGGAGAATGGTAGTGGGGGAAGCGATAGAGGGAGGAACGATAGTATAGTATTCGATAGAGGTAGGAACGATTGAGGTGGAGGCGATAGACGTAGGAACGATAGAGGTGGAGGCTATAGAGTGGAAAATGGTAGTGGGGGAAGAGATAGAGGGATGAACGATAGTAGAGGTGGCGATAGAGGGAGGAACGATCGAGGTGGAGGCGATAGACGGAGAAACGATAGAGGTGCAGGCTATAGATTGGAGAATGGTAGTGGGGGAAGCGATAGAGGGAGGTACGATAGTAGAGAGGCGAAAGAGGGAGGAACGATCGAGGTGGAGGCGATAGACGGAGGAACGATAGAGGTGGAGGGTATAGAGTGGAGAATGGTAGTGGGGGAAGTGATAGAGGGAGGAACGATAGTAGAGGAGGCGATAGAGGGAGGAACGATAGAGGTGGAGGCTATAGAGTGGAGAATGTTTAGGGGGGAAGCGATAGAGGGAGGAACGATAGTAGAGGATGCGATAGAATGAGGAACGATCGAGGTGGAGGCGATAGACGGAGGAACGATGGAGGTGGAGGCTATAGAGTGGAGAATGGTAATGGGGGAAGCGATAGAATGAGGAACGATAGCAGAGGAGGCGATAGAGGGAGGAACGAACGAGGTGGAGGCGATAGACGGAGGAACGATAGAGGTGGAGGCTATGGAGTGGAGAATGGTAGTGGGGGAAAAGATAGATGGAGGAACGATAGTAGAGGAGGCGATAGAGGGAGGAACGATCGAGGTGGAGGCGATAGACCGAGGAACGATAGAGTTGGAGGCTATAGAGTGGAAAATGGTAGTGGGGGAAGCGATAGAGGGAGGAACGATAGTAGAGGATGCGATAGAGTGAGGAACGATCGAGGTGGAGGCGATAGACGGAGGAACGATAGAGGTGGAGGCTATAGAGTGGAAAATGGTAGTGGGGGAAGAGATAGAGGTATGAACGATAGTAGAGGAGGCGATAGAGGGAGGAACGATCGAGGTGGAGGCGATAGACGGAGGAAAGATAGAGGTGGAGGCTATAGAGTGGAGAATGGTAGTGGGGGAAGCGATAGAGGGAGGAACGATAGTAGAGAATGCGATAGAGGGAGGAACGATCGAGGTGGAGGCGATAGACGGAGGAACGATAGAGGTGGAGGCTATAGTGTGGAGAATGGTAGTGGGGGATGCGATAGTGGGAGGAACCATAGTAGAGGATGCGATAGAGGGAGGAACGATTGAGGTGGAGGCGATAGACGGAGGAACGATAGAGGTGGAGGCTATAGAGTGGAGAATGGTAGTGGGGGAAGCGATAGAGGAGAAACGATAGTAGAGGATGCGATAGAGGGAAGAACGATCGAGGTGGAGGCGATAGACGGAGGAACGATAGAGGTGGAGGCTATAGAGTGGAGAATGGTAATGGGGGAAGCGATAGAATGAGAAACGATAGTAGAGGTGGCGATAGAGGTAGGAACGATCGAGGTGGAGGCGATAGACGGAGAAACGATAGAGGTGGAGGCTATAGAGTGGAGAATGTTTAGGGGGGAAGCGATAGAGGGAGGAACGATAGTAGAGGATGCGATAGAATGAGGAACGATCGAGGTGGAGGCGATAGACGGAGGAACGATAGAGGTGGAGGCTATAGAGTGGAGAATGGTAATGGGTGAAGCGATAGATTGAGGAACGATAGTAGAGGAGGCGATAGAGGGAAAAACGATCGATGTGGAGGCGATAGACGGAGGAACGATAGAGGTGGAGGCTATAGAGTGGAGAATGGTAGTGGGGGAAGAGATAGAGGGAGGAACGATAGTAGAGGAGGCTATAGAGGGAGGAACGATCGAGGTGGAGGCGATAGACGGAGGAACGATAGAGTTGGAGGCTATAGAGTGGAGAATGGTAGTGGGGGAAGCGATAGAGGGAGGAACGATAGTAGAGGATGCGATAGAGGGAGGAACGATCGAGGTGGAGGCGATAGACGGAGGAACGATAGAGGTGGAGGCTATAGAGTGGAGAATGTTTAGTGGGGGAAGCGATAGAGGGAGGAACGATAGTAGAGGATGCGATAGAATGAGGAACGATCGAGGTGGAGGCGATAGACGGAGGAACGATAGAGGTGGAGGCTATAGAGTGGAGAATGGTAATGGGGGAAGCGATAGAATGAGGAACGATAGTAGAGGAGGCGATAGAATGAGGAACGATCGAGGAGGAGGCGATAGACGGAGGAACGATAGAGGTGGAGCCTATAGAGTGGAGAATGGTAATGGGGGAAGCGATAGAATGAGGAACGATAGTAGAGGAGGCGATAGAGGGAGGAACGATCGAGGTGGAGGCGATAGACGGAGGAACGATAGAGGTGGAGGCTATAGAGTGGAGAATGGTAGTGGGGGAAGCGATAGAGGGAGGAAAGATAGTAGAGGAGGCGATAGAGTGAGGAACGATCGAGGTGGAGGCGATAGACGGAGGAACGATAGAGGTGGAGGCTATAGAGTGGAGAATGTTTAGTGGGGGAAGCGAGAGAGGGAGGAAGGATAGTAGAGGATGCGATAGAATGAGGAACGATCGAGGTGGAGGCGATAGACGGAGGAACGATAGAGGTGGAGACTAAAGAGTGGAGAATGGTAATGGGGGAAGCGATAGAATGAGGAACGATAGTAGAGGAGGCGATAGAGTGAGGAACGATCGAGGTGGAGGCGATAGACGGAGGAACGATAGAGGTGGAGGCTATAGAGTGGAGAATGTTTAGTGGGGGAAGCGATAGAGGGAGGAACGATAGTAGAGGATGCGATAGAATGAGGAACGATCGAGGTGGAGGCGATAGACGGAGGAACGATAGAGGTGGAGGCTATAGAGTGGAGAATGGTAATGGGGGAAGCGATAGAATGAGGAACGATAGTAGAGGAGGCGATAGAATGAGGAACAATCGAGGTGGAGGCGATAGACGGAGGAACGATAGAGGTGGAGGCTATAGAGTGGAAAATGGTAGTGGGGGAAGAGATAGAGGGATGAACGATAGTAGAGGTGGCGATAGAGGGAGGAACGATCGAGGTGGAGGCGACAGACGGAGGAACGATAGAGGTGGAGGCTATAGAGTGGAGAATGGTAGTGGGGGAAGAGATAGAGGGAGGAACGATAATAGAGGAGGCGATAGAGGGAGGAACGATAGAGTTGGAGGCTATAGAGTGGAGAATGGTAGTGGGGGAAGCGATAGAGGGAGGAACGATAGTATAGTATTCGATAGAGCTAGGAACGATTGAGGTGGAGGCGATAGACGTAGGAACGATAGAAGTGGAGGCTATAGAGTGGAAAATGGTAGTGGGGGAAGAGATAGAGGGATGAACGATAGTAGAGGTGGCGATAGAGGGAGGAACGATCGAGGTGGAGGCGATAGACGGAGAAACGATAGAGTTGGAGGCTATAGAGTGGAGAATGGTAGTGGGGGAAGCGATAGAGGGAGGAACGATAGTAGAGGATGCGATAGAGGAAGGAACGATCGAGGTGGAGGCGATAGACGGAGGAACGATGGAGGTGGAGGCTATAGAGTGGAGAATGGTAATGGGGGAAGCGATAGAATGAGGAACGATAGCAGAGGAGGCGATAGAGGGAGGAACGAACGAGGTGGAGGCGATAGACGGAGGAACGATAGAGGTGGAGGCTATGGAGTGGAGAATGGTAGTGGGGGAAGAGATAGAGGGAGGAACGATAGTAGAGGAGGCGATAGATGGAGGAACGATCGAGGTGGAGGCGATAGACGGAGGAACGATAGAGTTGGAGGCTATAGAGTGGAGAATGGTAGTGGGGGAAGCGATAGAGGAAGGAACGATAGAGGTGGAGGCTATAGAGTAGAGAATGGTAGTGGAGGAAGAGATAGAGGGAGGAACGATAGTAGAGGAGGCGATAGAGGGAGGAACGATCGAGGTGGAGGCGATAGACCGAGGAACGATAGAGTTGGAGGCTATAGAGTGGAAAATGGTAGTGGGGGAAGCGATAGAGGGAGGAACGATAGTAGAGGATGCGATAGAGTGAGGAACGATCGAGGTGGAGGCGATAGACGGAGGAACGATAGAGGTGGAGGCTATAGAGTGGAAAATGGTAGTGGGGGAAGAGATAGAGGTATGAACGATAGTAGAGGAGGCGATAGAGGGAGGAACGATCGAGGTGGAGGCGATAGACGGAGGAAAGATAGAGGTGGAGGCTATAGAGTGGAGAATGGTAGTGGGGGAAGCGATAGATCGAGGAACGATAGTAGAGAATGCGATAGAGGGAGGAACGATCGAGGTGGAGGCGATAGACGGAGGAACGATAGAGGTGGAGGCTATAGTGTGGAGAATGGTAGTGGGGGATGCGATAGAGGGAGGAACCATAGTAGAGGATGCGATAGAGGGAGGAACGATTGAGGTGGAGGCGATAGACGGAGGAACGATAGAGGTGGAGGCTATAGAGTGGAGAATGGTAGTGGGGGAAGCGATAGAGGAGAAACGATAGTAGAGGATGCGATAGAGGGAAGAACGATCGAGGTGGAGGCGATAGACGGAGGAACGATAAAGGTGGAGGCTATAGAGTGGAGAATGGTAATGGGGGAAGCGATAGAATGAGAAACGATAGTAGAGGTGGCGATAGAGGGAGGAACGATCGAGGTGGAGGCGATAGACGGAGGAACGATAGAGGTGGAGGCTATAGAGTGGAGAATGTTTAGGGGGGAAGCGATAGAGGGAGGAACGATAGTAGAGGATGCGATAGAATGAGGAACGATCGAGGTGGAGGCGATAGACGGAGGAACGATAGAGGTGGAGGCTATAGAGTGGAGAATGGTAATGGGTGAAGCGATAGAATGAGGAACGATAGTAGAGGAGGCGATAGAGGGAGGAAAGAACGAGGTGGAGGCGATAGACGGAGGAACGATAGAGGTGGAGGCTATAGAGTGGAGAATGGTAGTGGGGGAAGAGATAGAGGGAGGAACGATAGTAGAGGAGGCGATAGAGGGAGGAACGATCGAGGTGGAGGCGATAGACGGAGAAACGATAGAGTTGGAGGCTATAGAGTGGAGAATGTTTAGTGGGGGAAGCGATAGAGGGAGGAACGATAGTAGAGGATGCGATAGAATGAGGAACGATCGAGGTGGAGGCGATAGACGGAGGAACGATAGAGGTGGAGGCTATAGAGTGGAGAATGGTAATGGGGGAAGCGATAGAATGAGGAACGATAGTAGAGGAGGCGATAGAATGAGGAACGATCGAGGTGGAGGCGATAGACGGAGGAACGATAGAGGTGGAGGCTATAGAGTGGAGAATGGTAATGGGGGAAGCGATAGAATGAGGAACGATAGTAGAGGAGGCGATAGAGGGAGGAACGATCGAGGTGGAGGCGATAGACGGAGGAACGATAGAGGTGGAGGCTATAGAGTGGAGAATGGTAGTGGGGGAAGCGATAGAGGGAGGAACGATAGTAGAGGAGGCGATAGAGTGAGGAACGATCGAGGTGGAGGCGATAGACGGAGGAACGATAGAGGTGGAGGCTATAGAGTGGAGAATGTTTAGTGGGGGAAGCGAGAGAGGGAGGAACGATAGTAGAGGATGCGATAGAATGAGGAACGATCGAGGTGGAGGCGATAGACGGAGGAACGATAGAGGTGGAGACTATAGAGTGGAGAATGGTAATGGGGGAAGCTATAGAATGAGGAACGATAGTAGAGGAGGCGATAGAGTGAGGAACGATCGAGGTGGAGGCGATAGACGGAGGAACGATAGAGGTGGAGGCTATAGAGTGGAGAATGTTTAGTGGGGGAAGCGATAGAGGGAGGAACGATAGTAGAGGATGCGATAGAATGAGGAACGATCGAGGTGGAGGCGATAGACGGAGGAACGATAGAGGTGGAGGCTATAGAGTGGAGAATGTTTAGGGGGGAAGCGATAGGGGGAGGAACGATAGTAGAGGATGCGATAGAATGAGGAACGATCGAGGTGGAGGCGATAGACGGAGGAACGGTAGAGGTGGAGGCTATAGAGTGGAGAATGGTAATGGGGGAAGCGATAGAATGAGGAACGATAGTAGAGGAGGCGATAGAGGGAGGAACGATCGAGGTGGAGGCGATAGACGGAGGAACGATAGAGGTGGAGGCTATAGAGTGGAGAATGGTAGTGGGGGAAGCGATAGAGGGAGGAACGATAGTAGAGGAGGCGATAGAGTGAGGAACGATCGAGGTGGAGGCGATAGACGGAGGAACGATAGAGGTGGAGACTATAGAGTGGAGAATGTTTAGTGGGGGATGCGATAGAGGGAGGAACGATAATAGAGGATGTGATAGAAGAAGGAACGATCGAGGTGGAGGCGATAGATGGAGGAACGATAGAGGTGGAGGCTATAGAGTGGAGAATGGTAATGGGGGAAGCGATAGAATGAGGAACGATAGTAGAGGAGGCGATAGAGTGAGGAACGAACGAGGTGGAGGCGATAGACGGAGGAACGATAAAGGTGGAGTCTATAGAGTGGAGAATTGTAGTGGGGGAAGAGATAGAGGGAGGAACGATAGTAGAAGAGGCGATGGAGGGAGAAACGATCGAGGTGGAGGCGATAGACGGAGGAACGATAGAGGTGGAGGCTATAGAGTGGAGAATGTTTAGGGGGGAAGCGATAGAGGGAGGAACGATAGTAGAGGATTCGATAGAGGGAGGAACGATTGAGGTGGAGGCGATAGACGGAGGAACGATAGAGGTGGAGGCTATAGAGTGGAGAATGTTTAGTGGGGGAAGCGAGAGAGGGAGGAACGATAGTAGAGGATGCGATAGAATGAGGAACGATCGAGGTGGAGGCGATAGACGGAGGAACGATAGAGGTGGAGACTAAAGAGTGGAGAATGGTAATGGGGGAAGCGATAGAATGAGGAACGATAGTAGAGGAGGCGATAGAGTGAGGAACGATCGAGGTGGAGGCGATAGACGGAGGAACGATAGAGGTGGAGGCTATAGAGTGGAGAATGTTTAGTGGGGGAAGCGATAGAGGGAGGAACGATAGTAGAGGATGCGATAGAATGAGGAACGATCGAGGTGGAGGCGATAGACGGAGGAACGATAGAGGTGGAGGCTATAGAGTGGAGAATGGTAATGGGGGAAGCGATAGAATGAGGAACGATAGTAAAGGAGGCGATAGAATGAGGAACAATCGAGGTGGAGGCGATAGACGGAGGAACGATAGAGGTGGAGGCTATAGAGTGGAAAATGGTAGTGGGGGAAGAGATAGAGGGATGAACGATAGTAGAGGTGGCGATAGAGGGAGGAACGATCGAGGTGGAGGCGACAGACGGAGGAACGATAGAGGTGGAGGCTATAGAGTGGAGAATGGTAGTGGGGGAAGAGATAGAGGGAGGAACGATAATAGAGGAGGCGATAGAGGGAGGAACGATAGAGTTGGAGGCTATAGAGTGGAGAATGGTAGTGGGGGAAGCGATAGAGGGAGGAACGATAGTATAGTATTCGATAGAGCTAGGAACGATTGAGGTGGAGGCGATAGACGTAGGATCGATAGAGGTGGAGGCTATAGAGTGGAAAATGGTAGTGGGGGAAGAGATAGAGGGATGAACGATAGTAGAGGTGGCGATAGAGGGAGGAACGATCGAGGTGGAGGCGATAGACGGAGAAACGATAGAGTTGGAGGCTATAGAGTGGAGAATGGTAGTGGGGGAAGCGATAGAGGGAGGAACGATAGTAGAGGATGCGATAGAGGGAGGAACGATCGAGGTGGAGGCGATAGACGGAGGAACGATAGAGGTGGAGGCTATAGAGTGGAGAATGTTTAGTGGGGGAAGCGATAGAGGGAGGAACGATAGTAGAGGTTGCGATAGAGGGAGGAACGATCGAGGTGGAGGCGATAGACGGAGGAACGATAGAGGTGGAGGCTATAGAGTGGAGAATGGTAGTGGGGGAAGAGATAGAGGGAGGAACGATAATAGAGGAGGCGATAGAGGGAGGAACGATCGAGGTGGAGTCGATAGACGGAGGAACGATAGAGTTGGAGGCTATAGAGTGGAGAATGGTAGTGGGGGAAGCGATAGAGGGAGGAACGATAGTATAGTATTCGATAGAGGTAGGAACGATTGAGGTGGAGGCGATAGACGTAGGAACGATAGAGGTGGAGGCTATAGAGTGGAAAATGGTAGTGGGGGAAGAGATAGAGGGATGAACGATAGTAGAGGTGGCGATAGAGGGAGGAACGATCGAGGTGGAGGCGATAGACGGAGAAACGATAGAGGTGCAGGCTATAGATTGGAGAATGGTAGTGGGGGAAGCGATAGAGGGAGGTACGATAGTAGAGAGGCGAAAGAGGGAGGAACGATCGAGGTGGAGGCGATAGACGGAGGAACGATAGAGGTGGAGGGTATAGAGTGGAGAATGGTAGTGGGGGAAGTGATAGAGGGAGGAACGATAGTAGAGGAGGCGATAGAGGGAGGAACGATAGAGGTGGAGGCTATAGAGTGGAGAATGTTTAGGGGGGAAGCGATAGAGGGAGGAACGATAGTAGAGGATGCGATAGAATGAGGAACGATCGAGGTGGAGGCGATAGACGGAGGAACGATGGAGGTGGAGGCTATAGAGTGGAGAATGGTAATGGGGGAAGCGATAGAATGAGGAACGATAGCAGAGGAGGCGATAGAGGGAGGAACGAACGAGGTGGAGGCGATAGACGGAGGAACGATAGAGGTGGAGGCTATGGAGTGGAGAATGGTAGTGGGGGAAAAGATAGATGGAGGAACGATAGTAGAGGAGGCGATAGAGGGAGGAACGATCGAGGTGGAGGCGATAGACCGAGGAACGATAGAGTTGGAGGCTATAGAGTGGAAAATGGTAGTGGGGGAAGCGATAGAGGGAGGAACGATAGTAGAGGATGCGATAGAGTGAGGAACGATCGAGGTGGAGGCGATAGACGGAGGAACGATAGAGGTGGAGGCTATAGAGTGGAAAATGGTAGTGGGGGAAGAGATAGAGGTATGAACGATAGTAGAGGAGGCGATAGAGGGAGGAACGATCGAGGTGGAGGCGATAGACGGAGGAAAGATAGAGGTGGAGGCTATAGAGTGGAGAATGGTAGTGGGGGAAGCGATAGAGGGAGGAACGATAGTAGAGAATGCGATAGAGGGAGGAACGATCGAGGTGGAGGCGATAGACGGAGGAACGATAGAGGTGGAGGCTATAGTGTGGAGAATGGTAGTGGGGGATGCGATAGTGGGAGGAACCATAGTAGAGGATGCGATAGAGGGAGGAACGATTGAGGTGGAGGCGATAGACGGAGGAACGATAGAGGTGGAGGCTATAGAGTGGAGAATGGTAGTGGGGGAAGCGATAGAGGAGAAACGATAGTAGAGGATGCGATAGAGGGAAGAACGATCGAGGTGGAGGCGATAGACGGAGGAACGATAGAGGTGGAGGCTATAGAGTGGAGAATGGTAATGGGGGAAGCGATAGAATGAGAAACGATAGTAGAGGTGGCGATAGAGGTAGGAACGATCGAGGTGGAGGCGATAGACGGAGAAACGATAGAGGTGGAGGCTATAGAGTGGAGAATGTTTAGGGGGGAAGCGATAGAGGGAGGAACGATAGTAGAGGATGCGATAGAATGAGGAACGATCGAGGTGGAGGCGATAGACGGAGGAACGATAGAGGTGGAGGCTATAGAGTGGAGAATGGTAATGGGTGAAGCGATAGATTGAGGAACGATAGTAGAGGAGGCGATAGAGGGAAAAACGATCGATGTGGAGGCGATAGACGGAGGAACGATAGAGGTGGAGGCTATAGAGTGGAGAATGGTAGTGGGGGAAGAGATAGAGGGAGGAACGATAGTAGAGGAGGCTATAGAGGGAGGAACGATCGAGGTGGAGGCGATAGACGGAGGAACGATAGAGTTGGAGGCTATAGAGTGGAGAATGGTAGTGGGGGAAGCGATAGAGGGAGGAACGATAGTAGAGGATGCGATAGAGGGAGGAACGATCGAGGTGGAGGCGATAGACGGAGGAACGATAGAGGTGGAGGCTATAGAGTGGAGAATGTTTAGTGGGGGAAGCGATAGAGGGAGGAACGATAGTAGAGGATGCGATAGAATGAGGAACGATCGAGGTGGAGGCGATAGACGGAGGAACGATAGAGGTGGAGGCTATAGAGTGGAGAATGGTAATGGGGGAAGCGATAGAATGAGGAACGATAGTAGAGGAGGCGATAGAATGAGGAACGATCGAGGAGGAGGCGATAGACGGAGGAACGATAGAGGTGGAGCCTATAGAGTGGAGAATGGTAATGGGGGAAGCGATAGAATGAGGAACGATAGTAGAGGAGGCGATAGAGGGAGGAACGATCGAGGTGGAGGCGATAGACGGAGGAACGATAGAGGTGGAGGCTATAGAGTGGAGAATGGTAGTGGGGGAAGCGATAGAGGGAGGAAAGATAGTAGAGGAGGCGATAGAGTGAGGAACGATCGAGGTGGAGGCGATAGACGGAGGAACGATAGAGGTGGAGGCTATAGAGTGGAGAATGTTTAGTGGGGGAAGCGAGAGAGGGAGGAAGGATAGTAGAGGATGCGATAGAATGAGGAACGATCGAGGTGGAGGCGATAGACGGAGGAACGATAGAGGTGGAGACTAAAGAGTGGAGAATGGTAATGGGGGAAGCGATAGAATGAGGAACGATAGTAGAGGAGGCGATAGAGTGAGGAACGATCGAGGTGGAGGCGATAGACGGAGGAACGATAGAGGTGGAGGCTATAGAGTGGAGAATGTTTAGTGGGGGAAGCGATAGAGGGAGGAACGATAGTAGAGGATGCGATAGAATGAGGAACGATCGAGGTGGAGGCGATAGACGGAGGAACGATAGAGGTGGAGGCTATAGAGTGGAGAATGGTAATGGGGGAAGCGATAGAATGAGGAACGATAGTAGAGGAGGCGATAGAATGAGGAACAATCGAGGTGGAGGCGATAGACGGAGGAACGATAGAGGTGGAGGCTATAGAGTGGAAAATGGTAGTGGGGGAAGAGATAGAGGGATGAACGATAGTAGAGGTGGCGATAGAGGGAGGAACGATCGAGGTGGAGGCGACAGACGGAGGAACGATAGAGGTGGAGGCTATAGAGTGGAGAATGGTAGTGGGGGAAGAGATAGAGGGAGGAACGATAATAGAGGAGGCGATAGAGGGAGGAACGATAGAGTTGGAGGCTATAGAGTGGAGAATGGTAGTGGGGGAAGCGATAGAGGGAGGAACGATAGTATAGTATTCGATAGAGCTAGGAACGATTGAGGTGGAGGCGATAGACGTAGGAACGATAGAAGTGGAGGCTATAGAGTGGAAAATGGTAGTGGGGGAAGAGATAGAGGGATGAACGATAGTAGAGGTGGCGATAGAGGGAGGAACGATCGAGGTGGAGGCGATAGACGGAGAAACGATAGAGTTGGAGGCTATAGAGTGGAGAATGGTAGTGGGGGAAGCGATAGAGGGAGGAACGATAGTAGAGGATGCGATAGAGGAAGGAACGATCGAGGTGGAGGCGATAGACGGAGGAACGATGGAGGTGGAGGCTATAGAGTGGAGAATGGTAATGGGGGAAGCGATAGAATGAGGAACGATAGCAGAGGAGGCGATAGAGGGAGGAACGAACGAGGTGGAGGCGATAGACGGAGGAACGATAGAGGTGGAGGCTATGGAGTGGAGAATGGTAGTGGGGGAAGAGATAGAGGGAGGAACGATAGTAGAGGAGGCGATAGATGGAGGAACGATCGAGGTGGAGGCGATAGACGGAGGAACGATAGAGTTGGAGGCTATAGAGTGGAGAATGGTAGTGGGGGAAGCGATAGAGGAAGGAACGATAGAGGTGGAGGCTATAGAGTAGAGAATGGTAGTGGAGGAAGAGATAGAGGGAGGAACGATAGTAGAGGAGGCGATAGAGGGAGGAACGATCGAGGTGGAGGCGATAGACCGAGGAACGATAGAGTTGGAGGCTATAGAGTGGAAAATGGTAGTGGGGGAAGCGATAGAGGGAGGAACGATAGTAGAGGATGCGATAGAGTGAGGAACGATCGAGGTGGAGGCGATAGACGGAGGAACGATAGAGGTGGAGGCTATAGAGTGGAAAATGGTAGTGGGGGAAGAGATAGAGGTATGAACGATAGTAGAGGAGGCGATAGAGGGAGGAACGATCGAGGTGGAGGCGATAGACGGAGGAAAGATAGAGGTGGAGGCTATAGAGTGGAGAATGGTAGTGGGGGAAGCGATAGATCGAGGAACGATAGTAGAGAATGCGATAGAGGGAGGAACGATCGAGGTGGAGGCGATAGACGGAGGAACGATAGAGGTGGAGGCTATAGTGTGGAGAATGGTAGTGGGGGATGCGATAGAGGGAGGAACCATAGTAGAGGATGCGATAGAGGGAGGAACGATTGAGGTGGAGGCGATAGACGGAGGAACGATAGAGGTGGAGGCTATAGAGTGGAGAATGGTAGTGGGGGAAGCGATAGAGGAGAAACGATAGTAGAGGATGCGATAGAGGGAAGAACGATCGAGGTGGAGGCGATAGACGGAGGAACGATAAAGGTGGAGGCTATAGAGTGGAGAATGGTAATGGGGGAAGCGATAGAATGAGAAACGATAGTAGAGGTGGCGATAGAGGGAGGAACGATCGAGGTGGAGGCGATAGACGGAGGAACGATAGAGGTGGAGGCTATAGAGTGGAGAATGTTTAGGGGGGAAGCGATAGAGGGAGGAACGATAGTAGAGGATGCGATAGAATGAGGAACGATCGAGGTGGAGGCGATAGACGGAGGAACGATAGAGGTGGAGGCTATAGAGTGGAGAATGGTAATGGGTGAAGCGATAGAATGAGGAACGATAGTAGAGGAGGCGATAGAGGGAGGAAAGAACGAGGTGGAGGCGATAGACGGAGGAACGATAGAGGTGGAGGCTATAGAGTGGAGAATGGTAGTGGGGGAAGAGATAGAGGGAGGAACGATAGTAGAGGAGGCGATAGAGGGAGGAACGATCGAGGTGGAGGCGATAGACGGAGAAACGATAGAGTTGGAGGCTATAGAGTGGAGAATGTTTAGTGGGGGAAGCGATAGAGGGAGGAACGATAGTAGAGGATGCGATAGAATGAGGAACGATCGAGGTGGAGGCGATAGACGGAGGAACGATAGAGGTGGAGGCTATAGAGTGGAGAATGGTAATGGGGGAAGCGATAGAATGAGGAACGATAGTAGAGGAGGCGATAGAATGAGGAACGATCGAGGTGGAGGCGATAGACGGAGGAACGATAGAGGTGGAGGCTATAGAGTGGAGAATGGTAATGGGGGAAGCGATAGAATGAGGAACGATAGTAGAGGAGGCGATAGAGGGAGGAACGATCGAGGTGGAGGCGATAGACGGAGGAACGATAGAGGTGGAGGCTATAGAGTGGAGAATGGTAGTGGGGGAAGCGATAGAGGGAGGAACGATAGTAGAGGAGGCGATAGAGTGAGGAACGATCGAGGTGGAGGCGATAGACGGAGGAACGATAGAGGTGGAGGCTATAGAGTGGAGAATGTTTAGTGGGGGAAGCGAGAGAGGGAGGAACGATAGTAGAGGATGCGATAGAATGAGGAACGATCGAGGTGGAGGCGATAGACGGAGGAACGATAGAGGTGGAGACTATAGAGTGGAGAATGGTAATGGGGGAAGCTATAGAATGAGGAACGATAGTAGAGGAGGCGATAGAGTGAGGAACGATCGAGGTGGAGGCGATAGACGGAGGAACGATAGAGGTGGAGGCTATAGAGTGGAGAATGTTTAGTGGGGGAAGCGATAGAGGGAGGAACGATAGTAGAGGATGCGATAGAATGAGGAACGATCGAGGTGGAGGCGATAGACGGAGGAACGATAGAGGTGGAGGCTATAGAGTGGAGAATGTTTAGGGGGGAAGCGATAGGGGGAGGAACGATAGTAGAGGATGCGATAGAATGAGGAACGATCGAGGTGGAGGCGATAGACGGAGGAACGGTAGAGGTGGAGGCTATAGAGTGGAGAATGGTAATGGGGGAAGCGATAGAATGAGGAACGATAGTAGAGGAGGCGATAGAGGGAGGAACGATCGAGGTGGAGGCGATAGACGGAGGAACGATAGAGGTGGAGGCTATAGAGTGGAGAATGGTAGTGGGGGAAGCGATAGAGGGAGGAACGATAGTAGAGGAGGCGATAGAGTGAGGAACGATCGAGGTGGAGGCGATAGACGGAGGAACGATAGAGGTGGAGACTATAGAGTGGAGAATGTTTAGTGGGGGATGCGATAGAGGGAGGAACGATAATAGAGGATGTGATAGAAGAAGGAACGATCGAGGTGGAGGCGATAGATGGAGGAACGATAGAGGTGGAGGCTATAGAGTGGAGAATGGTAATGGGGGAAGCGATAGAATGAGGAACGATAGTAGAGGAGGCGATAGAGTGAGGAACGAACGAGGTGGAGGCGATAGACGGAGGAACGATAAAGGTGGAGTCTATAGAGTGGAGAATTGTAGTGGGGGAAGAGATAGAGGGAGGAACGATAGTAGAAGAGGCGATGGAGGGAGAAACGATCGAGGTGGAGGCGATAGACGGAGGAACGATAGAGGTGGAGGCTATAGAGTGGAGAATGTTTAGGGGGGAAGCGATAGAGGGAGGAACGATAGTAGAGGATTCGATAGAGGGAGGAACGATTGAGGTGGAGGCGATAGACGTAGGAACGATAGAGGTGGAGGCTATAGAGTGGAGAATGGTAGTGTGGGAAGCGATAGAGTGAGGAACGATCGAGGTGGAGGCGATAGACGGAGGAACGATAGAGGTGGAGGCTATAGAGTGGAAAATGGTAGTGGGGGAAGCGATAGAGGGAGGAACGATAGTAGAGGATGCGATAGAGGGAGGAACGATCGAGGTGGAGGCGATAGACGGAGGAACGATAGAGGTGGAGGGTATAGAGTGGAGAATGTTTAGGGGGGGAAGCGATAGAGGGAGGGACGATAGTAGAGGAGGCGATAGACGGAGGAACGATAGAGGTGCAGGCTATAGATTGGAGAATGGTAGTGGGGGAAGCGATAGAGGGAGGAACGATAGAGGTGGAGGCTATAGAGTAGAGAATGGTAGTGGAGGAAGAGATAGAGGGAGGAACGATAGTAGAGGAGGCGATAGAGGGAGGAACGATCGAGGTGGAGGCGATAGACCGAGGAACGATAGAGTTGGAGGCTATAGAGTGGAGAATGGTAGTGGGGGAAGCGATAGAGGCAGGAACGATAGAGGTGGAGGCTATAGAGTAGAGAATGGTAGTGGAGGAAGAGATAGAGGGAGGAACGATAGTAGAGGACGCGATAGAGGGAGGAACGATCGAGGTGGAGGCGATAGACCGAGGAACGATAGAGTTGGAGGCTATAGAGTGGAAAATGGTAGTGGGGGAAGCGATAGAGGGAGGAACGATAGTAGAGGATGCGATAGAGTGAGGAACGATCGAGGTGGAGGCGATAGACGGAGGAACGATAGAGGTGGAGGCTATAGAGTGGAAAATGGTAGTGGGGGAAGAGATAGAGGTATGAACGATAGTAGAGGAGGCGATAGAGGGAGGAACGATCGAGGTGGAGGCGATAGACGGAGGAAAGATAGAGGTGGAGGCTATAGAGTGGAGAATGGTAGTGGGGGAAGCGATAGAGGGAGGAACGATAGTAGAGAATGCGATAGAGGGAGGAACGATCGAGGTGGAGGCGATAGACGGAGGAACGATAGAGGTGGAGGCTATAGTGTGGAGAATGGTAGTGGGGGATGCGATAGTGGGAGGAACCATAGTAGAGGATGCGATAGAGGGAGGAACGATTGAGGTGGAGGCGATAGACGGAGGAACGATAGAGGTGGAGGCTATAGAGTGGAGAATGGTAGTGGGGGAAGCGATAGAGGAGAAACGATAGTAGAGGATGCGATAGAGGGAAGAACGATCGAGGTGGAGGCGATAGACGGAGGAACGATAGAGGTGGAGGCTATAGAGTGGAGAATGGTAATGGGGGAAGCGATAAAATGAGAAACGATAGTAGAGGTGGCGATAGAGGTAGGAACGATCGAGGTGGAGGCGATAGACGGAGGAACGATAGAGGTGGAGGTTATAGATTGGAGAATGTTTAGGGGGGAAGCGATAGAGGGAGGAACGATAGTAGAGGATGCGATAGAATGAGGAACGATCGAGGTGGAGGCGATAGACGGAGGAACGATAGAGGTGGAGGCTATAGAGTGGAGAAAGGTAATGGGGGAAGCGATAGAATGAGGAACGATAGTAGAGGAGGCGATAGAATGAGGAACGATCGAGGTGGAGGCGATAGACGGAGGAACGATAGAGGTGGAGGCTATAGAGTGGAGAATGGTAATGGGGGAAGCGATAGAATGAGGAACGATAGTAGAGGAGGCGATAGAGGGAGGAACGATCGAGGTGGAGGCGATAGACGGAGGAACGATAGAGGTGGAGGCTATAGAGTGGAGAATGGTAGTGGGGGAAGCGATAGAGGGAGGAACGATAGTAGAGGAGGCGATAGAGTGAGGAACGATCGAGGTGGAGGCGATAGACGGAGGAACGATAGAGGTGGAGGCTATAGAGTGGAGAATGTTTAGTGGGGGAAGCGAGAGAGGGAGGAACGATAGTAGAGGATGCGATAGAATGACGAACGATCGAGGTGGAGGCGATAGACGGAGGAACGATAGAGGTGGAGACTATAGAGTGGAGAATGGTAATGGGGGAAGCTATAGAATGAGGAACGATAGTAGAGGAGGCGATAGAGTGAGGAACGATCGAGGTGGAGGCGATAGACGGAGGAACGATAGAGGTGGAGGCTATAGAGTGGAGAATGTTTAGTGGGGGAAGCGATAGAGGGAGGAACGATAGTAGAGGATGCGATAGAATGAGGAACGATCGAGGTGGAGGCGATAGACGGAGGAACGATAGAGGTGGAGGCTATAGAGTGGAGAATGTTTAGGGGGGAAGCGATAGGGGGAGGAACGATAGTAGAGGATGCGATAGAATGAGTAACGATCGAGGTGGAGGCGATAGACGGAGGAACGATAGAGGTGGAGGCTATAGAGTGGAGAATGGTAATGGGGGAAGCGATAGAATGAGGAACGATAGTAGAGGAGGCGATAGAGGGAGGAACGATCGAGGTGGAGGCGATAGACGGAGGAACGATAGAGGTGGAGGCTATAGAGTGGAGAATGGTAGTGGGGGAAGCGATAGAGGGAGGAACGATAGTAGAGGAGGCGATAGAGTGAGGAACGATCGAGGTGGAGGCGATAGACGGAGGAACGATAGAGGTGGAGACTATAGAGTGGAGAATGTTTAGTGGGGGATCCGATAGAGGGAGGAACGATAGTAGAGGATGTGAAAGAAGAAGGAACGATCGAGGTGGAGGCGATAGATGGAGGAACGATAGAGGTGGAGGCTATAGAGTGGAGAATGGTAATGGGGGAAGCGATAGAATGAGGAACGATAGTAGAGGAGGCGATAGAGTGAGGAACGAACGAGGTGGAGGCGATAGACGGAGGAACGATAAAGGTGGAGTCTATAGAGTGGAGAATTGTAGTGGGGGAAGAGATAGAGGGAGGAACGATAGTAGAAGAGGCGATGGAGGGAGAAACGATCGAGGTGGAGGCGATAGACGGAGGAACGATAGAGGTGGAGGCTATAGAGTGGAGAATGTTTAGGGGGGAAGCGATAGAGGGAGGAACGATAGTAGAGGATTCGATAGAGGGAGGAACGATTGAGGTGGAGGCGATAGACGTAGGAACGATAGAGGTGGAGGCTATAGAGTGGAGAATGGTAGTGGGGGAAGCGATAGAGGGAGGAACGATAGTAGAGGATGCGATAGAGTGAGGAACGATCGAGGTGGAGGCGATAGACGGAGGAACGATAGAGGTGGAGGCTATAGAGTGGAAAATGGTAGTAGGGGAAGCGATAGAGGGAGGAACGATAGTAGAGGATGCGATAGAGGGAGGAACGATCGAGGTGGAGGCGATAGACGGAGGAACGATAGAGGTGGAGGGTATAGAGTGGAGAATGTTTAGGGGGGGAAGCGATAGAGGGAGAAACGATAGTAGAGGAGGCGATAGACGGAGGAACGATAGAGGTGCAGGCTATAGATTGGAGAATGGTAGTGGGGGAAGCGATAGAGGGAGGTACGATAGTAGAGAGGCGAAAGAGGGAGGAACGATCGAGGTGGAGGCGATAGACGGAGGAACGATAGAGGTGGAGGGTATAGAGTGGAGAATGGTAGTGGGGGAAGTGATAGAGGGAGGAACGATAGTAGAGGAGGCGATAGAGGGAGGAACGATAGAGGTGGAGGCTATAGAGTGGAGAATGTTTAGGGGGGAAGCGATAGAGGGAGGAACGATAGTAGAGGATGCGATAGAATGAGGAACGATCGAGGTGGAGGCGATAGACGGAGGAACGATGGAGGTGGAGGCTATAGAGTGGAGAATGGTAATGGGGGAAGCGATAGAATGAGGAACGATAGCAGAGGAGGCGATAGAGGGAGGAACGAACGAGGTGGAGGCGATAGACGGAGGAACGATAGAGGTGGAGGCTATGGAGTGGAGAATGGTAGTGGGGGAAGAGATAGATGGAGGAACGATAGTAGAGGAGGCGATAGATGGAGGAACGATCGAGGTGGAGGCGATAGACGGAGGAACGATAGAGTTGGAGGCTATAGAGTGGAAAATGGTAGTGGGGGAAGCGATAGAGGCAGGAACGATAGAGGTGGAGGCTATAGAGTAGAGAATGGTAGTGGAGGAAGAGATAGAGGGAGGAACGATAGTAGAGGAGGCGATAGAGGGAGGAACGATCGAGGTGGAGGCGATAGACCGAGGAACGATAGAGTTGGAGGCTATAGAGTGGAAAATGGTAGTGGGGGAAGCGATAGAGGGAGGAACGATAGTAGAGGATGCGATAGAGTGAGGAACGATCGAGGTGGAGGCGATAGACGGAGGAACGATAGAGGTGGAGGCTATAGAGTGGAAAATGGTAGTGGGGGAAGAGATAGAGGTATGAACGATAGTAGAGGAGGCGATAGAGGGAGGAACGATCGAGGTGGAGGCGATAGACGGAGGAAAGATAGAGGTGGAGGCTATAGAGTGGAGAATGGTAGTGGGGGAAGCGATAGAGGGAGGAACGATAGTAGAGAATGCGATAGAGGGAGGAACGATCGAGGTGGAGGCGATAGACGGAGGAACGATAGAGGTGGAGGCTATAGTGTGGAGAATGGTAGTGGGGGATGCGATAGTGGGAGGAACCATAGTAGAGGATGCGATAGAGGGAGGAACGATTGAGGTGGAGGCGATAGACGGAGGAACGATAGAGGTGGAGGCTATAGAGTGGAGAATGGTAGTGGGGGAAGCGATAGAGGAGAAACGATAGTAGAGGATGCGATAGAGGGAAGAACGATCGAGGTGGAGGCGATAGACGGAGGAACGATAGAGGTGGAGGCTATAGAGTGGAGAATGGTAATGGGGGAAGCGATAGAATGAGAAACGATAGTAGAGGTGGCGATAGAGGTAGGAACGATCGAGGTGGAGGCGATAGACGGAGAAACGATAGAGGTGGAGGCTATAGAGTGGAGAATGTTTAGGGGGGAAGCGATAGAGGGAGGAACGATAGTAGAGGATGCGATAGAATGAGGAACGATCGAGGTGGAGGCGATAGACGGAGGAACGATAGAGGTGGAGGCTATAGAGTGGAGAATGGTAATGGGTGAAGCGATAGATTGAGGAACGATAGTAGAGGAGGCGATAGAGGGAGAAACGATCGATGTGGAGGCGATAGACGGAGGAACGATAGAGGTGGAGGCTATAGAGTGGAGAATGGTAGTGGGGGAAGCGATAGAGGGAGGAACGATAGTAGAGGATGCGATAGAGGGAGGAACGATCGAGGTGGAGGCGATAGACGGAGGAACGATAGAGGTGGAGGCTATAGAGTGGAGAATGTTTAGTGGGGGAAGCGATAGAGGGAGGAACGATAGTAGAGGATGCGATAGAATGAGGAACGATCGAGGTGGAGGCGATAGACGGAGGAACGATAGAGGTGGAGGCTATAGAGTGGAGAATGGTAATGGGGGAAGCGATAGAATGAGGAACGATAGTAGAGGAGGCGATAGAATGAGGAACGATCGAGGAGGAGGCGATAGACGGAGGAACGATAGAGGTGGAGCCTATAGAGTGGAGAATGGTAATGGGGGAAGCGATAGAATGAGGAACGATAGTAGAGGAGGCGATAGAGGGAGGAACGATCGAGGTGGAGGCGATAGACGGAGGAACGATAGAGGTGGAGGCTATAGAGTGGAGAATGTTTAGTGGGGGAAGCGAGAGAGGGAGGAACGATAGTAGAGGATGCGATAGAATGAGGAACGATCGAGGTGGAGGCGATAGACGGAGGAACGATAGAGGTGGAGACTAAAGAGTGGAGAATGGTAATGGGGGAAGCGATAGAATGAGGAACGATAGTAGAGGAGGCGATAGAGTGAGGAACGATCGAGGTGGAGGCGATAGACGGAGGAACGATAGAGGTGGAGGCTATAGAGTGGAGAATGTTTAGTGGGGGAAGCGATAGAGGGAGGAACGATAGTAGAGGATGCGATAGAATGAGGAACGATCGAGGTGGAGGCGATAGACGGAGGAACGATAGAGGTGGAGGCTATAGAGTGGAGAATGGTAATGGGGGAAGCGATAGAATGAGGAACGATAGTAAAGGAGGCGATAGAATGAGGAACAATCGAGGTGGAGGCGATAGACGGAGGAACGATAGAGGTGGAGGCTATAGAGTGGAAAATGGTAGTGGGGGAAGAGATAGAGGGATGAACGATAGTAGAGGTGGCGATAGAGGGAGGAACGATCGAGGTGGAGGCGACAGACGGAGGAACGATAGAGGTGGAGGCTATAGAGTGGAGAATGGTAGTGGGGGAAGAGATAGAGGGAGGAACGATAATAGAGGAGGCGATAGAGGGAGGAACGATAGAGTTGGAGGCTATAGAGTGGAGAATGGTAGTGGGGGAAGCGATAGAGGGAGGAACGATAGTATAGTATTCGATAGAGCTAGGAACGATTGAGGTGGAGGCGATAGACGTAGGATCGATAGAGGTGGAGGCTATAGAGTGGAAAATGGTAGTGGGGGAAGAGATAGAGGGATGAACGATAGTAGAGGTGGCGATAGAGGGAGGAACGATCGAGGTGGAGGCGATAGACGGAGAAACGATAGAGTTGGAGGCTATAGAGTGGAGAATGGTAGTGGGGGAAGCGATAGAGGGAGGAACGATAGTAGAGGATGCGATAGAGGGAGGAACGATCGAGGTGGAGGCGATAGACGGAGGAACGATAGAGGTGGAGGCTATAGAGTGGAGAATGTTTAGTGGGGGAAGCGATAGAGGGAGGAACGATAGTAGAGGTTGCGATAGAGGGAGGAACGATCGAGGTGGAGGCGATAGACGGAGGAACGATAGAGGTGGAGGCTATAGAGTGGAGAATGGTAGTGGGGGAAGAGATAGAGGGAGGAACGATAATAGAGGAGGCGATAGAGGGAGGAACGATCGAGGTGGAGTCGATAGACGGAGGAACGATAGAGTTGGAGGCTATAGAGTGGAGAATGGTAGTGGGGGAAGCGATAGAGGGAGGAACGATAGTATAGTATTCGATAGAGGTAGGAACGATTGAGGTGGAGGCGATAGACGTAGGAACGATAGAGGTGGAGGCTATAGAGTGGAAAATGGTAGTGGGGGAAGAGATAGAGGGATGAACGATAGTAGAGGTGGCGATAGAGGGAGGAACGATCGAGGTGGAGGCGATAGACGGAGAAACGATAGAGGTGCAGGCTATAGATTGGAGAATGGTAGTGGGGGAAGCGATAGAGGGAGGTACGATAGTAGAGAGGCGAAAGAGGGAGGAACGATCGAGGTGGAGGCGATAGACGGAGGAACGATAGAGGTGGAGGGTATAGAGTGGAGAATGGTAGTGGGGGAAGTGATAGAGGGAGGAACGATAGTAGAGGAGGCGATAGAGGGAGGAACGATAGAGGTGGAGGCTATAGAGTGGAGAATGTTTAGGGGGGAAGCGATAGAGGGAGGAACGATAGTAGAGGATGCGATAGAATGAGGAACGATCGAGGTGGAGGCGATAGACGGAGGAACGATGGAGGTGGAGGCTATAGAGTGGAGAATGGTAATGGGGGAAGCGATAGAATGAGGAACGATAGCAGAGGAGGCGATAGAGGGAGGAACGAACGAGGTGGAGGCGATAGACGGAGGAACGATAGAGGTGGAGGCTATGGAGTGGAGAATGGTAGTGGGGGAAAAGATAGATGGAGGAACGATAGTAGAGGAGGCGATAGAGGGAGGAACGATCGAGGTGGAGGCGATAGACCGAGGAACGATAGAGTTGGAGGCTATAGAGTGGAAAATGGTAGTGGGGGAAGCGATAGAGGGAGGAACGATAGTAGAGGATGCGATAGAGTGAGGAACGATCGAGGTGGAGGCGATAGACGGAGGAACGATAGAGGTGGAGGCTATAGAGTGGAAAATGGTAGTGGGGGAAGAGATAGAGGTATGAACGATAGTAGAGGAGGCGATAGAGGGAGGAACGATCGAGGTGGAGGCGATAGACGGAGGAAAGATAGAGGTGGAGGCTATAGAGTGGAGAATGGTAGTGGGGGAAGCGATAGAGGGAGGAACGATAGTAGAGAATGCGATAGAGGGAGGAACGATCGAGGTGGAGGCGATAGACGGAGGAACGATAGAGGTGGAGGCTATAGTGTGGAGAATGGTAGTGGGGGATGCGATAGTGGGAGGAACCATAGTAGAGGATGCGATAGAGGGAGGAACGATTGAGGTGGAGGCGATAGACGGAGGAACGATAGAGGTGGAGGCTATAGAGTGGAGAATGGTAGTGGGGGAAGCGATAGAGGAGAAACGATAGTAGAGGATGCGATAGAGGGAAGAACGATCGAGGTGGAGGCGATAGACGGAGGAACGATAGAGGTGGAGGCTATAGAGTGGAGAATGGTAATGGGGGAAGCGATAGAATGAGAAACGATAGTAGAGGTGGCGATAGAGGTAGGAACGATCGAGGTGGAGGCGATAGACGGAGAAACGATAGAGGTGGAGGCTATAGAGTGGAGAATGTTTAGGGGGGAAGCGATAGAGGGAGGAACGATAGTAGAGGATGCGATAGAATGAGGAACGATCGAGGTGGAGGCGATAGACGGAGGAACGATAGAGGTGGAGGCTATAGAGTGGAGAATGGTAATGGGTGAAGCGATAGATTGAGGAACGATAGTAGAGGAGGCGATAGAGGGAGAAACGATCGATGTGGAGGCGATAGACGGAGGAACGATAGAGGTGGAGGCTATAGAGTGGAGAATGGTAGTGGGGGAAGAGATAGAGGGAGGAACGATAGTAGAGGAGGCTATAGAGGGAGGAACGATCGAGGTGGAGGCGATAGACGGAGGAACGATAGAGTTGGAGGCTATAGAGTGGAGAATGGTAGTGGGGGAAGCGATAGAGGGAGGAACGATAGTAGAGGATGCGATAGAGGGAGGAACGATCGAGGTGGAGGCGATAGACGGAGGAACGATAGAGGTGGAGGCTATAGAGTGGAGAATGTTTAGTGGGGGAAGCGATAGAGGGAGGAACGATAGTAGAGGATGCGATAGAATGAGGAACGATCGAGGTGGAGGCGATAGACGGAGGAACGATAGAGGTGGAGGCTATAGAGTGGAGAATGGTAATGGGGGAAGCGATAGAATGAGGAACGATAGTAGAGGAGGCGATAGAATGAGGAACGATCGAGGAGGAGGCGATAGACGGAGGAACGATAGAGGTGGAGCCTATAGAGTGGAGAATGGTAATGGGGGAAGCGATAGAATGAGGAACGATAGTAGAGGAGGCGATAGAGGGAGGAACGATCGAGGTGGAGGCGATAGACGGAGGAACGATAGAGGTGGAGGCTATAGAGTGGAGAATGGTAGTGGGGGAAGCGATAGAGGGAGGAAAGATAGTAGAGGAGGCGATAGAGTGAGGAACGATCGAGGTGGAGGCGATAGACGGAGGAATGATAGAGGTGGAGGCTATAGAGTGGAGAATGTTTAGTGGGGGAAGCGAGAGAGGGAGGAACGATAGTAGAGGATGCGATAGAATGAGGAACGATCGAGGTGGAGGCGATAGACGGAGGAACGATAGAGGTGGAGACTAAAGAGTCTAGAATGGTAATGGGGGAAGCGATAGAATGAGGAACGATAGTAGAGGAGGCGATAGAGTGAGGAACGATCGAGGTGGAGGCGATAGACGGAGGAACGATAGAGGTGGAGGCTATAGAGTGGAGAATGTTTAGTGGGGGAAGCGATAGAGGGAGGAACGATAGTAGAGGATGCGATAGAATGAGGAACGATCGAGGTGGAGGCGATAGACGGAGGAACGATAGAGGTGGAGGCTATAGAGTGGAGAATGGTAATGGGGGAAGCGATAGAATGAGGAACGATAGTAGAGGAGGCGATAGAATGAGGAACAATCGAGGTGGAGGCGATAGACGGAGGAACGATAGAGGTGGAGGCTATAGAGTGGAAAATGGTAGTGGGGGAAGAGATAGAGGGATGAACGATAGTAGAGGTGGCGATAGAGGGAGGAACGATCGAGGTGGAGGCGACAGACGGAGGAACGATAGAGGTGGAGGCTATAGAGTGGAGAATGGTAGTGGGGGAAGAGATAGAGGGAGGAACGATAATAGAGGAGGCGATAGAGGGAGGAACGATAGAGTTGGAGGCTATAGAGTGGAGAATGGTAGTGGGGGAAGCGATAGAGGGAGGAACGATAGTATAGTATTCGATAGAGCTAGGAACGATTGAGGTGGAGGCGATAGACGTAGGAACGATAGAAGTGGAGGCTATAGAGTGGAAAATGGTAGTGGGGGAAGAGATAGAGGGATGAACGATAGTAGAGGTGGCGATAGAGGGAGGAACGATCGAGGTGGAGGCGATAGACGGAGAAACGATAGAGTTGGAGGCTATAGAGTGGAGAATGGTAGTGGGGGAAGCGATAGAGGGAGGAACGATAGTAGAGGATGCGATAGAGGAAGGAACGATCGAGGTGGAGGCGATAGACGGAGGAACGATAGAGGTGGAGGCTATAGAGTGGAGAATGTTTAGTGGGGGAAGCGATAGAGGGAGGAACGATAGTAGAGGTTGCGATAGAGGGAGGAACGATCGAGGTGGAGGCGATAGACGGAGGAACGATAGAGGTGGAGGCTATAGAGTGGAGAATGGTAGTGGGGGAAGAGATAGAGGGAGGAACGATAATAGAGGAGGCGATAGAGGGAGGAACGATCGAGGTGGAGTCGATAGACGGAGGAACGATAGAGTTGGAGGCTATAGAGTGGAGAATGGTAGTGGGGGAAGCGATAGAGGGAGGAACGATAGTATAGTATTCGATAGAGGTAGGAACGATTGAGGTGGAGGCGATAGACGTAGGAACGATAGAGGTGGAGGCTATAGAGTGGAAAATGGTAGTGGGGGAAGAGATAGAGGGATGAACGATAGTAGAGGTGGCGATAGAGGGAGGAACGATCGAGGTGGAGGCGATAGACGGAGAAACGATAGAGTTGGAGGCTATAGAGTGGAGAATGGTAGTGGGGGAAGCGATAGAGGGAGGAACGATAGTAGAGGATGCGATAGAGGGAGGAACGATCGAGGTGGAGGCGATAGACGGAGGAACGATAGAGGTGGAGGCTATAGAGTGGAGAATGTTTAGTGGGGGAAGCGATAGAGGGAGGAACGATAGTAGAGGATGCGATAGAATGAGGAACGATCGAGGTGGAGGCGATAGACGGAGGAACGATAGAGGTGGAGGCTATAGAGTGGAGAATGGTAATGGGGGAAGCGATAGAATGAGGAACGATAGTAGAGGAGGCGATAGAGTGAGGAACGAACGAGGTGGAGGCGATAGACGGAGGAACGATAAAGGTGGAGTCTATAGAGTGGAGAATTGTAGTGGGGGAAGAGATAGAGGGAGGAACGATAGTAGAAGAGGCGATGGAGGGAGATACGATCGAGGTGGAGGCGATAGACGGAGGAACGATAGAGGTGGAGGCTATAGAGTGGAGAATGTTTAGGGGGGAAGCGATAGAGGGAGGAACGATAGTAGAGGATTCGATAGAGGGAGGAACGATCGAGGTGGAGGCGATAGACGTAGGAACGATAGAGGTGGAGGCTATAGAGTGGAGAATGGTAGTGGGGGAAGCGATAGAGGGAGGAACGATAGTAGAGGATGCGACAGAGTGAGGAACGATCGAGGTGGAGGCGATAGACGGAGGAACGATAGAGGTGGAGGCTATAGAGTGGAAAATGGTAGTGGGGGAAGCGATAGAGGGAGGAACGATAGTAGAGGATGCGATAGAGGGAGGAACGATCGAGGTGGAGGCGATAGACGGAGGAACGATAGAGGTGGAGGGTATAGAGTGGAGAATGTTTAGGGGGGGAAGCGATAGAGGGAGGAACGATAGTAGAGGAGGCGATAGACGGAGGAACGATAGAGGTGCAGGCTATAGATTGGAGAATGGTAGTGGGGGAAGCGATAGAGGGAGGTACGATAGTAGAGAGGCGAAAGAGGGAGGAACGATCGAGGTGGAGGCGATAGACGGAGGAACGATAGAGGTGGAGGGTTTAGAGTGGAGAATGGTAGTGGGGGAAGTGATAGAGGGAGGAACGATAGTAGAGGAGGCGATAGAGGGAGGAACGATAGAGGTGGAGGCTATAGAGTGGAGAAAGTTTAGGGGGGAAGCGATAGAGGGAGGAACGATAGTAGAGGATGCGATAGAATGAGGAACGATCGAGGTGGAGGCGATAGACGGAGGAACGATGGAGGTGGAGGCTATAGAGTGGAGAATGGTAATGGGGGAAGCGATAGAATGAGGAACGATAGCAGAGGAGGCGATAGAGGGAGGAACGAACGAGGTGGAGGCGATAGACGGAGGAACGATAGAGGTGGAGGCTATGGAGTGGAGAATGGTAGTGGGGGAAGAGATAGAGGGAGGAACGATAGTAGAGGAGGCGATAGATGGAGGAACGATCGAGGTGGAGGCGATAGACGGAGGAACGATAGAGTTGGAGGCTATAGAGTGGAGAATGGTAGTGGGGGAAGCGATAGAGGCAGGAACGATAGAGGTGGAGGCTATAGAGTAGAGAATGGTAGTGGAGGAAGAGATAGAGGGAGGAACGATAGTAGAGGAGGCGATAGAGGGAGGAACGATCGAGGTGGAGGCGATAGACCGAGGAACGATAGAGTTGGAGGCTATAGAGTGGAAAATGGTAGTGGGGGAAGCGATAGAGGGAGGAACGATAGTAGAGGATGCGATAGAGTGAGGAACGATCGAGGTGGAGGCGATAGACGGAGGAACGATAGAGGTGGAGGCTATAGAGTGGAAAATGGTAGTGGGGGAAGAGATAGAGGTATGAACGATAGTAGAGGAGGCGATAGAGGGAGGAACGATCGAGGTGGAGGCGATAGACGGAGGAAAGATAGAGGTGGAGGCTATAGAGTGGAGAATGGTAGTGGGGGAAGCGATAGATCGAGGAACGATAGTAGAGAATGCGATAGAGGGAGGAACGATCGAGGTGGAGGCGATAGACGGAGGAACGATAGAGGTGGAGGCTATAGTGTGGAGAATGGTAGTGGGGGATGCGATAGAGGGAGGAACCATAGTAGAGGATGCGATAGAGGGAGGAACGATTGAGGTGGAGGCGATAGACGGAGGAACGATAGAGGTGGAGGCTATAGAGTGGAGAATGGTAGTGGGGGAAGCGATAGAGGAGAAACGATAGTAGAGGATGCGATAGAGGGAAGAACGATCGAGGTGGAGGCGATAGACGGAGGAACGATAAAGGTGGAGGCTATAGAGTGGAGAATGGTAATGGGGGAAGCGATAGAATGAGAAACGATAGTAGAGGTGGCGATAGAGGGAGGAACGATCGAGGTGGAGGCGATAGACGGAGGAACGATAGAGGTGGAGGCTATAGAGTGGAGAATGTTTAGGGGGGAAGCGATAGAGGGAGGAACGATAGTAGAGGATGCGATAGAATGAGGAACGATCGAGGTGGAGGCGATAGACGGAGGAACGATAGAGGTGGAGGCTATAGAGTGGAGAATGGTAATGGGTGAAGCGATAGAGGGAGGAAAGATAGTAGAGGAGGCGATAGAGTGAGGAACGATCGAGGTGGAGGCGATAGACGGAGGAATGATAGAGGTGGAGGCTATAGAGTGGAGAATGTTTAGTGGGGGAAGCGAGAGAGGGAGGAACGATAGTAGAGGATGCGATAGAATGAGGAACGATCGAGGTGGAGGCGATAGACGGAGGAACGATAGAGGTGGAGACTAAAGAGTGGAGAATGGTAATGGGGGAAGCGATAGAATGAGGAACGATAGTAGAGGAGGCGATAGAGTGAGGAACGATCGAGGTGGAGGCGATAGACGGAGGAACGATAGAGGTGGAGGCTATAGAGTGGAGAATGTTTAGTGGGGGAAGCGATAGAGGGAGGAACGATAGTAGAGGATGCGATAGAATGAGGAACGATCGAGGTGGAGGCGATAGACGGAGGAACGATAGAGGTGGAGGCTATAGAGTGGAGAATGGTAATGGGGGAAGCGATAGAATGAGGAACGATAGTAGAGGAGGCGATAGAATGAGGAACAATCGAGGTGGAGGCGATAGACGGAGGAACGATAGAGGTGGAGGCTATAGAGTGGAAAATGGTAGTGGGGGAAGAGATAGAGGGATGAACGATAGTAGAGGTGGCGATAGAGGGAGGAACGATCGAGGTGGAGGCGACAGACGGAGGAACGATAGAGGTGGAGGCTATAGAGTGGAGAATGGTAGTGGGGGAAGAGATAGAGGGAGGAACGATAATAGAGGAGGCGATAGAGGGAGGAACGATAGAGTTGGAGGCTATAGAGTGGAGAATGGTAGTGGGGGAAGCGATAGAGGGAGGAACGATAGTATAGTATTCGATAGAGCTAGGAACGATTGAGGTGGAGGCGATAGACGTAGGAACGATAGAAGTGGAGGCTATAGAGTGGAAAATGGTAGTGGGGGAAGAGATAGAGGGATGAACGATAGTAGAGGTGGCGATAGAGGGAGGAACGATCGAGGTGGAGGCGATAGACGGAGAAACGATAGAGTTGGAGGCTATAGAGTGGAGAATGGTAGTGGGGGAAGCGATAGAGGGAGGAACGATAGTAGAGGATGCGATAGAGGAAGGAACGATCGAGGTGGAGGCGATAGACGGAGGAACGATAGAGGTGGAGGCTATAGAGTGGAGAATGTTTAGTGGGGGAAGCGATAGAGGGAGGAACGATAGTAGAGGTTGCGATAGAGGGAGGAACGATCGAGGTGGAGGCGATAGACGGAGGAACGATAGAGGTGGAGGCTATAGAGTGGAGAATGGTAGTGGGGGAAGAGATAGAGGGAGGAACGATAATAGAGGAGGCGATAGAGGGAGGAACGATCGAGGTGGAGTCGATAGACGGAGGAACGATAGAGTTGGAGGCTATAGAGTGGAGAATGGTAGTGGGGGAAGCGATAGAGGGAGGAACGATAGTATAGTATTCGATAGAGGTAGGAACGATTGAGGTGGAGGCGATAGACGTAGGAACGATAGAGGTGGAGGCTATAGAGTGGAAAATGGTAGTGGGGGAAGAGATAGAGGGATGAACGATAGTAGAGGTGGCGATAGAGGGAGGAACGATCGAGGTGGAGGCGATAGACGGAGAAACGATAGAGTTGGAGGCTATAGAGTGGAGAATGGTAGTGGGGGAAGCGATAGAGGGAGGAACGATAGTAGAGGATGCGATAGAGGGAGGAACGATCGAGGTGGAGGCGATAGACGGAGGAACGATAGAGGTGGAGGCTATAGAGTGGAGAATGGTAATGGGGGAAGCGATAGAATGAGGAACGATAGTAGAGGAGGCGATAGACGGAGGAACGATAAAGGTGGAGTCTATAGAGTGGAGAATTGTAGTGGGGGAAGAGATAGAGGGAGGAACGATAGTAGAAGAGGCGATGGAGGGAGATACGATCGAGGTGGAGGCGATAGACGGAGGAACGATAGAGGTGGAGGCTATAGAGTGGAGAATGTTTAGGGGGGAAGCGATAGAGGGAGGAACGATAGTAGAGGATTCGATAGAGGGAGGAACGATCGAGGTGGAGGCGATAGACGTAGGAACGATAGAGGTGGAGGCTATAGAGTGGAGAATGGTAGTGGGGGAAGCGATAGAGGGAGGAACGATAGTAGAGGATGCGACAGAGTGAGGAACGATCGAGGTGGAGGCGATAGACGGAGGAACGATAGAGGTGGAGGCTATAGAGTGGAAAATGGTAGTGGGGGAAGCGATAGAGGGAGGAACGATAGTAGAGGATGCGATAGAGGGAGGAACGATCGAGGTGGAGGCGATAGACGGAGGAACGATAGAGGTGGAGGGTATAGAGTGGAGAATGTTTAGGGGGGGAAGCGATAGAGGGAGGAACGATAGTAGAGGAGGCGATAGACGGAGGAACGATAGAGGTGCAGGCTATAGATTGGAGAATGGTAGTGGGGGAAGCGATAGAGGGAGGTACGATAGTAGAGAGGCGAAAGAGGGAGGAACGATCGAGGTGGAGGCGATAGACGGAGGAACGATAGAGGTGGAGGGTATAGAGTGGAGAATGGTAGTGGGGGAAGTGATAGAGGGAGGAACGATAGTAGAGGAGGCGATAGAGGGAGGAACGATAGAGGTGGAGGCTATAGAGTGGAGAAAGTTTAGGGGGGAAGCGATAGAGGGAGGAACGATAGTAGAGGATGCGATAGAATGAGGAACGATCGAGGTGGAGGCGATAGACGGAGGAACGATGGAGGTGGAGGCTATAGAGTGGAGAATGGTAATGGGGGAAGCGATAGAATGAGGAACGATAGCAGAGGAGGCGATAGAGGGAGGAACGAACGAGGTGGAGGCGATAGACGGAGGAACGATAGAGGTGGAGGCTATGGAGTGGAGAATGGTAGTGGGGGAAGAGATAGAGGGAGGAACGATAGTAGAGGAGGCGATAGATGGAGGAACGATCGAGGTGGAGGCGATAGACGGAGGAACGATAGAGTTGGAGGCTATAGAGTGGAGAATGGTAGTGGGGGAAGCGATAGAGGCAGGAACGATAGAGGTGGAGGCTATAGAGTAGAGAATGGTAGTGGAGGAAGAGATAGAGGGAGGAACGATAGTAGAGGAGGCGATAGAGGGAGGAACGATCGAGGTGGAGGCGATAGACCGAGGAACGATAGAGTTGGAGGCTATAGAGTGGAAAATGGTAGTGGGGGAAGCGATAGAGGGAGGAACGATAGTAGAGGATGCGATAGAGTGAGGAACGATCGAGGTGGAGGCGATAGACGGAGGAACGATAGAGGTGGAGGCTATAGAGTGGAAAATGGTAGTGGGGGAAGAGATAGAGGTATGAACGATAGTAGAGGAGGCGATAGAGGGAGGAACGATCGAGGTGGAGGCGATAGACGGAGGAAAGATAGAGGTGGAGGCTATAGAGTGGAGAATGGTAGTGGGGGAAGCGATAGATCGAGGAACGATAGTAGAGAATGCGATAGAGGGAGGAACGATCGAGGTGGAGGCGATAGACGGAGGAACGATAGAGGTGGAGGCTATAGTGTGGAGAATGGTAGTGGGGGATGCGATAGAGGGAGGAACCATAGTAGAGGATGCGATAGAGGGAGGAACGATTGAGGTGGAGGCGATAGACGGAGGAACGATAGAGGTGGAGGCTATAGAGTGGAGAATGGTAGTGGGGGAAGCGATAGAGGAGAAACGATAGTAGAGGATGCGATAGAGGGAAGAACGATCGAGGTGGAGGCGATAGACGGAGGAACGATAAAGGTGGAGGCTATAGAGTGGAGAATGGTAATGGGGGAAGCGATAGAATGAGAAACGATAGTAGAGGTGGCGATAGAGGGAGGAACGATCGAGGTGGAGGCGATAGACGGAGGAACGATAGAGGTGGAGGCTATAGAGTGGAGAATGTTTAGGGGGGAAGCGATAGAGGGAGGAACGATAGTAGAGGATGCGATAGAATGAGGAACGATCGAGGTGGAGGCGATAGACGGAGGAACGATAGAGGTGGAGGCTATAGAGTGGAGAATGGTAATGGGTGAAGCGATAGAATGAGGAACGATAGTAGAGGAGGCGATAGAGGGAGGAAAGAACGAGGTGGAGGCGATAGACGGAGGAACGATAGAGGTGGAGGCTATAGAGTGGAGAATGGTAGTGGGGGAAGAGATAGAGGGAGGAACGATAGTAGAGGAGGCGATAGAGGGAGGAACGATCGAGGTGGAGGCGATAGACGGAGAAACGATAGAGTTGGAGGCTATAGAGTGGAGAATGTTTAGTGGGGGAAGCGATAGAGGGAGGAACGATAGTAGAGGATGCGATAGAATGAGGAACGATCGAGGTGGAGGCGATAGACGGAGGAACGATAGAGGTGGAGGCTATAGAGTGGAGAATGGTAATGGGGGAAGCGATAGAATGAGGAACGATAGTAGAGGAGGCGATAGAATGAGGAACGATCGAGGTGGAGGCGATAGACGGAGGAACGATAGAGGTGGAGGCTATAGAGTGGAGAATGGTAATGGGGGAAGCGATAGAATGAGGAACGATAGTAGAGGAGGCGATAGAGGGAGGAACGATCGAGGTGGAGGCGATAGACGGAGGAACGATAGAGGTGGAGGCTATAGAGTGGAGAATGGTAGTGGGGGAAGCGATAGAGGGAGGAACGATAGTAGAGGAGGCGATAGAGTGAGGAACGATCGAGGTGGAGGCGATAGACGGAGGAACGATAGAGGTGGAGGCTATAGAGTGGAGAATGTTTAGTGGGGGAAGCGAGAGAGGGAGGAACGATAGTAGAGGATGCGATAGAATGAGGAACGATCGAGGTGGAGGCGATAGACGGAGGAACGATAGAGGTGGAGACTATAGAGTGGAGAATGGTAATGGGGGAAGCTATAGAATGAGGAACGATAGTAGAGGAGGCGATAGAGTGAGGAACGATCGAGGTGGAGGCGATAGACGGAGGAACGATAGAGGTGGAGGCTATAGAGTGGAGAATGTTTAGTGGGGGAAGCGATAGAGGGAGGAACGATAGTAGAGGATGCGATAGAATGAGGAACGATCGAGGTGGAGGCGATAGACGGAGGAACGATAGAGGTGGAGGCTATAGAGTGGAGAATGTTTAGGGGGGAAGCGATAGGGGGAGGAACGATAGTAGAGGATGCGATAGAATGAGGAACGATCGAGGTGGAGGCGATAGACGGAGGAACGGTAGAGGTGGAGGCTATAGAGTGGAGAATGGTAATGGGGGAAGCGATAGAATGAGGAACGATAGTAGAGGAGGCGATAGAGGGAGGAACGATCGAGGTGGAGGCGATAGACGGAGGAACGATAGAGGTGGAGGCTATAGAGTGGAGAATGGTAGTGGGGGAAGCGATAGAGGGAGGAACGATAGTAGAGGAGGCGATAGAGTGAGGAACGATCGAGGTGGAGGCGATAGACGGAGGAACGATAGAGGTGGAGACTATAGAGTGGAGAATGTTTAGTGGGGGATGCGATAGAGGGAGGAACGATAATAGAGGATGTGATAGAAGAAGGAACGATCGAGGTGGAGGCGATAGATGGAGGAACGATAGAGGTGGAGGCTATAGAGTGGAGAATGGTAATGGGGGAAGCGATAGAATGAGGAACGATAGTAGAGGAGGCGATAGAGTGAGGAACGAACGAGGTGGAGGCGATAGACGGAGGAACGATAAAGGTGGAGTCTATAGAGTGGAGAATTGTAGTGGGGGAAGAGATAGAGGGAGGAACGATAGTAGAAGAGGCGATGGAGGGAGAAACGATCGAGGTGGAGGCGATAGACGGAGGAACGATAGAGGTGGAGGCTATAGAGTGGAGAATGTTTAGGGGGGAAGCGATAGAGGGAGGAACGATAGTAGAGGATTCGATAGAGGGAGGAACGATTGAGGTGGAGGCGATAGACGTAGGAACGATAGAGGTGGAGGCTATAGAGTGGAGAATGGTAGTGGGGGAAGCGATAGAGTGAGGAACGATCGAGGTGGAGGCGATAGACGGAGGAACGATAGAGGTGGAGGCTATAGAGTGGAAAATGGTAGTGGGGGAAGCGATAGAGGGAGGAACGATAGTAGAGGATGCGATAGAGGGAGGAACGATCGAGGTGGAGGCGATAGACGGAGGAACGATAGAGGTGGAGGGTATAGAGTGGAGAATGTTTAGGGGGGGAAGCGATAGAGGGAGGAACGATAGTAGAGGAGGCGATAGACGGAGGAACGATAGAGGTGCAGGCTATAGATTGGAGAATGGTAGTGGGGGAAGCGATAGAGGGAGGAACGATAGAGGTGGAGGCTATAGAGTAGAGAATGGTAGTGGAGGAAGAGATAGAGGGAGGAACGATAGTAGAGGAGGCGATAGAGGGAGGAACGATCGAGGTGGAGGCGATAGACCGAGGAACGATAGAGTTGGAGGCTATAGAGTGGAGAATGGTAGTGGGGGAAGCGATAGAGGCAGGAACGATAGAGGTGGAGGCTATAGAGTAGAGAATGGTAGTGGAGGAAGAGATAGAGGGAGGAACGATAGTAGAGGAGGCGATAGAGGGAGGAACGATCGAGGTGGAGGCGATAGACCGAGGAACGATAGAGTTGGAGGCTATAGAGTGGAAAATGGTAGTGGGGGAAGCGATAGAGGGAGGAACGATAGTAGAGGATGCGATAGAGTGAGGAACGATCGAGGTGGAGGCGATAGACGGAGGAACGATAGAGGTGGAGGCTATAGAGTGGAAAATGGTAGTGGGGGAAGAGATAGAGGTATGAACGATAGTAGAGGAGGCGATAGAGGGAGGAACGATCGAGGTGGAGGCGATAGACGGAGGAAAGATAGAGGTGGAGGCTATAGAGTGGAGAATGGTAGTGGGGGAAGCGATAGAGGGAGGAACGATAGTAGAGAATGCGATAGAGGGAGGAACGATCGAGGTGGAGGCGATAGACGGAGGAACGATAGAGGTGGAGGCTATAGTGTGGAGAATGGTAGTGGGGGATGCGATAGTGGGAGGAACCATAGTAGAGGATGCGATAGAGGGAGGAACGATTGAGGTGGAGGCGATAGACGGAGGAACGATAGAGGTGGAGGCTATAGAGTGGAGAATGGTAGTGGGGGAAGCGATAGAGGAGAAACGATAGTAGAGGATGCGATAGAGGGAAGAACGATCGAGGTGGAGGCGATAGACGGAGGAACGATAGAGGTGGAGGCTATAGAGTGGAGAATGGTAATGGGGGAAGCGATAAAATGAGAAACGATAGTAGAGGTGGCGATAGAGGTAGGAACGATCGAGGTGGAGGCGATAGACGGAGGAACGATAGAGGTGGAGGTTATAGATTGGAGAATGTTTAGGGGGGAAGCGATAGAGGGAGGAACGATAGTAGAGGATGCGATAGAATGAGGAACGATCGAGGTGGAGGCGATAGACGGAGGAACGATAGAGGTGGAGGCTATAGAGTGGAGAAAGGTAATGGGGGAAGCGATAGAATGAGGAACGATAGTAGAGGAGGCGATAGAATGAGGAACGATCGAGGTGGAGGCGATAGACGGAGGAACGATAGAGGTGGAGGCTATAGAGTGGAGAATGGTAATGGGGGAAGCGATAGAATGAGGAACGATAGTAGAGGAGGCGATAGAGGGAGGAACGATCGAGGTGGAGGCGATAGACGGAGGAACGATAGAGGTGGAGGCTATAGAGTGGAGAATGGTAGTGGGGGAAGCGATAGAGGGAGGAACGATAGTAGAGGAGGCGATAGAGTGAGGAACGATCGAGGTGGAGGCGATAGACGGAGGAACGATAGAGGTGGAGGCTATAGAGTGGAGAATGTTTAGTGGGGGAAGCGAGAGAGGGAGGAACGATAGTAGAGGATGCGATAGAATGACGAACGATCGAGGTGGAGGCGATAGACGGAGGAACGATAGAGGTGGAGACTATAGAGTGGAGAATGGTAATGGGGGAAGCTATAGAATGAGGAACGATAGTAGAGGAGGCGATAGAGTGAGGAACGATCGAGGTGGAGGCGATAGACGGAGGAACGATAGAGGTGGAGGCTATAGAGTGGAGAATGTTTAGTGGGGGAAGCGATAGAGGGAGGAACGATAGTAGAGGATGCGATAGAATGAGGAACGATCGAGGTGGAGGCGATAGACGGAGGAACGATAGAGGTGGAGGCTATAGAGTGGTGAATGTTTAGGGGGGAAGCGATAGGGGGAGGAACGATAGTAGAGGATGCGATAGAATGAGTAACGATCGAGGTGGAGGCGATAGACGGAGGAACGATAGAGGTGGAGGCTATAGAGTGGAGAATGGTAATGGGGGAAGCGATAGAATGAGGAACGATAGTAGAGGAGGCGATAGAGGGAGGAACGATCGAGGTGGAGGCGATAGACGGAGGAACGATAGAGGTGGAGGCTATAGAGTGGAGAATGGTAGTGGGGGAAGCGATAGAGGGAGGAACGATAGTAGAGGAGGCGATAGAGTGAGGAACGATCGAGGTGGAGGCGATAGACGGAGGAACGATAGAGGTGGAGACTATAGAGTGGAGAATGTTTAGTGGGGGATGCGATAGAGGGAGGAACGATAGTAGAGGATGTGAAAGAAGAAGGAACGATCGAGGTGGAGGCGATAGATGGAGGAACGATAGAGGTGGAGGCTATAGAGTGGAGAATGGTAATGGGGGAAGCGATAGAATGAGGAACGATAGTAGAGGAGGCGATAGAGTGAGGAACGAACGAGGTGGAGGCGATAGACGGAGGAACGATAAAGGTGGAGTCTATAGAGTGGAGAATTGTAGTGGGGGAAGAGATAGAGGGAGGAACGATAGTAGAAGAGGCGATGGAGGGAGAAACGATCGAGGTGGAGGCGATAGACGGAGGAACGATAGAGGTGGAGGCTATAGAGTGGAGAATGTTTAGGGGGGAAGCGATAGAGGGAGGAACGATAGTAGAGGATTCGATAGAGGGAGGAACGATTGAGGTGGAGGCGATAGACGTAGGAACGATAGAGGTGGAGGCTATAGAGTGGAGAATGGTAGTGGGGGAAGCGATAGAGGGAGGAACGATAGTAGAGGATGCGATAGAGTGAGGAACGATCGAGGTGGAGGCGATAGACGGAGGAACGATAGAGGTGGAGGCTATAGAGTGGAAAATGGTAGTAGGGGAAGCGATAGAGGGAGGAACGATAGTAGAGGATGCGATAGAGGGAGGAACGATCGAGGTGGAGGCGATAGACGGAGGAACGATAGAGGTGGAGGGTATAGAGTGGAGAATGTTTAGGGGGGGAAGCGATAGAGGGAGAAACGATAGTAGAGGAGGCGATAGACGGAGGAACGATAGAGGTGCAGGCTATAGATTGGAGAATGGTAGTGGGGGAAGCGATAGAGGGAGGTACGATAGTAGAGAGGCGAAAGAGGGAGGAACGATCGAGGTGGAGGCGATAGACGGAGGAACGATAGAGGTGGAGGGTATAGAGTGGAGAATGGTAGTGGGGGAAGTGATAGAGGGAGGAACGATAGTAGAGGAGGCGATAGAGGGAGGAACGATAGAGGTGGAGGCTATAGAGTGGAGAATGTTTAGGGGGGAAGCGATAGAGGGAGGAACGATAGTAGAGGATGCGATAGAATGAGGAACGATCGAGGTGGAGGCGATAGACGGAGGAACGATGGAGGTGGAGGCTATAGAGTGGAGAATGGTAATGGGGGAAGCGATAGAATGAGGAACGATAGCAGAGGAGGCGATAGAGGGAGGAACGAACGAGGTGGAGGCGATAGACGGAGGAACGATAGAGGTGGAGGCTATGGAGTGGAGAATGGTAGTGGGGGAAGAGATAGATGGAGGAACGATAGTAGAGGAGGCGATAGATGGAGGAACGATCGAGGTGGAGGCGATAGACGGAGGAACGATAGAGTTGGAGGCTATAGAGTGGAAAATGGTAGTGGGGGAAGCGATAGAGGCAGGAACGATAGAGGTGGAGGCTATAGAGTAGAGAATGGTAGTGGAGGAAGAGATAGAGGGAGGAACGATAGTAGAGGAGGCGATAGAGGGAGGAACGATCGAGGTGGAGGCGATAGACCGAGGAACGATAGAGTTGGAGGCTATAGAGTGGAAAATGGTAGTGGGGGAAGCGATAGAGGGAGGAACGATAGTAGAGGATGCGATAGAGTGAGGAACGATCGAGGTGGAGGCGATAGACGGAGGAACGATAGAGGTGGAGGCTATAGAGTGGAAAATGGTAGTGGGGGAAGAGATAGAGGTATGAACGATAGTAGAGGAGGCGATAGAGGGAGGAACGATCGAGGTGGAGGCGATAGACGGAGGAAAGATAGAGGTGGAGGCTATAGAGTGGAGAATGGTAGTGGGGGAAGCGATAGATCGAGGAACGATAGTAGAGAATGCGATAGAGGGAGGAACGATCGAGGTGGAGGCGATAGACGGAGGAACGATAGAGGTGGAGGCTATAGTGTGGAGAATGGTAGTGGGGGATGCGATAGAGGGAGGAACCATAGTAGAGGATGCGATAGAGGGAGGAACGATTGAGGTGGAGGCGATAGACGGAGGAACGATAGAGGTGGAGGCTATAGAGTGGAGAATGGTAGTGGGGGAAGCGATAGAGGAGAAACGATAGTAGAGGATGCGATAGAGGGAAGAACGATCGAGGTGGAGGCGATAGACGGAGGAACGATAAAGGTGGAGGCTATAGAGTGGAGAATGGTAATGGGGGAAGCGATAGAATGAGAAACGATAGTAGAGGTGGCGATAGAGGGAGGAACGATCGAGGTGGAGGCGATAGACGGAGGAACGATAGAGGTGGAGGCTATAGAGTGGAGAATGTTTAGGGGGGAAGCGATAGAGGGAGGAACGATAGTAGAGGATGCGATAGAATGAGGAACGATCGAGGTGGAGGCGATAGACGGAGGAACGATAGAGGTGGAGGCTATAGAGTGGAGAATGGTAATGGGTGAAGCGATAGAGGGAGGAAAGATAGTAGAGGAGGCGATAGAGTGAGGAACGATCGAGGTGGAGGCGATAGACGGAGGAATGATAGAGGTGGAGGCTATAGAGTGGAGAATGTTTAGTGGGGGAAGCGAGAGAGGGAGGAACGATAGTAGAGGATGCGATAGAATGAGGAACGATCGAGGTGGAGGCGATAGACGGAGGAACGATAGAGGTGGAGACTAAAGAGTGGAGAATGGTAATGGGGGAAGCGATAGAATGAGGAACGATAGTAGAGGAGGCGATAGAGTGAGGAACGATCGAGGTGGAGGCGATAGACGGAGGAACGATAGAGGTGGAGGCTATAGAGTGGAGAATGTTTAGTGGGGGAAGCGATAGAGGGAGGAACGATAGTAGAGGATGCGATAGAATGAGGAACGATCGAGGTGGAGGCGATAGACGGAGGAACGATAGAGGTGGAGGCTATAGAGTGGAGAATGGTAATGGGGGAAGCGATAGAATGAGGAACGATAGTAGAGGAGGCGATAGAATGAGGAACAATCGAGGTGGAGGCGATAGACGGAGGAACGATAGAGGTGGAGGCTATAGAGTGGAAAATGGTAGTGGGGGAAGAGATAGAGGGATGAACGATAGTAGAGGTGGCGATAGAGGGAGGAACGATCGAGGTGGAGGCGACAGACGGAGGAACGATAGAGGTGGAGGCTATAGAGTGGAGAATGGTAGTGGGGGAAGAGATAGAGGGAGGAACGATAATAGAGGAGGCGATAGAGGGAGGAACGATAGAGTTGGAGGCTATAGAGTGGAGAATGGTAGTGGGGGAAGCGATAGAGGGAGGAACGATAGTATAGTATTCGATAGAGCTAGGAACGATTGAGGTGGAGGCGATAGACGTAGGAACGATAGAAGTGGAGGCTATAGAGTGGAAAATGGTAGTGGGGGAAGAGATAGAGGGATGAACGATAGTAGAGGTGGCGATAGAGGGAGGAACGATCGAGGTGGAGGCGATAGACGGAGAAACGATAGAGTTGGAGGCTATAGAGTGGAGAATGGTAGTGGGGGAAGCGATAGAGGGAGGAACGATAGTAGAGGATGCGATAGAGGAAGGAACGATCGAGGTGGAGGCGATAGACGGAGGAACGATAGAGGTGGAGGCTATAGAGTGGAGAATGTTTAGTGGGGGAAGCGATAGAGGGAGGAACGATAGTAGAGGTTGCGATAGAGGGAGGAACGATCGAGGTGGAGGCGATAGACGGAGGAACGATAGAGGTGGAGGCTATAGAGTGGAGAATGGTAGTGGGGGAAGAGATAGAGGGAGGAACGATAATAGAGGAGGCGATAGAGGGAGGAACGATCGAGGTGGAGTCGATAGACGGAGGAACGATAGAGTTGGAGGCTATAGAGTGGAGAATGGTAGTGGGGGAAGCGATAGAGGGAGGAACGATAGTATAGTATTCGATAGAGGTAGGAACGATTGAGGTGGAGGCGATAGACGTAGGAACGATAGAGGTGGAGGCTATAGAGTGGAAAATGGTAGTGGGGGAAGAGATAGAGGGATGAACGATAGTAGAGGTGGCGATAGAGGGAGGAACGATCGAGGTGGAGGCGATAGACGGAGAAACGATAGAGTTGGAGGCTATAGAGTGGAGAATGGTAGTGGGGGAAGCGATAGAGGGAGGAACGATAGTAGAGGATGCGATAGAGGGAGGAACGATCGAGGTGGAGGCGATAGACGGAGGAACGATAGAGGTGGAGGCTATAGAGTGGAGAATGGTAATGGGGGAAGCGATAGAATGAGGAACGATAGTAGAGGAGGCGATACAGTGAGGAACGAACGAGGTGGAGGCGATAGACGGAGGAACGATAAAGGTGGAGTCTATAGAGTGGAGAATTGTAGTGGGGGAAGAGATAGAGGGAGGAACGATAGTAGAAGAGGCGATGGAGGGAGATACGATCGAGGTGGAGGCGATAGACGGAGGAACGATAGAGGTGGAGGCTATAGAGTGGAGAATGTTTAGGGGGGAAGCGATAGAGGGAGGAACGATAGTAGAGGATTCGATAGAGGGAGGAACGATCGAGGTGGAGGCGATAGACGTAGGAACGATAGAGGTGGAGGCTATAGAGTGGAGAATGGTAGTGGGGGAAGCGATAGAGGGAGGAACGATAGTAGAGGATGCGACAGAGTGAGGAACGATCGAGGTGGAGGCGATAGACGGAGGAACGATAGAGGTGGAGGCTATAGAGTGGAAAATGGTAGTGGGGGAAGCGATAGAGGGAGGAACGATAGTAGAGGATGCGATAGAGGGAGGAACGATCGAGGTGGAGGCGATAGACGGAGGAACGATAGAGGTGGAGGGTATAGAGTGGAGAATGTTTAGGGGGGGAAGCGATAGAGGGAGGAACGATAGTAGAGGAGGCGATAGACGGAGGAACGATAGAGGTGCAGGCTATAGATTGGAGAATGGTAGTGGGGGAAGCGATAGAGGGAGGTACGATAGTAGAGAGGCGAAAGAGGGAGGAACGATCGAGGTGGAGGCGATAGACGGAGGAACGATAGAGGTGGAGGGTATAGAGTGGAGAATGGTAGTGGGGGAAGTGATAGAGGGAGGAACGATAGTAGAGGAGGCGATAGAGGGAGGAACGATAGAGGTGGAGGCTATAGAGTGGAGAAAGTTTAGGGGGGAAGCGATAGAGGGAGGAACGATAGTAGAGGATGCGATAGAATGAGGAACGATCGAGGTGGAGGCGATAGACGGAGGAACGATGGAGGTGGAGGCTATAGAGTGGAGAATGGTAATGGGGGAAGCGATAGAATGAGGAACGATAGCAGAGGAGGCGATAGAGGGAGGAACGAACGAGGTGGAGGCGATAGACGGAGGAACGATAGAGGTGGAGGCTATGGAGTGGAGAATGGTAGTGGGGGAAGAGATAGAGGGAGGAACGATAGTAGAGGAGGCGATAGATGGAGGAACGATCGAGGTGGAGGCGATAGACGGAGGAACGATAGAGTTGGAGTCTATAGAGTGGAGAATGGTAGTGGGGGAAGCGATAGAGGCAGGAACGATAGAGGTGGAGGCTATAGAGTAGAGAATGGTAGTGGAGGAAGAGATAGAGGGAGGAACGATAGTAGAGGAGGCGATAGAGGGAGGAACGATCGAGGTGGAGGCGATAGACCGAGGAACGATAGAGTTGGAGGCTATAGAGTGGAAAATGGTAGTGGGGGAAGCGATAGAGGGAGGAACGATAGTAGAGGATGCGATAGAGTGAGGAACGATCGAGGTGGAGGCGATAGACGGAGGAACGATAGAGGTGGAGGCTATAGAGTGGAAAATGGTAGTGGGGGAAGAGATAGAGGGAGGAACGATAGTAGAGGATGCGATAGAGGGAGGAACGATCGAGGTGGAGGCGATAGACGGAGGAACGATAGAGGTGGAGGGTATAGAGTGGAGAATGTTTAGGGGGGGAAGCGATAGAGGGAGGAACGATAGTAGAGGAGGCGATAGACGGAGGAACGATAGAGGTGCAGGCTATAGATTGGAGAATGGTAGTGGGGGAAGCGATAGAGGGAGGAACGATAGAGGTGGAGGCTATAGAGTAGAGAATGGTAGTGGAGGAAGAGATAGAGGGAGGAACGATAGTAGAGGAGGCGATAGAGGGAGGAACGATCGAGGTGGAGGCGATAGACCGAGGAACGATAGAGTTGGAGGCTATAGAGTGGAGAATGGTAGTGGGGGAAGCGATAGAGGCAGGAACGATAGAGGTGGAGGCTATAGAGTAGAGAATGGTAGTGGAGGAAGAGATAGAGGGAGGAACGATAGTAGAGGAGGCGATAGAGGGAGGAACGATCGAGGTGGAGGCGATAGACCGAGGAACGATAGAGTTGGAGGCTATAGAGTGGAAAATGGTAGTGGGGGAAGCGATAGAGGGAGGAACGATAGTAGAGGATGCGATAGAGTGAGGAACGATCGAGGTGGAGGCGATAGACGGAGGAACGATAGAGGTGGAGGCTATAGAGTGGAAAATGGTAGTGGGGGAAGAGATAGAGGTATGAACGATAGTAGAGGAGGCGATAGAGGGAGGAACGATCGAGGTGGAGGCGATAGACGGAGGAAAGATAGAGGTGGAGGCTATAGAGTGGAGAATGGTAGTGGGGGAAGCGATAGAGGGAGGAACGATAGTAGAGAATGCGATAGAGGGAGGAACGATCGAGGTGGAGGCGATAGACGGAGGAACGATAGAGGTGGAGGCTATAGTGTGGAGAATGGTAGTGGGGGATGCGATAGTGGGAGGAACCATAGTAGAGGATGCGATAGAGGGAGGAACGATTGAGGTGGAGGCGATAGACGGAGGAACGATAGAGGTGGAGGCTATAGAGTGGAGAATGGTAGTGGGGGAAGCGATAGAGGAGAAACGATAGTAGAGGATGCGATAGAGGGAAGAACGATCGAGGTGGAGGCGATAGACGGAGGAACGATAGAGGTGGAGGCTATAGAGTGGAGAATGGTAATGGGGGAAGCGATAAAATGAGAAACGATAGTAGAGGTGGCGATAGAGGTAGGAACGATCGAGGTGGAGGCGATAGACGGAGGAACGATAGAGGTGGAGGTTATAGATTGGAGAATGTTTAGGGGGGAAGCGATAGAGGGAGGAACGATAGTAGAGGATGCGATAGAATGAGGAACGATCGAGGTGGAGGCGATAGACGGAGGAACGATAGAGGTGGAGGCTATAGAGTGGAGAAAGGTAATGGGGGAAGCGATAGAATGAGGAACGATAGTAGAGGAGGCGATAGAATGAGGAACGATCGAGGTGGAGGCGATAGACGGAGGAACGATAGAGGTGGAGGCTATAGAGTGGAGAATGGTAATGGGGGAAGCGATAGAATGAGGAACGATAGTAGAGGAGGCGATAGAGGGAGGAACGATCGAGGTGGAGGCGATAGACGGAGGAACGATAGAGGTGGAGGCTATAGAGTGGAGAATGGTAGTGGGGGAAGCGATAGAGGGAGGAACGATAGTAGAGGAGGCGATAGAGTGAGGAACGATCGAGGTGGAGGCGATAGACGGAGGAACGATAGAGGTGGAGGCTATAGAGTGGAGAATGTTTAGTGGGGGAAGCGAGAGAGGGAGGAACGATAGTAGAGGATGCGATAGAATGACGAACGATCGAGGTGGAGGCGATAGACGGAGGAACGATAGAGGTGGAGACTATAGAGTGGAGAATGGTAATGGGGGAAGCTATAGAATGAGGAACGATAGTAGAGGAGGCGATAGAGTGAGGAACGATCGAGGTGGAGGCGATAGACGGAGGAACGATAGAGGTGGAGGCTATAGAGTGGAGAATGTTTAGTGGGGGAAGCGATAGAGGGAGGAACGATAGTAGAGGATGCGATAGAATGAGGAACGATCGAGGTGGAGGCGATAGACGGAGGAACGATAGAGGTGGAGGCTATAGAGTGGAGAATGTTTAGGGGGGAAGCGATAGGGGGAGGAACGATGGTAGAGGATGCGATAGAATGAGTAACGATCGAGGTGGAGGCGATAGACGGAGGAACGATAGAGGTGGAGGCTATAGAGTGGAGAATGGTAATGGGGGAAGCGATAGAATGAGGAACGATAGTAGAGGAGGCGATAGAGGGAGGAACGATCGAGGTGGAGGCGATAGACGGAGGAACGATAGAGGTGGAGGCTATAGAGTGGAGAATGGTAGTGGGGGAAGCGATAGAGGGAGGAACGATAATAGAGGAGGCGATAGAGTGAGGAACGATCGAGGTGGAGGCGATAGACGGAGGAACGATAGAGGTGGAGACTATAGAGTGGAGAATGTTTAGTGGGGGATGCGATAGAGGGAGGAACGATAGTAGAGGATGTGAAAGAAGAAGGAACGATCGAGGTGGAGGCGATAGATGGAGGAACGATAGAGGTGGAGGCTATAGAGTGGAGAATGGTAATGGGGGAAGCGATAGAATGAGGAACGATAGTAGAGGAGGCGATAGAGTGAGGAACGAACGAGGTGGAGGCGATAGACGGAGGAACGATAAAGGTGGAGTCTATAGAGTGGAGAATTGTAGTGGGGGAAGAGATAGAGGGAGGAACGATAGTAGAAGAGGCGATGGAGGGAGAAACGATCGAGGTGGAGGCGATAGACGGAGGAACGATAGAGGTGGAGGCTATAGAGTGGAGAATGTTTAGGGGGGAAGCGATAGAGGGAGGAACGATAGTAGAGGATTCGATAGAGGGAGGAACGATTGAGGTGGAGGCGATAGACGTAGGAACGATAGAGGTGGAGGCTATAGAGTGGAGAATGGTAGTGGGGGAAGCGATAGAGGGAGGAACGATAGTAGAGGATGCGATAGAGTGAGGAACGATCGAGGTGGAGGCGATAGACGGAGGAACGATAGAGGTGGAGGCTATAGAGTGGAAAATGGTAGTAGGGGAAGCGATAGAGGGAGGAACGATAGTAGAGGATGCGATAGAGGGAGGAACGATCGAGGTGGAGGCGATAGACGGAGGAACGATAGAGGTGGAGGGTATAGAGTGGAGAATGTTTAGGGGGGGAAGCGATAGAGGGAGAAACGATAGTAGAGGAGGCGATAGACGGAGGAACGATAGAGGTGCAGGCTATAGATTGGAGAATGGTAGTGGGGGAAGCGATAGAGGGAGGTACGATAGTAGAGAGGCGAAAGAGGGAGGAACGATCGAGGTGGAGGCGATAGACGGAGGAACGATAGAGGTGGAGGGTATAGAGTGGAGAATGGTAGTGGGGGAAGTGATAGAGGGAGGAACGATAGTAGAGGAGGCGATAGAGGGAGGAACGATAGAGGTGGAGGCTATAGAGTGGAGAATGTTTAGGGGGGAAGCGATAGAGGGAGGAACGATAGTAGAGGATGCGATAGAATGAGGAACGATCGAGGTGGAGGCGATAGACGGAGGAACGATGGAGGTGGAGGCTATAGAGTGGAGAATGGTAATGGGGGAAGCGATAGAATGAGGAACGATAGCAGAGGAGGCGATAGAGGGAGGAACGAACGAGGTGGAGGCGATAGACGGAGGAACGATAGAGGTGGAGGCTATGGAGTGGAGAATGGTAGTGGGGGAAGAGATAGATGGAGGAACGATAGTAGAGGAGGCGATAGATGGAGGAACGATCGAGGTGGAGGCGATAGACGGAGGAACGATAGAGTTGGAGGCTATAGAGTGGAAAATGGTAGTGGGGGAAGCGATAGAGGCAGGAACGATAGAGGTGGAGGCTATAGAGTAGAGAATGGTAGTGGAGGAAGAGATAGAGGGAGGAACGATAGTAGAGGAGGCGATAGAGGGAGGAACGATCGAGGTGGAGGCGATAGACCGAGGAACGATAGAGTTGGAGGCTATAGAGTGGAAAATGGTAGTGGGGGAAGCGATAGAGGGAGGAACGATAGTAGAGGATGCGATAGAGTGAGGAACGATCGAGGTGGAGGCGATAGACGGAGGAACGATAGAGGTGGAGGCTATAGAGTGGAAAATGGTAGTGGGGGAAGAGATAGAGGTATGAACGATAGTAGAGGAGGCGATAGAGGGAGGAACGATCGAGGTGGAGGCGATAGACGGAGGAAAGATAGAGGTGGAGGCTATAGAGTGGAGAATGGTAGTGGGGGAAGCGATAGAGGGAGGAACGATAGTAGAGAATGCGATAGAGGGAGGAACGATCGAGGTGGAGGCGATAGACGGAGGAACGATAGAGGTGGAGGCTATAGTGTGGAGAATGGTAGTGGGGGATGCGATAGTGGGAGGAACCATAGTAGAGGATGCGATAGAGGGAGGAACGATTGAGGTGGAGGCGATAGACGGAGGAACGATAGAGGTGGAGGCTATAGAGTGGAGAATGGTAGTGGGGGAAGCGATAGAGGAGAAACGATAGTAGAGGATGCGATAGAGGGAAGAACGATCGAGGTGGAGGCGATAGACGGAGGAACGATAGAGGTGGAGGCTATAGAGTGGAGAATGGTAATGGGGGAAGCGATAGAATGAGAAACGATAGTAGAGGTGGCGATAGAGGTAGGAACGATCGAGGTGGAGGCGATAGACGGAGAAACGATAGAGGTGGAGGCTATAGAGTGGAGAATGTTTAGGGGGGAAGCGATAGAGGGAGGAACGATAGTAGAGGATGCGATAGAATGAGGAACGATCGAGGTGGAGGCGATAGACGGAGGAACGATAGAGGTGGAGGCTATAGAGTGGAGAATGGTAATGGGTGAAGCGATAGATTGAGGAACGATAGTAGAGGAGGCGATAGAGGGAGAAACGATCGATGTGGAGGCGATAGACGGAGGAACGATAGAGGTGGAGGCTATGGAGTGGAGAATGGTAGTGGGGGAAGCGATAGAGGGAGGAACGATAGTAGAGGATGCGATAGAGGGAGGAACGATCGAGGTGGAGGCGATAGACGGAGGAACGATAGAGGTGGAGGCTATAGAGTGGAGAATGTTTAGTGGGGGAAGCGATAGAGGGAGGAACGATAGTAGAGGATGCGATAGAATGAGGAACGATCGAGGTGGAGGCGATAGACGGAGGAACGATAGAGGTGGAGGCTATAGAGTGGAGAATGGTAATGGGGGAAGCGATAGAATGAGGAACGATAGTAGAGGAGGCGATAGAATGAGGAACGATCGAGGAGGAGGCGATAGACGGAGGAACGATAGAGGTGGAGCCTATAGAGTGGAGAATGGTAATGGGGGAAGCGATAGAATGAGGAACGATAGTAGAGGAGGCGATAGAGGGAGGAACGATCGAGGTGGAGGCGATAGACGGAGGAACGATAGAGGTGGAGGCTATAGAGTGGAGAATGTTTAGTGGGGGAAGCGAGAGAGGGAGGAACGATAGTAGAGGATGCGATAGAATGAGGAACGATCGAGGTGGAGGCGATAGACGGAGGAACGATAGAGGTGGAGACTAAAGAGTGGAGAATGGTAATGGGGGAAGCGATAGAATGAGGAACGATAGTAGAGGAGGCGATAGAGTGAGGAACGATCGAGGTGGAGGCGATAGACGGAGGAACGATAGAGGTGGAGGCTATAGAGTGGAGAATGTTTAGTGGGGGAAGCGATAGAGGGAGGAACGATAGTAGAGGATGCGATAGAATGAGGAACGATCGAGGTGGAGGCGATAGACGGAGGAACGATAGAGGTGGAGGCTATAGAGTGGAGAATGGTAATGGGGGAAGCGATAGAATGAGGAACGATAGTAGAGGAGGCGATAGAATGAGGAACAATCGAGGTGGAGGCGATAGACGGAGGAACGATAGAGGTGGAGGCTATAGAGTGGAAAATGGTAGTGGGGGAAGAGATAGAGGGATGAACGATAGTAGAGGTGGCGATAGAGGGAGGAACGATCGAGGTGGAGGCGACAGACGGAGGAACGATAGAGGTGGAGCCTATAGAGTGGAGAATGGTAGTGGGGGAAGAGATAGAGGGAGGAACGATAATAGAGGAGGCGATAGAGGGAGGAACGATAGAGTTGGAGGCTATAGAGTGGAGAATGGTAGTGGGGGAAGCGATAGAGGGAGGAACGATAGTATAGTATTCGATAGAGCTAGGAACGATTGAGGTGGAGGCGATAGACGTAGGATCGATAGAGGTGGAGGCTATAGAGTGGAAAATGGTAGTGGGGGAAGAGATAGAGGGATGAACGATACTAGAGGTGGCGATAGAGGGAGGAACGATCGAGGTGGAGGCGATAGACGGAGAAACGATAGAGTTGGAGGCTATAGAGTGGAGAATGGTAGTGGGGGAAGCGATAGAGGGAGGAACGATAGTAGAGGATGCGATAGAGGGAGGAACGATCGAGGTGGAGGCGATAGACGGAGGAACGATAGAGGTGGAGGCTATAGAGTGGAGAATGTTTAGTGGGGGAAGCGATAGAGGGAGGAACGATAGTAGAGGTTGCGATAGAGGGAGGAACGATCGAGGTGGAGGCGATAGACGGAGGAACGATAGAGGTGGAGGCTATAGAGTGGAGAATGGTAGTGGGGGAAGAGATAGAGGGAGGAACGATAATAGAGGAGGCGATAGAGGGAGGAACGATCGAGGTGGAGTCGATAGACGGAGGAACGATAGAGTTGGAGGCTATAGAGTGGAGAATGGTAGTGGGGGAAGCGATAGAGGGAGGAACGATAGTATAGTATTCGATAGAGGTAGGAACGATTGAGGTGGAGGCGATAGACGTAGGAACGATAGAGGTGGAGGCTATAGAGTGGAAAATGGTAGTGGGGGAAGAGATAGAGGGATGAACGATAGTAGAGGTGGCGATAGAGGGAGGAACGATCGAGGTGGAGGCGATAGACGGAGAAACGATAGAGGTGCAGGCTATAGATTGGAGAATGGTAGTGGGGGAAGCGATAGAGGGAGGTACGATAGTAGAGAGGCGAAAGAGGGAGGAACGATCGAGGTGGAGGCGATAGACGGAGGAACGATAGAGGTGGAGGGTATAGAGTGGAGAATGGTAGTGGGGGAAGTGATAGAGGGAGGAACGATAGTAGAGGAGGCGATAGAGGGAGGAACGATAGAGGTGGAGGCTATAGAGTGGAGAATGTTTAGGGGGGAAGCGATAGAGGGAGGAACGATAGTAGAGGATGCGATAGAATGAGGAACGATCGAGGTGGAGGCGATAGACGGAGGAACGATGGAGGTGGAGGCTATAGAGTGGAGAATGGTAATGGGGGAAGCGATAGAATGAGGAACGATAGCAGAGGAGGCGATAGAGGGAGGAACGAACGAGGTGGAGGCGATAGACGGAGGAACGATAGAGGTGGAGGCTATGGAGTGGAGAATGGTAGTGGGGGAAAAGATAGATGGAGGAACGATAGTAGAGGAGGCGATAGAGGGAGGAACGATCGAGGTGGAGGCGATAGACCGAGGAACGATAGAGTTGGAGGCTATAGAGTGGAAAATGGTAGTGGGGGAAGCGATAGAGGGAGGAACGATAGTAGAGGATGCGATAGAGTGAGGAACGATCGAGGTGGAGGCGATAGACGGAGGAACGATAGAGGTGGAGGCTATAGAGTGGAAAATGGTAGTGGGGGAAGAGATAGAGGTATGAACGATAGTAGAGGAGGCGATAGAGGGAGGAACGATCGAGGTGGAGGCGATAGACGGAGGAAAGATAGAGGTGGAGGCTATAGAGTGGAGAATGGTAGTGGGGGAAGCGATAGAGGGAGGAACGATAGTAGAGAATGCGATAGAGGGAGGAACGATCGAGGTGGAGGCGATAGACGGAGGAACGATAGAGGTGGAGGCTATAGTGTGGAGAATGGTAGTGGGGGATGCGATAGTGGGAGGAACCATAGTAGAGGATGCGATAGAGGGAGGAACGATTGAGGTGGAGGCGATAGACGGAGGAACGATAGAGGTGGAGGCTATAGAGTGGAGAATGGTAGTGGGGGAAGCGATAGAGGAGAAACGATAGTAGAGGATGCGATAGAGGGAAGAACGATCGAGGTGGAGGCGATAGACGGAGGAACGATAGAGGTGGAGGCTATAGAGTGGAGAATGGTAATGGGGGAAGCGATAGAATGAGAAACGATAGTAGAGGTGGCGATAGAGGTAGGAACGATCGAGGTGGAGGCGATAGACGGAGAAACGATAGAGGTGGAGGCTATAGAGTGGAGAATGTTTAGGGGGGAAGCGATAGAGGGAGGAACGATAGTAGAGGATGCGATAGAATGAGGAACGATCGAGGTGGAGGCGATAGACGGAGGAACGATAGAGGTGGAGGCTATAGAGTGGAGAATGGTAATGGGTGAAGCGATAGATTGAGGAACGATAGTAGAGGAGGCGATAGAGGGAGAAACGATCGATGTGGAGGCGATAGACGGAGGAACGATAGAGGTGGAGGCTATAGAGTGGAGAATGGTAGTGGGGGAAGAGATAGAGGGAGGAACGATAGTAGAGGAGGCTATAGAGGGAGGAACGATCGAGGTGGAGGCGATAGACGGAGGAACGATAGAGTTGGAGGCTATAGAGTGGAGAATGGTAGTGGGGGAAGCGATAGAGGGAGGAACGATAGTAGAGGATGCGATAGAGGGAGGAACGATCGAGGTGGAGGCGATAGACGGAGGAACGATAGAGGTGGAGGCTATAGAGTGGAGAATGTTTAGTGGGGGAAGCGATAGAGGGAGGAACGATAGTAGAGGATGCGATAGAATGAGGAACGATCGAGGTGGAGGCGATAGACGGAGGAACGATAGAGGTGGAGGCTATAGAGTGGAGAATGGTAATGGGGGAAGCGATAGAATGAGGAACGATAGTAGAGGAGGCGATAGAATGAGGAACGATCGAGGAGGAGGCGATAGACGGAGGAACGATAGAGGTGGAGCCTATAGAGTGGAGAATGGTGATGGGGGAAGCGATAGAATGAGGAACGATAGTAGAGGAGGCGATAGAGGGAGGAACGATCGAGGTGGAGGCGATAGACGGAGGAACGATAGAGGTGGAGGCTATAGAGTGGAGAATGGTAGTGGGGGAAGCGATAGAGGGAGGAAAGATAGTAGAGGAGGCGATAGAGTGAGGAACGATCGAGGTGGAGGCGATAGACGGAGGAATGATAGAGGTGGAGGCTATAGAGTGGAGAATGTTTAGTGGGGGAAGCGAGAGAGGGAGGAACGATAGTAGAGGATGCGATAGAATGAGGAACGATCGAGGTGGAGGCGATAGACGGAGGAACGATAGAGGTGGAGACTAAAGAGTGGAGAATGGTAATGGGGGAAGCGATAGAATGAGGAACGATAGTAGAGGAGGCGATAGAGTGAGGAACGATCGAGGTGGAGGCGATAGACGGAGGAACGATAGAGGTGGAGGCTATAGAGTGGAGAATGTTTAGTGGGGGAAGCGATAGAGGGAGGAACGATAGTAGAGGATGCGATAGAATGAGGAACGATCGAGGTGGAGGCGATAGACGGAGGAACGATAGAGGTGGAGGCTATAGAGTGGAGAATGGTAATGGGGGAAGCGATAGAATGAGGAACGATAGTAGAGGAGGCGATAGAATGAGGAACAATCGAGGTGGAGGCGATAGACGGAGGAACGATAGAGGTGGAGGCTATAGAGTGGAAAATGGTAGTGGGGGAAGAGATAGAGGGATGAACGATAGTAGAGGTGGCGATAGAGGGAGGAACGATCGAGGTGGAGGCGACAGACGGAGGAACGATAGAGGTGGAGGCTATAGAGTGGAGAATGGTAGTGGGGGAAGAGATAGAGGGAGGAACGATAATAGAGGAGGCGATAGAGGGAGGAACGATAGAGTTGGAGGCTATAGAGTGGAGAATGGTAGTGGGGGAAGCGATAGAGGGAGGAACGATAGTATAGTATTCGATAGAGCTAGGAACGATTGAGGTGGAGGCGATAGACGTAGGAACGATAGAAGTGGAGGCTATAGAGTGGAAAATGGTAGTGGGGGAAGAGATAGAGGGATGAACGATAGTAGAGGTGGCGATAGAGGGAGGAACGATCGAGGTGGAGGCGATAGACGGAGAAACGATAGAGTTGGAGGCTATAGAGTGGAGAATGGTAGTGGGGGAAGCGATAGAGGGAGGAACGATAGTAGAGGATGCGATAGAGGAAGGAACGATCGAGGTTAAGGCGATAGACGGAGGAACGATAGAGGTGGAGGCTATAGAGTGGAGAATGTTTAGTGGGGGAAGCGATAGAGGGAGGAACGATAGTAGAGGTTGCGATAGAGGGAGGAACGATCGAGGTGGAGGCGATAGACGGAGGAACGATAGAGGTGGAGGCTATAGAGTGGAGAATGGTAGTGGGGGAAGAGATAGAGGGAGGAACGATAATAGAGGAGGCGATAGAGGGAGGAACGATCGAGGTGGAGTCGATAGACGGAGGAACGATAGAGTTGGAGGCTATAGAGTGGAGAATGGTAGTGGGGGAAGCGATAGAGGGAGGAACGATAGTATAGTATTCGATAGAGGTAGGAACGATTGAGGTGGAGGCGATAGACGTAGGAACGATAGAGGTGGAGGCTATAGAGTGGAAAATGGTAGTGGGGGAAGAGATAGAGGGATGAACGATAGTAGAGGTGGCGATAGAGGGAGGAACGATCGAGGTGGAGGCGATAGACGGAGAAACGATAGAGTTGGAGGCTATAGAGTGGAGAATGGTAGTGGGGGAAGCGATAGAGGGAGGAACGATAGTAGAGGATGCGATAGAGGGAGGAACGATCGAGGTGGAGGCGATAGACGGAGGAACGATAGAGGTGGAGGCTATAGAGTGGAGAATGTTTAGTGGGGGAAGCGATAGAGGGAGGAACGATAGTAGAGGATGCGATAGAATGAGGAACGATCGAGGTGGAGGCGATAGACGGAGGAACGATAGAGGTGGAGGCTATAGAGTGGAGAATGGTAATGGGGGAAGCGATAGAATGAGGAACGATAGTAGAGGAGGCGATAGAATGAGGAACGATCGAGGTGGAGGCGATAGACGGAGGAACGATAGAGGTGGAAGCTATAGAGTGGAAAATGGTAATGGGGGAAGCGATAGAATGAGGAACGATAGTAGAGGAGGCGATAGAGGGAGGAACGATCGAGGTGGAGGCGATAGACGGAGGAACGATAGTAGAGGATGCTATAGAGGGAGGAACGATCGAGGTGGAGGCGATAGACGGAGGAACGATAGAGGTGGAGGGTATAGAGTGGAGAATGTTTAGGGGGGGAAGCGATAGAGGGAGGAACGATAGTAGAGGAGGCGATAGACGGAGGAACGATAGAGGTGCAGGCTATAGATTGGAGAATGGTAGTGGGGGAAGCGATAGAGGGAGGTACGATAGTAGAGAGGCGAAAGAGGGAGGAACGATCGAGGTGGAGGCGATAGACGGAGGAACGATAGAGGTGGAGGGTATAGAGTGGAGAATGGTAGTGGGGGAAGTAATAGAGGGAGGAACGATAGTAGAGGAGGCGATAGAGGGAGGAACGATAGAGGTGGAGGCTATAGAGTGGAGAATGTTTAGGGGGGAAGCGATAGAGGGAGGAACGATAGTAGAGGATGCGATAGAATGAGGAACGATCGAGGTGGAGGCGATAGACGGAGGAACGATGGAGGTGGAGGCTATAGAGTGGAGAATGGTAATGGGGGAAGCGATAGAATGAGGAACGATAGCAGAGGAGGCGATAGAGGGAGGAACGAACGAGGTGGAGGCGATAGACGGAGGAACGATAGAGGTGGAGGCTATGGAGTGGAGAATGGTAGTGGGGGAAGAGATAGAGCGAGGAACGATAGTAGAGGAGGCGATAGATGGAGGAACGATCGAGGTGGAGGCGATAGACGGAGGAACGATAGAGTTGGAGGCTATAGAGTGGAGAATGGTAGTGGGGGAAGCGATAGAGGCAGGAACGATAGAGGTGGAGGCTATAGAGTAGAGAATGGTAGTGGAGGAAGAGATAGAGGGAGGAACGATAGTAGAGGAGGCGATAGAGGGAGGAACGATCGAGGTGGAGGCGATAGACCGAGGAACGATAGAGTTGGAGGCTATAGAGTGGAAAATGGTAGTGGGGGAAGCGATAGAGGGAGGAACGATAGTAGAGGATGCGATAGAGTGAGGAACGATCGAGGTGGAGGCGATAGACGGAGGAACGATAGAGGTGGAGGCTATAGAGTGGAGAATGGTAATGGGGGAAGCGATAGAATGAGGAACGATAGTAGAGGAGGCGATAGAATGAGGAACAATCGAGGTGGAGGCGATAGACGGAGGAACGATAGAGGTGGAGGCTATAGAGTGGAGAATGGTAGTGGGGGAAGCGATAGATCGAGGAACGATAGTAGAGAATGCGATAGAGGGAGGAACGATCGAGGTGGAGGCGATAGACGGAGGAACGATAGAGGTGGAGGCTATAGTGTGGAGAATGGTAGTGGGGGATGCGATAGAGGGAGGAACCATAGTAGAGGATGCGATAGAGGGAGGAACGATTGAGGTGGAGGCGATAGACGGAGGAACGATAAAGGTGGAGGCTATAGAGTGGAGAATGGTAATGGGGGAAGCGATAGAATGAGAAACGATAGTAGAGGTGGCGATAGAGGGAGGAACGATCGAGGTGGAGGCGATAGACGGAGGAACGATAGAGGTGGAGGCTATAGAGTGGAGAATGTTTAGGGGGGAAGCGATAGAATGAGAAACGATAGTAGAGGTGGCGATAGAGGGAGGAACGATCGAGGTGGAGGCGATAGACGGAGGAACGATAGAGGTGGAGGCTATAGAGTGGAGAATGTTTAGGGGGGAAGCGATAGAGGGAGGAAGGATAGTAGAGGATGCGATAGAATGAGGAACGATCGAGGTGGAGGCGATAGACGGAGGAACGATAGAGGTGGAGGCTATAGAGTGGAGAATGGTAATGGGTGAAGCGATAGAATGAGGAACGATAGTAGAGGAGGCGATAGAGGGAGGAAAGAACGAGGTGGAGGCGATAGACGGAGGAACGATAGAGGTGGAGGCTATAGAGTGGAGAATGGTAGTGGGGGAAGAGATAGAGGGAGGAACGATAGTAGAGGAGGCGATAGAGGGAGGAACGATCGAGGTGGAGGCGATAGACGGAGAAACGATAGAGTTGGAGGCTATAGAGTGGAGAATGTTTAGTGGGGGAAGCGATAGAGGGAGGAACGATAGTAGAGGATGCGATAGAATGAGGAACGATCGTGGTGGAGGCGATAGACGGAGGAACGATAGAGGTGGAGGCTATAGAGTGGAGAATGGTAATGGGGGAAGCGATAGAATGAGGAACGATAGTAGAGGAGGCGATAGAATGAGGAACGATCGAGGTGGAGGCGATAGACGGAGGAACGATAGAGGTGGAGGCTATAGAGTGGAGAATGGTAATGGGGGAAGCGATAGAATGAGGAACGATAGTAGAGGAGGCGATAGAGGGAGGAACGATCGAGGTGGAGGCGATAGACGGAGGAACGATAGAGGTGGAGGCTATAGAGTGGAGAACGGTAGTGGGGGAAGCGATAGAGGGAGGAACGATAGTAGAGGAGGCGATAGAGTGAGGAACGATCGAGGTGGAGGCGATAGACGGAGGAACGATAGAGGTGGAGGCTATAGAGTGGAGAATGTTTAGTGGGGGAAGCGAGAGAGGGAGGAACGATAGAAGAGGATGCGATAGAATGAGGAACGATCGAGGTGGAGGCGATAGACGGAGGAACGATAGAGGTGGAGGCTATAGAGTGGAGAATGGTAATGGGGGAAGCGATAGAATGAGGAACGATAGTAGAGGAGGCGATAGAGGGAGGAACGATCGAGGTGGAGGCGATAGACGGAGGAACGATAGAGGTGGAGGCTATAGAGTGGAGAATGGTAGTGGGGGAAGCGATAGAGGGAGGAACGATAGTAGAGGAGGCGATAGAGTGAGGAACGATCGAGGTGGAGGCGATAGACGGAGGAACGATAGAGGTGGAGACTATAGAGTGGAGAATGTTTAGTGGGGGATGCGATAGAGGGAGGAACGATAATAGAGGATGTGATAGAAGAAGGAACGATCGAGGTGGAGGCGATAGATGGAGGAACGATAGAGGTGGAGGCTATAGAGTGGAGAATGGTAATGGGGGAAGCGATAGAATGAGGAACGATAGTAGAGGAGGCGATAGAGTGAGGAACGAACGAGGTGGAGGCGATAGACGGAGGAACGATAAAGGTGGAGTCTATAGAGTGGAGAATTGTAGTGGGGGAAGAGATAGAGGGAGGAACGATAGTAGAAGAGGCGATGGAGGGAGAAACGATCGAGGTGGAGGCGATAGACGGAGGAACGATAGAGGTGGAGGCTATAGAGTGGAGAATGTTTAGGGGGGAAGCGATAGAGGGAGGAACGATAGTAGAGGATTCGATAGAGGGAGGAACGATTGAGGTGGAGGCGATAGACGTAGGAACGATAGAGGTGGAGGCTATAGAGTGGAGAATGGTAGTGGGGGAAGCGATAGAGGGAGGAACGATAGTAGAGGATGCGATAGAGTGAGGAACGATCGAGGTGGAGGCGATAGACGGAGGAACGATAGAGGTGGAGGCTATAGAGTGGAAAATGGTAGTGGGGGAAGCGATAGAGGGAGGAACGATAGTAGAGGATGCGATAGAGGGAGGAACGATCGAGGTGGAGGCGATAGACGGAGGAACGATAGAGGTGGAGGGTATAGAGTGGAGAATGTTTAGGGGGGGAAGCGATAGAGGGAGGAACGATAGTAGAGGAGGCGATAGACGGAGGAACGATAGAGGTGCAGGCTATAGATTGGAGAATGGTAGTGGGGGAAGCGATAGAGGGAGGTACGATAGTAGAGAGGCGAAAGAGGGAGGAACGATCGAGGTGGAGGCGATAGACGGAGGAACGATAGAGGTGGAGGGTATAGAGTGGAGAATGGTAGTGGGGGAAGTGATAGAGGGAGGAACGATAGTAGAGGAGGCGATAGAGGGAGGAACGATAGAGGTGGAGGCTATAGAGTGGAGAATGTTTAGGGGGGAAGCGATAGAGGGAGGAACGATAGTAGAGGATGCGATAGAATGAGGAACGATCGAGGTGGAGGCGATAGACGGAGGAACGATGGAGGTGGAGGCTATAGAGTGGAGAATGGTAATGGGGGAAGCGATAGAATGAGGAACGATAGCAGAGGAGGCGATAGAGGGAGGAACGAACGAGGTGGAGGCGATAGACGGAGGAACGATTGAGGTGGAGGCTATGGAGTGGAGAATGGTAGTGGGGGAAGAGATAGAGGGAGGAACGATAGTAGAGGAGGCGATAGATGGAGGAACGATCGAGGTGGAGGCGATAGACGGAGGAACGTTAGAGTTGGAGGCTATAGAGTGGAGAATGGTAGTGGGGGAAGCGATAGAGGCAGGAACGATAGAGGTGGAGGCTATAGAGTGGAAAATGGTAGTGGGGGAAGAGATAGAGGTATGAACGATAGTAGAGGAGGCGATAGAGGGAGGAACGATCGAGGTGGAGGCGATAGACGGAGGAAAGATAGAGGTGGAGGCTATAGTGTGGAGAATGGTAGTGGGGGATGCGATAGTGGGAGGAACCATAGTAGAGGATGCGATAGAGGGAGGAACGATTGAGGTGGAGGCGATAGACGGAGGAACGATAGAGGTGGAGGCTATAGAGTGGAGAATGGTAGTGGGGGAAGCGATAGAGGAGAAACGATAGTAGAGGATGCGATAGAGGGAAGAACGATCGAGGTGGAGGCGATAGACGGAGGAACGATAGAGGTGGAGGCTATGGAGTGGAGAATGGTAATGGGGGAAGCGATAAAATGAGAAACGATAGTAGAGGTGGCGATAGAGGTAGGAACGATCGAGGTGGAGGCGATAGACGGAGGAACGATAGAGGTGGAGGTTATAGATTGGAGAATGTTTAGGGGGGAAGCGATAGAGGGAGGAACGATAGTAGAGGATGCGATAGAATGAGGAACGATCGAGGTGGAGGCGATAGACGGAGGAACGATAGAGGTGGAGGCTATAGAGTGGAGAAAGGTAATGGGGGAAGCGATAGAATGAGGAACGATAGTAGAGGAGGCGATAGAATGAGGAACGATCGAGGTGGAGGCGATAGACGGAGGAACGATAGAGGTGGAGGCTATAGAGTGGAGAATGGTAATGGGGGAAGCGATAGAATGAGGAACGATAGTAGAGGAGGCGATAGAGGGGGGAACGATCGAGGTGGAGGCGATAGACGGAGGAACGATAGAGGTGGAGGCTATAGAGTGGAGAATGGTAGTGGGGGAAGCGATAGAGGGAGGAACGATAGTAGAGGAGGCGATAGAGTGAGGAACGATCGAGGTGGAGGCGATAGACGGAGGAACGATAGAGGTGGAGGCTATAGAGTGGAGAATGTTTAGTGGGGGAAGCGAGAGAGGGAGGAACGATAGTAGAGGATGCGATAGAATGACGAACGATCGAGGTGGAGGCGATAGACGGAGGAACGATAGAGGTGGAGACTATAGAGTGGAGAATGGTAATGGGGGAAGCTATAGAATGAGGAACGATAGTAGAGGAGGCGATAGAGTGAGGAACGATCGAGGTGGAGGCGATAGACGGAGGAACGATAGAGGTGGAGGCTATAGAGTGGAGAATGTTTAGTGGGGGAAGCGATAGAGGGAGGAACGATAGTAGAGGATGCGATAGAATGAGGAACGATCGAGGTGGAGGCGATAGACGGAGGAACGATAGAGGTGGAGGCTATAGAGTGGAGAATGTTTAGGGGGGAAGCGATAGGGGGAGGAACGATAGTAGAGGATGCGATAGAATGAGTAACGATCGAGGTGGAGGCGATAGACGGAGGAACGATAGAGGTGGAGGCTATAGAGTGGAGAATGGTAATGGGGGAAGCGATAGAATGAGGAACGATAGTAGAGGAGGCGATAGAGGGAGGAACGATCGAGGTGGAGGCGATAGACGGAGGAACGATAGAGGTGGAGGCTATGGAGTGGAGAATGGTAGTGGGGGAAGCGATAGAGGGAGGAACGATAGTAGAGGAGGCGATAGAGTGAGGAACGATCGAGGTGGAGGCGATAGACGGAGGAACGATAGAGGTGGAGACTATAGAGTGGAGAATGTTTAGTGGGGGATGCGATAGAGGGAGGAACGATAGTAGAGGATGTGATAGAAGAAGGAACGATCGAGGTGGAGGCGATAGATGGAGGAACGATAGAGGTGGAGGCTATAGAGTGGAGAATGGTAATGGGGGAAGCGATAGAATGAGGAACGATAGTAGAGGAGGCGATAGAGTGAGGAACGAACGAGGTGGAGGCGATAGACGGAGGAACGATAAAGGTGGAGTCTATAGAGTGGAGAATTGTAGTGGGGGAAGAGATAGAGGGAGGAACGATAGTAGAAGAGGCGATGGAGGGAGAAACGATCGAGGTGGAGGCGATAGACGGAGGAACGATAGAGGTGGAGGCTATAGAGTGGAGAATGTTTAGGGGGGAAGCGATAGAGGGAGGAACGATAGTAGAGGATTCGATAGAGGGAGGAACGATTGAGGTGGAGGCGATAGACGTAGGAACGATAGAGGTGGAGGCTATAGAGTGGAGAATGGTAGTGGGGGAAGCGATAGAGTGAGGAACGATAGTAGAGGATGCGATAGAGTGAGGAACGATCGAGGTGGAGGCGATAGACGGAGGAACGATAGAGGTGGAGGCTATAGAGTGGAAAATGGTAGTAGGGGAAGCGATAGAGGGAGGAACGATAGTAGAGGATGCGATAGAGGGAGGAACGATCGAGGTGGAGGCGATAGACGGAGGAACGATAGAGGTGGAGGGTATAGAGTGGAGAATGTTTAGGGGGGGAAGCGATAGAGGGAGAAACGATAGTAGAGGAGGCGATAGACGGAGGAACGATAGAGGTGCAGGCTATAGATTGGAGAATGGTAGTGGGGGAAGCGATAGAGGGAGGTACGATAGTAGAGAGGCGAAAGAGGGAGGAACGATCGAGGTGGAGGCGATAGACGGAGGAACGATAGAGGTGGAGGGTATAGAGTGGAGAATGGTAGTGGGGGAAGTGATAGAGGGAGGAACGATAGTAGAGGAGGCGATAGAGGGAGGAACGATAGAGGTGGAGGCTATAGAGTGGAGAATGTTTAGGGGGGAAGCGATAGAGGGAGGAACGATAGTAGAGGATGCGATAGAATGAGGAACGATCGAGGTGGAGGCGATAGACGGAGGAACGATGGAGGTGGAGGCTATAGAGTGGAGAATGGTAATGGGGGAAGCGATAGAATGAGGAACGATAGCAGAGGAGGCGATAGAGGGAGGAACGAACGAGGTGGAGGCGATAGACGGAGGAACGATACAGGTGGAGGCTATGGAGTGGAGAATGGTAGTGGGGGAAGAGATAGATGGAGGAACGATAGTAGAGGAGGCGATAGATGGAGGAACGATCGAGGTGGAGGCGATAGACGGAGGAACGATAGAGTTGGAGGCTATAGAGTGGAGAATGGTAATGGGGGAAGCGATAGAATGAGGAACGATAGTAGAGGAGGCGATAGAGGGAGGAACGATCGAGGTGGAGGCGATAGACGGAGGAACGATAGAGGTGGAGGCTATAGAGTGGAGAATGGTAGTGGGGGAAGCGATAGAGGGAGGAACGATAGTAGAGGAGGCGATAGAGTGAGGAACGATCGAGGTGGAGGCGATAGACGGAGGAATGATAGAGGTGGAGGCTATAGAGTGGAGAATGTTTAGTGGGGGAAGCGAGAGAGGGAGGAACGATAGTAGAGGATGCGATAGAATGAGGAACGATCGAGGTGGAGGCGATAGACGGAGGAACGATAGAGGTGGAGACTAAAGAGTGGAGAATGGTAATGGGGGAAGCGATAGAATGAGGAACGATAGTAGAGGAGGCGATAGAGTGAGGAACGATCGAGGTGGAGGCGATAGACGGAGGAACGATAGAGGTGGAGGCTATAGAGTGGAGAATGTTTAGTGGGGGAAGCGATAGAGGGAGGAACGATAGTAGAGGATGCGATAGAATGAGGAACGATCGAGGTGGAGGCGATAGACGGAGGAACGATAGAGGTGGAGGCTATAGAGTGGAGAATGGTAATGGGGGAAGCGATAGAATGAGGAACGATAGTAGAGGAGGCGATAGAATGAGGAACAATCGAGGTGGAGGCGATAGACGGAGGAACGATAGAGGTGGAGGCTATAGAGTGGAAAATGGTAGTGGGGGAAGAGATAGAGGGATGAACGATAGTAGAGGTGGCGATAGAGGGAGGAACGATCGAGGTGGAGGCGACAGACGGAGGAACGATAGAGGTGGAGGCTATAGAGTGGAGAATGGTAGTGGGGGAAGAGATAGAGGGAGGAACGATAATAGAGGAGGCGATAGAGGGAGGAACGATAGAGTTGTAGGCTATAGAGTGGAGAATGGTAGTGGGGGAAGCGATAGAGGGAGGAACGATAGTATAGTATTCGATAGAGCTAGGAACGATTGAGGTGGAGGCGATAGACGTAGGAACGATAGAGGTGGAGGCTATAGAGTGGAAAATGGTAGTGGGGGAAGAGATAGAGGGATGAACGATAGTAGAGGTGGCGATAGAGGGAGGAACGATCGAGGTGGAGGCGATAGACGGAGGAACGATAAAGGTGGAGGCTATAGAGTGGAGAATGGTAATGGGGGAAGCGATAGAATGAGAAACGATAGTAGAGGTGGCGATAGAGGGAGGAACGATCGAGGTGGAGGCGATAGACGGAGGAACGATAGAGGTGGAGGCTATAGAGTGGAGAATGTTTAGGGGGGGAAGCGATAGAGGGAGGAACGATAGTAGAGGATGCGATAGAATGAGGAACGATCGAGGTGGAGGCGATAGACGGAGGAACGATAGAGGTGGAGGCTATAGAGTGGAGAATGGTAATGGGTGAAGCGATAGAATGAGGAACGATAGTAGAGGAGGCGATAGAGGGAGGAAAGAACGAGGTGGAGGCGATAGACGGAGGAACGATAGAGGTGGAGGCTATAGAGTGGAGAATGGTAGTGGGGGAAGAGATAGAGGGAGGAACGATAGTAGAGGAGGCGATAGAGGGAGGAACGATCGAGGTGGAGGCGATAGACGGAGAAACGATAGAGTTGGAGGCTATAGAGTGGAGAATGTTTAGTGGGGGAAGCGATAGAGGGAGGAACGATAGTAGAGGATGCGATAGAATGAGGAACGATCGAGGTGGAGGCGATAGACGGAGGAACGATAGAGGTGGAGGCTATAGAGTGGAGAATGGTAATGGGGGAAGCGATAGAATGAGGAACGATAGTAGAGGAGGCGATAGAATGAGGAACGATCGAGGTGGAGGCGATAGACGGAGGAACGATAGAGGTGGAGGCTATAGAGTGGAGAATGGTAATGGGGGAAGCGATAGAATGAGGAACGATAGTAGAGGAGGCGATAGAGGGAGGAACGATCGAGGTGGAGGCGATAGACGGAGGAACGATAGAGGTGGAGGCTATAGAGTGGAGAATGGTAGTGGGGGAAGCGATAGAGGGAGGAACGATAGTAGAGGAGGCGATAGAGTGAGGAACGATCGAGGTGGAGGCGATAGACGGAGGAACGATAGAGGTGGAGGCTATAGAGTGGAGAATGTTTAGTGGGGGAAGCGAGAGAGGGAGGAACGATAGTAGAGGATGCGATAGAATGAGGAACGATCGAGGTGGAGGCGATAGACGGAGGAACGATAGAGGTGGAGGCTATAGAGTGGAGAATGGTAGTGGGGGAAGCGATAGAGGGAGGAACGATAGTAGAGGATGCGATAGAGTGAGGAACGATCGAGGTGGAGGCGATAGACGGAGGAACGATAGAGGTGGAGGCTATAGAGTGGAAAATGGTAGTGGGGGAAGCGATAGAGGGAGGAACGATAGTAGAGGATGCGATAGAGGGAGGAACGATCGAGGTGGAGGCGATAGACGGAGGAACGATAGAGGTGGAGGGTATAGAGTGGAGAATGTTTAGGGGGGGAAGCGATAGAGGGAGGAACGATAGTAGAGGAGGCGATAGACGGAGGAACGATAGAGGTGCAGGCTATAGATTGGAGAATGGTAGTGGGGGAAGCGATAGAGGGAGGTACGATAGTAGAGAGGCGAAAGAGGGAGGAACGATCGAGGTGGAGGCGATAGACGGAGGAACGATAGAGTTGGAGGCTATAGAGTGGAGAATGGTAGTGGGGGAAGCGATAGAGGCAGTAACGATAGAGGTGGAGGCTATAGAGTAGAGAATGGTAGTGGAGGAAGAGATAGAGGGAGGAACGATAGTAGAGGAGGCGATAGAGGGAGGAACGATCGAGGTGGAGGCGATAGACCGAGGAACGATAGAGTTGGAGGCTATAGAGTGGAAAATGGTAGTGGGGGAAGCGATAGAGGGAGGAACGATAGTAGAGGATGCGATAGAGTGAGGAACGATCGAGGTGGAGGCGATAGACGGAGGAACGATAGAGGTGGAGGCTATAGAGTGGAAAATGGTAGTGGGGGAAGAGATAGAGGTATGAACGATAGTAGAGGAGGCGATAGAGGGAGGAACGATCGAGGTGGAGGCGATAGACGGAGGAAAGATAGAGGTGGAGGCTATAGAGTGGAGAATGTTTAGTGGGGGAAGCGATAGAGGGAGGAACGATAGTAGAGGTTGCGATAGAGGGAGGAACGATCGAGGTGGAGGCGATAGACGGAGGAACGATAGAGGTGGAGGCTATAGAGTGGAGAATGGTAGTGGGGGAAGAGATAGAGGGAGGAACGATAATAGAGGAGGCGATAGAGGGAGGAACGATCGAGGTGGAGTCGATAGACGGAGGAACGATAGAGTTGGAGGCTATAGAGTGGAGAATGGTAGTGGGGGAAGCGATAGAGGGAGGAACGATAGTATAGTATTCGATAGAGGTAGGAACGATTGAGGTGGAGGCGATAGACGTAGGAACGATAGAGGTGGAGGCTATAGAGTGGAAAATGGTAGTGGGGGAAGAGATAGAGGGATGAACGATAGTAGAGGTGGCGATAGAGGGAGGAACGATCGAGGTGGAGGCGATAGACGGAGAAACGATAGAGGTGCAGGCTATAGATTGGAGAATGGTAGTGGGGGAAGCGATAGAGGGAGGTACGATAGTAAAGAGGCGAAAGAGGGAGGAACGATCGAGGTGGAGGCGATAGACGGAGGAACGATAGAGGTGGAGGGTATAGAGTGGAGAATGGTAGTGGGGGAAGTGATAGAGGGAGGAACGATAGTAGAGGAGGCGATAGAGGGAGGAACGATAGAGGTGGAGGCTATAGAGTGGAGAATGTTTAGGGGGGAAGCGATAGAGGGAGGAACGATAGTAGAGGATGCGATAGAATGAGGAACGATCGAGGTGGAGGCGATAGACGGAGGAACGATGGAGGTGGAGGCTATAGAGTGGAGAATGGTAATGGGGGAAGCGATAGAATGAGGAACGATAGCAGAGGAGGCGATAGAGGGAGGAACGAACGAGGTGGAGGCGATAGACGGAGGAACGATAGAGGTGGAGGCTATGGAGTGGAGAATGGTAGTGGGGGAAAAGATAGATGGAGGAACGATAGTAGAGGAGGCGATAGAGGGAGGAACGATCGAGGTGGAGGCGATAGACCGAGGAACGATAGAGTTGGAGGCTATAGAGTGGAAAATGGTAGTGGGGGAAGCGATAGAGGGAGGAACGATAGTAGAGGATGCGATAGAGTGAGGAACGATCGAGGTGGAGGCGATAGACGGAGGAACGATAGAGGTGGAGGCTATAGAGTGGAAAATGGTAGTGGGGGAAGAGATAGAGGTATGAACGATAGTAGAGGAGGCGATAGAGGGAGGAACGATCGAGGTGGAGGCGATAGACGGAGGAAAGATAGAGGTGGAGGCTATAGAGTGGAGAATGGTAGTGGGGGAAGCGATAGAGGGAGGAACGATAGTAGAGAATGCGATAGAGGGAGGAACGATCGAGGTGGAGGCGATAGACGGAGGAACGATAGAGGTGGAGGCTATAGTGTGGAGAATGGTAGTGGGGGATGCGATAGTGGGAGGAACCATAGTAGAGGATGCGATAGAGGGAGGAACGATTGAGGTGGAGGCGATAGACGGAGGAACGATAGAGGTGGAGGCTATAGAGTGGAGAATGGTAGTGGGGGAAGCGATAGAGGAGAAACGATAGTAGAGGATGCGATAGAGGGAAGAACGATCGAGGTGGAGGCGATAGACGGAGGAACGATAGAGGTGGAGGCTATAGAGTGGAGAATGGTAATGGGGGAAGCGATAGAATGAGAAACGATAGTAGAGGTGGCGATAGAGGTAGGAACGATCGAGGTGGAGGCGATAGACGGAGAAACGATAGAGGTGGAGGCTATAGAGTGGAGAATGTTTAGGGGGGAAGCGATAGAGGGAGGAACGATAGTAGAGGATGCGATAGAATGAGGAACGATCGAGGTGGAGGCGATAGACGGAGGAACGATAGAGGTGGAGGCTATAGAGTGGAGAATGGTAATGGGTGAAGCGATAGATTGAGGAACGATAGTAGAGGAGGCGATAGAGGGAGAAACGATCGATGTGGAGGCGATAGACGGAGGAACGATAGAGGTGGAGGCTATAGAGTGGAGAATGGTAGTGGGGGAAGAGATAGAGGGAGGAACGATAGTAGAGGAGGCTATAGAGGGAGGAACGATCGAGGTGGAGGCGATAGACGGAGGAACGATAGAGTTGGAGGCTATAGAGTGGAGAATGGTAGTGGGGGAAGCGATAGAGGGAGGAACGATAGTAGAGGATGCGATAGAGGGAGGAACGATCGAGGTGGAGGCGATAGACGGAGGAACGATAGAGGTGGAGGCTATAGAGTGGAGAATGTTTAGTGGGGGAAGCGATAGAGGGAGGAACGATAGTAGAGGATGCGATAGAATGAGGAACGATCGAGGTGGAGGCGATAGACGGAGGAACGATAGAGGTGGAGGCTATAGAGTGGAGAATGGTAATGGGGGAAGCGATAGAATGAGGAACGATAGTAGAGGAGGCGATAGAATGAGGAACGATCGAGGAGGAGGCGATAGACGGAGGAACGATAGAGGTGGAGCCTATAGAGTGGAGAATGGTAATGGGGGAAGCGATAGAATGAGGAACGATAGTAGAGGAGGCGATAGAGGGAGGAACGATCGAGGTGGAGGCGATAGACGGAGGAACGATAGAGGTGGAGGCTATAGAGTGGAGAATGGTAGTGGGGGAAGCGATAGAGGGAGGAAAGATAGTAGAGGAGGCGATAGAGTGAGGAACGATCGAGGTGGAGGCGATAGACGGAGGAATGATAGAGGTGGAGGCTATAGAGTGGAGAATGTTTAGTGGGGGAAGCGAGAGAGGGAGGAACGATAGTAGAGGATGCGATAGAATGAGGAACGATCGAGGTGGAGGCGATAGACGGAGGAACGATAGAGGTGGAGACTAAAGAGTGGAGAATGGTAATGGGGGAAGCGATAGAATGAGGAACGATAGTAGAGGAGGCGATAGAGTGAGGAACGATCGAGGTGGAGGCGATAGACGGAGGAACGATAGAGGTGGAGGCTATAGAGTGGAGAATGTTTAGTGGGGGAAGCGATAGAGGGAGGAACGATAGTAGAGGATGCGATAGAATGAGGAACGATCGAGGTGGAGGCGATAGACGGAGGAACGATAGAGGTGGAGGCTATAGAGTGGAGAATGGTAATGGGGGAAGCGATAGAATGAGGAACGATAGTAGAGGAGGCGATAGAATGAGGAACAATCGAGGTGGAGGCGATAGACGGAGGAACGATAGAGGTGGAGGCTATAGAGTGGAAAATGGTAGTGGGGGAAGAGATAGAGGGATGAACGATAGTAGAGGTGGCGATAGAGGGAGGAACGATCGAGGTGGAGGCGACAGACGGAGGAACGATAGAGGTGGAGGCTATAGAGTGGAGAATGGTAGTGGGGGAAGAGATAGAGGGAGGAACGATAATAGAGGAGGCGATAGAGGGAGGAACGATAGAGTTGGAGGCTATAGAGTGGAGAATGGTAGTGGGGGAAGCGATAGAGGGAGGAACGATAGTATAGTATTCGATAGAGCTAGGAACGATTGAGGTGGAGGCGATAGACGTAGGAACGATAGAGGTGGAGGCTATAGAGTGGAAAATGGTAGTGGGGGAAGAGATAGAGGGATGAACGATAGTAGAGGTGGCGATAGAGGGAGGAACGATCGAGGTGGAGGCGATAGACGGAGAAACGATAGAGTTGGAGGCTATAGAGTGGAGAATGGTAGTGGGGGAAGCGATAGAGGGAGGAACGATAGTAGAGGATGCGATAGAGGAAGGAACGATCGAGGTGGAGGCGATAGACGGAGGAACGATAGAGGTGGAGGCTATAGAGTGGAGAATGTTTAGTGGGGGAAGCGATAGAGGGAGGAACGATAGTAGAGGTTGCGATAGAGGGAGGAACGATCGAGGTGGAGGCGATAGACGGAGGAACGATAGAGGTGGAGGCTATAGAGTGGAGAATGGTAATGGGGGAAGCGATAGAATGAGGAACGATAGTAGAGGAGGCGATAGAGTGAGGAACGATCGAGGTGGAGGCGATAGACGGAGGAACGATAGAGGTGGAGGCTATAGAGTGGAGAATGTTTAGTGGGGGAAGCGATAGAGGGAGGAACGATAGTATAGTATTCGATAGAGGTAGGAACGATTGAGGTGGAGGCGATAGACGTAGGAACGATAGAGGTGGAGGCTATAGAGTGGAAAATGGTAGTGGGGGAAGAGATAGAGGGATGAACGATAGTAGAGGTGGCGATAGAGGGAGGAACGATCGAGGTGGAGGCGATAGACGGAGAAACGATAGAGTTGGAGGCTATAGAGTGGAGAATGGTAGTGGGGGAAGCGATAGAGGGAGGAACGATAGTAGAGGATGCGATAGAGGGAGGAACGATCGAGGTGGAGGCGATAGACGGAGGAACGATAGAGGTGGAGGCTATAGAGTGGAGAATGTTTAGTGGGGGAAGCGATAGAGGGAGGAACGATAGTAGAGGATGCGATAGAATGAGGAACGATCGAGGTGGAGGCGATAGACGGAGGAACGATAGAGGTGGAGGCTATAGAGTGGAGAATGGTAATGGGGGAAGCGATAGAATGAGGAACGATAGTAGAGGAGGCGATAGAATGAGGAACGATCGAGGTGGAGGCGATAGACGGAGGAACGATAGAGGTGGAAGCTATAGAGTGGAAAATGGTAATGGGGGAAGCGATAGAATGAGGAACGATAGTAGAGGAGGCGATAGAGGGAGGAACGATCGAGGTGGAGGCGATAGACGGAGGAACGATAGAGGTGGAGGCTATAGAGTGGAGAATGGTAGTGGGGGAAGCGATAGAGGGAGGAACGATAGTAGAGGAGGCGATAGAGTGAGGAACGATCGAGGTGGAGGCGATAGACGGAGGAACGATAGAGGTGGAGGCTATAGAGTGGAGAATGTTTAGGGGGGAAGCGATAGGGGGAGGAACGATAGTAGAGGATGCGATAGAATGAGGAACGATCGAGGTGGAGGCGATAGACGGAGGAACGATAGAGGTGGAGGCTATAGAGTGGAGAATGGTAATGGGGGAAGCGATAGAATGAGGAACGATAGTAGAGGAGGCGATAGAGGGAGGAACGATCGAGGTGGAGGCGATAGACGGAGGAACGATAGAGGTGGAGGCTATAGAGTGGAGAATGGTAGTGGGGGACGCGATAGAGGGAGGAACGATAGTAGAGGAGGCGATAGAGTGAGGAACGATCGAGGTGGAGGCGATAGACGGAGGAATGATAGAGGTGGAGACTATAGAGTGGAGAATGTTTAGTGGGGGAAGCGATAGAGGGAGGAACGATAGTAGAGGATGTGATAGAAGAAGGAACGATCGAGGTGGAGGCGATAGATGGAGGAACGATAGAGGTGGAGGCTATAGAGTGGAGAATGGTAATGGGGGAAGCGATAGAATGAGGAACGATAGTAGAGGAGGCGATAGAGTGAGGAACGAACGAGGTGGAGGCGATAGACGGAGGAACGATAAAGGTGGAGTCTATAGAGTGGAGAATTGTAGTGGGGGAAGAGATAGAGGGAGGAACGATAGTAGAAGAGGCGATGGAGGGAGAAACGATCGAGGTGGAGGCGATAGACGGAGGAACGATAGAGGTGGAGGCTATAGAGTGGAGAATGTTTAGGGGGGAAGCGATAGAGGGAGGAACGATAGTAGAGGATTCGATAGAGGGAGGAACGGTTGAGGTGGAGGCGATAGACGTAGGAACGATAGAGGTGGAGGCTATAGAGTGGAGAATGGTAGTGGGGGAAGCGATAGAGGGAGGAACGATAGTAGAGGATGCGATAGAGTGAGGAACGATCGAGGTGGAGGCGATAGACGGAGGAACGATAGAGGTGGAGGCTATAGAGTGGAAAATGGTAGTGGGGGAAGCGATAGAGGGAGGAACGATAGTAGAGGATGCTATAGAGGGAGGAACGATCGAGGTGGAGGCGATAGACGGAGGAACGATAGAGGTGGAGGGTATAGAGTGGAGAATGTTTAGGGGGGGAAGCGATAGAGGGAGGAACGATAGTAGAGGAGGCGTTAGACGGAGGAACGATAGAGGTGCAGGCTATAGATTGGAGAATGGTAGTGGGGGAAGCGATAGAGGGAGGTACGATAGTAGAGAGGCGAAAGAGGGAGGAACGATCGAGGTGGAGGCGATAGACGGAGGAACGATAGAGGTGGAGGGTATAGAGTGGAGAATGGTAGTGGGGGAAGTAATAGAGGGAGGAACGATAGTAGAGGAGGCGATAGAGGGAGGAACGATAGAGGTGGAGGCTATAGAGTGGAGAATGTTTAGGGGGGAAGCGATAGAGGGAGGAACGATAGTAGAGGATGCGATAGAATGAGGAACGATCGAGGTGGAGGCGATAGACGGAGGAACGATGGAGGTGGAGGCTATAGAGTGGAGAATGGTAATGGGGGAAGCGATAGAATGAGGAACGATAGCAGAGGAAGCGATAGAGGGAGGAACGAACGAGGTGGAGGCGATAGACGGAGGAACGATAGAGGTGGAGGCTATGGAGTGGAGAATGGTAGTGGGGGAAGAGATAGAGCGAGGAACGATAGTAGAGGAGGCGATAGATGGAGGAACGATCGAGGTGGAGGCGATAGACGGAGGAACGATAGAGTTGGAGGCTATAGAGTGGAGAATGGTAGTGGGGGAAGCGATAGAGGCAGGAACGATAGAGGTGGAGGCTATAGAGTAGAGAATGGTAGTGGAGGAAGAGATAGAGGGAGGAACGATAGTAGAGGAGGCGATAGAGGGAGGAACGATCGAGGTGGAGGCGATAGACCGAGGAACGATAGAGTTGGAGGCTATAGAGTGGAAAATGGTAGTGGGGGAAGCGATAGAGGGAGGAACGATAGTAGAGGATGCGATAGAGTGAGGAACGATCGAGGTGGAGGCGATAGACGGAGGAACGATAGAGGTGGAGGCTATAGAGTGGAAAATGGTAGTGGGGGAAGAGATAGAGGTATGAACGATAGTAGAGGAGGCGATAGAGGGAGGAACGATCGAGGTGGAGGCGATAGACGGAGGAAAGATAGAGGTGGAGGCTATAGAGTGGAGAATGGTAGTGGGGGAAGCGATAGATCGAGGAACGATAGTAGAGAATGCGATAGAGGGAGGAACGATCGAGGTGGAGGCGATAGACGGAGGAACGATAGAGGTGGAGGCTATAGTGTGGAGAATGGTAGTGGGGGATGCGATAGAGGGAGGAACCATAGTAGAGGATGCGATAGAGGGAGGAACGATTGAGGTGGAGGCGATAGACGGAGGAACGATAGAGGTGGAGGCTATAGAGTGGAGAATGGTAGTGGGGGAAGCGATAGAGGAGAAACGATAGTAGAGGATGCGATAGAGGGAAGAACGATCGAGGTGGAGGCGATAGACGGAGGAACGATAAAGGTGGAGGCTATAGAGTGGAGAATGGTAATGGGGGAAGCGATAGAATGAGAAACGATAGTAGAGGTGGCGATAGAGGGAGGAACGATCGAGGTGGAGGCGATAGACGGAGGAACGATAGAGGTGGAGGCTATAGAGTGGAGAATGTTTAGGGGGGAAGCGATAGAGGGAGGAAGGATAGTAGAGGATGCGATAGAATGAGGAACGATCGAGGTGGAGGCGATAGACGGAGGAACGATAGAGGTGGAGGCTATAGAGTGGAGAATGGTAATGGGTGAAGCGATAGAATGAGGAACGATAGTAGAGGAGGCGATAGAGGGAGGAAAGAACGAGGTGGAGGCGATAGACGGAGGAACGATAGAGGTGGAGGCTATAGAGTGGAGAATGGTAGTGGGGGAAGAGATAGAGGGAGGAACGATAGTAGAGGAGGCGATAGAGGGAGGAACGATCGAGGTGGAGGCGATAGACGGAGAAACGATAGAGTTGGAGGCTATAGAGTGGAGAATGTTTAGTGGGGGAAGCGATAGAGGGAGGAACGATAGTAGAGGATGCGATAGAATGAGGAACGATCGAGGTGGAGGCGATAGACGGAGGAACGATAGAGGTGGAGGCTATAGAGTGGAGAATGGTAATGGGGGAAGCGATAGAATGAGGAACGATAGTAGAGGAGGCGATAGAATGGGGAACGATCGAGGTGGAGGCGATAGACGGAGGAATGATAGAGGTGGAGGCTATAGAGTGGAGAATGGTAATGGGGGAAGCGATAGAATGAGGAACGATAGTAGAGGAGGCGATAGAGGGAGGAACGATCGAGGTGGAGGCGATAGACGGAGGAACGATAGAGGTGGAGGCTATAGAGTGGAGAACGGTAGTGGGGGAAGCGATAGAGGGAGGAACGATAGTAGAGGAGGCGATAGAGTGAGGAACGATCGAGGTGGAGGCGATAGACGGAGGAACGATAGAGGTGGAGGCTATAGAGTGGAGAATGTTTAGTGGGGGAAGCGAGAGAGGGAGGAACGATAGTAGAGGATGCGATAGAATGAGGAACGATCGAGGTGGAGGCGATAGACGGAGGAACGATAGAGGTGGAGGCTATAGAGTGGAGAATGGTAATGGGGGAAGCGATAGAATGAGGAACGATAGTAGAGGAGGCGATAGAGGGAGAAACGATCGATGTGGAGGCGATAGACGGAGGAACGATAGAGGTGGAGGCTATAGAGTGGAGAATGGTAGTGGGGGAAGAGATAGAGGGAGGAACGATAGTAGAGGAGGCTATAGAGGGAGGAACGATCGAGGTGGAGGCGATAGACGGAGGAACGATAGAGTTGGAGGCTATAGAGTGGAGAATGGTAGTGGGGGAAGCGATAGAGGGAGGAACGATAGTAGAGGATGCGATAGAGGGAGGAACGATCGAGGTGGAGGCGATAGACGGAGGAACGATAGAGGTGGAGGCTATAGAGTGGAGAATGTTTAGTGGGGGAAGCGATAGAGGGAGGAACGATAGTAGAGGATGCGATAGAATGAGGAACGATCGAGGTGGAGGCGATAGACGGAGGAACGATAGAGGTGGAGGCTATAGAGTGGAGAATGGTAATGGGGGAGGCGATAGAATGAGGAACGATAGTAGAGGAGGCGATAGAATGAGGAACGATCGAGGAGGAGGCGATAGACGGAGGAACGATAGAGGTGGAGCCTATAGAGTGGAGAATGGTAATGGGGGAAGCGATAGAATGAGGAACGATAGTAGAGGAGGCGATAGAGGGAGGAACGATCGAGGTGGAGGCGATAGACGGAGGAACGATAGAGGTGGAGGCTATAGAGTGGAGAATGGTAGTGGGGGAAGCGATAGAGGGAGGAAAGATAGTAGAGGAGGCGATAGAGTGAGGAACGATCGAGGTGGAGGCGATAGACGGAGGAATGATAGAGGTGGAGGCTATAGAGTGGAGAATGTTTAGTGGGGGAAGCGAGAGAGGGAGGAACGATAGTAGAGGATGCGATAGAATGAGGAACGATCGAGGTGGAGGCGATAGACGGAGGAACGATAGAGGTGGAGACTAAAGAGTGGAGAATGGTAATGGGGGAAGCGATAGAATGAGGAACGATAGTAGAGGAGGCGATAGAGTGAGGAACGATCGAGGTGGAGGCGATAGACGGAGGAACGATAGAGGTGGAGGCTATAGAGTGGAGAATGTTTAGTGGGGGAAGCGATAGAGGGAGGAACGATAGTAGAGGATGCGATAGAATGAGGAACGATCGAGGTGGAGGCGATAGACGGAGGAACGATAGAGGTGGAGGCTATAGAGTGGAGAATGGTAATGGGGGAAGCGATAGAATGAGGAACGATAGTAGAGGAGGCGATAGAATGAGGAACAATCGAGGTGGAGGCGATAGACGGAGGAACGATAGAGGTGGAGGCTATAGAGTGGAAAATGGTAGTGGGGGAAGAGATAGAGGGATGAACGATAGTAGAGGTGGCGATAGAGGGAGGAACGATCGAGGTGGAGGCGACAGACGGAGGAACGATAGAGGTGGAGGCTATAGAGTGGAGAATGGTAGTGGGGGAAGAGATAGAGGGAGGAACGATAATAGAGGAGGCGATAGAGGGAGGAACGATAGAGTTGGAGGCTATAGAGTGGAGAATGGTAGTGGGGGAAGCGATAGAGGGAGGAACGATAGTATAGTATTCGATAGAGCTAGGAACGATTGAGGTGGAGGCGATAGACGTAGGAACGATAGAGGTGGAGGCTATAGAGTGGAAAATGGTAGTGGGGGAAGAGATAGAGGGATGAACGATAGTAGAGGTGGCGATAGAGGGAGGAACGATCGAGGTGGAGGCGATAGACGGAGAAACGATAGAGTTGGAGGCTATAGAGTGGAGAATGGTAGTGGGGGAAGCGATAGAGGGAGGAACGATAGTAGAGGATGCGATAGAGGAAGGAACGATCGAGGTGGAGGCGATAGACGGAGGAACGATAGAGGTGGAGGCTATAGAGTGGAGAATGTTTAGTGGGGGAAGCGATAGAGGGAGGAACGATAGTAGAGGTTGCGATAGAGGGAGGAACGATCGAGGTGGAGGCGATAGACGGAGGAACGATAGAGGTGGAGGCTATAGAGTGGAGAATGGTAGTGGGGGAAGAGATAGAGGGAGGAACGATAATAGAGGAGGCGATAGAGGGAGGAACGATCGAGGTGGAGTCGATAGACGGAGGAACGATAGAGTTGGAGGCTATAGAGTGGAGAATGGTAGTGGGGGAAGCGATAGAGGGAGGAACGATAGTATAGTATTCGATAGAGGTAGGAACGATTGAGGTGGAGGCGATAGACGTAGGAACGATAGAGGTGGAGGCTATAGAGTGGAAAATGGTAGTGGGGGAAGAGATAGAGGGATGAACGATAGTAGAGGTGGCGATAGAGGGAGGAACGATCGAGGTGGAGGCGATAGACGGAGAAACGATAGAGTTGGAGGCTATAGAGTGGAGAATGGTAGTGGGGGAAGCGATAGAGGGAGGAACGATAGTAGAGGATGCGATAGAGGGAGGAACGATCGAGGTGGAGGCGATAGACGGAGGAACGATAGAGGTGGAGGCTATAGAGTGGAGAATGTTTAGTGGGGGAAGCGATAGAGGGAGGAACGATAGTAGAGGATGCGATAGAATGAGGAACGATCGAGGTGGAGGCGATAGACGGAGGAACGATAGAGGTGGAGGCTATAGAGTGGAGAATGGTAATGGGGGAAGCGATAGAATGAGGAACGATAGTAGAGGAGGCGATAGAATGAGGAACGATCGAGGTGGAGGCGATAGACGGAGGAACGATAGAGGTGGAAGCTATAGAGTGGAAAATGGTAATGGGGGAAGCGATAGAATGAGGAACGATAGTAGAGGAGGCGATAGAGGGAGGAACGATCGAGGTGGAGGCGATAGACGGAGGAACGATAGAGGTGGAGGCTATAGAGTGGAGAATGGTAGTGGGGGAAGCGATAGAGGGAGGAACGATAGTAGAGGAGGCGATAGAGTGAGGAACGATCGAGGTGGAGGCGATAGACGGAGGAACGATAGAGGTGGAGGCTATAGAGTGGAGAATGTTTAGGGGGGAAGCGATAGGGGGAGGAACGATAGTAGAGGATGCGATAGAATGAGGAACGATCGAGGTGGAGGCGATAGACGGAGGAACGATAGAGGTGGAGGCTATAGAGTGGAGAATGGTAATGGGGGAAGCGATAGAATGAGGAACGATAGTAGAGGAGGCGATAGAGGGAGGAACGATCGAGGTGGAGGCGATAGACGGAGGAACGATAGAGGTGGAGGCTATAGAGTGGAGAATGGTAGTGGGGGACGCGATAGAGGGAGGAACGATAGTAGAGGAGGCGATAGAGTGAGGAACGATCGAGGTGGAGGCGATAGACGGAGGAATGATAGAGGTGGAGACTATAGAGTGGAGAATGTTTAGTGGGGGAAGCGATAGAGGGAGGAACGATAGTAGAGGATGTGATAGAAGAAGGAACGATCGAGGTGGAGGCGATAGATGGAGGAACGATAGAGGTGGAGGCTATAGAGTGGAGAATGGTAATGGGGGAAGCGATAGAATGAGGAACGATAGTAGAGGAGGCGATAGAGTGAGGAACGAACGAGGTGGAGGCGATAGACGGAGGAACGATAAAGGTGGAGTCTATAGAGTGGAGAATTGTAGTGGGGGAAGAGATAGAGGGAGGAACGATAGTAGAAGAGGCGATGGAGGGAGAAACGATCGAGGTGGAGGCGATAGACGGAGGAACGATAGAGGTGGAGGCTATAGAGTGGAGAATGTTTAGGGGGGAAGCGATAGAGGGAGGAACGATAGTAGAGGATTCGATAGAGGGAGGAACGGTTGAGGTGGAGGCGATAGACGTAGGAACGATAGAGGTGGAGGCTATAGAGTGGAGAATGGTAGTGGGGGAAGCGATAGAGGGAGGAACGATAGTAGAGGATGCGATAGAGTGAGGAACGATCGAGGTGGAGGCGATAGACGGAGGAACGATAGAGGTGGAGGCTATAGAGTGGAAAATGGTAGTGGGGGAAGCGATAGAGGGAGGAACGATAGTAGAGGATGCTATAGAGGGAGGAACGATCGAGGTGGAGGCGATAGACGGAGGAACGATAGAGGTGGAGGGTATAGAGTGGAGAATGTTTAGGGGGGGAAGCGATAGAGGGAGGAACGATAGTAGAGGAGGCGATAGACGGAGGAACGATAGAGGTGCAGGCTATAGATTGGAGAATGGTAGTGGGGGAAGCGATAGAGGGAGGTACGATAGTAGAGAGGCGAAAGAGGGAGGAACGATCGAGGTGGAGGCGATAGACGGAGGAACGATAGAGGTGGAGGGTATAGAGTGGAGAATGGTAGTGGGGGAAGTAATAGAGGGAGGAACGATAGTAGAGGAGGCGATAGAGGGAGGAACGATAGAGGTGGAGGCTATAGAGTGGAGAATGTTTAGGGGGGAAGCGATAGAGGGAGGAACGATAGTAGAGGATGCGATAGAATGAGGAACGATCGAGGTGGAGGCGATAGACGGAGGAACGATGGAGGTGGAGGCTATAGAGTGGAGAATGGTAATGGGGGAAGCGATAGAATGAGGAACGATAGCAGAGGAAGCGATAGAGGGAGGAACGATCGAGGTGGAGGCGATAGACGGAGGAACGATAGAGTTGGAGGCTATAGAGTGGAGAATGGTAGTGGGGGAAGCGATAGAGGCAGGAACGATAGAGGTGGAGGCTATAGAGTAGAGAATGGTAGTGGAGGAAGAGATAGAGGGAGGAACGATAGTAGAGGAGGCGATAGAGGGAGGAACGATCGAGGTGGAGGCGATAGACCGAGGAACGATAGAGTTGGAGGCTATAGAGTGGAAAATGGTAGTGGGGGAAGCGATAGAGGGAGGAACGATAGTAGAGGATGCGATAGAGTGAGGAACGATCGAGGTGGAGGCGATAGACGGAGGAACGATAGAGGTGGAGGCTATAGAGTGGAAAATGGTAGTGGGGGAAGAGATAGAGGTATGAACGATAGTAGAGGAGGCGATAGAGGGAGGAACGATCGAGGTGGAGGCGATAGACGGAGGAAAGATAGAGGTGGAGGCTATAGAGTGGAGAATGGTAGTGGGGGAAGCGATAGATCGAGGAACGATAGTAGAGAATGCGATAGAGGGAGGAACGATCGAGGTGGAGGCGATAGACGGAGGAACGATAGAGGTGGAGGCTATAGTGTGGAGAATGGTAGTGGGGGATGCGATAGAGGGAGGAACCATAGTAGAGGATGCGATAGAGGGAGGAACGATTGAGGTGGAGGCGATAGACGGAGGAACGATAGAGGTGGAGGCTATAGAGTGGAGAATGGTAGTGGGGGAAGCGATAGAGGAGAAACGATAGTAGAGGATGCGATAGAGGGAAGAACGATCGAGGTGGAGGCGATAGACGGAGGAACGATAAAGGTGGAGGCTATAGAGTGGAGAATGGTAATGGGGGAAGCGATAGAATGAGAAACGATAGTAGAGGTGGCGATAGAGGGAGGAACGATCGAGGTGGAGGCGATAGACGGAGGAACGATAGAGGTGGAGGCTATAGAGTGGAGAATGTTTAGGGGGGAAGCGATAGAGGGAGGAAGGATAGTAGAGGATGCGATAGAATGAGGAACGATCGAGGTGGAGGCGATAGACGGAGGAACGATAGAGGTGGAGGCTCTAGAGTGGAGAATGGTAATGGGTGAAGCGATAGAATGAGGAACGATAGTAGAGGAGGCGATAGAGGGAGGAAAGAACGAGGTGGAGGCGATAGACGGAGGAACGATAGAGGTGGAGGCTATAGAGTGGAGAATGGTAGTGGGGGAAGAGATAGAGGGAGGAACGATAGTAGAGGAGGCGATAGAGGGAGGAACGATCGAGGTGGAGGCGATAGACGGAGAAACGATAGAGTTGGAGGCTATAGAGTGGAGAATGTTTAGTGGGGGAAGCGATAGAGGGAGGAACGATAGTAGAGGATGCGATAGAATGAGGAACGATCGAGGTGGAGGCGATAGACGGAGGAACGATAGAGGTGGAGGCTATAGAGTGGAGAATGGTAATGGGGGAAGCGATAGAATGAGGAACGATAGTAGAGGAGGCGATAGAATGAGGAACGATCGAGGTGGAGGCGATAGACGGAGGAATGATAGAGGTGGAGGCTATAGAGTGGAGAATGGTAATGGGGGAAGCGATAGAATGAGGAACGATAGTAGAGGAGGCGATAGAGGGAGGAACGATCGAGGTGGAGGCGATAGACGGAGGAACGATAGAGGTGGAGGCTATAGAGTGGAGAACGGTAGTGGGGGAAGCGATAGAGGGAGGAACGATAGTAGAGGAGGCGATAGAGTGAGGAACGATCGAGGTGGAGGCGATAGACGGAGGAACGATAGAGGTGGAGGCTATAGAGTGGAGAATGTTTAGTGGGGGAAGCGAGAGAGGGAGGAACGATAGTAGAGGATGCGATAGAATGAGGAACGATCGAGGTGGAGGCGATAGACGGAGGAACGATAGAGGTGGAGGCTATAGAGTGGAGAATGGTAATGGGGGAAGCGATAGAATGAGGAACGATAGTAGAGGAGGCGATAGAGGGAGGAACGATCGAGGTGGAGGCGATAGACGGAGGAACGATAGAGGTGGAGGCTATAGAGTGGAGAATGGTAGTGGGGGAAGCGATAGAGGGAGGAACGATAGTAGAGGAGGCGATAGAGTGAGGAACGATCGAGGTGGAGGCGATAGACGGAGGAACGATAGAGGTGGAGACTATAGAGTGGAGAATGTTTAGTGGGGGATGCGATAGAGGGAGGAACGATAATAGAGGATGTGATAGAAGAAGGAACGATCGAGGTGGAGGCGATAGATGGAGGAACGATAGAGGTGGAGGCTATAGAGTGGAGAATGGTAATGGGGGAAGCGATAGAATGAGGAACGATAGTAGAGGAGGCGATAGAGTGAGGAACGAACGAGGTGGAGGCGATAGACGGAGGAACGATAAAGGTGGAGTCTATAGAGTGGAGAATTGTAGTGGGGGAAGAGATAGAGGGAGGAACGATAGTAGAAGAGGCGATGGAGGGAGAAACGATCGAGGTGGAGGCGATAGACGGAGGAACGATAGAGGTGGAGGCTATAGAGTGGAGAATGTTTAGGGGGGAAGCGATAGAGGGAGGAACGATAGTAGAGGATTCGATAGAGGGAGGAACGATTGAGGTGGAGGCGATAGACGTAGGAACGATAGAGGTGGAGGCTATAGAGTGGAGAATGGTAGTGGGGGAAGCGATAGAGGGAGGAACGATAGTAGAGGATGCGATAGAGTGAGGAACGATCGAGGTGGAGGCGATAGACGGAGGAACGATAGAGGTGGAGGCTATAGAGTGGAAAATGGTAGTGGGGGAAGCGATAGAGGGAGGAACGATAGTAGAGGATGCGATAGAGGGAGGAACGATCGAGGTGGAGGCGATAGACGGAGGAACGATAGAGGTGGAGGGTATAGAGTGGAGAATGTTTAGGGGGGGAAGCGATAGAGGGAGGAACGATAGTAGAGGAGGCGATAGACGGAGGAACGATAGAGGTGCAGGCTATAGATTGGAGAATGGTAGTGGGGGAAGCGATAGAGGGAGGTACGATAGTAGAGAGGCGAAAGAGGGAGGAACGATCGAGGTGGAGGCGATAGACGGAGGAACGATAGAGGTGGAGGGTATAGAGTGGAGAATGGTAGTGGGGGAAGTGATAGAGGGAGGAACGATAGTAGAGGAGGCGATAGAGGGAGGAACGATAGAGGTGGAGGCTATAGAGTGGAGAATGTTTAGGGGGGAAGCGATAGAGGGAGGAACGATAGTAGAGGATGCGATAGAATGAGGAACGATCGAGGTGGAGGCGATAGACGGAGGAACGATGGAGGTGGAGGCTATAGAGTGGAGAATGGTAATGGGGGAAGCGATAGAATGAGGAACGATAGCAGAGGAGGCGATAGAGGGAGGAACGAACGAGGTGGAGGCGATAGACGGAGGAACGATTGAGGTGGAGGCTATGGAGTGGAGAATGGTAGTGGGGGAAGAGATAGAGGGAGGAACGATAGTAGAGGAGGCGATAGATGGAGGAACGATCGAGGTGGAGGCGATAGACGGAGGAACGTTAGAGTTGGAGGCTATAGAGTGGAGAATGGTAGTGGGGGAAGCGATAGAGGCAGGAACGATAGAGGTGGAGGCTATAGAGTAGAGAATGGTAGTGGAGGAAGAGATAGAGGGAGGAACGATAGTAGAGGAGGCGATAGAGGGAGGAACGATCGAGGTGGAGGCGATAGACCGAGGAACGATAGAGTTGGAGGCTATAGAGTGGAAAATGGTAGTGGGGGAAGCGATAGAGGGAGGAACGATAGTAGAGGATGCGATAGAGTGAGGAACGATCGAGGTGGAGGCGATAGACGGAGGAACGATAGAGGTGGAGGCTATAGAGTGGAAAATGGTAGTGGGGGAAGAGATAGAGGTATGAACGATAGTAGAGGAGGCGATAGAGGGAGGAACGATCGAGGTGGAGGCGATAGACGGAGGAAAGATAGAGGTGGAGGCTATAGTGTGGAGAATGGTAGTGGGGGATGCGATAGTGGGAGGAACCATAGTAGAGGATGCGATAGAGGGAGGAACGATTGAGGTGGAGGCGATAGACGGAGGAACGATAGAGGTGGAGGCTATAGAGTGGAGAATGGTAGTGGGGGAAGCGATAGAGGAGAAACGATAGTAGAGGATGCGATAGAGGGAAGAACGATCGAGGTGGAGGCGATAGACGGAGGAACGATAGAGGTGGAGGCTATGGAGTGGAGAATGGTAATGGGGGAAGCGATAAAATGAGAAACGATAGTAGAGGTGGCGATAGAGGTAGGAACGATCGAGGTGGAGGCGATAGACGGAGGAACGATAGAGGTGGAGGTTATAGATTGGAGAATGTTTAGGGGGGAAGCGATAGAGGGAGGAACGATAGTAGAGGATGCGATAGAATGAGGAACGATCGAGGTGGAGGCGATAGACGGAGGAACGATAGAGGTGGAGGCTATAGAGTGGAGAAAGGTAATGGGGGAAGCGATAGAATGAGGAACGATAGTAGAGGAGGCGATAGAATGAGGAACGATCGAGGTGGAGGCGATAGACGGAGGAACGATAGAGGTGGAGGCTATAGAGTGGAGAATGGTAATGGGGGAAGCGATAGAATGAGGAACGATAGTAGAGGAGGCGATAGAGGGAGGAACGATCGAGGTGGAGGCGATAGACGGAGGAACGATAGAGGTGGAGGCTATAGAGTGGAGAATGGTAGTGGGGGAAGCGATAGAGGGAGGAACGATAGTAGAGGATGCGATAGAGTGAGGAACGATCGAGGTGGAGGCGATAGACGGAGGAACGATAGAGGTGGAGGCTATAGAGTGGAGAATGTTTAGTGGGGGAAGCGAGAGAGGGAGGAACGATAGTAGAGGATGCGATAGAATGACGAACGATCGAGGTGGAGGCGATAGACGGAGGAACGATAGAGGTGGAGACTATAGAGTGGAGAATGGTAATGGGGGAAGCTATAGAATGAGGAACGATAGTAGAGGAGGCGATAGAGTGAGGAACGATCGAGGTGGAGGCGATAGACGGAGGAACGATAGAGGTGGAGGCTATAGAGTGGAGAATGTTTAGTGGGGGAAGCGATAGAGGGAGGAACGATAGTAGAGGATGCGATAGAATGAGGAACGATCGAGGTGGAGGCGATAGACGGAGGAACGATAGAGGTGGAGGCTATAGAGTGGAGAATGTTTAGGGGGGAAGCGATAGGGGGAGGAACGATAGTAGAGGATGCGATAGAATGAGTAACGATCGAGGTGGAGGCGATAGACGGAGGAACGATAGAGGTGGAGGCTATAGAGTGGAGAATGGTAATGGGGGAAGCGATAGAATGAGGAACGATAGTAGAGGAGGCGATAGAGGGAGGAACGATCGAGGTGGAGGCGATAGACGGAGGAACGATAGAGGTGGAGGCTATAGAGTGGAGAATGGTAGTGGGGGAAGCGATAGAGGGAGGAACGATAGTAGAGGAGGCGATAGAGTGAGGAACGATCGAGGTGGAGGCGATAGACGGAGGAACGATAGAGGTGGAGACTATAGAGTGGAGAATGTTTAGTGGGGGATGCGATAGAGGGAGGAACGATAGTAGAGGATGTGATAGAAGAAGGAACGATCGAGGTGGAGGCGATAGATGGAGGAACGATAGAGGTGGAGGCTATAGAGTGGAGAATGGTAATGGGGGAAGCGATAGAATGAGGAACGATAGTAGAGGAGGCGATAGAGTGAGGAACGAACGAGGTGGAGGCGATAGACGGAGGAACGATAAAGGTGGAGTCTATAGAGTGGAGAATTGTAGTGGGGGAAGAGATAGAGGGAGGAACGATAGTAGAAGAGGCGATGGAGGGAGAAACGATCGAGGTGGAGGCGATAGACGGAGGAACGATAGAGGTGGAGGCTATAGAGTGGAGAATGTTTAGGGGGGAAGCGATAGAGGGAGGAACGATAGTAGAGGATTCGATAGAGGGAGGAACGATTGAGGTGGAGGCGATAGACGTAGGAACGATAGAGGTGGAGGCTATAGAGTGGAGAATGGTAGTGGGGGAAGCGATAGAGTGAGGAACGATAGTAGAGGATGCGATAGAGTGAGGAACGATCGAGGTGGAGGCGATAGACGGAGGAACGATAGAGGTGGAGGCTATAGAGTGGAAAATGGTAGTAGGGGAAGCGATAGAGGGAGGAACGATAGTAGAGGATGCGATAGAGGGAGGAACGATCGAGGTGGAGGCGATAGACGGAGGAACGATAGAGGTGGAGGGTATAGAGTGGAGAATGTTTAGGGGGGGAAGCGATAGAGGGAGAAACGATAGTAGAGGAGGCGATAGACGGAGGAACGATAGAGGTGCAGGCTATAGATTGGAGAATGGTAGTGGGGGAAGCGATAGAGGGAGGTACGATAGTAGAGAGGCGAAAGAGGGAGGAACGATCGAGGTGGAGGCGATAGACGGAGGAACGATAGAGGTGGAGGGTATAGAGTGGAGAATGGTAGTGGGGGAAGTGATAGAGGGAGGAACGATAGTAGAGGAGGCGATAGAGGGAGGAACGATAGAGGTGGAGGCTATAGAGTGGAGAATGTTTAGGGGGGAAGCGATAGAGGGAGGAACGATAGTAGAGGATGCGATAGAATGAGGAACGATCGAGGTGGAGGCGATAGACGGAGGAACGATGGAGGTGGAGGCTATAGAGTGGAGAATGGTAATGGGGGAAGCGATAGAATGAGGAACGATAGCAGAGGAGGCGATAGAGGGAGGAACGAACGAGGTGGAGGCGATAGACGGAGGAACGATACAGGTGGAGGCTATGGAGTGGAGAATGGTAGTGGGGGAAGAGATAGATGGAGGAACGATAGTAGAGGAGGCGATAGATGGAGGAACGATCGAGGTGGAGGCGATAGACGGAGGAACGATAGAGTTGGAGGCTATAGAGTGGAGAATGGTAATGGGGGAAGCGATAGAATGAGGAACGATAGTAGAGGAGGCGATAGAGGGAGGAACGATCGAGGTGGAGGCGATAGACGGAGGAACGATAGAGGTGGAGGCTATAGAGTGGAGAATGGTAGTGGGGGAAGCGATAGAGGGAGGAACGATAGTAGAGGAGGCGATAGAGTGAGGAACGATCGAGGTGGAGGCGATAGACGGAGGAATGATAGAGGTGGAGGCTATAGAGTGGAGAATGTTTAGTGGGGGAAGCGAGAGAGGGAGGAACGATAGTAGAGGATGCGATAGAATGAGGAACGATCGAGGTGGAGGCGATAGACGGAGGAACGATAGAGGTGGAGACTAAAGAGTGGAGAATGGTAATGGGGGAAGCGATAGAATGAGGAACGATAGTAGAGGAGGCGATAGAGTGAGGAACGATCGAGGTGGAGGCGATAGACGGAGGAACGATAGAGGTGGAGGCTATAGAGTGGAGAATGTTTAGTGGGGGAAGCGATAGAGGGAGGAACGATAGTAGAGGATGCGATAGAATGAGGAACGATCGAGGTGGAGGCGATAGACGGAGGAACGATAGAGGTGGAGGCTATAGAGTGGAGAATGGTAATGGGGGAAGCGATAGAATGAGGAACGATAGTAGAGGAGGCGATAGAATGAGGAACAATCGAGGTGGAGGCGATAGACGGAGGAACGATAGAGGTGGAGGCTATAGAGTGGAAAATGGTAGTGGGGGAAGAGATAGAGGGATGAACGATAGTAGAGGTGGCGATAGAGGGAGGAACGATCGAGGTGGAGGCGACAGACGGAGGAACGATAGAGGTGGAGGCTATAGAGTGGAGAATGGTAGTGGGGGAAGAGATAGAGGGAGGAACGATAATAGAGGAGGCGATAGAGGGAGGAACGATAGAGTTGGAGGCTATAGAGTGGAGAATGGTAGTGGGGGAAGCGATAGAGGGAGGAACGATAGTATAGTATTCGATAGAGCTAGGAACGATTGAGGTGGAGGCGATAGACGTAGGAACGATAGAGGTGGAGGCTATAGAGTGGAAAATGGTAGTGGGGGAAGAGATAGAGGGATGAACGATAGTAGAGGTGGCGATAGAGGGAGGAACGATCGAGGTGGAGGCGATAGACGGAGGAACGATAAAGGTGGAGGCTATAGAGTGGAGAATGGTAATGGGGGAAGCGATAGAATGAGAAACGATAGTAGAGGTGGCGATAGAGGGAGGAACGATCGAGGTGGAGGCGATAGACGGAGGAACGATAGAGGTGGAGGCTATAGAGTGGAGAATGTTTAGGGGGGAAGCGATAGAGGGAGGAACGATAGTAGAGGATGCGATAGAATGAGGAACGATCGAGGTGGAGGCGATAGACGGAGGAACGATAGAGGTGGAGGCTATAGAGTGGAGAATGGTAATGGGTGAAGCGATAGAATGAGGAACGATAGTAGAGGAGGCGATAGAGGGAGGAAAGAACGAGGTGGAGGCGATAGACGGAGGAACGATAGAGGTGGAGGCTATAGAGTGGAGAATGGTAGTGGGGGAAGAGATAGAGGGAGGAACGATAGTAGAGGAGGCGATAGAGGGAGGAACGATCGAGGTGGAGGCGATAGACGGAGAAACGATAGAGTTGGAGGCTATAGAGTGGAGAATGTTTAGTGGGGGAAGCGATAGAGGGAGGAACGATAGTAGAGGATGCGATAGAATGAGGAACGATCGAGGTGGAGGCGATAGACGGAGGAACGATAGAGGTGGAGGCTATAGAGTGGAGAATGGTAATGGGGGAAGCGATAGAATGAGGAACGATAGTAGAGGAGGCGATAGAATGAGGAACGATCGAGGTGGAGGCGATAGACGGAGGAACGATAGAGGTGGAGGCTATAGAGTGGAGAATGGTAATGGGGGAAGCGATAGAATGAGGAACGATAGTAGAGGAGGCGATAGAGGGAGGAACGATCGAGGTGGAGGCGATAGACGGAGGAACGATAGAGGTGGAGGCTATAGAGTGGAGAATGGTAGTGGGGGAAGCGATAGAGGGAGGAACGATAGTAGAGGAGGCGATAGAGTGAGGAACGATCGAGGTGGAGGCGATAGACGGAGGAACGATAGAGGTGGAGGCTATAGAGTGGAGAATGTTTAGTGGGGGAAGCGAGAGAGGGAGGAACGATAGTAGAGGATGCGATAGAATGAGGAACGATCGAGGTGGAGGCGATAGACGGAGGAACGATAGAGGTGGAGGCTATAGAGTGGAGAATGGTAGTGGGGGAAGCGATAGAGGGAGGAACGATAGTAGAGGATGCGATAGAGTGAGGAACGATCGAGGTGGAGGCGATAGACGGAGGAACGATAGAGGTGGAGGCTATAGAGTGGAAAATGGTAGTGGGGGAAGCGATAGAGGGAGGAACGATAGTAGAGGATGCGATAGAGGGAGGAACGATCGAGGTGGAGGCGATAGACGGAGGAACGATAGAGGTGGAGGGTATAGAGTGGAGAATGTTTAGGGGGGGAAGCGATAGAGGGAGGAACGATAGTAGAGGAGGCGATAGACGGAGGAACGATAGAGGTGCAGGCTATAGATTGGAGAATGGTAGTGGGGGAAGCGATAGAGGGAGGTACGATAGTAGAGAGGCGAAAGAGGGAGGAACGATCGAGGTGGAGGCGATAGACGGAGGAACGATAGAGGTGGAGGGTATAGAGTGGAGAATGGTAGTGGGGGAAGTGATAGAGGGAGGAACGATAGTAGAGGAGGCGATAGAGGGAGGAACGATAGAGGTGGAGGCTATAGAGTGGAGAATGTTTAGGGGGGAAGCGATAGAGGGAGGAACGATAGTAGAGGATGCGATAGAATGAGGAACGATCGAGGTGGAGGCGATAGACGGAGGAACGATGGAGGTGGAGGCTATAGAGTGGAGAATGGTAATGGGGGAAGCGATAGAATGAGGAACGATAGCAGAGGAGGCGATAGAGGGAGGAACGAACGAGGTGGAGGCGATAGACGGAGGAACGATTGAGGTGGAGGCTATGGAGTGGAGAATGGTAGTGGGGGAAGAGATAGAGGGAGGAACGATAGTAGAGGAGGCGATAGATGGAGGAACGATCGAGGTGGAGGCGATAGACGGAGGAACGTTAGAGTTGGAGGATATAGAGTGGAGAATGGTAGTGGGGGAAGCGATAGAGGCAGTAACGATAGAGGTGGAGGCTATAGAGTAGAGAATGGTAGTGGAGGAAGAGATAGAGGGAGGAACGATAGTAGAGGAGGCGATAGAGGGAGGAACGATCGAGGTGGAGGCGATAGACCGAGGAACGATAGAGTTGGAGGCTATAGAGTGGAAAATGGTAGTGGGGGAAGCGATAGAGGGAGGAACGATAGTAGAGGATGCGATAGAGTGAGGAACGATCGAGGTGGAGGCGATAGACGGAGGAACGATAGAGGTGGAGGCTATAGAGTGGAAAATGGTAGTGGGGGAAGAGATAGAGGTATGAACGATAGTAGAGGAGGCGATAGAGGGAGGAACGATCGAGGTGGAGGCGATAGACGGAGGAAAGATAGAGGTGGAGGCTATAGAGTGGAGAATGGTAGTGGGGGAAGCGATAGAGGGAGGAACGATAGTAGAGAATGCGATAGAGGGAGGAACGATCGAGGTGGAGGCGATAGACGGAGGAACGATAGAGGTGGAGGCTATAGTGTGGAGAATGGTAGTGGGGGATGCGATAGTGGGAGGAACCATAGTAGAGGATGCGATAGAGGGAGGAACGATTGAGGTGGAGGCGATAGACGGAGGAACGATAGAGGTGGAGGCTATAGAGTGGAGAATGGTAGTGGGGGAAGCGATAGAGGAGAAACGATAGTAGAGGATGCGATAGAGGGAAGAACGATCGAGGTGGAGGCGATAGACGGAGGAACGATAGAGGTGGAGGCTATAGAGTGGAGAATGGTAATGGGGGAAGCGATAAAATGAGAAACGATAGTAGAGGTGGCGATAGAGGTAGGAACGATCGAGGTGGAGGCGATAGACGGAGGAACGATAGAGGTGGAGGTTATAGATTGGAGAATGTTTAGGGGGGAAGCGATAGAGGGAGGAACGATAGTAGAGGATGCGATAGAATGAGGAACGATCGAGGTGGAGGCGATAGACGGAGGAACGATAGAGGTGGAGGCTATAGAGTGGAGAAAGGTAATGGGGGAAGCGATAGAATGAGGAACGATAGTAGAGGAGGCGATAGAATGAGGAACGATCGAGGTGGAGGCGATAGACGGAGGAACGATAGAGGTGGAGGCTATAGAGTGGAGAATGGTAATGGGGGAAGCGATAGAATGAGGAACGATAGTAGAGGAGGCGATAGAGGGAGGAACGATCGAGGTGGAGGCGATAGACGGAGGAACGATAGAGGTGGAGGCTATAGAGTGGAGAATGGTAGTGGGGGAAGCGATAGAGGGAGGAACGATAGTAGAGGAGGCGATAGAGTGAGGAACGATCGAGGTGGAGGCGATAGACGGAGGAACGATAGAGGTGGAGGCTATAGAGTGGAGAATGTTTAGTGGGGGAAGCGAGAGAGGAAGGAACGATAGTAGAGGATGCGATAGAATGACGAACGATCGAGGTGGAGGCAATAGACGGAGGAACGTTAGAGGTGGAGGCTATAGAGTGGAGAATGGTAGTGGGGGAAGCTATAGAATGAGGAACGATAGTAGAGGAGGCGATAGAGTGAGGAACGATCGAGGTGGAGGCGATAGACGGAGGAACGATAGAGGTGGAGGCTATAGAGTGGAGAATGGTAGTGGGGGAAGCGATAGAGGGAGGAACGATAGTAGAGGAGGCGATAGAGTGAGGAACGATCGAGGTGGAGGCGATAGACGGAGGAACGATAGAGGTGGAGGCTATAGAGTGGAGAATGTTTAGGGGGGAAGCGATAGGGGGAGGAACGATAGTAGAGGATGCGATAGAATGAGGAACGATCGAGGTGGAGGCGATAGACGGAGGAACGATAGAGGTGGAGGCTATAGAGTGGAGAATGGTAATGGGGGAAGCGATAGAATGAGGAACGATAGTAGAGGAGGCGATAGAATGAGGAACGATCGAGGTGGAGGCGATAGACGGAGGAACGATAGAGGTGGAGGCTATAGAGTGGAAAATGGTAGTAGGGGAAGCGATAGAATGAGGAACGATAGTAGAGGAGGCGATAGAGTGAGGAACGAACGAGGTGGAGGCGATAGACGGAGGAACGATAAAGGTGGAGTCTATAGAGTGGAGAATTGTAGTGGGGGAAGAGATAGAGGGAGGAACGATAGTAGAAGAGGCGATGGAGGGAGAAACGATCGAGGTGGAGGCGATAGACGGAGGAACGATAGAGGTGGAGGCTATAGAGTGGAGAATGTTTAGGGGGGAAGCGATAGAGGGAGGAACGATAGTAGAGGATTCGATAGAGGGAGGAACGATTGAGGTGGAGGCGATAGACGTAGGAACGATAGAGGTGGAGGCTATAGAGTGGAGAATGGTAGTGGGGGAAGCGATAGAGTGAGGAACGATAGTAGAGGATGCGATAGAGTGAGGAACGATCGAGGTGGAGGCGATAGACGGAGGAACGATAGAGGTGGAGGCTATAGAGTGGAAAATGGTAGTAGGGGAAGCGATAGAGGGAGGAACGATAGTAGAGGATGCGATAGAGGGAGGAACGATCGAGGTGGAGGCGATAGACGGAGGAACGATAGAGGTGGAGGGTATAGAGTGGAGAATGTTTAGGGGGGGAAGCGATAGAGGGAGAAACGATAGTAGAGGAGGCGATAGACGGAGGAACGATAGAGGTGCAGGCTATAGATTGGAGAATGGTAGTGGGGGAAGCGATAGAGGGAGGTACGATAGTAGAGAGGCGAAAGAGGGAGGAACGATCGAGGTGGAGGCGATAGACGGAGGAACGATAGAGGTGGAGGGTATAGAGTGGAGAATGGTAGTGGGGGAAGTGATAGAGGGAGGAACGATAGTAGAGGAGGCGATAGAGGGAGGAACGATAGAGGTGGAGGCTATAGAGTGGAGAATGTTTAGGGGGGAAGCGATAGAGGGAGGAACGATAGTAGAGGATGCGATAGAATGAGGAACGATCGAGGTGGAGGCGATAGACGGAGGAACGATGGAGGTGGAGGCTATAGAGTGGAGAATGGTAATGGGGGAAGCGATAGAATGAGGAACGATAGCAGAGGAGGCGATAGAGGGAGGAACGAACGAGGTGGAGGCGATAGACGGAGGAACGATACAGGTGGAGGCTATGGAGTGGAGAATGGTAGTGGGGGAAGAGATAGATGGAGGAACGATAGTAGAGGAGGCGATAGATGGAGGAACGATCGAGGTGGAGGCGATAGACGGAGGAACGATAGAGTTGGAGGCTATAGAGTGGAGAATGGTAATGGGGGAAGCGATAGAATGAGGAACGATAGTAGAGGAGGCGATAGAGGGAGGAACGATCGAGGTGGAGGCGATAGACGGAGGAACGATAGAGGTGGAGGCTATAGAGTGGAGAATGGTAGTGGGGGAAGCGATAGAGGGAGGAACGATAGTAGAGGAGGCGATAGAGTGAGGAACGATCGAGGTGGAGGCGATAGACGGAGGAATGATAGAGGTGGAGGCTATAGAGTGGAGAATGTTTAGTGGGGGAAGCGAGAGAGGGAGGAACGATAGTAGAGGATGCGATAGAATGAGGAACGATCGAGGTGGAGGCGATAGACGGAGGAACGATAGAGGTGGAGACTAAAGAGTGGAGAATGGTAATGGGGGAAGCGATAGAATGAGGAACGATAGTAGAGGAGGCGATAGAGTGAGGAACGATCGAGGTGGAGGCGATAGACGGAGGAACGATAGAGGTGGAGGCTATAGAGTGGAGAATGTTTAGTGGGGGAAGCGATAGAGGGAGGAACGATAGTAGAGGATGCGATAGAATGAGGAACGATCGAGGTGGAGGCGATAGACGGAGGAACGATAGAGGTGGAGGCTATAGAGTGGAGAATGGTAATGGGGGAAGCGATAGAATGAGGAACGATAGTAGAGGAGGCGATAGAATGAGGAACAATCGAGGTGGAGGCGATAGACGGAGGAACGATAGAGGTGGAGGCTATAGAGTGGAAAATGGTAGTGGGGGAAGAGATAGAGGGATGAACGATAGTAGAGGTGGCGATAGAGGGAGGAACGATCGAGGTGGAGGCGACAGACGGAGGAACGATAGAGGTGGAGGCTATAGAGTGGAGAATGGTAGTGGGGGAAGAGATAGAGGGAGGAACGATAATAGAGGAGGCGATAGAGGGAGGAACGATAGAGTTGGAGGCTATAGAGTGGAGAATGGTAGTGGGGGAAGCGATAGAGGGAGGAACGATAGTATAGTATTCGATAGAGCTAGGAACGATTGAGGTGGAGGCGATAGACGTAGGAACGATAGAGGTGGAGGCTATAGAGTGGAAAATGGTAGTGGGGGAAGAGATAGAGGGATGAACGATAGTAGAGGTGGCGATAGAGGGAGGAACGATCGAGGTGGAGGCGATAGACGGAGGAACGATAAAGGTGGAGGCTATAGAGTGGAGAATGGTAATGGGGGAAGCGATAGAATGAGAAACGATAGTAGAGGTGGCGATAGAGGGAGGAACGATCGAGGTGGAGGCGATAGACGGAGGAACGATAGAGGTGGAGGCTATAGAGTGGAGAATGTTTAGGGGGGAAGCGATAGAGGGAGGAACGATAGTAGAGGATGCGATAGAATGAGGAACGATCGAGGTGGAGGCGATAGACGGAGGAACGATAGAGGTGGAGGCTATAGAGTGGAGAATGGTAATGGGTGAAGCGATAGAATGAGGAACGATAGTAGAGGAGGCGATAGAGGGAGGAAAGAACGAGGTGGAGGCGATAGACGGAGGAACGATAGAGGTGGAGGCTATAGAGTGGAGAATGGTAGTGGGGGAAGAGATAGAGGGAGGAACGATAGTAGAGGAGGCGATAGAGGGAGGAACGATCGAGGTGGAGGCGATAGACGGAGAAACGATAGAGTTGGAGGCTATAGAGTGGAGAATGTTTAGTGGGGGAAGCGATAGAGGGAGGAACGATAGTAGAGGATGCGATAGAATGAGGAACGATCGAGGTGGAGGCGATAGACGGAGGAACGATAGAGGTGGAGGCTATAGAGTGGAGAATGGTAATGGGGGAAGCGATAGAATGAGGAACGATAGTAGAGGAGGCGATAGAATGAGGAACGATCGAGGTGGAGGCGATAGACGGAGGAACGATAGAGGTGGAGGCTATAGAGTGGAGAATGGTAATGGGGGAAGCGATAGAATGAGGAACGATAGTAGAGGAGGCGATAGAGGGAGGAACGATCGAGGTGGAGGCGATAGACGGAGGAACGATAGAGGTGGAGGCTATAGAGTGGAGAATGGTAGTGGGGGAAGCGATAGAGGGAGGAACGATAGTAGAGGAGGCGATAGAGTGAGGAACGATCGAGGTGGAGGCGATAGACGGAGGAACGATAGAGGTGGAGGCTATAGAGTGGAGAATGTTTAGTGGGGGAAGCGAGAGAGGAAGGAACGATAGTAGAGGATGCGATAGAATGACGAACGATCGAGGTGGAGGCAATAGACGGAGGAACGTTAGAGGTGGAGGCTATAGAGTGGAGAATGGTAGTGGGGGAAGCTATAGAATGAGGAACGATAGTAGAGGAGGCGATAGAGTGAGGAACGATCGAGGTGGAGGCGATAGACGGAGGAACGATAGAGGTGGAGGCTATAGAGTGGAGAATGGTAGTGGGGGAAGCGATAGAGGGAGGAACGATAGTAGAGGAGGCGATAGAGTGAGGAACGATCGAGGTGGAGGCGATAGACGGAGGAACGATAGAGGTGGAGGCTATAGAGTGGAGAATGTTTAGGGGGGAAGCGATAGGGGGAGGAACGATAGTAGAGGATGCGATAGAATGAGGAACGATCGAGGTGGAGGCGATAGACGGAGGAACGATAGAGGTGGAGGCTATAGAGTGGAGAATGGTAATGGGGGAAGCGATAGAATGAGGAACGATAGTAGAGGAGGCGATAGAATGAGGAACGATCGAGGTGGAGGCGATAGACGGAGGAACGATAGAGGTGGAAGCTATAGAGTGGAAAATGGTAATGGGGGAAGCGATAGAATGAGGAACGATAGTAGAGGAGGCGATAGAGGGAGGAACGATCGAGGTGGAGGCGATAGACGGAGGAACGATAGAGGTGGAGGCTATAGAGTGGAGAATGGTAGTGGGGGAAGCGATAGAGGGAGGAACGATAGTAGAGGAGGCGATAGAGTGAGGAACGATCGAGGTGGAGGCGATAGACGGAGGAACGATAGAGGTGGAGGCTATAGAGTGGAGAATGTTTAGGGGGGAAGCGATAGGGGGAGGAACGATAGTAGAGGATGCGATAGAATGAGGAACGATCGAGGTGGAGGCGATAGACGGAGGAACGATAGAGGTGGAGGCTATAGAGTGGAGAATGGTAATGGGGGAAGCGATAGAATGAGGAACGATAGTAGAGGAGGCGATAGAGGGAGGAACGATCGAGGTGGAGGCGATAGACGGAGGAACGATAGAGGTGGAGGCTATAGAGTGGAGAATGGTAGTGGGGGACGCGATAGAGGGAGGAACGATAGTAGAGGAGGCGATAGAGTGAGGAACGATCGAGGTGGAGGCGATAGACGGAGGAATGATAGAGGTGGAGACTATAGAGTGGAGAATGTTTAGTGGGGGAAGCGATAGAGGGAGGAACGATAGTAGAGGATGTGATAGAAGAAGGAACGATCGAGGTTGAGGCGATAGATGGAGGAACGATAGAGGTGGAGGCTATAGAGTGGAGAATGGTAATGGGGGAAGCGATAGAATGAGGAACGATAGTAGAGGAGGCGATAGAGTGAGGAACGAACGAGGTGGAGGTGATAGACGGAGGAACGATAAAGGTGGAGTCTATAGAGTGGAGAATTGTAGTGGGGGAAGAGATAGAGGGAGGAACGATAGTAGAAGAGGCGATGGAGGGAGAAACGATCGAGGTGGAGGCGATAGACGGAGGAACGATAGAGGTGGAGGCTATAGAGTGGAGAATGTTTAGGGGGGAAGCGATAGAGGGAGGAACGATAGTAGAGGATTCGATAGAGGGAGGAACGGTTGAGGTGGAGGCGATAGACGTAGGAACGATAGAGGTGGAGGCTATAGAGTGGAGAATGGTAGTGGGGGAAGCGATAGAGGGAGGAACGATAGTAGAGGATGCGATAGAGTGAGGAACGATCGAGGTGGAGGCGATAGACGGAGGAACGATAGAGGTGGAGGCTATAGAGTGGAAAATGGTATTGGGGGAAGCGATAGAGGGAGGAACGATAGTAGAGGATGCTATAGAGGGAGGAACGATCGAGGTGGAGGCGATAGACGGAGGAACGATAGAGGTGGAGGGTATAGAGTGGAGAATGTTTAGGGGGGGAAGCGATAGAGGGAGGAACGATAGTAGAGGAGGCGATAGACGGAGGAACGATAGAGGTGCAGGCTATAGAGTGGAAAATGGTAGTAGGGGAAGCGATAGAGGGAGGAACGATAGTAGAGGATGCGATAGAGGGAGGAACGATCGAGGTGGAGGCGATAGACGGAGGAACGATAGAGGTGGAGGGTATAGAGTGGAGAATGTTTAGGGGGGGAAGCGATAGAGGGAGAAACGATAGTAGAGGAGGCGATAGACGGAGGAACGATAGAGGTGCAGGCTATAGATTGGAGAATGGTAGTGGGGGAAGCGATAGAGGGAGGTACGATAGTAGAGAGGCGAAAGAGGGAGGAACGATCGAGGTGGAGGCGATAGACGGAGGAACGATAGAGGTGGAGGGTATAGAGTGGAGAATGGTAGTGGGGGAAGTGATAGAGGGAGGAACGATAGTAGAGGAGGCGATAGAGGGAGGAACGATAGAGGTGGAGGCTATAGAGTGGAGAATGTTTAGGGGGGAAGCGATAGAGGGAGGAACGATAGTAGTGGATGCGATAGAATGAGGAACGATCGAGGTGGAGGCGATAGACGGAGGAACGATGGAGGTGGAGGCTATAGAGTGGAGAATGGTAATGGGGGAAGCGATAGAATGAGGAACGATAGCAGAGGAGGCGATAGAGGAAGGAACGAACGAGGTGGAGGCGATAGACGGAGGAACGATACAGGTGGAGGCTATGGAGTGGAGAATGGTAGTGGGGGAAGAGATAGATGGAGGAACGATAGTAGAGGAGGCGATAGATGGAGGAACGATCGAGGTGGAGGCGATAGACGGAGGAACGATAGAGTTGGAGGCTATAGAGTGGAGAATGGTAGTGGGGGAAGCGATAGAGGCAGGAACGATAGAGGTGGAGGCTATAGAGTAGAGAATGGTAGTGGAGGAAGAGATAGAGGGAGGAACGATAGTAGAGGAGGCGATAGAGGGAGGAACGATCGAGGTGGAGGCGATAGACCGAGGAACGATAGAGTTGGAGGCTATAGAGTGGAAAATGGTAGTGGGGGAAGCGATAGAGGGAGGAACGATAGTAGAGGATGCGATAGAGTGAGGAACGATCGAGGTGGAGGCGATAGACGGAGGAACGATAGAGGTGGAGGCTATAGAGTGGAAAATGGTAGTGGGGGAAGAGATAGAGGTATGAACGATAGTAGAGGAGGCGATAGAGGGAGGAACGATCGAGGTGGAGGCGATAGACGGAGGAAAGATAGAGGTGGAGGCTATAGAGTGGAGAATGGTAGTGGGGGAAGCGATAGAGGGAGGAACGATAGTAGAGAATGCGATAGAGGGAGGAACGATCGAGGTGGAGGCGATAGACGGAGGAACGATAGAGGTGGAGGCTATAGTGTGGAGAATGGTAGTGGGGGATGCGATAGTGGGAGGAACCATAGTAGAGGATGCGATAGAGGGAGGAACGATTGAGGTGGAGGCGATAGACGGAGGAACGATAGAGGTGGAGGCTATAGAGTGGAGAATGGTAGTGGGGGAAGCGATAGAGGAGAAACGATAGTAGAGGATGCGATAGAGGGAAGTACGATCGAGGTGGAGGCGATAGACGGAGGAACGATAGAGGTGGAGGCTATAGAGTGGAGAATGGTAATGGGGGAAGCGATAGAATGAGAAACGATAGTAGAGGTGGCGATAGAGGTAGGAACGATCGAGGTGGAGGCGATAGACGGAGGAACGATAGAGGTGGAGGCTATAGAGTGGAGAATGTTTAGGGGGGAAGCGATAGAGGGAGGAACGATAGTAGAGGATGCGATAGAATGAGGAACGATCGAGGTGGAGGCGATAGACGGAGGAACGATAGAGGTGGAGGCTATAGAGTGGAGAATGGTAATGGGTGAAGCGATAGATTGAGGAACGATAGTAGAGGAGGCGATAGAGGGAGAAACGATCGATGTGGAGGCGATAGACGGAGGAACGATAGAGGTGGAGGCTATAGAGTGGAGAATGGTAGTGGGGGAAGAGATAGAGGGAGGAACGTCAGTAGAGGAGGCTATAGAGGGAGGAACGATCGAGGTGGAGGCGATAGACGGAGGAACGATAGAGTTGGAGGCTATAGAGTGGAGAATGGTAGTGGGGGATGCGATAGAGGGAGGAACGATCGAGGTGGAGGCGATAGACGGAGGAACGATAGAGGTGGAGGCTATAGAGTGGAGAATGTTTAGTGGGGGAAGCGATAGAGGGAGGAACGATAGTAGAGGATGCGATAGAATGAGGAACGATCGAGGTGGAGGCGATAGACGGAGGAACGATAGAGGTGGAGGCTATAGAGTGGAGAATGGTAATGGGGGAAGCGATAGAATGAGGAACGATAGTAGAGGAGGCGATAGAATGAGGAACGATCGAGGAGGAGGCGATAGACGGAGGAACGATAGAGGTGGAGCCTATAGAGTGGAGAATGGTAATGGGGGAAGCGATAGAATGAGGAACGATAGTAGAGGAGGCGATAGAGGGAGGAACGATCGAGGTGGAGGCGATAGACGGAGGAACGATAGAGGTGGAGGCTATAGAGTGGAGAATGGTAGTGGGGGAAGCGATAGAGGGAGGAACGATAGTAGAGGAGGCGATAGAGTGAGGAACGATCGAGGTGGAGGCGATAGACGGAGGAATGATAGAGGTGGAGGCTATAGAGTGGAGAATGTTTAGTGGGGGAAGCGAGAGAGGGAGGAACGATAGTAGAGGATGCGATAGAATGAGGAACGATCGAGGTGGAGGCGATAGACGGAGGAACGATAGAGGTGGAGACTAAAGAGTGGAGAATGGTAATGGGGGAAGCGATAGAATGAGGAACGATAGTAGAGGAGGCGATAGAGTGAGGAACGATCGAGGTGGAGGCGATAGACGGAGGAACGATAGAGGTGGAGGCTATAGAGTGGAGAATGTTTAGTGGGGGAAGCGATAGAGGGAGGAACGATAGTAGAGGATGCGATAGAATGAGGAACGATCGAGGTGGAGGCGATAGACGGAGGAACGATAGAGGTGGAGGCTATAGAGTGGAGAATGGTAATGGGGGAAGCGATAGAATGAGGAACGATAGTAGAGGAGGCGATAGAATGAGGAACAATCGAGGTGGAGGCGATAGACGGAGGAACGATAGAGGTGGAGGCTATAGAGTGGAAAATGGTAGTGGGGGAAGAGATAGAGGGATGAACGATAGTAGAGGTGGCGATAGAGGGAGGAACGATCGAGGTGGAGGCGACAGACGGAGGAACGATAGAGGTGGAGGCTATAGAGTGGAGAATGGTAGTGGGGGAAGAGATAGAGGGAGGAACGATAATAGAGGAGGCGATAGAGGGAGGAACGATAGAGTTGGAGGCTATAGAGTGGAGAATGGTAGTGGGGGAAGCGATAGAGGTAGGAACGATAGTATAGTATTCGATAGAGCTAGGAACGATTGAGGTGGAGGCGATAGACGTAGGAACGATAGAGGTGGAGGCTATAGAGTGGAAAATGGTAGTGGGGGAAGAGATAGAGGGATGAACGATAGTAGAGGTGGCGATAGAGGGAGGAACGATCGAGGTGGAGGCGATAGACGGAGGAACGATAAAGGTGGAGGCTATAGAGTGGAGAATGGTAATGGGGGAAGCGATAGAATGAGAAACGATAGTAGAGGTGGCGATAGAGGGAGGAACGATCGAGGTGGAGGCGATAGACGGAGGAACGATAGAGGTGGAGGCTATAGAGTGGAGAATGTTTAGGGGGGAAGCGATAGAGGGAGGAACGATAGTAGAGGATGCGATAGAATGAGGAACGATCGAGGTGGAGGCGATAGACGGAGGAACGATAGAGGTGGAGGCTATAGAGTGGAGAATGGTAATGGGTGAAGCGATAGAATGAGGAACGATAGTAGAGGAGGCGATAGAGGGAGGAAAGAACGAGGTGGAGGCGATAGACGGAGGAACGATAGAGGTGGAGGCTATAGAGTGGAGAATGGTAGTGGGGGAAGAGATAGAGGGAGGAACGATAGTAGAGGAGGCGATAGAGGGAGGAACGATCGAGGTGGAGGCGATAGACGGAGAAACGATAGAGTTGGAGGCTATAGAGTGGAGAATGTTTAGTGGGGGAAGCGATAGAGAGAGGAACGATAGTAGAGGATGCGATAGAATGAGGAACGATCGAGGTGGAGGCGATAGACGGAGGAACGATAGAGGTGGAGGCTATAGAGTGGAGAATGGTAATGGGGGAAGCGATAGAATGAGGAACGATAGTAGAGGAGGCGATAGAATGAGGAACGATCGAGGTGGAGGCGATAGACGGAGGAACGATAGAGGTGGAGGCTATAGAGTGGAGAATGGTAATGGGGGAAGCGATAGAATGAGGAACGATAGTAGAGGAGGCGATAGAGGGAGGAACGATCGAGGTGGAGGCGATAGACGGAGGAACGATAGAGGTGGAGGCTATAGAGTGGAGAATGGTAGTGGGGGAAGCGATAGAGGGAGGAACGATAGTAGAGGAGGCGATAGAGTGAGGAACGATCGAGGTGGAGGCGATAGACAGAGGAACGATAGAGGTGGAGGCTATAGAGTGGAGAATGTTTAGTGGGGGAAGCGAGAGAGGGAGGAACGATAGTAGAGGATGCGATAGAATGAGGAACGATCGAGGTGGAGGCGATAGACGGAGGAACGATAGAGGTGGAGGCTATAGAGTGGAGAATGGTAGTGGGGGAAGCGATAGAGGGAGGAACGATAGTAGAGGATGCGATAGAGTGAGGAACGATCGAGGTGGAGGCGATAGACGGAGGAACGATAGAGGTGGAGGCTATAGAGTGAAAAATGGTAGTGGGGGAAGCGATAGAGGGAGGAACGATAGTAGAGGATGCGATAGAGGGAGGAACGATCGAGGTGGAGGCGATAGACGGAGGAACGATAGAGGTGGAGGGTATAGAGTGGAGAATGTTTAGGGGGGGAAGCGATAGAGGGAGGAACGATAGTAGAGGAGGCGATAGACGGAGGAACGATAGAGGTGCAGGCTATAGATTGGAGAATGGTAGTGGGGGAAGCGATAGAGGGAGGTACGATAGTAGAGAGGCGAAAGAGGGAGGAACGATCGAGGTGGAGGCGATAGACGGAGGAACGATAGAGGTGGAGGGTATAGAGTGGAGAATGGTAGTGGGGGAAGTGATAGAGGGAGGAACGATAGTAGAGGAGGCGATAGAGGGAGGAACGATAGAGGTGGAGGCTATAGAGTGGAGAATGTTTAGGGGGGAAGCGATAGAGGGAGGAACGATAGTAGAGGATGCGATAGAATGAGGAACGATCGAGGTGGAGGCGATAGACGGAGGAACGATGGAGGTGGAGGCTATAGAGTGGAGAATGGTAATGGGGGAAGCGATAGAATGAGGAACGATAGCAGAGGAGGCGATAGAGGGAGGAACGAACGAGGTGGAGGCGATAGACGGAGGAACGATTGAGGTGGAGGCTATGGAGTGGAGAATGGTAGTGGGGGAAGAGATAGAGGGAGGAACGATAGTAGAGGAGGCGATAGATGGAGGAACGATCGAGGTGGAGGCGATAGACGGAGGAACGTTAGAGTTGGAGGCTATAGAGTGGAGAATGGTAGTGGGGGAAGCGATAGAGGCAGTAACGATAGAGGTGGAGGCTATAGAGTAGAGAATGGTAGTGGAGGAAGAGATAGAGGGAGGAACGATAGTAGAGGAGGCGATAGAGGGAGGAACGATCGAGGTGGAGGCGATAGACCGAGGAACGATAGAGTTGGAGGCTATAGAGTGGAAAATGGTAGTGGGGGAAGCGATAGAGGGAGGAACGATAGTAGAGGATGCGATAGAGTGAGGAACGATCGAGGTGGAGGCGATAGACGGAGGAACGATAGAGGTGGAGGCTATAGAGTGGAAAATGGTAGTGGGGGAAGAGATAGAGGTATGAACGATAGTAGAGGAGGCGATAGAGGGAGGAACGATCGAGGTGGAGGCGATAGACGGAGGAAAGATAGAGGTGGAGGCTATAGAGTGGAGAATGGTAGTGGGGGAAGCGATAGAGGGAGGAACGATAGTAGAGAATGCGATAGAGGGAGGAACGATCGAGGTGGAGGCGATAGACGGAGGAACGATAGAGGTGGAGGCTATAGTGTGGAGAATGGTAGTGGGGGATGCGATAGTGGGAGGAACCATAGTAGAGGATGCGATAGAGGGAGGAACGATTGAGGTGGAGGCGATAGACGGAGGAACGATAGAGGTGGAGGCTATAGAGTGGAGAATGGTAGTGGGGGAAGCGATAGAGGAGAAACGATAGTAGAGGATGCGATAGAGGGAAGAACGATCGAGGTGGAGGCGATAGACGGAGGAACGATAGAGGTGGAGGCTATAGAGTGGAGAATGGTAATGGGGGAAGCGATAAAATGAGAAACGATAGTAGAGGTGGCGATAGAGGTAGGAACGATCGAGGTGGAGGCGATAGACGGAGGAACGATAGAGGTGGAGGTTATAGATTGGAGAATGTTTAGGGGGGAAGCGATAGAGGGAGGAACGATAGTAGAGGATGCGATAGAATGAGGAACGATCGAGGTGGAGGCGATAGACGGAGGAACGATAGAGGTGGAGGCTATAGAGTGGAGAAAGGTAATGGGGGAAGCGATAGAATGAGGAACGATAGTAGAGGAGGCGATAGAATGAGGAACGATCGAGGTGGAGGCGATAGACGGAGGAACGATAGAGGTGGAGGCTATAGAGTGGAGAATGGTAATGGGGGAAGCGATAGAATGAGGAACGATAGTAGAGGAGGCGATAGAGGGAGGAACGATCGAGGTGGAGGCGATAGACGGAGGAACGATAGAGGTGGAGGCTATAGAGTGGAGAATGGTAGTGGGGGAAGCGATAGAGGGAGGAACGATAGTAGAGGAGGCGATAGAGTGAGGAACGATCGAGGTGGAGGCGATAGACGGAGGAACGATAGAGGTGGAGGCTATAGAGTGGAGAATGTTTAGTGGGGGAAGCGAGAGAGGAAGGAACGATAGTAGAGGATGCGATAGAATGACGAACGATCGAGGTGGAGGCAATAGACGGAGGAACGATAGAGGTGGAGACTATAGAGTGGAGAATGGTAATGGGGGAAGCTATAGAATGAGGAACGATAGTAGAGGAGGCGATAGAGTGAGGAACGATCGAGGTGGAGGCGATAGACGGAGGAACGATAGAGGTGGAGGCTATAGAGTGGAGAATGTTTAGTGGGGGAAGCGATAGAGGGAGGAACGATAGTAGAGGATGCGATAGAATGAGGAACGATCGAGGTGGAGGCGATAGACGGAGGAACGATAGAGGTGGAGGCTATAGAGTGGAGAACGTTTAGGGGGGAAGCGATAGGGGGAGGAACGATAGTAGAGGATGCGATAGAATGAGGAACGATCGAGGTGGAGGCGATAGACGGAGGAACGATAGAGGTGGAGGCTATAGAGTGGAGAATGGTAATGGGGGAAGCGATAGAATGAGGAACGATAGTAGAGGAGGCGATAGAGGGAGGAACGATCGAGGTGGAGGCGATAGACGGAGGAACGATAGAGGTGGAGGCTATAGAGTGGAGAATGGTAGTGGGGGAAGCGATAGAGGGAGGAACGATAGTAGAGAATGCGATAGAGGGAGGAACGATCGAGGTGGAGGCGATAGACGGAGGAACGATAGAGGTGGAGGCTATAGTGTGGAGAATGGTAGTGGGGGATGCGATAGTGGGAGGAACCATAGTAGAGGATGCGATAGAGGGAGGAACGATTGAGGTGGAGGCGATAGACGGAGGAACGATAGAGGTGGAGGCTATAGAGTGGAGAATGGTAGTGGGGGAAGCGATAGAGGAGAAACGATAGTATAGGATGCGATAGAGGGAAGAACGATCGAGGTGGAGGCGATAGACGGAGGAACGATAGAGGTGGAGGCTATAGAGTGGAGAATGGTAATGGGGGAAGCGATAAAATGAGAAACGATAGTAGAGGTGGCGATAGAGGTAGGAACGATCGAGGTGGAGGCGATAGACGGAGGAACGATAGAGGTGGAGGTTATAGATTGGAGAATGTTTAGGGGGGGAAGCGATAGAGGGAGGAACGATAGTAGAGGATGCGATAGAATGAGGAACGATCGAGGTGGAGGCGATAGACGGAGGAACGATAGAGGTGGAGGCTATAGAGTGGAGAAAGGTAATGGGGGAAGCGATAGAATGAGGAACGATAGTAGAGGAGGCGATAGAATGAGGAACGATCGAGGTGGAGGCGATAGACGGAGGAACGATAGAGGTGGAGGCTATAGAGTGGAGAATGGTAATGGGGGAAGCGATAGAATGAGGAACGATAGTAGAGGAGGCGATAGAGGGAGGAACGATCGAGGTGGAGGCGATAGACGGAGGAACGATAGAGGTGGAGGCTATAGAGTGGAGAATGGTAGTGGGGGAAGCGATAGAGGGAGGAACGATAGTAGAGGAGGCGATAGAGTGAGGAACGATCGAGGTGGAGGCGATAGACGGAGGAACGATAGAGGTGGAGGCTATAGAGTGGAGAATGTTTAGTGGGGGAAGCGAGAGAGGGAGGAACGATAGTAGAGGATGCGATAGAATGACGAACGATCGAGGTGGAGGCAATAGACGGAGGAACGATAGAGGTGGAGACTATAGAGTGGAGAATGGTAATGGGGGAAGCTATAGAATGAGGAACGATAGCAGAGGAGGCGATAGAGGGAGGAACGAACGAGGTGGAGGCGATAGACGGAGGAACGATAGAGGTGGAGGCTATGGAGTGGAGAATGGTAGTGGGGGAAGAGATAGATGGAGGAACGATAGTAGAGGAGGCGATAGATGGAGGAACGATCGAGGTGGAGGCGATAGACGGAGGAACGATAGAGTTGGAGGCTATAGAGTGGAGAATGGTAGTGGGGGAAGCGATAGAGGCAGGAACGATAGAGGTGGAGGCTATAGAGTAGAGAATGGTAGTGGAGGAAGAGATAGAGGGAGGAACGATAGTAGAGGAGGCGATAGAGGGAGGAACGATCGAGGTGGAGGCGATAGACCGAGGAACGATAGAGTTGGAGGCTATAGAGTGAAAAATGGTAGTGGGGGAAGCGATAGAGGGAGGAACGATAGTAGAGGATGCGATAGAGTGAGGAACGATCGAGGTGGAGGCGATAGACGGAGGAACGATAGAGGTGGAGGCTATAGAGTGGAAAATGGTAGTGGGGGAAGAGATAGAGGTATGAACGATAGTAGAGGAGGCGATAGAGGGAGGAACGATCGAGGTGGAGGCGATAGACGGAGGAAAGATAGAGGTGGAGGCTATAGAGTGGAGAATGGTAGTGGGGGAAGCGATAGAGGGAGGAACGATAGTAGAGAATGCGATAGAGGGAGGAACGATCGAGGTGGAGGCGATAGACGGAGGAACGATAGAGGTGGAGGCTATAGTGTGGAGAATGGTAGTGGGGGATGCGATAGTGGGAGGAACCATAGTAGAGGATGCGATAGAGGGAGGAACGATTGAGGTGGAGGCGATAGACGGAGGAACGATAGAGGTGGAGGCTATAGAGTGGAGAATGGTAGTGGGGGAAGCGATAGAGGAGAAACGATAGTAGAGGATGCGATAGAGGGAAGAACGATCGAGGTGGAGGCGATAGACGGAGGAACGATAGAGGTGGAGGCTATAGAGTGGAGAATGGTAATGGGGGAAGCGATAGAATGAGGAACGATAGTAGAGGAGGCGATAGAGTGAGGAACGATCGAGGTGGAGGCGATAGACGGAGGAACGATAGAGGTGGAGGCTATAGAGTGGAGAATGTTTAGTGGGGGAAGCGATAGAGGGAGGAACGATAGTAGAGGATGCGATAGAATGAGGAACGATCGAGGTGGAGGCGATAGACGGAGGAACGATAGAGGTGGAGGCTATAGAGTGGAGAATGGTAATGGGGGAAGCGATAGAATGAGGAACGATAGTAGAGGAGGCGATAGAATGAGGAACAATCGAGGTGGAGGCGATAGACGGAGGAACGATAGAGGTGGAGGCTATAGAGTGGAAAATGGTAGTGGGGGAAGAGATAGAGGGATGAACGATAGTAGAGGTGGCGATAGAGGGAGGAACGATCGAGGTGGAGGCGACAGACGGAGGAACGATAGAGGTGGAGGCTATAGAGTGGAGAATGGTAGTGGGGGAAGAGATAGAGGGAGGAACGATAATAGAGGAGGCGATAGAGGGAGGAACGATAGAGTTGGAGGCTATAGAGTGGAGAATGGTAGTGGGGGAAGCGATAGAGGGAGGAACGATAGTATAGTATTCGATAGAGCTAGGAACGATTGAGGTGGAGGCGATAGACGTAGGAACGATAGAGGTGGAGGCTATAGAGTGGAAAATGGTAGTGGGGGAAGAGATAGAGGGATGAACGATAGTAGAGGTGGCGATAGAGGGAGGAACGATCGAGGTGGAGGCGATAGACGGAGGAACGATAAAGGTGGAGGCTATAGAGTGGAGAATGGTAATGGGGGAAGCGATAGAATGAGAAACGATAGTAGAGGTGGCGATAGAGGGAGGAACGATCGAGGTGGAGGCGATAGACGGAGGAACGATAGAGGTGGAGGCTATAGAGTGGAGAATGTTTAGGGGGGAAGCGATAGAGGGAGGAACGATAGTAGAGGATGCGATAGAATGAGGAACGATCGAGGTGGAGGCGATAGACGGAGGAACGATAGAGGTGGAGGCTATAGAGTGGAGAATGGTAATGGGTGAAGCGATAGAATGAGGAACGATAGTAGAGGAGGCGATAGAGGGAGGAAAGAACGAGGTGGAGGCGATAGACGGAGGAACGATAGAGGTGGAGGCTATAGAGTGGAGAATGGTAGTGGGGGAAGAGATAGAGGGAGGAACGATAGTAGAGGAGGCGATAGAGGGAGGAACGATCGAGGTGGAGGCGATAGACGGAGAAACGATAGAGTTGGAGGCTATAGAGTGGAGAATGTTTAGTGGGGGAAGCGATAGAGGGAGGAACGATAGTAGAGGATGCGATAGAATGAGGAACGATCGAGGTGGAGGCGATAGACGGAGGAACGATAGAGGTGGAGGCTATAGAGTGGAGAATGGTAATGGGGGAAGCGATAGAATGAGGAACGATAGTAGAGGAGGCGATAGAATGAGGAACGATAGAGGTGGAGGCTATAGAGTGGAGAATGGTAGTGGGGGAAGCGATAGAGGGAGGAACGATAGTAGAGGAGGCGATAGAGTGAGGAACGATCGAGGTGGAGGCGATAGACGGAGGAACGATAGAGGTGGAGGCTATAGAGTGGAGAATGTTTAGTGGGGGAAGCGAGAGAGGGAGGAACGATAGTAGAGGATGCGATAGAATGAGGAACGATCGAGGTGGAGGCGATAGACGGAGGAACGATAGAGGTGGAGGCTATAGAGTGGAGAATGGTAGTGGGGGAAGCGATAGAGGGAGGAACGATAGTAGAGGATGCGATAGAGTGAGGAACGATCGAGGTGGAGGCGATAGACGGAGGAACGATAGAGGTGGAGGCTATAGAGTGGAAAATGGTAGTGGGGGAAGCGATAGAGGGAGGAACGATAGTAGAGGATGCGATAGAGGGAGGAACGATCGAGGTGGAGGCGATAGACGGAGGAACGATAGAGGTGGAGGGTATAGAGTGGAGAATGTTTAGGGGGGGAAGCGATAGAGGGAGGAACGATAGTAGAGGAGGCGATAGACGGAGGAACGATAGAGGTGCAGGCTATAGATTGGAGAATGGTAGTGGGGGAAGCGATAGAGGGAGGTACGATAGTAGAGAGGCGAAAGAGGGAGGAACGATCGAGGTGGAGGCGATAGACGGAGGAACGATAGAGGTGGAGGGTATAGAGTGGAGAATGGTAGTGGGGGAAGTGATAGAGGGAGGAACGATAGTAGAGGAGGCGATAGAGGGAGGAACGATAGAGGTGGAGGCTATAGAGTGGAGAATGTTTAGGGGGGAAGCGATAGAGGGAGGAACGATAGTAGAGGATGCGATAGAATGAGGAACGATCGAGGTGGAGGCGATAGACGGAGGAACGATGGAGGTGGAGGCTATAGAGTGGAGAATGGTAATGGGGGAAGCGATAGAATGAGGAACGATAGCAGAGGAGGCGATAGAGGGAGGAACGAACGAGGTGGAGGCGATAGACGGAGGAACGATTGAGGTGGAGGCTATGGAGTGGAGAATGGTAGTGGGGGAAGAGATAGAGGGAGGAACGATAGTAGAGGAGGCGATAGATGGAGGAACGATCGAGGTGGAGGCGATAGACGGAGGAACGTTAGAGTTGGAGGCTATAGAGTGGAGAATGGTAGTGGTGGAAGCGATAGAGGCAGTAACGATAGAGGTGGAGGCTATAGAGTAGAGAATGGTAGTGGAGGAAGAGATAGAGGGAGGAACGATAGTAGAGGAGGCGATAGAGGGAGGAACGATCGAGGTGGAGGCGATAGACCGAGGAACGATAGAGTTGGAGGCTATAGAGTGGAAAATGGTAGTGGGGGAAGCGATAGAGGGAGGAACGATAGTAGAGGATGCGATAGAGTGAGGAACGATCGAGGTGGAGGCGATAGACGGAGGAACGATAGAGGTGGAGGCTATAGAGTGGAAAATGGTAGTGGGGGAAGAGATAGAGGTATGAACGATAGTAGAGGAGGCGATAGAGGGAGGAACGATCGAGGTGGAGGCGATAGACGGAGGAAAGATAGAGGTGGAGGCTATAGAGTGGAGAATGGTAGTGGGGGAAGCGATAGAGGAGAAACGATAGTAGAGGATGCGATAGAGGGAAGTACGATCGAGGTGGAGGCGATAGACGGAGGAACGATAGAGGTGGAGGCTATAGAGTGGAGAATGGTAATGGGGGAAGCGATAGAATGAGAAACGATAGTAGAGGTGGCGATAGAGGTAGGAACGATCGAGGTGGAGGCGATAGACGGAGGAACGATAGAGGTGGAGGCTATAGAGTGGAGAATGTTTAGGGGGGAAGCGATAGAGGGAGGAACGATAGTAGAGGATGCGATAGAATGAGGAACGATCGAGGTGGAGGCGATAGACGGAGGAACGATAGAGGTGGAGGCTATAGAGTGGAGAATGGTAATGGGTGAAGCGATAGATTGAGGAACGATAGTAGAGGAGGCGATAGAGGGAGAAACGATCGATGTGGAGGCGATAGACGGAGGAACGATAGAGGTGGAGGCTATAGAGTGGAGAATGGTAGTGGGGGAAGAGATAGAGGGAGGAACGTCAGTAGAGGAGGCTATAGAGGGAGGAACGATCGAGGTGGAGGCGATAGACGGAGGAACGATAGAGTTGGAGGCTATAGAGTGGAGAATGGTAGTGGGGGATGCGATAGAGGGAGGAACGATCGAGGTGGAGGCGATAGACGGAGGAACGATAGAGGTGGAGGCTATAGAGTGGAGAATGTTTAGTGGGGGAAGCGATAGAGGGAGGAACGATAGTAGAGGATGCGATAGAATGAGGAACGATCGAGGTGGAGGCGATAGACGGAGGAACGATAGAGGTGGAGGCTATAGAGTGGAGAATGGTAATGGGGGAAGCGATAGAATGAGGAACGATAGTAGAGGAGGCGATAGAATGAGGAACGATCGAGGAGGAGGCGATAGACGGAGGAACGATAGAGGTGGAGCCTATAGAGTGGAGAATGGTAATGGGGGAAGCGATAGAATGAGGAACGATAGTAGAGGAGGCGATAGAGGGAGGAACGATCGAGGTGGAGGCGATAGACGGAGGAACGATAGAGGTGGAGGCTATAGAGTGGAGAATGGTAGTGGGGGAAGCGATAGAGGGAGGAACGATAGTAGAGGAGGCGATAGAGTGAGGAACGATCGAGGTGGAGGCGATAGACGGAGGAATGATAGAGGTGGAGGCTATAGAGTGGAGAATGTTTAGTGGGGGAAGCGAGAGAGGGAGGAACGATAGTAGAGGATGCGATAGAATGAGGAACGATCGAGGTGGAGGCGATAGACGGAGGAACGATAGAGGTGGAGACTAAAGAGTGGAGAATGGTAATGGGGGAAGCGATAGAATGAGGAACGATAGTAGAGGAGACGATAGAGTGAGGAACGATCGAGGTGGAGGCGATAGACGGAGGAACGATAGAGGTGGAGGCTATAGAGTGGAGAATGTTTAGTGGGGGAAGCGATAGAGGGAGGAACGATAGTAGAGGATGCGATAGAATGAGGAACGATCGAGGTGGAGGCGATAGACGGAGGAACGATAGAGGTGGAGGCTATAGAGTGGAGAATGGTAATGGGGGAAGCGATAGAATGAGGAACGATAGTAGAGGAGGCGATAGAATGAGGAACAATCGAGGTGGAGGCGATAGACGGAGGAACGATAGAGGTGGAGGCTATAGAGTGGAAAATGGTAGTGGGGGAAGAGATAGAGGGATGAACGATAGTAGAGGTGGCGATAGAGGGAGGAACGATCGAGGTGGAGGCGACAGACGGAGGAACGATAGAGGTGGAGGCTATAGAGTGGAGAATGGTAGTGGGGGAAGAGATAGAGGGAGGAACGATAATAGAGGAGGCGATAGAGGGAGGAACGATAGAGTTGGAGGCTATAGAGTGGAGAATGGTAGTGGGGGAAGCGATAGAGGTAGGAACGATAGTATAGTATTCGATAGAGCTAGGAACGATTGAGGTGGAGGCGATAGACGTACGAACGATAGAGGTGGAGGCTATAGAGTGGAAAATGGTAGTGGGGGAAGAGATAGAGGGATGAACGATAGTAGAGGTGGCGATAGAGGGAGGAACGATCGAGGTGGAGGCGATAGACGGAGGAACGATAAAGGTGGAGGCTATAGAGTGGAGAATGGTAATGGGGGAAGCGATAGAATGAGAAACGATAGTAGAGGTGGCGATAGAGGGAGGAACGATCGAGGTGGAGGCGATAGACGGAGGAACGATAGAGGTGGAGGCTATAGAGTGGAGAATGTTTAGGGGGGAAGCGATAGAGGGAGGAACGATAGTAGAGGATGCGATAGAATGAGGAACGATCGAGGTGGAGGCGATAGACGGAGGAACGATAGAGGTGGAGGCTATAGAGTGGAGAATGGTAATGGGTGAAGCGATAGAATGAGGAACGATAGTAGAGGAGGCGATAGAGGGAGGAAAGAACGAGGTGGAGGCGATAGACGGAGGAACGATAGAGGTGGAGGCTATAGAGTGGAGAATGGTAGTGGGGGAAGAGATAGAGGGAGGAACGATAGTAGAGGAGGCGATAGAGGGAGGAACGATCGAGGTGGAGGCGATAGACGGAGAAACGATAGAGTTGGAGGCTATAGAGTGGAGAATGTTTAGTGGGGGAAGCGATAGAGAGAGGAACGATAGTAGAGGATGCGATAGAATGAGGAACGATCGAGGTGGAGGCGATAGACGGAGGAACGATAGAGGTGGAGGCTATAGAGTGGAGAATGGTAATGGGGGAAGCGATAGAATGAGGAACGATAGTAGAGGAGGCGATAGAATGAGGAACGATCGAGGTGGAGGCGATAGACGGAGGAACGATAGAGGTGGAGGCTATAGAGTGGAGAATGGTAATGGGGGAAGCGATAGAATGAGGAACGATAGTAGAGGAGGCGATAGAGGGAGGAACGATCGAGGTGGAGGCGATAGACGGAGGAACGATAGAGGTGGAGGCTATAGAGTGGAGAATGGTAGTGGGGGAAGCGATAGAGGGAGGAACGATAGTAGAGGAGGCGATAGAGTGAGGAACGATCGAGGTGGAGGCGATAGACAGAGGAACGATAGAGGTGGAGGCTATAGAGTGGAGAATGTTTAGTGGGGGAAGCGAGAGAGGGAGGAACGATAGTAGAGGATGCGATAGAATGAGGAACGATCGAGGTGGAGGCGATAGACGGAGGAACGATAGAGGTGGAGGCTATAGAGTGGAGAATGGTAGTGGGGGAAGCGATAGAGGGAGGAACGATAGTAGAGGATGCGATAGAGTGAGGAACGATCGAGGTGGAGGCGATAGACGGAGGAACGATAGAGGTGGAGGCTATAGAGTGAAAAATGGTAGTGGGGGAAGCGATAGAGGGAGGAACGATAGTAGAGGATGCGATAGAGGGAGGAACGATCGAGGTGGAGGCGATAGACGGAGGAACGATAGAGGTGGAGGGTATAGAGTGGAGAATGTTTAGGGGGGGAAGCGATAGAGGGAGGAACGATAGTAGAGGAGGCGATAGAGGGAGGAACGATAGAGGTGGAGGCTATAGAGTGGAGAATGTTTAGGGGGGAAGCGATAGAGGGAGGAACGATAGTAGAGGATGCGATAGAATGAGGAACGATCGAGGTGGAGGCGATAGACGGAGGAACGATGGAGGTGGAGGCTATAGAGTGGAGAATGGTAATGGGGGAAGCGATAGAATGAGGAACGATAGCAGAGGAGGCGATAGAGGGAGGAACGAACGAGGTGGAGGCGATAGACGGAGGAACGATTGAGGTGGAGGCTATGGAGTGGAGAATGGTAGTGGGGGAAGAGATAGAGGGAGGAACGATAGTAGAGGAGGCGATAGATGGAGGAACGATCGAGGTGGAGGCGATAGACGGAGGAACGTTAGAGTTGGAGGCTATAGAGTGGAGAATGGTAGTGGTGGAAGCGATAGAGGCAGTAACGATAGAGGTGGAGGCTATAGAGTAGAGAATGGTAGTGGAGGAAGAGATAGAGGGAGGAACGATAGTAGAGGAGGCGATAGAGGGAGGAACGATCGAGGTGGAGGCGATAGACCGAGGAACGATAGAGTTGGAGGCTATAGAGTGGAAAATGGTAGTGGGGGAAGCGATAGAGGGAGGAACGATAGTAGAGGATGCGATAGAGTGAGGAACGATCGAGGTGGAGGCGATAGACGGAGGAACGATAGAGGTGGAGGCTATAGAGTGGAAAATGGTAGTGGGGGAAGAGATAGAGGTATGAACGATAGTAGAGGAGGCGATAGAGGGAGGAACGATCGAGGTGGAGGCGATAGACGGAGGAAAGATAGAGGTGGAGGCTATAGAGTGGAGAATGGTAGTGGGGGAAGCGATAGAGGAGAAACGATAGTAGAGGATGCGATAGAGGGAAGTACGATCGAGGTGGAGGCGATAGACGGAGGAACGATAGAGGTGGAGGCTATAGAGTGGAGAATGGTAATGGGGGAAGCGATAGAATGAGAAACGATAGTAGAGGTGGCGATAGAGGTAGGAACGATCGAGGTGGAGGCGATAGACGGAGGAACGATAGAGGTGGAGGCTATAGAGTGGAGAATGTTTAGGGGGGAAGCGATAGAGGGAGGAACGATAGTAGAGGATGCGATAGAATGAGGAACGATCGAGGTGGAGGCGATAGACGGAGGAACGATAGAGGTGGAGGCTATAGAGTGGAGAATGGTAATGGGTGAAGCGATAGATTGAGGAACGATAGTAGAGGAGGCGATAGAGGGAGAAACGATCGATGTGGAGGCGATAGACGGAGGAACGATAGAGGTGGAGGCTATAGAGTGGAGAATGGTAGTGGGGGAAGAGATAGAGGGAGGAACGTCAGTAGAGGAGGCTATAGAGGGAGGAACGATCGAGGTGGAGGCGATAGACGGAGGAACGATAGAGTTGGAGGCTATAGAGTGGAGAATGGTAGTGGGGGATGCGATAGAGGGAGGAACGATCGAGGTGGAGGCGATAGACGGAGGAACGATAGAGGTGGAGGCTATAGAGTGGAGAATGTTTAGTGGGGGAAGCGATAGAGGGAGGAACGATAGTAGAGGATGCGATAGAATGAGGAACGATCGAGGTGGAGGCGATAGACGGAGGAACGATAGAGGTGGAGGCTATAGAGTGGAGAATGGTAATGGGGGAAGCGATAGAATGAGGAACGATAGTAGAGGAGGCGATAGAATGAGGAACGATCGAGGAGGAGGCGATAGACGGAGGAACGATAGAGGTGGAGCCTATAGAGTGGAGAATGGTAATGGGGGAAGCGATAGAATGAGGAACGATAGTAGAGGAGGCGATAGAGGGAGGAACGATCGAGGTGGAGGCGATAGACGGAGGAACGATAGAGGTGGAGGCTATAGAGTGGAGAATGGTAGTGGGGGAAGCGATAGAGGGAGGAACGATAGTAGAGGAGGCGATAGAGTGAGGAACGATCGAGGTGGAGGCGATAGACGGAGGAATGATAGAGGTGGAGGCTATAGAGTGGAGAATGTTTAGTGGGGGAAGCGAGAGAGGGAGGAACGATAGTAGAGGATGCGATAGAATGAGGAACGATCGAGGTGGAGGCGATAGACGGAGGAACGATAGAGGTGGAGACTAAAGAGTGGAGAATGGTAATGGGGGAAGCGATAGAATGAGGAACGATAGTAGAGGAGACGATAGAGTGAGGAACGATCGAGGTGGAGGCGATAGACGGAGGAACGATAGAGGTGGAGGCTATAGAGTGGAGAATGTTTAGTGGGGGAAGCGATAGAGGGAGGAACGATAGTAGAGGATGCGATAGAATGAGGAACGATCGAGGTGGAGGCGATAGACGGAGGAACGATAGAGGTGGAGGCTATAGAGTGGAGAATGGTAATGGGGGAAGCGATAGAATGAGGAACGATAGTAGAGGAGGCGATAGAATGAGGAACAATCGAGGTGGAGGCGATAGACGGAGGAACGATAGAGGTGGAGGCTATAGAGTGGAAAATGGTAGTGGGGGAAGAGATAGAGGGATGAACGATAGTAGAGGTGGCGATAGAGGGAGGAACGATCGAGGTGGAGGCGACAGACGGAGGAACGATAGAGGTGGAGGCTATAGAGTGGAGAATGGTAGTGGGGGAAGAGATAGAGGGAGGAACGATAATAGAGGAGGCGATAGAGGGAGGAACGATAGAGTTGGAGGCTATAGAGTGGAGAATGGTAGTGGGGGAAGCGATAGAGGTAGGAACGATAGTATAGTATTCGATAGAGCTAGGAACGATTGAGGTGGAGGCGATAGACGTACGAACGATAGAGGTGGAGGCTATAGAGTGGAAAATGGTAGTGGGGGAAGAGATAGAGGGATGAACGATAGTAGAGGTGGCGATAGAGGGAGGAACGATCGAGGTGGAGGCGATAGACGGAGGAACGATAAAGGTGGAGGCTATAGAGTGGAGAATGGTAATGGGGGAAGCGATAGAATGAGAAACGATAGTAGAGGTGGCGATAGAGGGAGGAACGATCGAGGTGGAGGCGATAGACGGAGGAACGATAGAGGTGGAGGCTATAGAGTGGAGAATGTTTAGGGGGGAAGCGATAGAGGGAGGAACGATAGTAGAGGATGCGATAGAATGAGGAACGATCGAGGTGGAGGCGATAGACGGAGGAACGATAGAGGTGGAGGCTATAGAGTGGAGAATGGTAATGGGTGAAGCGATAGAATGAGGAACGATAGTAGAGGAGGCGATAGAGGGAGGAAAGAACGAGGTGGAGGCGATAGACGGAGGAACGATAGAGGTGGAGGCTATAGAGTGGAGAATGGTAGTGGGGGAAGAGATAGAGGGAGGAACGATAGTAGAGGAGGCGATAGAGGGAGGAACGATCGAGGTGGAGGCGATAGACGGAGAAACGATAGAGTTGGAGGCTATAGAGTGGAGAATGTTTAGTGGGGGAAGCGATAGAGAGAGGAACGATAGTAGAGGATGCGATAGAATGAGGAACGATCGAGGTGGAGGCGATAGACGGAGGAACGATAGAGGTGGAGGCTATAGAGTGGAGAATGGTAATGGGGGAAGCGATAGAATGAGGAACGATAGTAGAGGAGGCGATAGAATGAGGAACGATCGAGGTGGAGGCGATAGACGGAGGAACGATAGAGGTGGAGGCTATAGAGTGGAGAATGGTAATGGGGGAAGCGATAGAATGAGGAACGATAGTAGAGGAGGCGATAGAGGGAGGAACGATCGAGGTGGAGGCGATAGACGGAGGAACGATAGAGGTGGAGGCTATAGAGTGGAGAATGGTAGTGGGGGAAGCGATAGAGGGAGGAACGATAGTAGAGGAGGCGATAGAGTGAGGAACGATCGAGGTGGAGGCGATAGACAGAGGAACGATAGAGGTGGAGGCTATAGAGTGGAGAATGTTTAGTGGGGGAAGCGAGAGAGGGAGGAACGATAGTAGAGGATGCGATAGAATGAGGAACGATCGAGGTGGAGGCGATAGACGGAGGAACGATAGAGGTGGAGGCTATAGAGTGGAGAATGGTAGTGGGGGAAGCGATAGAGGGAGGAACGATAGTAGAGGATGCGATAGAGTGAGGAACGATCGAGGTGGAGGCGATAGACGGAGGAACGATAGAGGTGGAGGCTATAGAGTGAAAAATGGTAGTGGGGGAAGCGATAGAGGGAGGAACGATAGTAGAGGATGCGATAGAGGGAGGAACGATCGAGGTGGAGGCGATAGACGGAGGAACGATAGAGGTGGAGGGTATAGAGTGGAGAATGTTTAGGGGGGGAAGCGATAGAGGGAGGAACGATAGTAGAGGAGGCGATAGACGGAGGAACGATAGAGGTGCAGGCTATAGATTGGAGAATGGTAGTGGGGGAAGCGATAGAGGGAGGTACGATAGTAGAGAGGCGAAAGAGGGAGGAACGATCGAGGTGGAGGCGATAGACGGAGGAACGATAGAGGTGGAGGGTATAGAGTGGAGAATGGTAGTGGGGGAAGTGATAGAGGGAGGAACGATAGTAGAGGAGGCGATAGAGGGAGGAACGATAGAGGTGGAGGCTATAGAGTGGAGAATGTTTAGGGGGGAAGCGATAGAGGGAGGAACGATAGTAGAGGATGCGATAGAATGAGGAACGATCGAGGTGGAGGCGATAGACGGAGGAACGATGGAGGTGGAGGCTATAGAGTGGAGAATGGTAATGGGGGAAGCGATAGAATGAGGAACGATAGCAGAGGAGGCGATAGAGGGAGGAACGAACGAGGTGGAGGCGATAGACGGAGGAACGATTGAGGTGGAGGCTATGGAGTGGAGAATGGTAGTGGGGGAAGAGATAGAGGGAGGAACGATAGTAGAGGAGGCGATAGATGGAGGAACGATCGAGGTGGAGGCGATAGACGGAGGAACGTTAGAGTTGGAGGCTATAGAGTGGAGAATGGTAGTGGGGGAAGCGATAGAGGCAGTAACGATAGAGGTGGAGGCTATAGAGTAGAGAATGGTAGTGGAGGAAGAGATAGAGGGAGGAACGATAGTAGAGGAGGCGATAGAGGGAGGAACGATCGAGGTGGAGGCGATAGACCGAGGAACGATAGAGTTGGAGGCTATAGAGTGGAAAATGGTAGTGGGGGAAGCGATAGAGGGAGGAACGATAGTAGAGGATGCGATAGAGTGAGGAACGATCGAGGTGGAGGCGATAGACGGAGGAACGATAGAGGTGGAGGCTATAGAGTGGAAAATGGTAGTGGGGGAAGAGATAGAGGTATGAACGATAGTAGAGGAGGCGATAGAGGGAGGAACGATCGAGGTGGAGGCGATAGACGGAGGAAAGATAGAGGTGGAGGCTATAGAGTGGAGAATGGTAGTGGGGGAAGCGATAGAGGGAGGAACGATAGTAGAGAATGCGATAGAGGGAGGAACGATCGAGGTGGAGGCGATAGACGGAGGAACGATAGAGGTGGAGGCTATAGTGTGGAGAATGGTAGTGGGGGATGCGATAGTGGGAGGAACCATAGTAGAGGATGCGATAGAGGGAGGAACGATTGAGGTGGAGGCGATAGACGGAGGAACGATAGAGGTGGAGGCTATAGAGTGGAGAATGGTAGTGGGGGAAGCGATAGAGGAGAAACGATAGTAGAGGATGCGATAGAGGGAAGAACGATCGAGGTGGAGGCGATAGACGGAGGAACGATAGAGGTGGAGGCTATAGAGTGGAGAATGGTAATGGGGGAAGCGATAAAATGAGAAACGATAGTAGAGGTGGCGATAGAGGTAGGAACGATCGAGGTGGAGGCGATAGACGGAGGAACGATAGAGGTGGAGGTTATAGATTGGAGAATGTTTAGGGGGGAAGCGATAGAGGGAGGAACGATAGTAGAGGATGCGATAGAATGAGGAACGATCGAGGTGGAGGCGATAGACGGAGGAACGATAGAGGTGGAGGCTATAGAGTGGAGAAAGGTAATGGGGGAAGCGATAGAATGAGGAACGATAGTAGAGGAGGCGATAGAATGAGGAACGATCGAGGTGGAGGCGATAGACGGAGGAACGATAGAGGTGGAGGCTATAGAGTGGAGAATGGTAATGGGGGAAGCGATAGAATGAGGAACGATAGTAGAGGAGGCGATAGAGGGAGGAACGATCGAGGTGGAGGCGATAGACGGAGGAACGATAGAGGTGGAGGCTATAGAGTGGAGAATGGTAGTGGGGGAAGCGATAGAGGGAGGAACGATAGTAGAGGAGGCGATAGAGTGAGGAACGATCGAGGTGGAGGCGATAGACGGAGGAACGATAGAGGTGGAGGCTATAGAGTGGAGAATGTTTAGTGGGGGAAGCGAGAGAGGAAGGAACGATAGTAGAGGATGCGATAGAATGACGAACGATCGAGGTGGAGGCAATAGACGGAGGAACGATAGAGGTGGAGACTATAGAGTGGAGAATGGTAATGGGGGAAGCTATAGAATGAGGAACGATAGTAGAGGAGGCGATAGAGTGAGGAACGATCGAGGTGGAGGCGATAGACGGAGGAACGATAGAGGTGGAGGCTATAGAGTGGAGAATGTTTAGTGGGGGAAGCGATAGAGGGAGGAACGATAGTAGAGGATGCGATAGAATGAGGAACGATCGAGGTGGAGGCGATAGACGGAGGAACGATAGAGGTGGAGGCTATAGAGTGGAGAACGTTTAGGGGGGAAGCGATAGGGGGAGGAACGATAGTAGAGGATGCGATAGAATGAGGAACGATCGAGGTGGAGGCGATAGACGGAGGAACGATAGAGGTGGAGGCTATAGAGTGGAGAATGGTAATGGGGGAAGCGATAGAATGAGGAACGATAGTAGAGGAGGCGATAGAGGGAGGAACGATCGAGGTGGAGGCGATAGACGGAGGAACGATAGAGGTGGAGGCTATAGAGTGGAGAATGGTAGTGGGGGAAGCGATAGAGGGAGGAACGATAGTAGAGAATGCGATAGAGGGAGGAACGATCGAGGTGGAGGCGATAGACGGAGGAACGATAGAGGTGGAGGCTATAGTGTGGAGAATGGTATTGGGGGATGCGATAGTGGGAGGAACCATAGTAGAGGATGCGATAGAGGGAGGAACGATTGAGGTGGAGGCGATAGACGGAGGAACGATAGAGGTGGAGGCTATAGAGTGGAGAATGGTAGTGGGGGAAGCGATAGAGGAGAAACGATAGTATAGGATGCGATAGAGGGAAGAACGATCGAGGTGGAGGCGATAGACGGAGGAACGATAGAGGTGGAGGCTATAGAGTGGAGAATGGTAATGGGGGAAGCGATAAAATGAGAAACGATAGTAGAGGTGGCGATAGAGGTAGGAACGATCGAGGTGGAGGCGATAGACGGAGGAACGATAGAGGTGGAGGTTATAGATTGGAGAATGTTTAGGGGGGAAGCGATAGAGGGAGGAACGATAGTAGAGGATGCGATAGAATGAGGAACGATCGAGGTGGAGGCGATAGACGGAGGAACGATAGAGGTGGAGGCTATAGAGTGGAGAAAGGTAATGGGGGAAGCGATAGAATGAGGAACGATAGTAGAGGAGGCGATAGAATGAGGAACGATCGAGGTGGAGGCGATAGACGGAGGAACGATAGAGGTGGAGGCTATAGAGTGGAGAATGGTAATGGGGGAAGCGATAGAATGAGGAACGATAGTAGAGGAGGCGATAGAGGGAGGAACGATCGAGGTGGAGGCGATAGACGGAGGAACGATAGAGGTGGAGGCTATAGAGTGGAGAATTGTAGTGGGGGAAGCGATAGAGGGAGGAACGATAGTAGAGGAGGCGATAGAGTGAGGAACGATCGAGGTGGAGGCGATAGACGGAGGAACGATAGAGGTGGAGGCTATAGAGTGGAGAATGTTTAGTGGGGGAAGCGAGAGAGGGAGGAACGATAGTAGAGGATGCGATAGAATGACGAACGATCGAGGTGGAGGCAATAGACGGAGGAACGATAGAGGTGGAGACTATAGAGTGGAGAATGGTAATGGGGGAAGCTATAGAATGAGGAACGATAGCAGAGGAGGCGATAGAGGGAGGAACGAACGAGGTGGAGGCGATAGACGGAGGAACGATAGAGGTGGAGGCTATGGAGTGGAGAATGGTAGTGGGGGAAGAGATAGATGGAGGAACGATAGTAGAGGAGGCGATAGATGGAGGAACGATCGAGGTGGAGGCGATAGACGGAGGAACGATAGAGTTGGAGGCTATAGAGTGGAGAATGGTAGTGGGGGAAGCGATAGAGGCAGGAACGATAGAGGTGGAGGCTATAGAGTAGAGAATGGTAGTGGAGGAAGAGATAGAGGGAGGAACGATAGTAGAGGAGGCGATAGAGGGAGGAACGATCGAGGTGGAGGCGATAGACCGAGGAACGATAGAGTTGGAGGCTATAGAGTGAAAAATGGTAGTGGGGGAAGCGATAGAGGGAGGAACGATAGTAGAGGATGCGATAGAGTGAGGAACGATCGAGGTGGAGGCGATAGACGGAGGAACGATAGAGGTGGAGGCTATAGAGTGGAAAATGGTAGTGGGGGAAGAGATAGAGGTATGAACGATAGTAGAGGAGGCGATAGAGGGAGGAACGATCGAGGTGGAGGCGATAGACGGAGGAAAGATAGAGGTGGAGGCTATAGAGTGGAGAATGGTAGTGGGGGAAGCGATAGAGGGAGGAACGATAGTAGAGAATGCGATAGAGGGAGGAACGATCGAGGTGGAGGCGATAGACGGAGGAACGATAGAGGTGGAGGCTATAGTGTGGAGAATGGTAGTGGGGGATGCGATAGTGGGAGGAACCATAGTAGAGGATGCGATAGAGGGAGGAACGATTGAGGTGGAGGCGATAGACGGAGGAACGATAGAGGTGGAGGCTATAGAGTGGAGAATGGTAGTGGGGGAAGCGATAGAGGAGAAACGATAGTAGAGGATGCGATAGAGGGAAGAACGATCGAGGTGGAGGCGATAGACGGAGGAACGATAGAGGTGGAGGCTATAGAGTGGAGAATGGTAATGGGGGAAGCGATAGAATGAGGAACGATAGTAGAGGAGGCGATAGAGTGAGGAACGATCGAGGTGGAGGCGATAGACGGAGGAACGATAGAGGTGGAGGCTATAGAGTGGAGAATGTTTAGTGGGGGAAGCGATAGAGGGAGGAACGATAGTAGAGGATGCGATAGAATGAGGAACGATCGAGGTGGAGGCGATAGACGGAGGAACGATAGAGGTGGAGGCTATAGAGTGGAGAATGGTAATGGGGGAAGCGATAGAATGAGGAACGATAGTAGAGGAGGCGATAGAATGAGGAACAATCGAGGTGGAGGCGATAGACGGAGGAACGATAGAGGTGGAGGCTATAGAGTGGAAAATGGTAGTGGGGGAAGAGATAGAGGGATGAACGATAGTAGAGGTGGCGATAGAGGGAGGAACGATCGAGGTGGAGGCGACAGACGGAGGAACGATAGAGGTGGAGGCTATAGAGTGGAGAATGGTAGTGGGGGAAGAGATAGAGGGAGGAACGATAATAGAGGAGGCGATAGAGGGAGGAACGATAGAGTTGGAGGCTATAGAGTGGAGAATGGTAGTGGGGGAAGCGATAGAGGGAGGAACGATAGTATAGTATTCGATAGAGCTAGGAACGATTGAGGTGGAGGCGATAGACGTAGGAACGATAGAGGTGGAGGCTATAGAGTGGAAAATGGTAGTGGGGGAAGAGATAGAGGGATGAACGATAGTAGAGGTGGCGATAGAGGGAGGAACGATCGAGGTGGAGGCGATAGACGGAGGAACGATAAAGGTGGAGGCTATAGAGTGGAGAATGGTAATGGGGGAAGCGATAGAATGAGAAACGATAGTAGAGGTGGCGATAGAGGGAGGAACGATCGAGGTGGAGGCGATAGACGGAGGAACGATAGAGGTGGAGGCTATAGAGTGGAGAATGTTTAGGGGGGAAGCGATAGAGGGAGGAACGATAGTAGAGGATGCGATAGAATGAGGAACGATCGAGGTGGAGGCGATAGACGGAGGAACGATAGAGGTGGAGGCTATAGAGTGGAGAATGGTAATGGGTGAAGCGATAGAATGAGGAACGATAGTAGAGGAGGCGATAGAGGGAGGAAAGAACGAGGTGGAGGCGATAGACGGAGGAACGATAGAGGTGGAGGCTATAGAGTGGAGAATGGTAGTGGGGGAAGAGATAGAGGGAGGAACGATAGTAGAGGAGGCGATAGAGGGAGGAACGATCGAGGTGGAGGCGATAGACGGAGAAACGATAGAGTTGGAGGCTATAGAGTGGAGAATGTTTAGTGGGGGAAGCGATAGAGGGAGGAACGATAGTAGAGGATGCGATAGAATGAGGAACGATCGAGGTGGAGGCGATAGACGGAGGAACGATAGAGGTGGAGGCTATAGAGTGGAGAATGGTAATGGGGGAAGCGATAGAATGAGGAACGATAGTAGAGGAGGCGATAGAATGAGGAACGATCGAGGTGGAGGCGATAGACGGAGGAACGATAGAGGTGGAGGCTATAGAGTGGAGAATGGTAATGGGGGAAGCGATAGAATGAGGAACGATAGTAGAGGAGGCGATAGAGGGAGGAACGATCGAGGTGGAGGCGATAGACGGAGGAACGATAGAGGTGGAGGCTATAGAGTGGAGAATGGTAGTGGGGGAAGCGATAGAGGGAGGAACGATAGTAGAGGAGGCGATAGAGTGAGGAACGATCGAGGTGGAGGCGATAGACGGAGGAACGATAGAGGTGGAGGCTATAGAGTGGAGAATGTTTAGTGGGGGAAGCGAGAGAGGGAGGAACGATAGTAGAGGATGCGATAGAATGAGGAACGATCGAGGTGGAGGCGATAGACGGAGGAACGATAGAGGTGGAGGCTATAGAGTGGAGAATGGTAGTGGGGGAAGCGATAGAGGGAGGAACGATAGTAGAGGATGCGATAGAGTGAGGAACGATCGAGGTGGAGGCGATAGACGGAGGAACGATAGAGGTGGAGGCTATAGAGTGGAAAATGGTAGTGGGGGAAGCGATAGAGGGAGGAACGATAGTAGAGGATGCGATAGAGGGAGGAACGATCGAGGTGGAGGCGATAGACGGAGGAACGATAGAGGTGGAGGGTATAGAGTGGAGAATGTTTAGGGGGGGAAGCGATAGAGGGAGGAACGATAGTAGAGGAGGCGATAGACGGAGGAACGATAGAGGTGCAGGCTATAGATTGGAGAATGGTAGTGGGGGAAGCGATAGAGGGAGGTACGATAGTAGAGAGGCGAAAGAGGGAGGAACGATCGAGGTGGAGGCGATAGACGGAGGAACGATAGAGGTGGAGGGTATAGAGTGGAGAATGGTAGTGGGGGAAGTGATAGAGGGAGGAACGATAGTAGAGGAGGCGATAGAGGGAGGAACGATAGAGGTGGAGGCTATAGAGTGGAGAATGTTTAGGGGGGAAGCGATAGAGGGAGGAACGATAGTAGAGGATGCGATAGAATGAGGAACGATCGAGGTGGAGGCGATAGACGGAGGAACGATGGAGGTGGAGGCTATAGAGTGGAGAATGGTAATGGGGGAAGCGATAGAATGAGGAACGATAGCAGAGGAGGCGATAGAGGGAGGAACGAACGAGGTGGAGGCGATAGACGGAGGAACGATTGAGGTGGAGGCTATGGAGTGGAGAATGGTAGTGGGGGAAGAGATAGAGGGAGGAACGATAGTAGAGGAGGCGATAGATGGAGGAACGATCGAGGTGGAGGCGATAGACGGAGGAACGTTAGAGTTGGAGGCTATAGAGTGGAGAATGGTAGTGGTGGAAGCGATAGAGGCAGTAACGATAGAGGTGGAGGCTATAGAGTAGAGAATGGTAGTGGAGGAAGAGATAGAGGGAGGAACGATAGTAGAGGAGGCGATAGAGGGAGGAACGATCGAGGTGGAGGCGATAGACCGAGGAACGATAGAGTTGGAGGCTATAGAGTGGAAAATGGTAGTGGGGGAAGAGATAGAGGTATGAACGATAGTAGAGGAGGCGATAGAGGGAGGAACGATCGAGGTGGAGGCGATAGACGGAGGAAAGATAGAGGTGGAGGCTATAGAGTGGAGAATGGTAGTGGGGGAAGCGATAGAGGGAGGAACGATAGTAGAGAATGCGATAGAGGGAGGAACGATCGAGGTGGAGGCGATAGACGGAGGAACGATAGAGGTGGAGGCTATAGTGTGGAGAATGGTAGTGGGGGATGCGATAGTGGGAGGAACCATAGTAGAGGATGCGATAGAGGGAGGAACGATTGAGGTGGAGGCGATAGACGGAGGAACGATAGAGGTGGAGGCTATAGAGTGGAGAATGGTAGTGGGGGAAGCGATAGAGGAGAAACGATAGTAGAGGATGCGATAGAGGGAAGAACGATCGAGGTGGAGGCGATAGACGGAGGAACGATAGAGGTGGAGGCTATAGAGTGGAGAATGGTAATGGGGGAAGCGATAAAATGAGAAACGATAGTAGAGGTGGCGATAGAGGTAGGAACGATCGAGGTGGAGGCGATAGACGGAGGAACGATAGAGGTGGAGGTTATAGATTGGAGAATGTTTAGGGGGGAAGCGATAGAGGGAGGAACGATAGTAGAGGATGCGATAGAATGAGGAACGATCGAGGTGGAGGCGATAGACGGAGGAACGATAGAGGTGGAGGCTATAGAGTGGAGAAAGGTAATGGGGGAAGCGATAGAATGAGGAACGATAGTAGAGGAGGCGATAGAATGAGGAACGATCGAGGTGGAGGCGATAGACGGAGGAACGATAGAGGTGGAGGCTATAGAGTGGAGAATGGTAATGGGGGAAGCGATAGAATGAGGAACGATAGTAGAGGAGGCGATAGAGGGAGGAACGATCGAGGTGGAGGCGATAGACGGAGGAACGATAGAGGTGGAGGCTATAGAGTGGAGAATGGTAGTGGGGGAAGCGATAGAGGGAGGAACGATAGTAGAGGAGGCGATAGAGTGAGGAACGATCGAGGTGGAGGCGATAGACGGAGGAACGATAGAGGTGGAGGCTATAGAGTGGAGAATGTTTAGTGGGGGAAGCGAGAGAGGAAGGAACGATAGTAGAGGATGCGATAGAATGACGAACGATCGAGGTGGAGGCAATAGACGGAGGAACGTTAGAGGTGGAGGCTATAGAGTGGAGAATGGTAGTGGGGGAAGCTATAGAATGAGGAACGATAGTAGAGGAGGCGATAGAGTGAGGAACGATCGAGGTGGAGGCGATAGACGGAGGAACGATAGAGGTGGAGGCTATAGAGTGGAGAATGGTAGTGGGGGAAGCGATAGAGGGAGGAACGATAGTAGAGGAGGCGATAGAGTGAGGAACGATCGAGGTGGAGGCGATAGACGGAGGAACGATAGAGGTGGAGGCTATAGAGTGGAGAATGTTTAGGGGGGAAGCGATAGGGGGAGGAACGATAGTAGAGGATGCGATAGAATGAGGAACGATCGAGGTGGAGGCGATAGACGGAGGAACGATAGAGGTGGAGGCTATAGAGTGGAGAATGGTAATGGGGGAAGCGATAGAATGAGGAACGATAGTAGAGGAGGCGATAGAATGAGGAACGATCGAGGTGGAGGCGATAGACGGAGGAACGATAGAGGTGGAAGCTATAGAGTGGAAAATGGTAATGGGGGAAGCGATAGAATGAGGAACGATAGTAGAGGAGGCGATAGAGGGAGGAACGATCGAGGTGGAGGCGATAGACGGAGGAACGATAGAGGTGGAGGCTATAGAGTGGAGAATGGTAGTGGGGGAAGCGATAGAGGGAGGAACGATAGTAGAGGAGGCGATAGAGTGAGGAACGATCGAGGTGGAGGCGATAGACGGAGGAACGATAGAGGTGGAGGCTATAGAGTGGAGAATGTTTAGGGGGGAAGCGATAGGGGGAGGAACGATAGTAGAGGATGCGATAGAATGAGGAACGATCGAGGTGGAGGCGATAGACGGAGGAACGATAGAGGTGGAGGCTATAGAGTGGAGAATGGTAATGGGGGAAGCGATAGAATGAGGAACGATAGTAGAGGAGGCGATAGAGGGAGGAACGATCGAGGTGGAGGCGATAGACGGAGGAACGATAGAGGTGGAGGCTATAGAGTGGAGAATGGTAGTGGGGGACGCGATAGAGGGAGGAACGATAGTAGAGGAGGCGATAGAGTGAGGAACGATCGAGGTGGAGGCGATAGACGGAGGAATGATAGAGGTGGAGACTATAGAGTGGAGAATGTTTAGTGGGGGAAGCGATAGAGGGAGGAACGATAGTAGAGGATGTGATAGAAGAAGGAACGATCGAGGTTGAGGCGATAGATGGAGGAACGATAGAGGTGGAGGCTATAGAGTGGAGAATGGTAATGGGGGAAGCGATAGAATGAGGAACGATAGTAGAGGAGGCGATAGAGTGAGGAACGAACGAGGTGGAGGCGATAGACGGAGGAACGATAAAGGTGGAGTCTATAGAGTGGAGAATTGTAGTGGGGGAAGAGATAGAGGGAGGAACGATAGTAGAAGAGGCGATGGAGGGAGAAACGATCGAGGTGGAGGCGATAGACGGAGGAACGATAGAGGTGGAGGCTATAGAGTGGAGAATGTTTAGGGGGGAAGCGATAGAGGGAGGAACGATAGTAGAGGATTCGATAGAGGGAGGAACGGTTGAGGTGGAGGCGATAGACGTAGGAACGATAGAGGTGGAGGCTATAGAGTGGAGAATGGTAGTGGGGGAAGCGATAGAGGGAGGAACGATAGTAGAGGATGCGATAGAGTGAGGAACGATCGAGGTGGAGGCGATAGACGGAGGAACGATAGAGGTGGAGGCTATAGAGTGGAAAATGGTATTGGGGGAAGCGATAGAGGGAGGAACGATAGTAGAGGATGCTATAGAGGGAGGAACGATCGAGGTGGAGGCGATAGACGGAGGAACGATAGAGGTGGAGGGTATAGAGTGGAGAATGTTTAGGGGGGGAAGCGATAGAGGGAGGAACGATAGTAGAGGAGGCGATAGACGGAGGAACGATAGAGGTGCAGGCTATAGAGTGGAAAATGGTAGTAGGGGAAGCGATAGAGGGAGGAACGATAGTAGAGGATGCGATAGAGGGAGGAACGATCGAGGTGGAGGCGATAGACGGAGGAACGATAGAGGTGGAGGGTATAGAGTGGAGAATGTTTAGGGGGGGAAGCGATAGAGGGAGAAACGATAGTAGAGGAGGCGATAGACGGAGGAACGATAGAGGTGCAGGCTATAGATTGGAGAATGGTAGTGGGGGAAGCGATAGAGGGAGGTACGATAGTAGAGAGGCGAAAGAGGGAGGAACGATCGAGGTGGAGGCGATAGACGGAGGAACGATAGAGGTGGAGGGTATAGAGTGGAGAATGGTAGTGGGGGAAGTGATAGAGGGAGGAACGATAGTAGAGGAGGCGATAGAGGGAGGAACGATAGAGGTGGAGGCTATAGAGTGGAGAATGTTTAGGGGGGAAGCGATAGAGGGAGGAACGATAGTAGTGGATGCGATAGAATGAGGAACGATCGAGGTGGAGGCGATAGACGGAGGAACGATGGAGGTGGAGGCTATAGAGTGGAGAATGGTAATGGGGGAAGCGATAGAATGAGGAACGATAGCAGAGGAGGCGATAGAGGAAGGAACGAACGAGGTGGAGGCGATAGACGGAGGAACGATACAGGTGGAGGCTATGGAGTGGAGAATGGTAGTGGGGGAAGAGATAGATGGAGGAACGATAGTAGAGGAGGCGATAGATGGAGGAACGATCGAGGTGGAGGCGATAGACGGAGGAACGATAGAGTTGGAGGCTATAGAGTGGAGAATGGTAGTGGGGGAAGCGATAGAGGCAGGAACGATAGAGGTGGAGGCTATAGAGTAGAGAATGGTAGTGGAGGAAGAGATAGAGGGAGGAACGATAGTAGAGGAGGCGATAGAGGGAGGAACGATCGAGGTGGAGGCGATAGACCGAGGAACGATAGAGTTGGAGGCTATAGAGTGGAAAATGGTAGTGGGGGAAGCGATAGAGGGAGGAACGATAGTAGAGGATGCGATAGAGTGAGGAACGATCGAGGTGGAGGCGATAGACGGAGGAACGATAGAGGTGGAGGCTATAGAGTGGAAAATGGTAGTGGGGGAAGAGATAGAGGTATGAACGATAGTAGAGGAGGCGATAGAGGGAGGAACGATCGAGGTGGAGGCGATAGACGGAGGAAAGATAGAGGTGGAGGCTATAGAGTGGAGAATGGTAGTGGGGGAAGCGATAGAGGGAGGAACGATAGTAGAGAATGCGATAGAGGGAGGAACGATCGAGGTGGAGGCGATAGACGGAGGAACGATAGAGGTGGAGGCTATAGTGTGGAGAATGGTAGTGGGGGATGCGATAGTGGGAGGAACCATAGTAGAGGATGCGATAGAGGGAGGAACGATTGAGGTGGAGGCGATAGACGGAGGAACGATAGAGGTGGAGGCTATAGAGTGGAGAATGGTAGTGGGGGAAGCGATAGAGGAGAAACGATAGTAGAGGATGCGATAGAGGGAAGTACGATCGAGGTGGAGGCGATAGACGGAGGAACGATAGAGGTGGAGGCTATAGAGTGGAGAATGGTAATGGGGGAAGCGATAGAATGAGAAACGATAGTAGAGGTGGCGATAGAGGTAGGAACGATCGAGGTGGAGGCGATAGACGGAGGAACGATAGAGGTGGAGGCTATAGAGTGGAGAATGTTTAGGGGGGAAGCGATAGAGGGAGGAACGATAGTAGAGGATGCGATAGAATGAGGAACGATCGAGGTGGAGGCGATAGACGGAGGAACGATAGAGGTGGAGGCTATAGAGTGGAGAATGGTAATGGGTGAAGCGATAGATTGAGGAACGATAGTAGAGGAGGCGATAGAGGGAGAAACGATCGATGTGGAGGCGATAGACGGAGGAACGATAGAGGTGGAGGCTATAGAGTGGAGAATGGTAGTGGGGGAAGAGATAGAGGGAGGAACGATAGTAGAGGAGGCTATAGAGGGAGGAACGATCGAGGTGGAGGCGATAGACGGAGGAACGATAGAGGTGGAGGCTATAGAGTGGAGAATGTTTAGTGGGGGAAGCGATAGAGGGAGGAACGATAGTAGAGGATGCGATAGAATGAGGAACGATCGAGGTGGAGGCGATAGACGGAGGAACGATAGAGGTGGAGGCTATAGAGTGGAGAATGGTAATGGGGGAAGCGATAGAATGAGGAACGATAGTAGAGGAGGCGATAGAATGAGGAACGATCGAGGAGGAGGCGATAGACGGAGGAACGATAGAGGTGGAGCCTATAGAGTGGAGAATGGTAATGGGGGAAGCGATAGAATGAGGAACGATAGTAGAGGAGGCGATAGAGGGAGGAACGATCGAGGTGGAGGCGATAGACGGAGGAACGATAGAGGTGGAGGCTATAGAGTGGAGAATGGTAGTGGGGGAAGCGATAGAGGGAGGAACGATAGTAGAGGAGGCGATAGAGTGAGGAACGATCGAGGTGGAGGCGATAGACGGAGGAATGATAGAGGTGGAGGCTATAGAGTGGAGAATGTTTAGTGGGGGAAGCGAGAGAGGGAGGAACGATAGTAGAGGATGCGATAGAATGAGGAACGATCGAGGTGGAGGCGATAGACGGAGGAACGATAGAGGTGGAGACTAAAGAGTGGAGAATGGTAATGGGGGAAGCGATAGAATGAGGAACGATAGTAGAGGAGGCGATAGAGTGAGGAACGATCGAGGTGGAGGCGATAGACGGAGGAACGATAGAGGTGGAGGCTATAGAGTGGAGAATGTTTAGTGGGGGAAGCGATAGAGGGAGGAACGATAGTAGAGGATGCGATAGAATGAGGAACGATCGAGGTGGAGGCGATAGACGGAGGAACGATAGAGGTGGAGGCTATAGAGTGGAGAATGGTAATGGGGGAAGCGATAGAATGAGGAACGATAGTAGAGGAGGCGATAGAATGAGGAACAATCGAGGTGGAGGCGATAGACGGAGGAACGATAGAGGTGGAGGCTATAGAGTGGAAAATGGTAGTGGGGGAAGAGATAGAGGGATGAACGATAGTAGAGGTGGCGATAGAGGGAGGAACGATCGAGGTGGAGGCGACAGACGGAGGAACGATAGAGGTGGAGGCTATAGAGTGGAGAATGGTAGTGGGGGAAGAGATAGAGGGAGGAACGATAATAGAGGAGGCGATAGAGGGAGGAACGATAGAGTTGGAGGCTATAGAGTGGAGAATGGTAGTGGGGGAAGCGATAGAGGTAGGAACGATAGTATAGTATTCGATAGAGCTAGGAACGATTGAGGTGGAGGCGATAGACGTAGGAACGATAGAGGTGGAGGGTATAGAGTGGAAAATGGTAGTGGGGGAAGAGATAGAGGGATGAACGATAGTAGAGGTGGCGATAGAGGGAGGAACGATCGAGGTGGAGGCGATAGACGGAGGAACGATAAAGGTGGAGGCTATAGAGTGGAGAATGGTAATGGGGGAAGCGATAGAATGAGAAACGATAGTAGAGGTGGCGATAGAGGGAGGAACGATCGAGGTGGAGGCGATAGACGGAGGAACGATAGAGGTGGAGGCTATAGAGTGGAGAATGTTTAGGGGGGAAGCGATAGAGGGAGGAACGATAGTAGAGGATGCGATAGAATGAGGAACGATCGAGGTGGAGGCGATAGACGGAGGAACGATAGAGGTGGAGGCTATAGAGTGGAGAATGGTAATGGGTGAAGCGATAGAATGAGGAACGATAGTAGAGGAGGCGATAGAGGGAGGAAAGAACGAGGTGGAGGCGATAGACGGAGGAACGATAGAGGTGGAGGCTATAGAGTGGAGAATGGTAGTGGGGGAAGAGATAGAGGGAGGAACGATAGTAGAGGAGGCGATAGAGGGAGGAACGATCGAGGTGGAGGCGATAGACGGAGAAACGATAGAGTTGGAGGCTATAGAGTGGAGAATGTTTAGTGGGGGAAGCGATAGAGAGAGGAACGATAGTAGAGGATGCGATAGAATGAGGAACGATCGAGGTGGAGGCGATAGACGGAGGAACGATAGAGGTGGAGGCTATAGAGTGGAGAATGGTAATGGGGGAAGCGATAGAATGAGGAACGATAGTAGAGGAGGCGATAGAATGAGGAACGATCGAGGTGGAGGCGATAGACGGAGGAACGATAGAGGTGGAGGCTATAGAGTGGAGAATGGTAATGGGGGAAGCGATAGAATGAGGAACGATAGTAGAGGAGGCGATAGAGGGAGGAACGATCGAGGTGGAGGCGATAGACGGAGGAACGATAGAGGTGGAGGCTATAGAGTGGAGAATGGTAGTGGGGGAAGCGATAGAGGGAGGAACGATAGTAGAGGAGGCGATAGAGTGAGGAACGATCGAGGTGGAGGCGATAGACAGAGGAACGATAGAGGTGGAGGCTATAGAGTGGAGAATGTTTAGTGGGGGAAGCGAGAGAGGGAGGAACGATAGTAGAGGATGCGATAGAATGAGGAACGATCGAGGTGGAGGCGATAGACGGAGGAACGATAGAGGTGGAGGCTATAGAGTGGAGAATGGTAGTGGGGGAAGCGATAGAGGGAGGAACGATAGTAGAGGATGCGATAGAGTGAGGAACGATCGAGGTGGAGGCGATAGACGGAGGAACGATAGAGGTGGAGGCTATAGAGTGAAAAATGGTAGTGGGGGAAGCGATAGAGGGAGGAACGATAGTAGAGGATGCGATAGAGGGAGGAACGATCGAGGTGGAGGCGATAGACGGAGGAACGATAGAGGTGGAGGGTATAGAGTGGAGAATGTTTAGGGGGGGAAGCGATAGAGGGAGGAACGATAGTAGAGGAGGCGATAGACGGAGGAACGATAGAGGTGCAGGCTATAGATTGGAGAATGGTAGTGGGGGAAGCGATAGAGGGAGGTACGATAGTAGAGAGGCGAAAGAGGGAGGAACGATCGAGGTGGAGGCGATAGACGGAGGAACGATAGAGGTGGAGGGTATAGAGTGGAGAATAGTAGTGGGGGAAGTGATAGAGGGAGGAACGATAGTAGAGGAGGCGATAGAGGGAGGAACGATAGAGGTGGAGGCTATAGAGTGGAGAATGTTTAGGGGGGAAGCGATAGAGGGAGGAACGATAGTAGAGGATGCGATAGAATGAGGAACGATCGAGGTGGAGGCGATAGACGGAGGAACGATGGAGGTGGAGGCTATAGAGTGGAGAATGGTAATGGGGGAAGCGATAGAATGAGGAACGATAGCAGAGGAGGCGATAGAGGGAGGAACGAACGAGGTGGAGGCGATAGACGGAGGAACGATTGAGGTGGAGGCTATGGAGTGGAGAATGGTAGTGGGGGAAGAGATAGAGGGAGGAACGATAGTAGAGGAGGCGATAGATGGAGGAACGATCGAGGTGGAGGCGATAGACGGAGGAACGTTAGAGTTGGAGGCTATAGAGTGGAGAATGGTAGTGGGGGAAGCGATAGAGGCAGTAACGATAGAGGTGGAGGCTATAGAGTAGAGAATGGTAGTGGAGGAAGAGATAGAGGGAGGAACGATAGTAGAGGAGGCGATAGAGGGAGGAACGATCGAGGTGGAGGCGATAGACCGAGGAACGATAGAGTTGGAGGCTATAGAGTGGAAAATGGTAGTGGGGGAAGCGATAGAGGGAGGAACGATAGTAGAGGATGCGATAGAGTGAGGAACGATCGAGGTGGAGGCGATAGACGGAGGAACGATAGAGGTGGAGGCTATAGAGTGGAAAATGGTAGTGGGGGAAGAGATAGAGGTATGAACGATAGTAGAGGAGGCGATAGAGGGAGGAACGATCGAGGTGGAGGCGATAGACGGAGGAAAGATAGAGGTGGAGGCTATAGAGTGGAGAATGGTAGTGGGGGAAGCGATAGAGGGAGGAACGATAGTAGAGAATGCGATAGAGGGAGGAACGATCGAGGTGGAGGCGATAGACGGAGGAACGATAGAGGTGGAGGCTATAGTGTGGAGAATGGTAGTGGGGGATGCGATAGTGGGAGGAACCATAGTAGAGGATGCGATAGAGGGAGGAACGATTGAGGTGGAGGCGATAGACGGAGGAACGATAGAGGTGGAGGCTATAGAGTGGAGAATGGTAGTGGGGGAAGCGATAGAGGAGAAACGATAGTAGAGGATGCGATAGAGGGAAGAACGATCGAGGTGGAGGCGATAGACGGAGGAACGATAGAGGTGGAGGCTATAGAGTGGAGAATGGTAATGGGGGAAGCGATAAAATGAGAAACGATAGTAGAGGTGGCGATAGAGGTAGGAACGATCGAGGTGGAGGCGATAGACGGAGGAACGATAGAGGTGGAGGTTATAGATTGGAGAATGTTTAGGGGGGAAGCGATAGAGGGAGGAACGATAGTAGAGGATGCGATAGAATGAGGAACGATCGAGGTGGAGGCGATAGACGGAGGAACGATAGAGGTGGAGGCTATAGAGTGGAGAAAGGTAATGGGGGAAGCGATAGAATGAGGAACGATAGTAGAGGAGGCGATAGAATGAGGAACGATCGAGGTGGAGGCGATAGACGGAGGAACGATAGAGGTGGAGGCTATAGAGTGGAGAATGGTAATGGGGGAAGCGATAGAATGAGGAACGATAGTAGAGGAGGCGATAGAGGGAGGAACGATCGAGGTGGAGGCGATAGACGGAGGAACGATAGAGGTGGAGGCTATAGAGTGGAGAATGGTAGTGGGGGAAGCGATAGAGGGAGGAACGATAGTAGAGGAGGCGATAGAGTGAGGAACGATCGAGGTGGAGGCGATAGACGGAGGAACGATAGAGGTGGAGGCTATAGAGTGGAGAATGTTTAGTGGGGGAAGCGAGAGAGGAAGGAACGATAGTAGAGGATGCGATAGAATGACGAACGATCGAGGTGGAGGCAATAGACGGAGGAACGATAGAGGTGGAGACTATAGAGTGGAGAATGGTAATGGGGGAAGCTATAGAATGAGGAACGATAGTAGAGGAGGCGATAGAGTGAGGAACGATCGAGGTGGAGGCGATAGACGGAGGAACGATAGAGGTGGAGGCTATAGAGTGGAGAATGTTTAGTGGGGGAAGCGATAGAGGGAGGAACGATAGTAGAGGATGCGATAGAATGAGGAACGATCGAGGTGGAGGCGATAGACGGAGGAACGATAGAGGTGGAGGCTATAGAGTGGAGAACGTTTAGGGGGGAAGCGATAGGGGGAGGAACGATAGTAGAGGATGCGATAGAATGAGGAACGATCGAGGTGGAGGCGATAGACGGAGGAACGATAGAGGTGGAGGCTATAGAGTGGAGAATGGTAATGGGGGAAGCGATAGAATGAGGAACGATAGTAGAGGAGGCGATAGAGGGAGGAACGATCGAGGTGGAGGCGATAGACGGAGGAACGATAGAGGTGGAGGCTATAGAGTGGAGAATGGTAGTGGGGGAAGCGATAGAGGGAGGAACGATAGTAGAGAATGCGATAGAGGGAGGAACGATCGAGGTGGAGGCGATAGACGGAGGAACGATAGAGGTGGAGGCTATAGTGTGGAGAATGGTAGTGGGGGATGCGATAGTGGGAGGAACCATAGTAGAGGATGCGATAGAGGGAGGAACGATAGAGGTGGAGGCTATAGAGTGGAGAATGGTAGTGGGGGAAGCGATAGAGGGAGGAACGATAGTAGAGGAGGCGATAGAGTGAGGAACGATCGAGGTGGAGGCGATAGACAGAGGAACGATAGAGGTGGAGGCTATAGAGTGGAGAATGTTTAGTGGGGGAAGCGAGAGAGGGAGGAACGATAGTAGAGGATGCGATAGAATGAGGAACGATCGAGGTGGAGGCGATAGACGGAGGAACGATAGAGGTGGAGGCTATAGAGTGGAGAATGGTAGTGGGGGAAGCGATAGAGGGAGGAACGATAGTAGAGGATGCGATAGAGTGAGGAACGATCGAGGTGGAGGCGATAGACGGAGGAACGATAGAGGTGGAGGCTATAGAGTGAAAAATGGTAGTGGGGGAAGCGATAGAGGGAGGAACGATAGTAGAGGATGCGATAGAGGGAGGAACGATCGAGGTGGAGGCGATAGACGGAGGAACGATAGAGGTGGAGGGTATAGAGTGGAGAATGTTTAGGGGGGGAAGCGATAGAGGGAGGAACGATAGTAGAGGAGGCGATAGACGGAGGAACGATAGAGGTGCAGGCTATAGATTGGAGAATGGTAGTGGGGGAAGCGATAGAGGGAGGTACGATAGTAGAGAGGCGAAAGAGGGAGGAACGATCGAGGTGGAGGCGATAGACGGAGGAACGATAGAGGTGGAGGGTATAGAGTGGAGAATAGTAGTGGGGGAAGTGATAGAGGGAGGAACGATAGTAGAGGAGGCGATAGAGGGAGGAACGATAGAGGTGGAGGCTATAGAGTGGAGAATGTTTAGGGGGGAAGCGATAGAGGGAGGAACGATAGTAGAGGATGCGATAGAATGAGGAACGATCGAGGTGGAGGCGATAGACGGAGGAACGATGGAGGTGGAGGCTATAGAGTGGAGAATGGTAATGGGGGAAGCGATAGAATGAGGAACGATAGCAGAGGAGGCGATAGAGGGAGGAACGAACGAGGTGGAGGCGATAGACGGAGGAACGATTGAGGTGGAGGCTATGGAGTGGAGAATGGTAGTGGGGGAAGAGATAGAGGGAGGAACGATAGTAGAGGAGGCGATAGATGGAGGAACGATCGAGGTGGAGGCGATAGACGGAGGAACGTTAGAGTTGGAGGCTATAGAGTGGAGAATGGTAGTGGGGGAAGCGATAGAGGCAGTAACGATAGAGGTGGAGGCTATAGAGTAGAGAATGGTAGTGGAGGAAGAGATAGAGGGAGGAACGATAGTAGAGGAGGCGATAGAGGGAGGAACGATCGAGGTGGAGGCGATAGACCGAGGAACGATAGAGTTGGAGGCTATAGAGTGGAAAATGGTAGTGGGGGAAGCGATAGAGGGAGGAACGATAGTAGAGGATGCGATAGAGTGAGGAACGATCGAGGTGGAGGCGATAGACGGAGGAACGATAGAGGTGGAGGCTATAGAGTGGAAAATGGTAGTGGGGGAAGAGATAGAGGTATGAACGATAGTAGAGGAGGCGATAGAGGGAGGAACGATCGAGGTGGAGGCGATAGACGGAGGAAAGATAGAGGTGGAGGCTATAGAGTGGAGAATGGTAGTGGGGGAAGCGATAGAGGGAGGAACGATAGTAGAGAATGCGATAGAGGGAGGAACGATCGAGGTGGAGGCGATAGACGGAGGAACGATAGAGGTGGAGGCTATAGTGTGGAGAATGGTAGTGGGGGATGCGATAGTGGGAGGAACCATAGTAGAGGATGCGATAGAGGGAGGAACGATTGAGGTGGAGGCGATAGACGGAGGAACGATAGAGGTGGAGGCTATAGAGTGGAGAATGGTAGTGGGGGAAGCGATAGAGGAGAAACGATAGTAGAGGATGCGATAGAGGGAAGAACGATCGAGGTGGAGGCGATAGACGGAGGAACGATAGAGGTGGAGGCTATAGAGTGGAGAATGGTAATGGGGGAAGCGATAAAATGAGAAACGATAGTAGAGGTGGCGATAGAGGTAGGAACGATCGAGGTGGAGGCGATAGACGGAGGAACGATAGAGGTGGAGGTTATAGATTGGAGAATGTTTAGGGGGGAAGCGATAGAGGGAGGAACGATAGTAGAGGATGCGATAGAATGAGGAACGATCGAGGTGGAGGCGATAGACGGAGGAACGATAGAGGTGGAGGCTATAGAGTGGAGAAAGGTAATGGGGGAAGCGATAGAATGAGGAACGATAGTAGAGGAGGCGATAGAATGAGGAACGATCGAGGTGGAGGCGATAGACGGAGGAACGATAGAGGTGGAGGCTATAGAGTGGAGAATGGTAATGGGGGAAGCGATAGAATGAGGAACGATAGTAGAGGAGGCGATAGAGGGAGGAACGATCGAGGTGGAGGCGATAGACGGAGGAACGATAGAGGTGGAGGCTATAGAGTGGAGAATGGTAGTGGGGGAAGCGATAGAGGGAGGAACGATAGTAGAGGAGGCGATAGAGTGAGGAACGATCGAGGTGGAGGCGATAGACGGAGGAACGATAGAGGTGGAGGCTATAGAGTGGAGAATGTTTAGTGGGGGAAGCGAGAGAGGAAGGAACGATAGTAGAGGATGCGATAGAATGACGAACGATCGAGGTGGAGGCAATAGACGGAGGAACGATAGAGGTGGAGACTATAGAGTGGAGAATGGTAATGGGGGAAGCTATAGAATGAGGAACGATAGTAGAGGAGGCGATAGAGTGAGGAACGATCGAGGTGGAGGCGATAGACGGAGGAACGATAGAGGTGGAGGCTATAGAGTGGAGAATGTTTAGTGGGGGAAGCGATAGAGGGAGGAACGATAGTAGAGGATGCGATAGAATGAGGAACGATCGAGGTGGAGGCGATAGACGGAGGAACGATAGAGGTGGAGGCTATAGAGTGGAGAACGTTTAGGGGGGAAGCGATAGGGGGAGGAACGATAGTAGAGGATGCGATAGAATGAGGAACGATCGAGGTGGAGGCGATAGACGGAGGAACGATAGAGGTGGAGGCTATAGAGTGGAGAATGGTAATGGGGGAAGCGATAGAATGAGGAACGATAGTAGAGGAGGCGATAGAGGGAGGAACGATCGAGGTGGAGGCGATAGACGGAGGAACGATAGAGGTGGAGGCTATAGAGTGGAGAATGGTAGTGGGGGAAGCGATAGAGGGAGGAACGATAGTAGAGAATGCGATAGAGGGAGGAACGATCGAGGTGGAGGCGATAGACGGAGGAACGATAGAGGTGGAGGCTATAGTGTGGAGAATGGTAGTGGGGGATGCGATAGTGGGAGGAACCATAGTAGAGGATGCGATAGAGGGAGGAACGATTGAGGTGGAGGCGATAGACGGAGGAACGATAGAGGTGGAGGCTATAGAGTGGAGAATGGTAGTGGGGGAAGCGATAGAGGAGAAACGATAGTATAGGATGCGATAGAGGGAAGAACGATCGAGGTGGAGGCGATAGACGGAGGAACGATAGAGGTGGAGGCTATAGAGTGGAGAATGGTAATGGGGGAAGCGATAAAATGAGAAACGATAGTAGAGGTGGCGATAGAGGTAGGAACGATCGAGGTGGAGGCGATAGACGGAGGAACGATAGAGGTGGAGGTTATAGATTGGAGAATGTTTAGGGGGGAAGCGATAGAGGGAGGAACGATAGTAGAGGATGCGATAGAATGAGGAACGATCGAGGTGGAGGCGATAGACGGAGGAACGATAGAGGTGGAGGCTATAGAGTGGAGAAAGGTAATGGGGGAAGCGATAGAATGAGGAACGATAGTAGAGGAGGCGATAGAATGAGGAACGATCGAGGTGGAGGCGATAGACGGAGGAACGATAGAGGTGGAGGCTATAGAGTGGAGAATGGTAATGGGGGAAGCGATAGAATGAGGAACGATAGTAGAGGAGGCGATAGAGGGAGGAACGATCGAGGTGGAGGCGATAGACGGAGGAACGATAGAGGTGGAGGCTATAGAGTGGAGAATGGTAGTGGGGGAAGCGATAGAGGGAGGAACGATAGTAGAGGAGGCGATAGAGTGAGGAACGATCGAGGTGGAGGCGATAGACGGAGGAACGATAGAGGTGGAGGCTATAGAGTGGAGAATGTTTAGTGGGGGAAGCGAGAGAGGGAGGAACGATAGTAGAGGATGCGATAGAATGACGAACGATCGAGGTGGAGGCAATAGACGGAGGAACGATAGAGGTGGAGACTATAGAGTGGAGAATGGTAATGGGGGAAGCTATAGAATGAGGAACGATAGCAGAGGAGGCGATAGAGGGAGGAACGAACGAGGTGGAGGCGATAGACGGAGGAACGATAGAGGTGGAGGCTATGGAGTGGAGAATGGTAGTGGGGGAAGAGATAGATGGAGGAACGATAGTAGAGGAGGCGATAGATGGAGGAACGATCGAGGTGGAGGCGATAGACGGAGGAACGATAGAGTTGGAGGCTATAGAGTGGAGAATGGTAGTGGGGGAAGCGATAGAGGCAGGAACGATAGAGGTGGAGGCTATAGAGTAGAGAATGGTAGTGGAGGAAGAGATAGAGGGAGGAACGATAGTAGAGGAGGCGATAGAGGGAGGAACGATCGAGGTGGAGGCGATAGACGGAGGAACGATAGAGGTGGAGGCTATAGAGTGGAAAATGGTAGTGGGGGAAGAGATAGAGGTATGAACGATAGTAGAGGAGGCGATAGAGGGAGGAACGATCGAGGTGGAGGCGATAGACGGAGGAAAGATAGAGGTGGAGGCTATAGAGTGGAGAATGGTATTGGGGGAAGCGATAGAGGGAGGAACGATAGTAGAGAATGCGATAGAGGGAGGAACGATCGAGGTGGAGGCGATAGACGGAGGAACGATAGAGGTGGAGGCTATAGTGTGGAGAATGGTAGTGGGGGATGCGATAGTGGGAGGAACCATAGTAGAGGATGCGATAGAGGGAGGAACGATTGAGGTGGAGGCGATAGACGGAGGAACGATAGAGGTGGAGGCTATAGAGTGGAGAATGGTAGTGGGGGAAGCGATAGAGGAGAAACGATAGTAGAGGATGCGATAGAGGGAAGAACGATCGAGGTGGAGGCGATAGACGGAGGAACGATAGAGGTGGAGGCTATAGAGTGGAGAATGGTAATGGGGGAAGCGATAAAATGAGAAACGATAGTAGAGGTGGCGATAGAGGTAGGAACGATCGAGGTGGAGGCGATAGACGGAGGAACGATAGAGGTGGAGGTTATAGATTGGAGAATGTTTAGGGGGGAAGCGATAGAGGGAGGAACGATAGTAGAGGATGCGATAGAATGAGGAACGATCGAGGTGGAGGCGATAGACGGAGGAACGATAGAGGTGGAGGCTATAGAGTGGAGAAAGGTAATGGGGGAAGCGATAGAATGAGGAACGATAGTAGAGGAGGCGATAGAATGAGGAACGATCGAGGTGGAGGCGATAGACGGAGGAACGATAGAGGTGGAGGCTATAGAGTGGAGAATGGTAATGGGGGAAGCGATAGAATGAGGAACGATAGTAGAGGAGGCGATAGAGGGAGGAACGATCGAGGTGGAGGCGATAGACGGAGGAACGATAGAGGTGGAGGCTATAGAGTGGAGAATGGTAGTGGGGGAAGCGATAGAGGGAGGAACGATAGTAGAGGAGGCGATAGAGTGAGGAACGATCGAGGTGGAGGCGATAGACGGAGGAACGATAGAGGTGGAGGCTATAGAGTGGAGAATGTTTAGTGGGGGAAGCGAGAGAGGAAGGAACGATAGTAGAGGATGCGATAGAATGACGAACGATCGAGGTGGAGGCAATAGACGGAGGAACGATAGAGGTGGAGACTATAGAGTGGAGAATGGTAATGGGGGAAGCTATAGAATGAGGAACGATAGTAGAGGAGGCGATAGAGTGAGGAACGATCGAGGTGGAGGCGATAGACGGAGGAACGATAGAGGTGGAGGCTATAGAGTGGAGAATGTTTAGTGGGGGAAGCGATAGAGGGAGGAACGATAGTAGAGGATGCGATAGAATGAGGAACGATCGAGGTGGAGGCGATAGACGGAGGAACGATAGAGGTGGAGGCTATAGAGTGGAGAACGTTTAGGGGGGAAGCGATAGGGGGAGGAACGATAGTAGAGGATGCGATAGAATGAGGAACGATCGAGGTGGAGGCGATAGACGGAGGAACGATAGAGGTGGAGGCTATAGAGTGGAGAATGGTAATGGGGGAAGCGATAGAATGAGGAACGATAGTAGAGGAGGCGATAGAGGGAGGAACGATCGAGGTGGAGGCGATAGACGGAGGAACGATAGAGGTGGAGGCTATAGAGTGGAGAATGGTAGTGGGGGAAGCGATAGAGGGAGGAACGATAGTAGAGAATGCGATAGAGGGAGGAACGATCGAGGTGGAGGCGATAGACGGAGGAACGATAGAGGTGGAGGCTATAGTGTGGAGAATGGTAGTGGGGGATGCGATAGTGGGAGGAACCATAGTAGAGGATGCGATAGAGGGAGGAACGATTGAGGTGGAGGCGATAGACGGAGGAACGATAGAGGTGGAGGCTATAGAGTGGAGAATGGTAGTGGGGGAAGCGATAGAGGAGAAACGATAGTATAGGATGCGATAGAGGGAAGAACGATCGAGGTGGAGGCGATAGACGGAGGAACGATAGAGGTGGAGGCTATAGAGTGGAGAATGGTAATGGGGGAAGCGATAAAATGAGAAACGATAGTAGAGGTGGCGATAGAGGTAGGAACGATCGAGGTGGAGGCGATAGACGGAGGAACGATAGAGGTGGAGGTTATAGATTGGAGAATGTTTAGGGGGGAAGCGATAGAGGGAGGAACGATAGTAGAGGATGCGATAGAATGAGGAACGATCGAGGTGGAGGCGATAGACGGAGGAACGATAGAGGTGGAGGCTATAGAGTGGAGAAAGGTAATGGGGGAAGCGATAGAATGAGGAACGATAGTAGAGGAGGCGATAGAATGAGGAACGATCGAGGTGGAGGCGATAGACGGAGGAACGATAGAGGTGGAGGCTATAGAGTGGAGAATGGTAATGGGGGAAGCGATAGAATGAGGAACGATAGTAGAGGAGGCGATAGAGGGAGGAACGATCGAGGTGGAGGCGATAGACGGAGGAACGATAGAGGTGGAGGCTATAGAGTGGAGAATGGTAGTGGGGGAAGCGATAGAGGGAGGAACGATAGTAGAGGAGGCGATAGAGTGAGGAACGATCGAGGTGGAGGCGATAGACGGAGGAACGATAGAGGTGGAGGCTATAGAGTGGAGAATGTTTAGTGGGGGAAGCGAGAGAGGGAGGAACGATAGTAGAGGATGCGATAGAATGACGAACGATCGAGGTGGAGGCAATAGACGGAGGAACGATAGAGGTGGAGACTATAGAGTGGAGAATGGTAATGGGGGAAGCTATAGAATGAGGAACGATAGCAGAGGAGGCGATAGAGGGAGGAACGAACGAGGTGGAGGCGATAGACGGAGGAACGATAGAGGTGGAGGCTATGGAGTGGAGAATGGTAGTGGGGGAAGAGATAGATGGAGGAACGATAGTAGAGGAGGCGATAGATGGAGGAACGATCGAGGTGGAGGCGATAGACGGAGGAACGATAGAGTTGGAGGCTATAGAGTGGAGAATGGTAGTGGGGGAAGCGATAGAGGCAGGAACGATAGAGGTGGAGGCTATAGAGTAGAGAATGGTAGTGGAGGAAGAGATAGAGGGAGGAACGATAGTAGAGGAGGCGATAGAGGGAGGAACGATCGAGGTGGAGGCGATAGACCGAGGAACGATAGAGTTGGAGGCTATAGAGTGAAAAATGGTAGTGGGGGAAGCGATAGAGGGAGGAACGATAGTAGAGGATGCGATAGAGTGAGGAACGATCGAGGTGGAGGCGATAGACGGAGGAACGATAGAGGTGGAGGCTATAGAGTGGAAAATGGTAGTGGGGGAAGAGATAGAGGTATGAACGATAGTAGAGGAGGCGATAGAGGGAGGAACGATCGAGGTGGAGGCGATAGACGGAGGAAAGATAGAGGTGGAGGCTATAGAGTGGAGAATGGTAGTGGGGGAAGCGATAGAGGGAGGAACGATAGTAGAGAATGCGATAGAGGGAGGAACGATCGAGGTGGAGGCGATAGACGGAGGAACGATAGAGGTGGAGGCTATAGTGTGGAGAATGGTAGTGGGGGATGCGATAGTGGGAGGAACCATAGTAGAGGATGCGATAGAGGGAGGAACGATTGAGGTGGAGGCGATAGACGGAGGAACGATAGAGGTGGAGGCTATAGAGTGGAGAATGGTAGTGGGGGAAGCGATAGAGGAGAAACGATAGTAGAGGATGCGATAGAGGGAAGAACGATCGAGGTGGAGGCGATAGACGGAGGAACGATAGAGGTGGAGGCTATAGAGTGGAGAATGGTAATGGGGGAAGCGATAGAATGAGAAACGATAGTAGAGGTGGCGATAGAGGTAGGAACGATCGAGGTGGAGGCGATAGACGGAGGAACGATAGAGGTGGAGGCTATAGAGTGGAGAATGTTTAGGGGGGAAGCGATAGAGGGAGGAACGATAGTAGAGGATGCGATAGAATGAGGAACGATCGAGGTGGAGGCGATAGACGGAGGAACGATAGAGGTGGAGGCTATAGAGTGGAGAATGGTAATGGGTGAAGCGATAGATTGAGGAACGATAGTAGAGAAGGCGATAGAGGGAGAAACGATCGATGTGGAGGCGATAGACGGAGGAACGATAGAGGTGGAGGCTATAGAGTGGAGAATGGTAGTGGGGGAAGAGATAGAGGGAGGAACGATAGTAGAGGAGGCTATAGAGGGAGGAACGATCGAGGTGGAGGCGATAGACGGAGGAACGATAGAGTTGGAGGCTATAGAGTGGAGAATGGTAGTGGGGGATGCGATAGAGGGAGGAACGATCGAGGTGGAGGCGATAGACGGAGGAACGATAGAGGTGGAGGCTATAGAGTGGAGAATGTTTAGTGGGGGAAGCGATAGAGGGAGGAACGATAGTAGAGGATGCGATAGAATGAGGAACGATCGAGGTGGAGGCGATAGACGGAGGAACGATAGAGGTGGAGGCTATAGAGTGGAGAATGGTAATGGGGGAAGCGATAGAATGAGGAACGATAGTAGAGGAGGCGATAGAATGAGGAACGATCGAGGAGGAGGCGATAGACGGAGGAACGATAGAGGTGGAGCCTATAGAGTGGAGAATGGTAATGGGGGAAGCGATAGAATGAGGAACGATAGTAGAGGAGGCGATAGAGGGAGGAACGATCGAGGTGGAGGCGATAGACGGAGGAACGATAGAGGTGGAGGCTATAGAGTGGAGAATGGTAGTGGGGGAAGCGATAGAGGGAGGAACGATAGTAGAGGAGGCGATAGAGTGAGGAACGATCGAGGTGGAGGCGATAGACGGAGGAATGATAGAGGTGGAGGCTATAGAGTGGAGAATGTTTAGTGGGGGAAGCGAGAGAGGGAGGAACGATAGTAGAGGATGCGATAGAATGAGGAACGATCGAGGTGGAGGCGATAGACGGAGGAACGATAGAGGTGGAGACTAAAGAGTGGAGAATGGTAATGGGGGAAGCGATAGAATGAGGAACGATAGTAGAGGAGGCGATAGAGTGAGGAACGATCGAGGTGGAGGCGATAGACGGAGGAACGATAGAGGTGGAGGCTATAGAGTGGAGAATGTTTAGTGGGGGAAGCGATAGAGGGAGGAACGATAGTAGAGGATGCGATAGAATGAGGAACGATCGAGGTGGAGGCGATAGACGGAGGAACGATAGAGGTGGAGGCTATAGAGTGGAGAATGGTAATGGGGGAAGCGATAGAATGAGGAACGATAGTAGAGGAGGCGATAGAATGAGGAACAATCGAGGTGGAGGCGATAGACGGAGGAACGATAGAGGTGGAGGCTATAGAGTGGAAAATGGTAGTGGGGGAAGAGATAGAGGGATGAACGATAGTAGAGGTGGCGATAGAGGGAGGAACGATCGAGGTGGAGGCGACAGACGGAGGAACGATAGAGGTGGAGGCTATAGAGTGGAGAATGGTAGTGGGGGAAGAGATAGAGGGAGGAACGATAATAGAGGAGGCGATAGAGGGAGGAACGATAGAGTTGGAGGCTATAGAGTGGAGAATGGTAGTGGGGGAAGCGATAGAGGGAGGAACGATAGTATAGTATTCGATAGAGCTAGGAACGATTGAGGTGGAGGCGATAGACGTAGGAACGATAGAGGTGGAGGCTATAGAGTGGAAAATGGTAGTGGGGGAAGAGATAGAGGGATGAACGATAGTAGAGGTGGCGATAGAGGGAGGAACGATCGAGGTGGAGGCGATAGACGGAGGAACGATAAAGGTGGAGGCTATAGAGTGGAGAATGGTAATGGGGGAAGCGATAGAATGAGAAACGATAGTAGAGGTGGCGATAGAGGGAGGAACGATCGAGGTGGAGGCGATAGACGGAGGAACGATAGAGGTGGAGGCTATAGAGTGGAGAATGTTTAGGGGGGAAGCGATAGATGGAGGAACGATAGTAGAGGATGCGATAGAATGAGGAACGATCGAGGTGGAGGCGATAGACGGAGGAACGATAGAGGTGGAGGCTATAGAGTAGAGAATGGTAATGGGTGAAGCGATAGAATGAGGAACGATAGTAGAGGAGGCGATAGAGGGAGGAACGATCGAGGTGGAGGCGATAGACGGAGGAACGATAGAGGTGGAGGCTATAGAGTGGAGAATGGTAGTGGGGGAAGCGATAGAGGGAGGAACGATAGTAGAGGAGGCGATAGAGTGAGGAACGATCGAGGTGGAGGCGATAGACGGAGGAACGATAGAGGTGGAGGCTATAGAGTGGAGAATGTTTAGTGGGGGAAGCGAGAGAGGGAGGAACGATAGTAGAGGATGCGATAGAATGAGGAACGATCGAGGTGGAGGCGATAGACGGAGGAACGATAGAGGTGGAGGCTATAGAGTGGAGAATGGTAGTGGGGGAAGCGATAGAGGGAGGAACGATAGTAGAGGATGCGATAGAGTGAGGAACGATCGAGGTGGAGGCGATAGACGGAGGAACGATAGAGGTGGAGGCTATAGAGTGGAAAATGGTAGTGGGGGAAGCGATAGAGGGAGGAACGATAGTAGAGGATGCGATAGAGGGAGGAACGATCGAGGTGGAGGCGATAGACGGAGGAACGATAGAGGTGGAGGGTATAGAGTGGAGAATGTTTAGGGGGGGAAGCGATAGAGGGAGGAACGATAGTAGAGGAGGCGATAGACGGAGGAACGATAGAGGTGCAGGCTATAGATTGGAGAATGGTAGTGGGGGAAGCGATAGAGGGAGGTACGATAGTAGAGAGGCGAAAGAGGGAGGAACGATCGAGGTGGAGGCGATAGACGGAGGAACGATAGAGGTGGAGGGTATAGAGTGGAGAATGGTAGTGGGGGAAGTGATAGAGGGAGGAACGATAGTAGAGGAGGCGATAGAGGGAGGAACGATAGAGGTGGAGGCTATAGAGTGGAGAATGTTTAGGGGGGAAGCGATAGAGGGAGGAACGATAGTAGAGGATGCGATAGAATGAGGAACGATCGAGGTGGAGGCGATAGACGGAGGAACGATGGAGGTGGAGGCTATAGAGTGGAGAATGGTAATGGGGGAAGCGATAGAATGAGGAACGATAGCAGAGGAGGCGATAGAGGGAGGAACGAACGAGGTGGAGGCGATAGACGGAGGAACGATTGAGGTGGAGGCTATGGAGTGGAGAATGGTAGTGGGGGAAGAGATAGAGGGAGGAACGATAGTAGAGGAGGCGATAGATGGAGGAACGATCGAGGTGGAGGCGATAGACGGAGGAACGTTAGAGTTGGAGGCTATAGAGTGGAGAATGGTAGTGGGGGAAGCGATAGAGGCAGTAACGATAGAGGTGGAGGCTATAGAGTAGAGAATGGTAGTGGAGGAAGAGATAGAGGGAGGAACGATAGTAGAGGAGGCGATAGAGGGAGGAACGATCGAGGTGGAGGCGATAGACCGAGGAACGATAGAGTTGGAGGCTATAGAGTGGAAAATGGTAGTGGGGGAAGCGATAGAGGGAGGAACGATAGTAGAGGATGCGATAGAGTGAGGAACGATCGAGGTGGAGGCGATAGACGGAGGAACGATAGAGGTGGAGGCTATAGAGTGGAAAATGGTAGTGGGGGAAGAGATAGAGGTATGAACGATAGTAGAGGAGGCGATAGAGGGAGGAACGATCGAGGTGGAGGCGATAGACGGAGGAAAGATAGAGGTGGAGGCTATAGAGTGGAGAATGGTAGTGGGGGAAGCGATAGAGGGAGGAACGATAGTAGAGAATGCGATAGAGGGAGGAACGATCGAGGTGGAGGCGATAGACGGAGGAACGATAGAGGTGGAGGCTATAGTGTGGAGAATGGTAGTGGGGGATGCGATAGTGGGAGGAACCATAGTAGAGGATGCGATAGAGGGAGGAACGATTGAGGTGGAGGCGATAGACGGAGGAACGATAGAGGTGGAGGCTATAGAGTGGAGAATGGTAGTGGGGGAAGCGATAGAGGAGAAACGATAGTAGAGGATGCGATAGAGGGAAGAACGATCGAGGTGGAGGCGATAGACGGAGGAACGATAGAGGTGGAGGCTATAGAGTGGAGAATGGTAATGGGGGAAGCGATAAAATGAGAAACGATAGTAGAGGTGGCGATAGAGGTAGGAACGATCGAGGTGGAGGCGATAGACGGAGGAACGATAGAGGTGGAGGTTATAGATTGGAGAATGTTTAGGGGGGAAGCGATAGAGGGAGGAACGATAGTAGAGGATGCGATAGAATGAGGAACGATCGAGGTGGAGGCGATAGACGGAGGAACGATAGAGGTGGAGGCTATAGAGTGGAGAAAGGTAATGGGGGAAGCGATAGAATGAGGAACGATAGTAGAGGAGGCGATAGAATGAGGAACGATCGAGGTGGAGGCGATAGACGGAGGAACGATAGAGGTGGAGGCTATAGAGTGGAGAATGGTAATGGGGGAAGCGATAGAATGAGGAACGATAGTAGAGGAGGCGATAGAGGGAGGAACGATCGAGGTGGAGGCGATAGACGGAGGAACGATAGAGGTGGAGACTATAGAGTGGAGAATGGTAGTGGGGGAAGCGATAGAGGGAGGAACGATAGTAGAGGAGGCGATAGAGTGAGGAACGATCGAGGTGGAGGCGATAGACGGAGGAACGATAGAGGTGGAGGCTATAGAGTGGAGAATGTTTAGTGGGGGAAGCGAGAGAGGAAGGAACGATAGTAGAGGATGCGATAGAATGACGAACGATCGAGGTGGAGGCAATAGACGGAGGAACGATAGAGGTGGAGACTATAGAGTGGAGAATGGTAATGGGGGAAGCTATAGAATGAGGAACGATAGTAGAGGAGGCAATAGAGTGAGGAACGATCGAGGTGGAGGCGATAGACGGAGGAACGATAGAGGTGGAGGCTATAGAGTGGAGAATGTTTAGTGGGGGAAGCGATAGAGGGAGGAACGATAGTAGAGGATGCGATAGAATGAGGAACGATCGAGGTGGAGGCGATAGACGGAGGAACGATAGAGGTGGAGGCTATAGAGTGGAGAACGTTTAGGGGGGAAGCGATAGGGGGAGGAACGATAGTAGAGGATGCGATAGAATGAGTAACGATCGAGGTGGAGGCGATAGACGGAGGAACGATAGAGGTGGAGGCTATAGAGTGGAGAATGGTAATGGGGGAAGCGATAGAATGAGGAACGATAGTAGAGGAGGCGATAGAGGGAGGAACGATCGAGGTGGAGGCGATAGACGGAGGAACGATAGAGGTGGAGGCTATAGAGTGGAGAATGGTAGTGGGGGAAGCGATAGAGGGAGGAACGATAGTAGAGAATGCGATAGAGGGAGGAACGATCGAGGTGGAGGCGATAGACGGAGGAACGATAGAGGTGGAGGCTATAGTGTGGAGAATGGTAGTGGGGGATGCGATAGTGGGAGGAACCATAGTAGAGGATGCGATAGAGGGAGGAACGATTGAGGTGGAGGCGATAGACGGAGGAACGATAGAGGTGGAGGCTATAGAGTGGAGAATGGTAGTGGGGGAAGCGATAGAGGAGAAACGATAGTAGAGGATGCGATAGAGGGAAGAACGATCGAGGTGGAGGCGATAGACGGAGGAACGATAGAGGTGGAGGCTATAGAGTGGAGAATGGTAATGGGGGAAGCGATAAAATGAGAAACGATAGTAGAGGTGGCGATAGAGGTAGGAACGATCGAGGTGGAGGCGATAGACGGAGGAACGATAGAGGTGGAGGTTATAGATTGGAGAATGTTTAGGGGGGAAGCGATAGAGGGAGGAACGATAGTAGAGGATGCGATAGAATGAGGAACGATCGAGGTGGAGGCGATAGACGGAGGAACGATAGAGGTGGAGGCTATAGAGTGGAGAAAGGTAATGGGGGAAGCGATAGAATGAGGAACGATAGTAGAGGAGGCGATAGAATGAGGAACGATCGAGGTGGAGGCGATAGACGGAGGAACGATAGAGGTGGAGGCTATAGAGTGGAGAATGGTAATGGGGGAAGCGATAGAATGAGGAACGATAGTAGAGGAGGCGATAGAGGGAGGAACGATCGAGGTGGAGGCGATAGACGGAGGAACGATAGAGGTGGAGGCTATAGAGTGGAGAATGGTAGTGGGGGAAGCGATAGAGGGAGGAACGATAGTAGAGGAGGCGATAGAGTGAGGAACGATCGAGGTGGAGGCGATAGACGGAGGAACGATAGAGGTGGAGGCTATAGAGTGGAGAATGTTTAGTGGGGGAAGCGAGAGAGGGAGGAACGATAGTAGAGGATGCGATAGAATGACGAACGATCGAGGTGGAGGCAATAGACGGAGGAACGATAGAGGTGGAGACTATAGAGTGGAGAATGGTAATGGGGGAAGCTATAGAATGAGGAACGATAGTAGAGGAGGCGATAGAGTGAGGAACGATCGAGGTGGAGGCGATAGACGGAGGAACGATAGAGGTGGAGGCTATAGAGTGGAGAACGTTTAGGGGGGAAGCGATAGGGGGAGGAACGATAGTAGAGGATGCGATAGAATGAGTAACGATCGAGGTGGAGGCGATAGACGGAGGAACGATAGAGGTGGAGGCTATAGAGTGGAGAATGGTAATGGGGGAAGCGATAGAATGAGGAACGATAGTAGAGGAGGCGATAGAGGGAGGAACGATCGAGGTGGAGGCGATAGACGGAGGAACGATAGAGGTGGAGGCTATAGAGTGGAGAATGGTAGTGGGGGAAGCGATAGAGGGAGGAACGATAGTAGAGGAGGCGATAGAGTGAGGAACGATCGAGGTGGAGGCGATAGACGGAGGAACGATAGAGGTGGAGACTATAGAGTGGAGAATGTTTAGTGGGGGATGCGATAGAGGGAGGAACGATAGTAGAGGATGTGATAGAAGAAGGAACGATCGAGGTGGAGGCGATAGATGGAGGAACGATAGAGGTGGAGGCTATAGAGTGGAGAATGGTAATGGGGGAAGCGATAGAATGAGGAACGATAGTAGAGGAGGCGATAGAGTGAGGAACGAACGAGGTGGAGGCGATAGACGGAGGAACGATAAAGGTGGAGTCTATAGAGTGGAGAATTGTAGTGGGGGAAGAGATAGAGGGAGGAACGATAGTAGAAGAGGCGATGGAGGGAGAAACGATCGAGGTGGAGGCGATAGACGGAGGAACGATAGAGGTGGAGGCTATAGAGTGGAGAATGTTTAGGGGGGAAGCGATAGAGGGAGGAACGATAGTAGAGGATTCGATAGAGGGAGGAACGATCGAGGTGGAGGCGATAGACGGAGGAACGATAGAGGTGGAGGCTATAGAGTGGAGAATGTTTAGTGGGGGAAGCGATAGAGGGAGGAACGATAGTAGAGGATGCGATAGAATGAGGAACGATCGAGGTGGAGGCGATAGACGGAGGAACGATAGAGGTGGAGGCTATAGAGTGGAGAATGGTAATGGGGGAAGCGATAGAATGAGGAACGATAGTAGAGGAGGCGATAGAATGAGGAACGATCGAGGAGGAGGCGATAGACGGAGGAACGATAGAGGTGGAGCCTATAGAGTGGAGAATGGTAATGGGGGAAGCGATAGAATGAGGAACGATAGTAGAGGAGGCGATAGAGGGAGGAACGATCGAGGTGGAGGCGATAGACGGAGGAACGATAGAGGTGGAGGCTATAGAGTGGAGAATGGTAGTGGGGGAAGCGATAGAGGGAGGAACGATAGTAGAGGAGGCGATAGAGTGAGGAACGATCGAGGTGGAGGCGATAGACGGAGGAATGATAGAGGTGGAGGCTATAGAGTGGAGAATGTTTAGTGGGGGAAGCGAGAGAGGGAGGAACGATAGTAGAGGATGCGATAGAATGAGGAACGATCGAGGTGGAGGCGATAGACGGAGGAACGATAGAGGTGGAGACTAAAGAGTGGAGAATGGTAATGGGGGAAGCGATAGAATGAGGAACGATAGTAGAGGAGGCGATAGAGTGAGGAACGATCGAGGTGGAGGCGATAGACGGAGGAACGATAGAGGTGGAGGCTATAGAGTGGAGAATGTTTAGTGGGGGAAGCGATAGAGGGAGGAACGATAGTAGAGGATGCGATAGAATGAGGAACGATCGAGGTGGAGGCGATAGACGGAGGAACGATAGAGGTGGAGGCTATAGAGTGGAGAATGGTAATGGGGGAAGCGATAGAATGAGGAACGATAGTAGAGGAGGCGATAGAATGAGGAACAATCGAGGTGGAGGCGATAGACGGAGGAACGATAGAGGTGGAGGCTATAGAGTGGAAAATGGTAGTGGGGGAAGAGATAGAGGGATGAACGATAGTAGAGGTGGCGATAGAGGGAGGAACGATCGAGGTGGAGGCGACAGACGGAGGAACGATAGAGGTGGAGGCTATAGAGTGGAGAATGGTAGTGGGGGAAGAGATAGAGGGAGGAACGATAATAGAGGAGGCGATAGAGGGAGGAACGATAGAGTTGGAGGCTATAGAGTGGAGAATGGTAGTGGGGGAAGCGATAGAGGGAGGAACGATAGTATAGTATTCGATAGAGCTAGGAACGATTGAGGTGGAGGCGATAGACGTAGGAACGATAGAGGTGGAGGCTATAGAGTGGAAAATGGTAGTGGGGGAAGAGATAGAGGGATGAACGATAGTAGAGGTGGCGATAGAGGGAGGAACGATCGAGGTGGAGGCGATAGACGGAGGAACGATAAAGGTGGAGGCTATAGAGTGGAGAATGGTAATGGGGGAAGCGATAGAATGAGAAACGATAGTAGAGGTGGCGATAGAGGGAGGAACGATCGAGGTGGAGGCGATAGACGGAGGAACGATAGAGGTGGAGGCTATAGAGTGGAGAATGTTTAGGGGGGAAGCGATAGATGGAGGAACGATAGTAGAGGATGCGATAGAATGAGGAACGATCGAGGTGGAGGCGATAGACGGAGGAACGATAGAGGTGGAGGCTATAGAGTAGAGAATGGTAATGGGTGAAGCGATAGAATGAGGAACGATAGTAGAGGAGGCGATAGAGGGAGGAACGATCGAGGTGGAGGCGATAGACGGAGGAACGATAGAGGTGGAGGCTATAGAGTGGAGAATGGTAGTGGGGGAAGCGATAGAGGGAGGAACGATAGTAGAGGAGGCGATAGAGTGAGGAACGATCGAGGTGGAGGCGATAGACGGAGGAACGATAGAGGTGGAGGCTATAGAGTGGAGAATGTTTAGTGGGGGAAGCGAGAGAGGGAGGAACGATAGTAGAGGATGCGATAGAATGAGGAACGATCGAGGTGGAGGCGATAGACGGAGGAACGATAGAGGTGGAGGCTATAGAGTGGAGAATGGTAGTGGGGGAAGCGATAGAGGGAGGAACGATAGTAGAGGATGCGATAGAGTGAGGAACGATCGAGGTGGAGGCGATAGACGGAGGAACGATAGAGGTGGAGGCTATAGAGTGGAAAATGGTAGTGGGGGAAGCGATAGAGGGAGGAACGATAGTAGAGGATGCGATAGAGGGAGGAACGATCGAGGTGGAGGCGATAGACGGAGGAACGATAGAGGTGGAGGGTATAGAGTGGAGAATGTTTAGGGGGGGAAGCGATAGAGGGAGGAACGATAGTAGAGGAGGCGATAGACGGAGGAACGATAGAGGTGCAGGCTATAGATTGGAGAATGGTAGTGGGGGAAGCGATAGAGGGAGGTACGATAGTAGAGAGGCGAAAGAGGGAGGAACGATCGAGGTGGAGGCGATAGACGGAGGAACGATAGAGGTGGAGGGTATAGAGTGGAGAATGGTAGTGGGGGAAGTGATAGAGGGAGGAACGATAGTAGAGGAGGCGATAGAGGGAGGAACGATAGAGGTGGAGGCTATAGAGTGGAGAATGTTTAGGGGGGAAGCGATAGAGGGAGGAACGATAGTAGAGGATGCGATAGAATGAGGAACGATCGAGGTGGAGGCGATAGACGGAGGAACGATGGAGGTGGAGGCTATAGAGTGGAGAATGGTAATGGGGGAAGCGATAGAATGAGGAACGATAGCAGAGGAGGCGATAGAGGGAGGAACGAACGAGGTGGAGGCGATAGACGGAGGAACGATTGAGGTGGAGGCTATGGAGTGGAGAATGGTAGTGGGGGAAGAGATAGAGGGAGGAACGATAGTAGAGGAGGCGATAGATGGAGGAACGATCGAGGTGGAGGCGATAGACGGAGGAACGTTAGAGTTGGAGGCTATAGAGTGGAGAATGGTAGTGGGGGAAGCGATAGAGGCAGTAACGATAGAGGTGGAGGCTATAGAGTAGAGAATGGTAGTGGAGGAAGAGATAGAGGGAGGAACGATAGTAGAGGAGGCGATAGAGGGAGGAACGATCGAGGTGGAGGCGATAGACGGAGGAACGATAGAGGTGGAGGCTATAGAGTGGAAAATGGTAGTGGGGGAAGAGATAGAGGTATGAACGATAGTAGAGGAGGCGATAGAGGGAGGAACGATCGAGGTGGAGGCGATAGACGGAGGAAAGATAGAGGTGGAGGCTATAGAGTGGAGAATGGTAGTGGGGGAAGCGATAGAGGGAGGAACGATAGTAGAGAATGCGATAGAGGGAGGAACGATCGAGGTGGAGGCGATAGACGGAGGAACGATAGAGGTGGAGGCTATAGTGTGGAGAATGGTAGTGGGGGATGCGATAGTGGGAGGAACCATAGTAGAGGATGCGATAGAGGGAGGAACGATTGAGGTGGAGGCGATAGACGGAGGAACGATAGAGGTGGAGGCTATAGAGTGGAGAATGGTAGTGGGGGAAGCGATAGAGGAGAAACGATAGTAGAGGATGCGATAGAGGGAAGAACGATCGAGGTGGAGGCGATAGACGGAGGAACGATAGAGGTGGAGGCTATAGAGTGGAGAATGGTAATGGGGGAAGCGATAAAATGAGAAACGATAGTAGAGGTGGCGATAGAGGTAGGAACGATCGAGGTGGAGGCGATAGACGGAGGAACGATAGAGGTGGAGGTTATAGATTGGAGAATGTTTAGGGGGGAAGCGATAGAGGGAGGAACGATAGTAGAGGATGCGATAGAATGAGGAACGATCGAGGTGGAGGCGATAGACGGAGGAACGATAGAGGTGGAGGCTATAGAGTGGAGAAAGGTAATGGGGGAAGCGATAGAATGAGGAACGATAGTAGAGGAGGCGATAGAATGAGGAACGATCGAGGTGGAGGCGATAGACGGAGGAACGATAGAGGTGGAGGCTATAGAGTGGAGAATGGTAATGGGGGAAGCGATAGAATGAGGAACGATAGTAGAGGAGGCGATAGAGGGAGGAACGATCGAGGTGGAGGCGATAGACGGAGGAACGATAGAGGTGGAGACTATAGAGTGGAGAATGGTAGTGGGGGAAGCGATAGAGGGAGGAACGATAGTAGAGGAGGCGATAGAGTGAGGAACGATCGAGGTGGAGGCGATAGACGGAGGAACGATAGAGGTGGAGGCTATAGAGTGGAGAATGTTTAGTGGGGGAAGCGAGAGAGGAAGGAACGATAGTAGAGGATGCGATAGAATGACGAACGATCGAGGTGGAGGCAATAGACGGAGGAACGATAGAGGTGGAGACTATAGAGTGGAGAATGGTAATGGGGGAAGCTATAGAATGAGGAACGATAGTAGAGGAGGCAATAGAGTGAGGAACGATCGAGGTGGAGGCGATAGACGGAGGAACGATAGAGGTGGAGGCTATAGAGTGGAGAATGTTTAGTGGGGGAAGCGATAGAGGGAGGAACGATAGTAGAGGATGCGATAGAATGAGGAACGATCGAGGTGGAGGCGATAGACGGAGGAACGATAGAGGTGGAGGCTATAGAGTGGAGAACGTTTAGGGGGGAAGCGATAGGGGGAGGAACGATAGTAGAGGATGCGATAGAATGAGTAACGATCGAGGTGGAGGCGATAGACGGAGGAACGATAGAGGTGGAGGCTATAGAGTGGAGAATGGTAATGGGGGAAGCGATAGAATGAGGAACGATAGTAGAGGAGGCGATAGAGGGAGGAACGATCGAGGTGGAGGCGATAGACGGAGGAACGATAGAGGTGGAGGCTATAGAGTGGAGAATGGTAGTGGGGGAAGCGATAGAGGGAGGAACGATAGTAGAGAATGCGATAGAGGGAGGAACGATCGAGGTGGAGGCGATAGACGGAGGAACGATAGAGGTGGAGGCTATAGTGTGGAGAATGGTAGTGGGGGATGCGATAGTGGGAGGAACCATAGTAGAGGATGCGATAGAGGGAGGAACGATTGAGGTGGAGGCGATAGACGGAGGAACGATAGAGGTGGAGGCTATAGAGTGGAGAATGGTAGTGGGGGAAGCGATAGAGGAGAAACGATAGTAGAGGATGCGATAGAGGGAAGAACGATCGAGGTGGAGGCGATAGACGGAGGAACGATAGAGGTGGAGGCTATAGAGTGGAGAATGGTAATGGGGGAAGCGATAAAATGAGAAACGATAGTAGAGGTGGCGATAGAGGTAGGAACGATCGAGGTGGAGGCGATAGACGGAGGAACGATAGAGGTGGAGGTTATAGATTGGAGAATGTTTAGGGGGGAAGCGATAGAGGGAGGAACGATAGTAGAGGATGCGATAGAATGAGGAACGATCGAGGTGGAGGCGATAGACGGAGGAACGATAGAGGTGGAGGCTATAGAGTGGAGAAAGGTAATGGGGGAAGCGATAGAATGAGGAACGATAGTAGAGGAGGCGATAGAATGAGGAACGATCGAGGTGGAGGCGATAGACGGAGGAACGATAGAGGTGGAGGCTATAGAGTGGAGAATGGTAATGGGGGAAGCGATAGAATGAGGAACGATAGTAGAGGAGGCGATAGAGGGAGGAACGATCGAGGTGGAGGCGATAGACGGAGGAACGATAGAGGTGGAGGCTATAGAGTGGAGAATGGTAGTGGGGGAAGCGATAGAGGGAGGAACGATAGTAGAGGAGGCGATAGAGTGAGGAACGATCGAGGTGGAGGCGATAGACGGAGGAACGATAGAGGTGGAGGCTATAGAGTGGAGAATGTTTAGTGGGGGAAGCGAGAGAGGGAGGAACGATAGTAGAGGATGCGATAGAATGACGAACGATCGAGGTGGAGGCAATAGACGGAGGAACGATAGAGGTGGAGACTATAGAGTGGAGAATGGTAATGGGGGAAGCTATAGAATGAGGAACGATAGTAGAGGAGGCGATAGAGTGAGGAACGATCGAGGTGGAGGCGATAGACGGAGGAACGATAGAGGTGGAGGCTATAGAGTGGAGAACGTTTAGGGGGGAAGCGATAGGGGGAGGAACGATAGTAGAGGATGCGATAGAATGAGTAACGATCGAGGTGGAGGCGATAGACGGAGGAACGATAGAGGTGGAGGCTATAGAGTGGAGAATGGTAATGGGGGAAGCGATAGAATGAGGAACGATAGTAGAGGAGGCGATAGAGGGAGGAACGATCGAGGTGGAGGCGATAGACGGAGGAACGATAGAGGTGGAGGCTATAGAGTGGAGAATGGTAGTGGGGGAAGCGATAGAGGGAGGAACGATAGTAGAGGAGGCGATAGAGTGAGGAACGATCGAGGTGGAGGCGATAGACGGAGGAACGATAGAGGTGGAGACTATAGAGTGGAGAATGTTTAGTGGGGGATGCGATAGAGGGAGGAACGATAGTAGAGGATGTGATAGAAGAAGGAACGATCGAGGTGGAGGCGATAGATGGAGGAACGATAGAGGTGGAGGCTATAGAGTGGAGAATGGTAATGGGGGAAGCGATAGAATGAGGAACGATAGTAGAGGAGGCGATAGAGTGAGGAACGAACGAGGTGGAGGCGATAGACGGAGGAACGATAAAGGTGGAGTCTATAGAGTGGAGAATTGTAGTGGGGGAAGAGATAGAGGGAGGAACGATAGTAGAAGAGGCGATGGAGGGAGAAACGATCGAGGTGGAGGCGATAGACGGAGGAACGATAGAGGTGGAGGCTATAGAGTGGAGAATGTTTAGGGGGGAAGCGATAGAGGGAGGAACGATAGTAGAGGATTCGATAGAGGGAGGAACGATTGAGGTGGAGGCGATAGACGTAGGAACGATAGAGGTGGAGGCTATAGAGTGGAGAATGGTAGTGGGGGAAGCGATAGAGGGAGGAACGATAGTAGAGGATGCGATAGAGTGAGGAACGATCGAGGTGGAGGCGATAGACGGAGGAACGATAGAGGTGGAGGCTATAGAGTGGAAAATGGTAGTAGGGGAAGCGATAGAGGGAGGAACGATAGTAGAGGATGCGATAGAGGGAGGAACGATCGAGGTGGAGGCGATAGACGGAGGAACGATAGAGGTGGAGGGTATAGAGTGGAGAATGTTTAGGGGGGGAAGCGATAGAGGGAGAAACGATAGTAGAGGAGGCGATAGACGGAGGAACGATAGAGGTGCAGGCTATAGATTGGAGAATGGTAGTGGGGGAAGCGATAGAGGGAGGTACGATAGTAGAGAGGCGAAAGAGGGAGGAACGATCGAGGTGGAGGCGATAGACGGAGGAACGATAGAGGTGGAGGGTATAGAGTGGAGAATGGTAGTGGGGGAAGTGATAGAGGGAGGAACGATAGTAGAGGAGGCGATAGAGGGAGGAACGATAGAGGTGGAGGCTATAGAGTGGAGAATGTTTAGGGGGGAAGCGATAGAGGGAGGAACGATAGTAGAGGATGCGATAGAATGAGGAACGATCGAGGTGGAGGCGATAGACGGAGGAACGATGGAGGTGGAGGCTATAGAGTGGAGAATGGTAATGGGGGAAGCGATAGAATGAGGAACGATAGCAGAGGAGGCGATAGAGGGAGGAACGAACGAGGTGGAGGCGATAGACGGAGGAACGATAGAGGTGGAGGCTATGGAGTGGAGAATGGTAGTGGGGGAAGAGATAGAGGGAGGAACGATAGTAGAGGAGGCGATAGACGGAGGAACGATCGAGGTGGAGGCGATAGACGGAGGAACGATAGAGTTGGAGGCTATAGAGTGGAGAATGGTAGTGGGGGAAGCGATAGAGGCAGGAACGATAGAGGTGGAGGCTATAGAGTAGAGAATGGTAGTGGAGGAAGAGATAGAGGGAGGAACGATAGTAGAGGAGGCGATAGAGGGAGGAACGATCGAGGTGGAGGCGATAGACCGAGGAACGATAGAGTTGGAGGCTATAGAGTGGAAAATGGTAGTGGGGGAAGCGATAGAGGGAGGAACGATAGTAGAGGATGCGATAGAGTGAGGAACGATCGAGGTGGAGGCGATAGACGGAGGAACGATAGAGGTGGAGGCTATAGAGTGGAAAATGGTAGTGGGGGAAGAGATAGAGGTATGAACGATAGTAGAGGAGGCGATAGAGGGAGGAACGATCGAGGTGGAGGCGATAGACGGAGGAAAGATAGAGGTGGAGGCTATAGAGTGGAGAATGGTAGTGGGGGAAGCGATAGATCGAGGAACGATAGTAGAGAATGCGATAGAGGGAGGAACGATCGAGGTGGAGGCGATAGACGGAGGAACGATAGAGGTGGAGGCTATAGTGTGGAGAATGGTAGTGGGGGATGCGATAGAGGGAGGAACCATAGTAGAGGATGCGATAGAGGGAGGAACGATTGAGGTGGAGGCGATAGACGGAGGAACGATAGAGGTGGAGGCTATAGAGTGGAGAATGGTAGTGGGGGAAGCGATAGAGGAGAAACGATAGTAGAGGATGCGATAGAGGGAAGAACGATCGAGGTGGAGGCGATAGACGGAGGAACGATAAAGGTGGAGGCTATAGAGTGGAGAATGGTAATGGGGGAAGCGATAGAATGAGAAACGATAGTAGAGGTGGCGATAGAGGGAGGAACGATCGAGGTGGAGGCGATAGACGGAGGAACGATAGAGGTGGAGGCTATAGAGTGGAGAATGTTTAGGGGGGAAGCGATAGAGGGAGGAACGATAGTAGAGGATGCGATAGAATGAGGAACGATCGAGGTGGAGGCGATAGACGGAGGAACGATAGAGGTGGAGGCTATAGAGTGGAGAATGGTAATGGGTGAAGCGATAGAATGAGGAACGATAGTAGAGGAGGCGATAGAGGGAGGAAAGAACGAGGTGGAGGCGATAGACGGAGGAACGATAGAGGTGGAGGCTATAGAGTGGAGAATGGTAGTGGGGGAAGAGATAGAGGGAGGAACGATAGTAGAGGAGGCGATAGAGGGAGGAACGATCGAGGTGGAGGCGATAGACGGAGAAACGATAGAGTTGGAGGCTATAGAGTGGAGAATGTTTAGTGGGGGAGCGATAGAGGGAGGAACGATAGTAGAGGATGCGATAGAATGAGGAACGATCGAGGTGGAGGCGATAGACGGAGGAACGATAGAGGTGGAGGCTATAGAGTGGAGAATGGTAATGGGGGAAGCGATAGAATGAGGAACGATAGTAGAGGAGGCGATAGAATGAGGAACGATCGAGGTGGAGGCGATAGACGGAGGAACGATAGAGGTGGAGGCTATAGAGTGGAGAATGGTAATGGGGGAAGCGATAGAATGAGGAACGATAGTAGAGGAGGCGATAGAGGGAGGAACGATCGAGGTGGAGGCGATAGACGGAGGAACGATAGAGGTGGAGGCTATAGAGTGGAGAATGGTAGTGGGGGAAGCGATAGAGGGAGGAACGATAGTAGAGGAGGCGATAGAGTGAGGAACGATCGAGGTGGAGGCGATAGACGGAGGAACGATAGAGGTGGAGGCTATAGAGTGGAGAATGTTTAGTGGGGGAAGCGAGAGAGGGAGGAACGATAGTAGAGGATGCGATAGAATGAGGAACGATCGAGGTGGAGGCGATAGACGGAGGAACGATAGAGGTGGAGGCTATAGAGTGGAGAATGGTAATGGGGGAAGCGATAGAATGAGGAACGATAGTAGAGGTGGCGATAGAGGTAGGAACGATCGAGGTGGAGGCGATAGACGGAGGAACGATAGAGGTGGAGGTTATAGATTGGAGAATGTTTAGGGGGGAAGCGATAGAGGGAGGAACGATAGTAGAGGATGCGATAGAATGAGGAACGATCGAGGTGGAGGCAATAGACGGAGGAACGATAGAGGTGGAGACTATAGAGTGGAGAATGGTAGTGGGGGAAGCGATAGAGGAGAAACGATAGTATAGGATGCGATAGAGGGAAGAACGATCGAGGTGGAGGCGATAGACGGAGGAACGATAGAGGTGGAGGCTATAGAGTGGAGAATGGTAATGGGGGAAGCGATAAAATGAGAAACGATAGTAGAGGTGGCGATAGAGGTAGGAACGATCGAGGTGGAGGCGATAGACGGAGGAACGATAGAGGTGGAGGTTATAGATTGGAGAATGTTTAGGGGGGAAGCGATAGAGGGAGGAACGATAGTAGAGGATGCGATAGAATGAGGAACGATCGAGGTGGAGGCGATAGACGGAGGAACGATAGAGGTGGAGGCTATAGAGTGGAGAAAGGTAATGGGGGAAGCGATAGAATGAGGAACGATAGTAGAGGAGGCGATAGAATGAGGAACGATCGAGGTGGAGGCGATAGACGGAGGAACGATAGAGGTGGAGGCTATAGAGTGGAGAATGGTAATGGGGGAAGCGATAGAATGAGGAACGATAGTAGAGGAGGCGATAGAGGGAGGAACGATCGAGGTGGAGGCGATAGACGGAGGAACGATAGAGGTGGAGGCTATAGAGTGGAGAATGGTAGTGGGGGAAGCGATAGAGGGAGGAACGATAGTAGAGGAGGCGATAGAGTGAGGAACGATCGAGGTGGAGGCGATAGACGGAGGAACGATAGAGGTGGAGGGTATAGAGTGGAGAATGGTAGTGGGGGAAGTGATAGAGGGAGGAACGATAGTAGAGGAGGCGATAGAGGGAGGAACGATAGAGGTGGAGGCTATAGAGTGGAGAATGTTTAGGGGGGAAGCGATAGAGGGAGGAACGATAGTAGAGGATGCGATAGAATGAGGAACGATCGAGGTGGAGGCGATAGACGGAGGAACGATGGAGGTGGAGGCTATAGAGTGGAGAATGGTAATGGGGGAAGCGATAGAATGAGGAACGATAGCAGAGGAGGCGATAGAGGGAGGAACGAACGAGGTGGAGGCGATAGACGGAGGAACGATTGAGGTGGAGGCTATGGAGTGGAGAATGGTAGTGGGGGAAGAGATAGAGGGAGGAACGATAGTAGAGGAGGCGATAGATGGAGGAACGATCGAGGTGGAGGCGATAGACGGAGGAACGTTAGAGTTGGAGGCTATAGAGTGGAGAATGGTAGTGGGGGAAGCGATAGAGGCAGTAACGATAGAGGTGGAGGCTATAGAGTAGAGAATGGTAGTGGAGGAAGAGATAGAGGGAGGAACGATAGTAGAGGAGGCGATAGAGGGAGGAACGATCGAGGTGGAGGCGATAGACCGAGGAACGATAGAGTTGGAGGCTATAGAGTGGAAAATGGTAGTGGGGGAAGCGATAGAGGGAGGAACGATAGTAGAGGATGCGATAGAGTGAGGAACGATCGAGGTGGAGGCGATAGACGGAGGAACGATAGAGGTGGAGGCTATAGAGTGGAAAATGGTAGTGGGGGAAGAGATAGAGGTATGAACGATAGTAGAGGAGGCGATAGAGGGAGGAACGATCGAGGTGGAGGCGATAGACGGAGGAAAGATAGAGGTGGAGGCTATAGAGTGGAGAATGGTAGTGGGGGAAGCGATAGAGGGAGGAACGATAGTAGAGAATGCGATAGAGGGAGGAACGATCGAGGTGGAGGCGATAGACGGAGGAACGATAGAGGTGGAGGCTATAGTGTGGAGAATGGTAGTGGGGGATGCGATAGTGGGAGGAACCATAGTAGAGGATGCGATAGAGGGAGGAACGATTGAGGTGGAGGCGATAGACGGAGGAACGATAGAGGTGGAGGCTATAGAGTGGAGAATGGTAGTGGGGGAAGCGATAGAGGAGAAACGATAGTAGAGGATGCGATAGAGGGAAGAACGATCGAGGTGGAGGCGATAGACGGAGGAACGATAGAGGTGGAGGCTATAGAGTGGAGAATGGTAATGGGGGAAGCGATAAAATGAGAAACGATAGTAGAGGTGGCGATAGAGGTAGGAACGATCGAGGTGGAGGCGATAGACGGAGGAACGATAGAGGTGGAGGTTATAGATTGGAGAATGTTTAGGGGGGAAGCGATAGAGGGAGGAACGATAGTAGAGGATGCGATAGAATGAGGAACGATCGAGGTGGAGGCGATAGACGGAGGAACGATAGAGGTGGAGGCTATAGAGTGGAGAAAGGTAATGGGGGAAGCGATAGAATGAGGAACGATAGTAGAGGAGGCGATAGAATGAGGAACGATCGAGGTGGAGGCGATAGACGGAGGAACGATAGAGGTGGAGGCTATAGAGTGGAGAATGGTAATGGGGGAAGCGATAGAATGAGGAACGATAGTAGAGGAGGCGATAGAGGGAGGAACGATCGAGGTGGAGGCGATAGACGGAGGAACGATAGAGGTGGAGACTATAGAGTGGAGAATGGTAGTGGGGGAAGCGATAGAGGGAGGAACGATAGTAGAGGAGGCGATAGAGTGAGGAACGATCGAGGTGGAGGCGATAGACGGAGGAACGATAGAGGTGGAGGCTATAGAGTGGAGAATGTTTAGTGGGGGAAGCGAGAGAGGAAGGAACGATAGTAGAGGATGCGATAGAATGACGAACGATCGAGGTGGAGGCAATAGACGGAGGAACGATAGAGGTGGAGACTATAGAGTGGAGAATGGTAATGGGGGAAGCTATAGAATGAGGAACGATAGTAGAGGAGGCGATAGAGTGAGGAACGATCGAGGTGGAGGCGATAGACGGAGGAACGATAGAGGTGGAGGCTATAGAGTGGAGAATGTTTAGTGGGGGAAGCGATAGAGGGAGGAACGATAGTAGAGGATGCGATAGAATGAGGAACGATCGATGTGGAGGCGATAGACGGAGGAACGATAGAGGTGGAGGCTATAGAGTGGAGAACGTTTAGGGGGGAAGCGATAGGGGGAGGAACGATAGTAGAGGATGCGATAGAATGAGTAACGATCGAGGTGGAGGCGATAGACGGAGGAACGATAGAGGTGGAGGCTATAGAGTGGAGAATGGTAATGGGGGAAGCGATAGAATGAGGAACGATAGTAGAGGAGGCGATAGAGGGAGGAACGATCGAGGTGGAGGCGATAGACGGAGGAACGATAGAGGTGGAGGCTATAGAGTGGAGAATGGTAGTGGGGGAAGCGATAGAGGGAGGAACGATAGTAGAGAATGCGATAGAGGGAGGAACGATCGAGGTGGAGGCGATAGACGGAGGAACGATAGAGGTGGAGGCTATAGTGTGGAGAATGGTAGTGGGGGATGCGATAGTGGGAGGAACCATAGTAGAGGATGCGATAGAGGGAGGAACGATTGAGGTGGAGGCGATAGACGGAGGAACGATAGAGGTGGAGGCTATAGAGTGGAGAATGGTAGTGGGGGAAGCGATAGAGGAGAAACGATAGTAGAGGATGCGATAGAGGGAAGAACGATCGAGGTGGAGGCGATAGACGGAGGAACGATAGAGGTGGAGGCTATAGAGTGGAGAATGGTAATGGGGGAAGCGATAAAATGAGAAACGATAGTAGAGGTGGCGATAGAGGTAGGAACGATCGAGGTGGAGGCGATAGACGGAGGAACGATAGAGGTGGAGGTTATAGATTGGAGAATGTTTAGGGGGGAAGCGATAGAGGGAGGAACGATAGTAGAGGATGCGATAGAATGAGGAACGATCGAGGTGGAGGCGATAGACGGAGGAACGATAGAGGTGGAGGCTATAGAGTGGAGAAAGGTAATGGGGGAAGCGATAGAATGAGGAACGATAGTAGAGGAGGCGATAGAATGAGGAACGATCGAGGTGGAGGCGATAGACGGAGGAACGATAGAGGTGGAGGCTATAGAGTGGAGAATGGTAATGGGGGAAGCGATAGAATGAGGAACGATAGTAGAGGAGGCGATAGAGGGAGGAACGATCGAGGTGGAGGCGATAGACGGAGGAACGATAGAGGTGGAGGCTATAGAGTGGAGAATGGTAGTGGGGGAAGCGATAGAGGGAGGAACGATAGTAGAGGAGGCGATAGAGTGAGGAACGATCGAGGTGGAGGCGATAGACGGAGGAACGATAGAGGTGGAGGCTATAGAGTGGAGAATGTTTAGTGGGGGAAGCGAGAGAGGGAGGAACGATAGTAGAGGATGCGATAGAATGACGAACGATCGAGGTGGAGGCAATAGACGGAGGAACGATAGAGGTGGAGACTATAGAGTGGAGAATGGTAATGGGGGAAGCTATAGAATGAGGAACGATAGTAGAGGAGGCGATAGAGTGAGGAACGATCGAGGTGGAGGCGATAGACGGAGGAACGATAGAGGTGGAGGCTATAGAGTGGAGAACGTTTAGGGGGGAAGCGATAGGGGGAGGAACGATAGTAGAGGATGCGATAGAATGAGTAACGATCGAGGTGGAGGCGATAGACGGAGGAACGATAGAGGTGGAGGCTATAGAGTGGAGAATGGTAATGGGGGAAGCGATAGAATGAGGAACGATAGTAGAGGAGGCGATAGAGGGAGGAACGATCGAGGTGGAGGCGATAGACGGAGGAACGATAGAGGTGGAGGCTATAGAGTGGAGAATGGTAGTGGGGGAAGCGATAGAGGGAGGAACGATAGTAGAGGAGGCGATAGAGTGAGGAACGATCGAGGTGGAGGCGATAGACGGAGGAACGATAGAGGTGGAGACTATAGAGTGGAGAATGTTTAGTGGGGGATGCGATAGAGGGAGGAACGATAGTAGAGGATGTGATAGAAGAAGGAACGATCGAGGTGGAGGCGATAGATGGAGGAACGATAGAGGTGGAGGCTATAGAGTGGAGAATGGTAATGGGGGAAGCGATAGAATGAGGAACGATAGTAGAGGAGGCGATAGAGTGAGGAACGAACGAGGTGGAGGCGATAGACGGAGGAACGATAAAGGTGGAGTCTATAGAGTGGAGAATTGTAGTGGGGGAAGAGATAGAGGGAGGAACGATAGTAGAAGAGGCGATGGAGGGAGAAACGATCGAGGTGGAGGCGATAGACGGAGGAACGATAGAGGTGGAGGCTATAGAGTGGAGAATGTTTAGGGGGGAAGCGATAGAGGGAGGAACGATAGTAGAGGATTCGATAGAGGGAGGAACGATTGAGGTGGAGGCGATAGACGTAGGAACGATAGAGGTGGAGGCTATAGAGTGGAGAATGGTAGTGGGGGAAGCGATAGAGGGAGGAACGATAGTAGAGGATGCGATAGAGTGAGGAACGATCGAGGTGGAGGCGATAGACGGAGGAACGATAGAGGTGGAGGCTATAGAGTGGAAAATGGTAGTAGGGGAAGCGATAGAGGGAGGAACGATAGTAGAGGATGCGATAGAGGGAGGAACGATCGAGGTGGAGGCGATAGACGGAGGAACGATAGAGGTGGAGGGTATAGAGTGGAGAATGTTTAGGGGGGGAAGCGATAGAGGGAGAAACGATAGTAGAGGAGGCGATAGACGGAGGAACGATAGAGGTGCAGGCTATAGATTGGAGAATGGTAGTGGGGGAAGCGATAGAGGGAGGTACGATAGTAGAGAGGCGAAAGAGGGAGGAACGATCGAGGTGGAGGCGATAGACGGAGGAACGATAGAGGTGGAGGGTATAGAGTGGAGAATGGTAGTGGGGGAAGTGATAGAGGGAGGAACGATAGTAGAGGAGGCGATAGAGGGAGGAACGATAGAGGTGGAGGCTATAGAGTGGAGAATGTTTAGGGGGGAAGCGATAGAGGGAGGAACGATAGTAGAGGATGCGATAGAATGAGGAACGATCGAGGTGGAGGCGATAGACGGAGGAACGATGGAGGTGGAGGCTATAGAGTGGAGAATGGTAATGGGGGAAGCGATAGAATGAGGAACGATAGCAGAGGAGGCGATAGAGGGAGGAACGAACGAGGTGGAGGCGATAGACGGAGGAACGATAGAGGTGGAGGCTATGGAGTGGAGAATGGTAGTGGGGGAAGAGATAGAGGGAGGAACGATAGTAGAGGAGGCGATAGATGGAGGAACGATCGAGGTGGAGGCGATAGACGGAGGAACGATAGAGTTGGAGGCTATAGAGTGGAGAATGGTAGTGGGGGAAGCGATAGAGGCAGGAACGATAGAGGTGGAGGCTATAGAGTAGAGAATGGTAGTGGAGGAAGAGATAGAGGGAGGAACGATAGTAGAGGAGGCGATAGAGGGAGGAACGATCGAGGTGGAGGCGATAGACCGAGGAACGATAGAGTTGGAGGCTATAGAGTGGAAAATGGTAGTGGGGGAAGCGATAGAGGGAGGAACGATAGTAGAGGATGCGATAGAGTGAGGAACGATCGAGGTGGAGGCGATAGACGGAGGAACGATAGAGGTGGAGGCTATAGAGTGGAAAATGGTAGTGGGGGAAGAGATAGAGGTATGAACGATAGTAGAGGAGGCGATAGAGGGAGGAACGATCGAGGTGGAGGCGATAGACGGAGGAAAGATAGAGGTGGAGGCTATAGAGTGGAGAATGGTAGTGGGGGAAGCGATAGATCGAGGAACGATAGTAGAGAATGCGATAGAGGGAGGAACGATCGAGGTGGAGGCGATAGACGGAGGAACGATAGAGGTGGAGGCTATAGTGTGGAGAATGGTAGTGGGGGATGCGATAGAGGGAGGAACCATAGTAGAGGATGCGATAGAGGGAGGAACGATTGAGGTGGAGGCGATAGACGGAGGAACGATATAGGTGGAGGCTATAGAGTGGAGAATGTTTAGGGGGGAAGCGATAGAGGGAGGAACGATAGTAGAGGATGCGATAGAATGAGGAACGATCGAGGTGGAGGCGATAGACGGAGGAACGATAGAGGTGGAGGCTATAGAGTGGAGAATGGTAATGGGTGAAGCGATAGAATGAGGAACGATAGTAGAGGAGGCGATAGAGGGAGGAAAGAACGAGGTGGAGGCGATAGACGGAGGAACGATAGAGGTGGAGGCTATAGAGTGGAGAATGGTAGTGGGGGAAGAGATAGAGGGAGGAACGATAGTAGAGGAGGCGATAGAGGGAGGAACGATCGAGGTGGAGGCGATAGACGGAGAAACGATAGAGTTGGAGGCTATAGAGTGGAGAATGTTTAGTGGGGGAAGCGATAGAGGGAGGAACGATAGTAGAGGATGCGATAGAATGAGGAACGATCGAGGTGGAGGCGATAGACGGAGGAACGATAGAGGTGGAGGCTATAGAGTGGAGAATGGTAATGGGGGAAGCGATAGAATGAGGAACGATAGTAGAGGAGGCGATAGAATGAGGAACGATCGAGGTGGAGGCGATAGACGGAGGAACGATAGAGGTGGAGGCTATAGAGTGGAGAATGGTAATGGGGGAAGCGATAGAATGAGGAACGATAGTAGAGGAGGCGATAGAGGGAGGAACGATCGAGGTGGAGGCGATAGACGGAGGAACGATAGAGGTGGAGGCTATAGAGTGGAGAATGGTAGTGGGGGAAGCGATAGAGGGAGGAACGATAGTAGAGGAGGCGATAGAGTGAGGAACGATCGAGGTGGAGGCGATAGACGGAGGAACGATAGAGGTGGAGGCTATAGAGTGGAGAATGTTTAGTGGGGGAAGCGAGAGAGGGAGGAACGATAGTAGAGGATGCGATAGAATGAGGAACGATCGAGGTGGAGGCGATAGACGGAGGAACGATAGAGGTGGAGGCTATAGAGTGGAGAATGGTAATGGGGGAAGCGATAGAATGAGGAACGATAGTAGAGGTGGCGATAGAGGTAGGAACGATCGAGGTGGAGGCGATAGACGGAGGAACGATAGAGGTGGAGGTTATAGATTGGAGAATGTTTAGGGGGGAAGCGATAGAGGGAGGAACGATAGTAGAGGATGCGATAGAATGAGGAACGATCGAGGTGGAGGCAATAGACGGAGGAACGATAGAGGTGGAGACTATAGAGTGGAGAATGGTAGTGGGGGAAGCGATAGAGGAGAAACGATAGTATAGGATGCGATAGAGGGAAGAACGATCGAGGTGGAGGCGATAGACGGAGGAACGATAGAGGTGGAGGCTATAGAGTGGAGAATGGTAATGGGGGAAGCGATAGAATGAGGAACGATAGCAGAGGAGGCGATAGAGGGAGGAACGAACGAGGTGGAGGCGATAGACGGAGGAACGATAGAGGTGGAGGCTATGGAGTGGAGAATGGTAGTGGGGGAAGAGATAGAGGGAGGAACGATAGTAGAGGAGGCGATAGATGGAGGAACGATCGAGGTGGAGGCGATAGACGGAGGAACGATAGAGTTGGAGGCTATAGAGTGGAGAATGGTAGTGGGGGAAGCGATAGAGGCAGGAACGATAGAGGTGGAGGCTATAGAGTAGAGAATGGTAGTGGAGGAAGAGATAGAGGGAGGAACGATAGTAGAGGAGGCGATAGAGGGAGGAACGATCGAGGTGGAGGCGATAGACCGAGGAACGATAGAGTTGGAGGCTATAGAGTGGAAAATGGTAGTGGGGGAAGCGATAGAGGGAGGAACGATAGTAGAGGATGCGATAGAGTGAGGAACGATCGAGGTGGAGGCGATAGACGGAGGAACGATAGAGGTGGAGGCTATAGAGTGGAAAATGGTAGTGGGGGAAGAGATAGAGGTATGAACGATAGTAGAGGAGGCGATAGAGGGAGGAACGATCGAGGTGGAGGCGATAGACGGAGGAAAGATAGAGGTGGAGGCTATAGAGTGGAGAATGGTAGTGGGGGAAGCGATAGATCGAGGAACGATAGTAGAGAATGCGATAGAGGGAGGAACGATCGAGGTGGAGGCGATAGACGGAGGAACGATAGAGGTGGAGGCTATAGTGTGGAGAATGGTAGTGGGGGATGCGATAGAGGGAGGAACCATAGTAGAGGATGCGATAGAGGGAGGAACGATTGAGGTGGAGGCGATAGACGGAGGAACGATATAGGTGGAGGCTATAGAGTGGAGAATGTTTAGGGGGGAAGCGATAGAGGGAGGAACGATAGTAGAGGATGCGATAGAATGAGGAACGATCGAGGTGGAGGCGATAGACGGAGGAACGATAGAGGTGGAGGCTATAGAGTGGAGAATGGTAATGGGTGAAGCGATAGAATGAGGAACGATAGTAGAGGAGGCGATAGAGGGAGGAAAGAACGAGGTGGAGGCGATAGACGGAGGAACGATAGAGGTGGAGGCTATAGAGTGGAGAATGGTAGTGGGGGAAGAGATAGAGGGAGGAACGATAGTAGAGGAGGCGATAGAGGGAGGAACGATCGAGGTGGAGGCGATAGACGGAGAAACGATAGAGTTGGAGGCTATAGAGTGGAGAATGTTTAGTGGGGGAAGCGATAGAGGGAGGAACGATAGTAGAGGATGCGATAGAATGAGGAACGATCGAGGTGGAGGCGATAGACGGAGGAACGATAGAGGTGGAGGCTATAGAGTGGAGAATGGTAATGGGGGAAGCGATAGAATGAGGAACGATAGTAGAGGAGGCGATAGAATGAGGAACGATCGAGGTGGAGGCGATAGACGGAGGAACGATAGAGGTGGAGGCTATAGAGTGGAGAATGGTAATGGGGGAAGCGATAGAATGAGGAACGATAGTAGAGGAGGCGATAGAGGGAGGAACGATCGAGGTGGAGGCGATAGACGGAGGAACGATAGAGGTGGAGGCTATAGAGTGGAGAATGGTAGTGGGGGAAGCGATAGAGGGAGGAACGATAGTAGAGGAGGCGATAGAGTGAGGAACGATCGAGGTGGAGGCGATAGACGGAGGAACGATAGAGGTGGAGGCTATAGAGTGGAGAATGTTTAGTGGGGGAAGCGAGAGAGGGAGGAACGATAGTAGAGGATGCGATAGAATGAGGAACGATCGAGGTGGAGGCGATAGACGGAGGAACGATAGAGGTGGAGGCTATAGAGTGGAGAATGGTAATGGGGGAAGCGATAGAATGAGGAACGATAGTAGAGGTGGCGATAGAGGTAGGAACGATCGAGGTGGAGGCGATAGACGGAGGAACGATAGAGGTGGAGGTTATAGATTGGAGAATGTTTAGGGGGGAAGCGATAGAGGGAGGAACGATAGTAGAGGATGCGATAGAATGAGGAACGATCGAGGTGGAGGCAATAGACGGAGGAACGATAGAGGTGGAGACTATAGAGTGGAGAATGGTAGTGGGGGAAGCGATAGAGGAGAAACGATAGTATAGGATGCGATAGAGGGAAGAACGATCGAGGTGGAGGCGATAGACGGAGGAACGATAGAGGTGGAGGCTATAGAGTGGAGAATGGTAATGGGGGAAGCGATAAAATGAGAAACGATAGTAGAGGTGGCGATAGAGGTAGGAACGATCGAGGTGGAGGCGATAGACGGAGGAACGATAGAGGTGGAGGTTATAGATTGGAGAATGTTTAGGGGGGAAGCGATAGAGGGAGGAACGATAGTAGAGGATGCGATAGAATGAGGAACGATCGAGGTGGAGGCGATAGACGGAGGAACGATAGAGGTGGAGGCTATAGAGTGGAGAAAGGTAATGGGGGAAGCGATAGAATGAGGAACGATAGTAGAGGAGGCGATAGAATGAGGAACGATCGAGGTGGAGGCGATAGACGGAGGAACGATAGAGGTGGAGGCTATAGAGTGGAGAATGGTAATGGGGGAAGCGATAGAATGAGGAACGATAGTAGAGGAGGCGATAGAGGGAGGAACGATCGAGGTGGAGGCGATAGACGGAGGAACGATAGAGGTGGAGGCTATAGAGTGGAGAATGGTAGTGGGGGAAGCGATAGAGGGAGGAACGATAGTAGAGGAGGCGATAGAGTGAGGAACGATCGAGGTGGAGGCGATAGACGGAGGAACGATAGAGGTGGAGGCTATAGAGTGGAGAATGTTTAGTGGGGGAAGCGAGAGAGGGAGGAACGATAGTAGAGGATGCGATAGAATGACGAACGATCGAGGTGGAGGCAATAGACGGAGGAACGATAGAGGTGGAGACTATAGAGTGGAGAATGGTAATGGGGGAAGCTATAGAATGAGGAACGATAGCAGAGGAGGCGATAGAGGGAGGAACGAACGAGGTGGAGGCGATAGACGGAGGAACGATAGAGGTGGAGGCTATGGAGTGGAGAATGGTAGTGGGGGAAGAGATAGATGGAGGAACGATAGTAGAGGAGGCGATAGATGGAGGAACGATCGAGGTGGAGGCGATAGACGGAGGAACGATAGAGTTGGAGGCTATAGAGTGGAGAATGGTAGTGGGGGAAGCGATAGAGGCAGGAACGATAGAGGTGGAGGCTATAGAGTAGAGAATGGTAGTGGAGGAAGAGATAGAGGGAGGAACGATAGTAGAGGAGGCGATAGAGGGAGGAACGATCGAGGTGGAGGCGATAGACCGAGGAACGATAGAGTTGGAGGCTATAGAGTGGAAAATGGTAGTGGGGGAAGCGATAGAGGGAGGAACGATAGTAGAGGATGCGATAGAGTGAGGAACGATCGAGGTGGAGGCGATAGACGGAGGAACGATAGAGGTGGAGGCTATAGAGTGGAAAATGGTAGTGGGGGAAGAGATAGAGGTATGAACGATAGTAGAGGAGGCGATAGAGGGAGGAACGATCGAGGTGGACGCGATAGACGGAGGAAAGATAGAGGTGGAGGCTATAGAGTGGAGAATGGTAGTGGGGGAAGCGATAGAGGGAGGAACGATAGTAGAGAATGCGATAGAGGGAGGAACGATCGAGGTGGAGGCGATAGACGGAGGAACGATAGAGGTGGAGGCTATAGTGTGGAGAATGGTAGTGGGGGATGCGATAGTGGGAGGAACCATAGTAGAGGATGCGATAGAGGGAGGAACGATTGAGGTGGAGGCGATAGACGGAGGAACGATAGAGGTGGAAGCTATAGAGTGGAGAATGGTAGTGGGGGAAGCGATAGAGGAGAAACGATAGTAGAGGATGCGATAGAGGGAAGAACGATCGAGGTGGAGGCGATAGACGGAGGAACGATAGAGGTGGAGGCTATAGAGTGGAGAATGGTAATGGGGGAAGCGATAGAATGAGAAACGATAGTAGAGGTGGCGATAGAGGTAGGAACGATCGAGGTGGAGGCGATAGACGGAGGAACGATAGAGGTGGAGGCTATAGAGTGGAGAATGTTTAGGGGGGAAGCGATAGAGGGAGGAACGATAGTAGAGGATGCGATAGAATGAGGAACGATCGAGGTGGAGGCGATAGACGGAGGAACGATAGAGGTGGAGGCTATAGAGTGGAGAATGGTAATGGGTGAAGCGATAGATTGAGGAACGATAGTAGAGGAGGCGATAGAGGGAGAAACGATCGATGTGGAGGCGATAGACGGAGGAACGATAGAGGTGGAGGCTATAGAGTGGAGAATGGTAGTGGGGGAAGAGATAGAGGGAGGAACGATAGTAGAGGAGGCTATAGAGGGAGGAACGATCGAGGTGGAGGCGATAGACGGAGGAACGATAGAGTTGGAGGCTATAGAGTGGAGAATGGTAGTGGGGGATGCGATAGAGGGAGGAACGATCGAGGTGGAGGCGATAGACGGAGGAACGATAGAGGTGGAGGCTATAGAGTGGAGAATGTTTAGTGGGGGAAGCGATAGAGGGAGGAACGATAGTAGAGGATGCGATAGAATGAGGAACGATCGAGGTGGAGGCGATAGACGGAGGAACGATAGAGGTGGAGGCTATAGAGTGGAGAATGGTAATGGGGGAAGCGATAGAATGAGGAACGATAGTAGAGGAGGCGATAGAATGAGGAACGATCGAGGAGGAGGCGATAGACGGAGGAACGATAGAGGTGGAGCCTATAGAGTGGAGAATGGTAATGGGGGAAGCGATAGAATGAGGAACGATAGTAGAGGAGGCGATAGAGGGAGGAACGATCGAGGTGGAGGCGATAGACGGAGGAACGATAGAGGTGGAGGCTATAGAGTGGAGAATGGTAGTGGGGGAAGCGATAGAGGGAGGAACGATAGTAGAGGAGGCGATAGAGTGAGGAACGATCGAGGTGGAGGCGATAGACGGAGGAATGATAGAGGTGGAGGCTATAGAGTGGAGAATGTTTAGTGGGGGAAGCTAGAGAGGGAGGAACGATAGTAGAGGTTGCGATAGAATGAGGAACGATCGAGGTGGAGGCGATAGACGGAGGAACGATAGAGGTGGAGACTAAAGAGTGGAGAATGGTAATGGGGGAAGCGATAGAATGAGGAACGATAGTAGAGGAGGCGATAGAGTGAGGAACGATCGAGGTGGAGGCGATAGACGGAGGAACGATAGAGGTGGAGGCTATAGAGTGGAGAATGTTTAGTGGGGGAAGCGATAGAGGGAGGAACGATAGTAGAGGATGCGATAGAATGAGGAACGATCGAGGTGGAGGCGATAGACGGAGGAACGATAGAGGTGGAGGCTATAGAGTGGAGAATGGTAATGGGGGAAGCGATAGAATGAGGAACGATAGTAGAGGAGGCGATAGAATGAGGAACAATCGAGGTGGAGGCGATAGACGGAGGAACGATAGAGGTGGAGGCTATAGAGTGGAAAATGGTAGTGGGGGAAGAGATAGAGGGATGAACGATAGTAGAGGTGGCGATAGAGGGAGGAACGATCGAGGTGGAGGCGACAGACGGAGGAACGATAGAGGTGGAGGCTATAGAGTGGAGAATGGTAGTGGGGGAAGAGATAGAGGGAGGAACGATAATAGAGGAGGCGATAGAGGGAGGAACGATAGAGTTGGAGGCTATAGAGTGGAGAATGGTAGTGGGGGAAGCGATAGAGGGAGGAACGATAGTATAGTATTCGATAGAGCTAGGAACGATTGAGGTGGAGGCGATAGACGTAGGAACGATAGAGGTGGAGGCTATAGAGTGGAAAATGGTAGTGGGGGAAGAGATAGAGGGATGAACGATAGTAGAGGTGGCGATAGAGGGAGGAACGATCGAGGTGGAGGCGATAGACGGAGGAACGATAAAGGTGGAGGCTATAGAGTGGAGAATGGTAATGGGGGAAGCGATAGAATGAGAAACGATAGTAGAGGTGGCGATAGAGGGAGGAACGATCGAGGTGGAGGCGATAGACGGAGGAACGATAGAGGTGGAGGCTATAGAGTGGAGAATGTTTAGGGGGGAAGCGATAGAGGGAGGAACGATAGTAGAGGATGCGATAGAATGAGGAACGATCGAGGTGGAGGCGATAGACGGAGGAACGATAGAGGTGGAGGCTATAGAGTGGAGAATGGTAATGGGTGAAGCGATAGAATGAGGAACGATAGTAGAGGAGGCGATAGAGGGAGGAAAGAACGAGGTGGAGGCGATAGACGGAGGAACGATAGAGGTGGAGGCTATAGAGTGGAGAATGGTAGTGGGGGAAGAGATAGAGGGAGGAACGATAGTAGAGGAGGCGATAGAGGGAGGAACGATCGAGGTGGAGGCGATAGACGGAGAAACGATAGAGTTGGAGGCTATAGAGTGGAGAATGTTTAGTGGGGGAAGCGATAGAGGGAGGAACGATAGTAGAGGATGCGATAGAATGAGGAACGATCGAGGTGGAGGCGATAGACGGAGGAACGATAGAGGTGGAGGCTATAGAGTGGAGAATGGTAATGGGGGAAGCGATAGAATGAGGAACGATAGTAGAGGAGGCGATAGAATGAGGAACGATCGAGGTGGAGGCGATAGACGGAGGAACGATAGAGGTGGAGGCTATAGAGTGGAGAATGGTAATGGGGGAAGCGATAGAATGAGGAACGATAGTAGAGGAGGCGATAGAGGGAGGAACGATCGAGGTGGAGGCGATAGACGGAGGAACGATAGAGGTGGAGGCTATAGAGTGGAGAATGGTAGTGGGGGAAGCGATAGAGGGAGGAACGATAGTAGAGGAGGCGATAGAGTGAGGAACGATCGAGGTGGAGGCGATAGACGGAGGAACGATAGAGGTGGAGGCTATAGAGTGGAGAATGTTTAGTGGGGGAAGCGAGAGAGGGAGGAACGATAGTAGAGGATGCGATAGAATGAGGAACGATCGAGGTGGAGGCGATAGACGGAGGAACGATAGAGGTGGAGGCTATAGAGTGGAGAATGGTAGTGGGGGAAGCGATAGAGGGAGGAACGATAGTAGAGGATGCGATAGAGTGAGGAACGATCGAGGTGGAGGCGATAGACGGAGGAACGATAGAGGTGGAGGCTATAGAGTGGAAAATGGTAGTGGGGGAAGCGATAGAGGGAGGAACGATAGTAGAGGATGCGATAGAGGGAGGAACGATCGAGGTGGAGGCGATAGACGGAGGAACGATAGAGGTGGAGGGTATAGAGTGGAGAATGTTTAGGGGGGGAAGCGATAGAGGGAGGAACGATAGTAGAGGAGGCGATAGACGGAGGAACGATAGAGGTGCAGGCTATAGATTGGAGAATGGTAGTGGGGGAAGCGATAGAGGGAGGTACGATAGTAGAGAGGCGAAAGAGGGAGGAACGATCGAGGTGGAGGCGATAGACGGAGGAACGATAGAGGTGGAGGGTATAGAGTGGAGAATGGTAGTGGGGGAAGTGATAGAGGGAGGAACGATAGTAGAGGAGGCGATAGAGGGAGGAACGATAGAGGTGGAGGCTATAGAGTGGAGAATGTTTAGGGGGGAAGCGATAGAGGGAGGAACGATAGTAGAGGATGCGATAGAATGAGGAACGATCGAGGTGGAGGCGATAGACGGAGGAACGATGGAGGTGGAGGCTATAGAGTGGAGAATGGTAATGGGGGAAGCGATAGAATGAGGAACGATAGCAGAGGAGGCGATAGAGGGAGGAACGAACGAGGTGGAGGCGATAGACGGAGGAACGATTGAGGTGGAGGCTATGGAGTGGAGAATGGTAGTGGGGGAAGAGATAGAGGGAGGAACGATAGTAGAGGAGGCGATAGATGGAGGAACGATCGAGGTGGAGGCGATAGACGGAGGAACGTTAGAGTTGGAGGCTATAGAGTGGAGAATGGTAGTGGGGGAAGCGATAGAGGCAGTAACGATAGAGGTGGAGGCTATAGAGTAGAGAATGGTAGTGGAGGAAGAGATAGAGGGAGGAACGATAGTAGAGGAGGCGATAGAGGGAGGAACGATCGAGGTGGAGGCGATAGACCGAGGAACGATAGAGTTGGAGGCTATAGAGTGGAAAATGGTAGTGGGGGAAGCGATAGAGGGAGGAACGATAGTAGAGGATGCGATAGAGTGAGGAACGATCGAGGTGGAGGCGATAGACGGAGGAACGATAGAGGTGGAGGCTATAGAGTGGAAAATGGTAGTGGGGGAAGAGATAGAGGTATGAACGATAGTAGAGGAGGCGATAGAGGGAGGAACGATCGAGGTGGAGGCGATAGACGGAGGAAAGATAGAGGTGGAGGCTATAGAGTGGAGAATGGTAGTGGGGGAAGCGATAGAGGGAGGAACGATAGTAGAAAATGCGATAGAGGGAGGAACGATCGAGGTGGAGGCGATAGACGGAGGAACGATAGAGGTGGAGGCTATAGTGTGGAGAATGGTAGTGGGGGATGCGATAGTGGGAGGAACCATAGTAGAGGATGCGATAGAGGGAGGAACGATTGAGGTGGAGGCGATAGACGGAGGAACGATAGAGGTGGAGGCTATAGAGTGGAGAATGGTAGTGGGGGAAGCGATAGAGGAGAAACGATAGTAGAGGATGCGATAGAGGGAAGAACGATCGAGGTGGAGGCGATAGACGGAGGAACGATAGAGGTGGAGGCTATAGAGTGGAGAATGGTAATGGGGGAAGCGATAAAATGAGAAACGATAGTAGAGGTGGCGATAGAGGTAGGAACGATCGAGGTGGAGGCGATAGACGGAGGAACGATAGAGGTGGAGGTTATAGATTGGAGAATGTTTAGGGGGGAAGCGATAGAGGGAGGAACGATAGTAGAGGATGCGATAGAATGAGGAACGATCGAGGTGGAGGCGATAGACGGAGGAACGATAGAGGTGGAGGCTATAGAGTGGAGAAAGGTAATGGGGGAAGCGATAGAATGAGGAACGATAGTAGAGGAGGCGATAGAATGAGGAACGATCGAGGTGGAGGCGATAGACGGAGGAACGATAGAGGTGGAGGCTATAGAGTGGAGAATGGTAATGGGGGAAGCGATAGAATGAGGAACGATAGTAGAGGAGGCGATAGAGGGAGGAACGATCGAGGTGGAGGCGATAGACGGAGGAACGATAGAGGTGGAGACTATAGAGTGGAGAATGGTAGTGGGGGAAGCGATAGAGGGAGGAACGATAGTAGAGGAGGCGATAGAGTGAGGAACGATCGAGGTGGAGGCGATAGACGGAGGAACGATAGAGGTGGAGGCTATAGAGTGGAGAATGTTTAGTGGGGGAAGCGAGAGAGGAAGGAACGATAGTAGAGGATGCGATAGAATGACGAACGATCGAGGTGGAGGCAATAGACGGAGGAACGATAGAGGTGGAGACTATAGAGTGGAGAATGGTAATGGGGGAAGCTATAGAATGAGGAACGATAGTAGAGGAGGCGATAGAGTGAGGAACGATCGAGGTGGAGGCGATAGACGGAGGAACGATAGAGGTGGAGGCTATAGAGTGGAGAATGTTTAGTGGGGGAAGCGATAGAGGGAGGAACGATAGTAGAGGATGCGATAGAATGAGGAACGATCGAGGTGGAGGCGATAGACGGAGGAACGATAGAGGTGGAGGCTATAGAGTGGAGAACGTTTAGGGGGGAAGCGATAGGGGGAGGAACGATAGTAGAGGATGCGATAGAATGAGTAACGATCGAGGTGGAGGCGATAGACGGAGGAACGATAGAGGTGGAGGCTATAGAGTGGAGAATGGTAATGGGGGAAGCGATAGAATGAGGAACGATAGTAGAGGAGGCGATAGAGGGAGGAACGATCGAGGTGGAGGCGATAGACGGAGGAACGATAGAGGTGGAGGCTATAGAGTGGAGAATGGTAGTGGGGGAAGCGATAGAGGGAGGAACGATAGTAGAGAATGCGATAGAGGGAGGAACGATCGAGGTGGAGGCGATAGACGGAGGAACGATAGAGGTGGAGGCTATAGTGTGGAGAATGGTAGTGGGGGATGCGATAGTGGGAGGAACCATAGTAGAGGATGCGATAGAGGGAGGAACGATTGAGGTGGAGGCGATAGACGGAGGAACGATAGAGGTGGAGGCTATAGAGTGGAGAATGGTAGTGGGGGAAGCGATAGAGGAGAAACGATAGTAGAGGATGCGATAGAGGGAAGAACGATCGAGGTGGAGGCGATAGACGGAGGAACGATAGAGGTGGAGGCTATAGAGTGGAGAATGGTAATGGGGGAAGCGATAAAATGAGAAACGATAGTAGAGGTGGCGATAGAGGTAGGAACGATCGAGGTGGAGGCGATAGACGGAGGAACGATAGAGGTGGAGGTTATAGATTGGAGAATGTTTAGGGGGGAAGCGATAGAGGGAGGAACGATAGTAGAGGATGCGATAGAATGAGGAACGATCGAGGTGGAGGCGATAGACGGAGGAACGATAGAGGTGGAGGCTATAGAGTGGAGAAAGGTAATGGGGGAAGCGATAGAATGAGGAACGATAGTAGAGGAGGCGATAGAATGAGGAACGATCGAGGTGGAGGCGATAGACGGAGGAACGATAGAGGTGGAGGCTATAGAGTGGAGAATGGTAATGGGGGAAGCGATAGAATGAGGAACGATAGTAGAGGAGGCGATAGAGGGAGGAACGATCGAGGTGGAGGCGATAGACGGAGGAACGATAGAGGTGGAGGCTATAGAGTGGAGAATGGTAGTGGGGGAAGCGATAGAGGGAGGAACGATAGTAGAGGAGGCGATAGAGTGAGGAACGATCGAGGTGGAGGCGATAGACGGAGGAACGATAGAGGTGGAGGCTATAGAGTGGAGAATGTTTAGTGGGGGAAGCGAGAGAGGGAGGAACGATAGTAGAGGATGCGATAGAATGACGAACGATCGAGGTGGAGGCAATAGACGGAGGAACGATAGAGGTGGAGACTATAGAGTGGAGAATGGTAATGGGGGAAGCTATAGAATGAGGAACGATAGTAGAGGAGGCGATAGAGTGAGGAACGATCGAGGTGGAGGCGATAGACGGAGGAACGATAGAGGTGGAGGCTATAGAGTGGAGAACGTTTAGGGGGGAAGCGATAGGGGGAGGAACGATAGTAGAGGATGCGATAGAATGAGTAACGATCGAGGTGGAGGCGATAGACGGAGGAACGATAGAGGTGGAGGCTATAGAGTGGAGAATGGTAATGGGGGAAGCGATAGAATGAGGAACGATAGTAGAGGAGGCGATAGAGGGAGGAACGATCGAGGTGGAGGCGATAGACGGAGGAACGATAGAGGTGGAGGCTATAGAGTGGAGAATGGTAGTGGGGGAAGCGATAGAGGGAGGAACGATAGTAGAGGAGGCGATAGAGTGAGGAACGATCGAGGTGGAGGCGATAGACGGAGGAACGATAGAGGTGGAGACTATAGAGTGGAGAATGTTTAGTGGGGGATGCGATAGAGGGAGGAACGATAGTAGAGGATGTGATAGAAGAAGGAACGATCGAGGTGGAGGCGATAGATGGAGGAACGATAGAGGTGGAGGCTATAGAGTGGAGAATGGTAATGGGGGAAGCGATAGAATGAGGAACGATAGTAGAGGAGGCGATAGAGTGAGGAACGAACGAGGTGGAGGCGATAGACGGAGGAACGATAAAGGTGGAGTCTATAGAGTGGAGAATTGTAGTGGGGGAAGAGATAGAGGGAGGAACGATAGTAGAAGAGGCGATTGAGGGAGAAACGATCGAGGTGGAGGCGATAGACGGAGGAACGATAGAGGTGGAGGCTATAGAGTGGAGAATGTTTAAGGGGGAAGCGATAGAGGGAGGAACGATAGTAGAGGATTCGATAGAGGGAGGAACGATTGAGGTGGAGGCGATAGACGTAGGAACGATAGAGGTGGAGGCTATAGAGTGGAGAATGGTAGTGGGGGAAGCGATAGAGGGAGGAACGATAGTAGAGGATGCGATAGAGTGAGGAACGATCGAGGTGGAGGCGATAGACGGAGGAACGATAGAGGTGGAGGCTATAGAGTGGAAAATGGTAGTAGGGGAAGCGATAGAGGGAGGAACGATAGTAGAGGATGCGATAGAGGGAGGAACGATCGAGGTGGAGGCGATAGACGGAGGAACGATAGAGGTGGAGGGTATAGAGTGGAGAATGATTAGGGGGGGAAGCGATAGAGGGAGAAACGATAGTAGAGGAGGCGATAGACGGAGGAACGATAGAGGTGCAGGCTATAGATTGGAGAATGGTAGTGGGGGAAGCGATAGAGGGAGGTACGATAGTAGAGAGGCGAAAGAGGGAGGAACGATCGAGGTGGAGGCGATAGACGGAGGAACGATAGAGGTGGAGGGTATAGAGTGGAGAATGGTAGTGGGGGAAGTGATAGAGGGAGGAACGATAGTAGAGGAGGCGATAGAGGGAGGAACGATAGAGGTGGAGGCTATAGAGTGGAGAATGTTTAGGGGGGAAGCGATAGAGGGAGGAACGATAGTAGAGGATGCGATAGAATGAGGAACGATCGAGGTGGAGGCGATAGACGGAGGAACGATGGAGGTGGAGGCTATAGAGTGGAGAATGGTAATGGGGGAAGCGATAGAATGAGGAACGATAGCAGAGGAGGCGATAGAGGGAGGAACGAACGAGGTGGAGGCGATAGACGGAGGAACGATAGAGGTGGAGGCTATGGAGTGGAGAATGGTAGTGGGGGAAGAGATAGAGGGAGGAACGATAGTAGAGGAGGCGATAGATGGAGGAACGATCGAGGTGGAGGCGATAGACGGAGGAACGATAGAGTTGGAGGCTATAGAGTGGAGAATGGTAGTGGGGGAAGCGATAGAGGCAGGAACGATAGAGGTGGAGGCTATAGAGTAGAGAATGGTAGTGGAGGAAGAGATAGAGGGAGGAACGATAGTAGAGGAGGCGATAGAGGGAGGAACGATCGAGGTGGAGGCGATAGACCGAGGAACGATAGAGTTGGAGGCTATAGAGTGGAAAATGGTAGTGGGGGAAGCGATAGAGGGAGGAACGATAGTAGAGGATGCGATAGAGTGAGGAACGATCGAGGTGGAGGCGATAGACGGAGGAACGATAGAGGTGGAGGCTATAGAGTGGAAAATGGTAGTGGGGGAAGAGATAGAGGTATGAACGATAGTAGAGGAGGCGATAGAGGGAGGAACGATCGAGGTGGAGGCGATAGACGGAGGAAAGATAGAGGTGGAGGCTATAGAGTGGAGAATGGTAGTGGGGGAAGCGATAGATCGAGGAACGATAGTAGAGAATGCGATAGAGGGAGGAACGATCGAGGTGGAGGCGATAGACGGAGGAACGATAGAGGTGGAGGCTATAGTGTGGAGAATGGTAGTGGGGGATGCGATAGAGGGAGGAACTATAGTAGAGGATGCGATAGAGGGAGGAACGATTGAGGTGGAGGCGATAGACGGAGGAACGATAGAGGTGGAGGCTATAGAGTGGAGAATGGTAGTGGGGGAAGCGATAGAGGAGAAACGATAGTAGAGGATGCGATAGAGGGAAGAACGATCGAGGTGGAGGCGATAGACGGAGGAACGATAAAGGTGGAGGCTATAGAGTGGAGAATGGTAATGGGGGAAGCGATAGAATGAGAAACGATAGTAGAGGTGGCGATAGAGGGAGGAACGATCGAGGTGGAGGCGATAGACGGAGGAACGATAGAGGTGGAGGCTATAGAGTGGAGAATGTTTAGGGGGGAAGCGATAGAGGGAGGAACGATAGTAGAGGATGCGATAGAATGAGGAACGATCGAGGTGGAGGCGATAGACGGAGGAACGATAGAGGTGGAGGCTATAGAGTGGAGAATGGTAATGGGTGAAGCGATAGAATGAGGAACGATAGTAGAGGAGGCGATAGAGGGAGGAAAGAACGAGGTGGAGGCGATAGACGGAGGAACGATAGAGGTGGAGGCTATAGAGTGGAGAATGGTAGTGGGGGAAGAGATAGAGGGAGGAACGATAGTAGAGGAGGCGATAGAGGGAGGAACGATCGAGGTGGAGGCGATAGACGGAGAAACGATAGAGTTGGAGGCTATAGAGTGGAGAATGTTTAGTGGGGGAAGCGATAGAGGGAGGAACGATAGTAGAGGATGCGATAGAATGAGGAACGATCGAGGTGGAGGCGATAGACGGAGGAACGATAGAGGTGGAGGCTATAGAGTGGAGAATGGTAATGGGGGAAGCGATAGAATGAGGAACGATAGTAGAGGAGGCGATAGAATGAGGAACGATCGAGGTGGAGGCGATAGACGGAGGAACGATAGAGGTGGAGGCTATAGAGTGGAGAATGGTAATGGGGGAAGCGATAGAATGAGGAACGATAGTAGAGGAGGCGATAGAGGGAGGAACGATCGAGGTGGAGGCGATAGACGGAGGAACGATAGAGGTGGAGGCTATAGAGTGGAGAATGGTAGTGGGGGAAGCGATAGAGGGAGGAACGATAGTAGAGGAGGCGATAGAGTGAGGAACGATCGAGGTGGAGGCGATAGACGGAGGAACGATAGAGGTGGAGGCTATAGAGTGGAGAATGTTTAGTGGGGGAAGCGAGAGAGGGAGGAACGATAGTAGAGGATGCGATAGAATGAGGAACGATCGAGGTGGAGGCGATAGACGGAGGAACGATAGAGGTGGAGGCTATAGAGTGGAGAATGGTAATGGGGGAAGCGATAGAATGAGGAACGATAGTAGAGGAGGCGATAGAGGGAGGAACGATCGAGGTGGAGGCGATAGACGGAGGAACGATAGAGGTGGAGGCTATAGAGTGGAGAATGGTAGTGGGGGAAGCGATAGAGGGAGGAACGATAGTAGAGGAGGCGATAGAGTGAGGAACGATCGAGGTGGAGGCGATAGACGGAGGAACGATAGAGGTGGAGACTATAGAGTGGAGAATGTTTAGTGGGGGATGCGATAGAGGGAGGAACGATAGTAGAGGATGTGATAGAAGAAGGAACGATCGAGGTGGAGGCGATAGATGGAGGAACGATAGAGGTGGAGGCTATAGAGTGGAGAATGGTAATGGGGGAAGCGATAGAATGAGGAACGATAGTAGAGGAGGCGATAGAGTGAGGAACGAACGAGGTGGAGGCGATAGACGGAGGAACGATAAAGGTGGAGTCTATAGAGTGGAGAATTGTAGTGGGGGAAGAGATAGAGGGAGGAACGATAGTAGAAGAGGCGATGGAGGGAGAAACGATCGAGGTGGAGGCGATAGACGGAGGAACGATTGAGGTGGAGGCTATAGAGTGGAGAATGTTTAGGGGGGAAGCGATAGAGGGAGGAACGATAGTAGAGGATTCGATAGAGGGAGGAACGATTGAGGTGGAGGCGATAGACGTAGGAACGATAGAGGTGGAGGCTATAGAGTGGAGAATGGTAGTGGGGGAAGCGATAGAGGGAGGAACGATAGTAGAGGATGCGATAGAGTGAGGAACGATCGAGGTGGAGGCGATAGACGGAGGAACGATAGAGGTGGAGGCTATAGAGTGGAAAATGGTAGTAGGGGAAGCGATAGAGGGAGGAACGATAGTAGAGGATGCGATAGAGGGAGGAACGATCGAGGTGGAGGCGATAGACGGAGGAACGATAGAGGTGGAGGGTATAGAGTGGAGAATGTTTAGGGGGGGAAGCGATAGAGGGAGACGCGATAGTAGAGGAGGCGATAGACGGAGGAACGATAGAGGTGCAGGCTATAGATTGGAGAATGGTAGTGGGGGAAGCGATAGAGGGAGGTACGATAGTAGAGAGGCGAAAGAGGGAGGAACGATCGAGGTGGAGGCGATAGACGGAGGAACGATAGAGGTGGAGGGTATAGAGTGGAGAATGGTAGTGGGGGAAGTGATAGAGGGAGGAACGATAGTAGAGGAGGCGATAGAGGGAGGAACGATAGAGGTGGAGGCTATAGAGTGGAGAATGTTTAGGGGGGAAGCGATAGAGGGAGGAACGATAGTAGAGGATGCGATAGAATGAGGAACGATCGAGGTGGAGGCGATAGACGGAGGAACGATGGAGGTGGAGGCTATAGTGGAGAATGGTAATGGGGGAAGCGATAGAATGAGGAACGATAGCAGAGGAGGCGATAGAGGGAGGAACGAACGAGGTGGAGGCGATAGACGGAGGAACGATAGAGGTGGAGGCTATGGAGTGGAGAATGGTAGTGGGGGAAGAGATAGATGGAGGAACGATAGTAGAGGAGGCGATAGATGGAGGAACGATCGAGGTGGAGGCGATAGACGGAGGAACGATAGAGTTGGAGGCTATAGAGTGGAGAATGGTAGTGGGGGAAGCGATAGAGGCAGGAACGATAGAGGTGGAGGCTATAGAGTAGAGAATGGTAGTGGAGGAAGAGATAGAGGGCGGAACGATAGTAGAGGAGGCGATAGAGGGAGGAACGATCGAGGTGGAGGCAATAGACCGAGGAACGATAGAGTTGGAGGCTATAGAGTGGAAAATGGTAGTGGGGGAAGCGATAGAGGGAGGAACGATAGTAGAGGATGCGATAGAGTGAGGAACGATCGAGGTGGAGGCGATAGACGGAGGAACGATAGAGGTGGAGGCTATAGAGTGGAAAATGGTAGTGGGGGAAGAGATAGAGGTATGAACGATAGTAGAGGAGGCGATAGAGGGAGGAACGATCGAGGTGGAGGCGATAGACGGAGGAAAGATAGAGGTGGAGGCTATAGAGTGGAGAATGGTAGTGGGGGAAGCGATAGAGGGAGGAACGATAGTAGAGAATGCGATAGAGGGAGGAACGATCGAGGTGGAGGCGATAGACGGAGGAACGATAGAGGTGGAGGCTATAGTGTGGAGAATGGTGGTGGGGGATGCGATAGTGGGAGGAACCATAGTAGAGGATGCGATAGAGGGAGGAACGATTGAGGTGGAGGCGATAGACGGAGGAACGATAGAGGTGGAGGCAATAGAGTGGAGAATGGTAGTGGGGGAAGCGATAGAGGAGAAACGATAGTAGAGGATGCGATAGAGGGAAGAACGATCGAGGTGGAGGCGATAGACGGAGGAACGATAGAGGTGGAGGCTATAGAGTGGAGAATGGTAATGGGGGAAGCGATAGAATGAGAAACGATAGTAGAGGTGGCGATAGAGGTAGGAACGATCGAGGTGGAGGCGATAGACGGAGGAACGATAGAGGTGGAGGCTATAGAGTGGAGAATGTTTAGGGGGGAAGCGATAGAGGGAGGAACGATTAGAGGATGCGATAGAATGAGGAACGATCGAGGTGGAGGCGATAGACGGAGGAACGATAGAGGTGGAGGCTATAGAGTGGAGAATGGTAATGGGTGAAGCGATAGATTGAGGAACGATAGTAGAGGAGGCGATAGAGGGAGAAACGATCGATGTGGAGGCGATAGACGGAGGAACGATAGAGGTGGAGGCAATAGAGTGGAGAATGGTAGTGGGGGAAGAGATAGAGGGAGGAACGATAGTAGAAGAGGCTATAGAGGGAGGAACGATCGAGGTGGAGGCGATAGACGGAGGAACGATAGAGTTGGAGGCTATAGAGTGGAGAATGGTAGTGGGGGAAGCGATAGAGGGAGGAACGATAGTAGAGGATGCGATAGAGGGAGGAACGATCGAGGTGGAGGCGATAGACGGAGGAACGATAGAGGTGGAGGCTATAGAGTGGAGAATGTTTAGTGGGGGAAGCGATAGAGGGAGGAACGATAGTAGAGGATGCGATAGAATGAGGAACGATCGAGGTGGAGGCGATAGACGGAGGAACGATAGAGGTGGAGGCTATAGAGTGGAGAATGGTAATGGGGGAAGCGATAGAATGAGGAACGATAGTAAAGGAGGCGATAGAATGAGGAACGATCGAGGAGGAGGCGATAGACGGAGGAACGATAGAGGTGGAGCCTATAGAGTGGAGAATGGTAATGGGGGAAGCGATAGAATGAGGAACGATAGTAGAGGAGGCGATAGAGGGAGGAACGATCGAGGTGGAGGCGATAGACGGAGGAACGATAGAGGTGGAGGCTATAGAGTGGAGAATGGTAGTGGGGGAAGCGATAGAGGGAGGAACGATAGTAGAGGAGGCGATAGAGTGAGGAACGATCGAGGTGGAGGCGATAGACGGAGGAATGATAGAGGTGGAGGCTATAGAGTGGAGAATGTTTAGTGGGGGAAGCGAGAGAGGGAGGAACGATAGTAGAGGATGCGATAGAATGAGGAACGATCGAGGTGGAGGCGATAGACGGAGGAACGATAGAGGTGGAGACTAAAGAGTGGAGAATGGTAATGGGGGAAGCGATAGAATGAGGAACGATAGTAGAGGAGGCGATAGAGTGAGGAACGATCGAGGTGGAGGCGATAGACGGAGGAACGATAGAGGTGGAGGCTATAGAGTGGAGAATGTTTAGTGGGGGAAGCGATAGAGGGAGGAACGATAGTAGAGGATGCGATAGAATGAGGAACGATCGAGGTGGAGGCGATAGACGGAGGAACGATAGAGGTGGAGGCTATAGAGTGGAGAATGGTAATGGGGGAAGCGATAGAATGAGGAACGATAGTAGAGGAGGCGATAGAATGAGGAACAATCGAGGTGGAGGCGATAGACGGAGGAACGATAGAGGTGGAGGCTATAGAGTGGAAAATGGTAGTGGGGGAAGAGATAGAGGGATGAACGATAGTAGAGGTGGCGATAGAGGGAGGAACGATCGAGGTGGAGGCGACAGACGGAGGAACGATAGAGGTGGAGGCTATAGAGTGGAGAATGGTAGTGGGGGAAGAGATAGAGGGAGGAACGATAATAGAGGAGGCGATAGAGGGAGGAACGATAGAGTTGGAGGCTATAGAGTGGAGAATGGTAGTGGGGGAAGCGATAGAGGGAGGAACGATAGTATAGTATTCGATAGAGCTAGGAACGATTGAGGTGGAGGCGATAGACGTAGGAACGATAGAGGTGGAGGCTATAGAGTGGAAAATGGTAGTGGGGGAAGAGATAGAGGGATGAACGATAGTAGAGGTGGCGATAGAGGGAGGAACGATCGAGGTGGAGGCGATAGACGGAGGAACGATAAAGGTGGAGGCTATAGAGTGGAGAATGGTAATGGGGGAAGCGATAGAATGAGAAACGATAGTAGAGGTGGCGATAGAGGGAGGAACGATCGAGGTGGAAACGATAGACGGAGGAACGATAGAGGTGGAGGCTATAGAGTGGAGAATGTTTAGGGGGGAAGCGATAGAGGGAGGAACGATAGTAGAGGATGCGATAGAATGAGGAACGATCGAGGTGGAGGCGATAGACGGAGGAACGATAGAGGTGGAGGCTATAGAGTGGAGAATGGTAATGGGTGAAGCGATAGAATGAGGAACGATAGTAGAGGAGGCGATAGAGGGAGGAAAGAACGAGGTGGAGGCGATAGACGGAGGAACGATAGAGGTGGAGGCTATAGAGTGGAGAATGGTAGTGGGGGAAGAGATAGAGGGAGGAACGATAGTAGAGGAGGCGATAGAGGGAGGAACGATCGAGGTGGAGGCGATAGACGGAGAAACGATAGAGTTGGAGGCTATAGAGTGGAGAATGTTTAGTGGGGGAAGCGATAGAGGGAGGAACGATAGTAGAGGATGCGATAGAATGAGGAACGATCGAGGTGGAGGCGATAGACGGAGGAACGATAGAGGTGGAGGCTATAGAGTGGAGAATGGTAATGGGGGAAGCGATAGAATGAGGAACGATAGTAGAGGAGGCGATAGAATGAGGAACGATCGAGGTGGAGGCGATAGACGGAGGAACGATAGAGGTGGAGGCTATAGAGTGGAGAATGGTAATGGGGGAAGCGATAGAATGAGGAACGATAGTAGAGGAGGCGATAGAGGGAGGAACGATCGAGGTGGAGGCGATAGACGGAGGAACGATAGAGGTGGAGGCTATAGAGTGGAGAATGGTAGTGGGGGAAGCGATAGAGGGAGGAACGATAGTAGAGGAGGCGATAGAGTGATGAACGATCGAGGTGGAGGCGATAGACGGAGGAACGATAGAGGTGGAGGCTATAGAGTGGAGAATGTTTAGTGGGGGAAGCGAGAGAGGGAGGAACGATAGTAGAGGATGCGATAGAATGAGGAACGATCGAGGTGGATGCGATAGACGGAGGAACGATAGAGGTGGAGGCTATAGAGTGGAGAATGGTAATGGGGGAAGCGATAGAATGAGGAACGATAGTAGAGGAGGCGATAGAGGGAGGAACGATCGAGGTGGAGGCGATAGACGGAGGAACGATAGAGGTGGAGGCTATAGAGTGGAGAATGGTAGTGGGGGAAGCGATAGAGGGAGGAACGATAGTAGAGGAGGCGATAGAGTGAGGAACGATCGAGGTGGAGGCGATAGACGGAGGAACGATAGAGGTGGAGACTATAGAGTGGAGAATGTTTAGTGGGGGATGCGATAGAGGGAGGAACGATAATAGAGGATGTGATAGAAGAAGGAACGATCGAGGTGGAGGCGATAGATGGAGGAACGATAGAGGTGGAGGCTATAGAGTGGAGAATGGTAATGGGGGAAGCGATAGAATGAGGAACGATAGTAGAGGAGGCGATAGAGTGAGGAACGAACGAGGTGGAGGCGATAGACGGAGGAACGATAAAGGTGGAGTCTATAGAGTGGAGAATTGTAGTGGGGGAAGAGATAGAGGGAGGAACGATAGTAGAAGAGGCGATGGAGGGAGAAACGATCGAGGTGGAGGCGATAGACGGAGGAACGATAGAGGTGGAGGCTATAGAGTGGAGAATGTTTAGGGGGGAAGCGATAGAGGGAGGAACGATAGTAGAGGATTCGATAGAGGGAGGAACGATTGAGGTGGAGGCGATAGACGTAGGAACGATAGAGGTGGAGGCTATAGAGTGGAGAATGGTAGTGGGGGAAGCGATAGAGGGAGGAACGATAGTAGAGGATGCGATAGAGTGAGGAACGATCGAGGTGGAGGCGATAGACGGAGGAACGATAGAGGTGGAGGCTATAGTGGAAAATGGTAGTAGGGGAAGCGATAGAGGGAGGAACGATAGTAGAGGATGCGATAGAGGGAGGAACGATCGAGGTGGAGGCGATAGACGGAGGAACGATAGAGGTGGAGGGTATAGAGTGGAGAATGTTTAGGGGGGGAAGCGATAGAGGGAGGAACGATAGTAGAGGAGGCGATAGACGGAGGAACGATAGAGGTGCAGGCTATAGATTGGAGAATGGTAGTGGGGGAAGCGATAGAGGGAGGTACGATAGTAGAGAGGCGAAAGAGGGAGGAACGATCGAGGTGGAGGCGATAGACGGAGGAACGATAGAGGTGGAGGGTATAGAGTGGAGAATGGTAGTGGGGGAAGTGATAGAGGGAGGAACGATAGTAGAGGAGGCGATAGAGGGAGGAACGATAGAGGTGGAGGCTATAGAGTGGAGAATGTTTAGGGGGGAAGCGATAGAGGGAGGAACGATAGTAGAGGATGCGATAGAATGAGGAACGATCGAGGTGGAGGCGATAGACGGAGGAACGATGGAGGTGGAGGCTATAGAGTGGAGAATGGTAATGGGGGAAGCGATAGAATGAGGAACGATAGCAGAGGAGGCGATAAAGGGAGGAACGAACGAGGTGGAGGCGATAGACGGAGGAACGATTGAGGTGGAGGCTATGGAGCGGAGAATGGTAGTGGGGGAAGAGATAGAGGGAGGAACGATAGTAGAGGAGGCGATAGATGGAGGAACGATCGAGGTGGAGGCGATAGACGGAGGAACGTTAGAGTTGGAGGCTATAGAGTGGAGAATGGTAGTGGGGGAAGCGATAGAGGCAGGAACGATAGAGGTGGAGGCTATAGAGTAGAGAATGGTAGTGGAGGAAGAGATAGAGGGAGGAACGATAGTAGAGGAGGCGATAGAGGGAGGAACGATCGAGGTGGAGGCGATAGACCGAGGAACGATAGAGTTGGAGGCTATAGAGTGGAAAATGGTAGTGGGGGAAGCGATAGAGGGAGGAACGATAGTAGAGGATGCGATAGAGTGAGGAACGATCGAGGTGGAGGCGATAGACGGAGGAACGATAGAGGTGGAGGCTATAGAGTGGAAAATGGTAGTGGGGGAAGAGATAGAGGTATGAACGATAGTAGAGGAGGCGATAGAGGGAGGAACGATCGAGGTGGAGGCGATAGACGGAGGAAAGATAGAGGTGGAGGCTATAGAGTGGAGAATGGTAGTGGGGGAAGCGATAGAGGGAGGAACGATAGTAGAGAATGCGATAGAGGGAGGAACGATCGAGGTGGAGGCGATAGACGGAGGAACGATAGAGGTGGAGGCTATAGTGTGGAGAATGGTAGTGGGGGATGCGATAGTGGGAGGAACCATAGTAGAGGATGCGATAGAGGGAGGAACGATTGAGGTGGAGGCGATAGACGGAGGAACGATAGAGGTGGAGGCTATAGAGTGGAGAATGGTAGTGGGGGAAGCGATAGAGGAGAAACGATAGTAGAGGATGCGATAGAGGGAAGAACGATCGAGGTGGAGGCGATAGACGGAGGAACGATAGAGGTGGAGGCTATAGAGTGGAGAATGGTAATGGTGGAAGCGATAAAATGAGAAACGATAGTAGAGGTGGCGATAGAGGTAGGAACGATCGAGGTGGAGGCGATAGACGGAGGAACGATAGAGGTGGAGGTTATAGATTGGAGAATGTTTAGGGGGGAAGCGATAGAGGGAGGAACGATAGTAGAGGATGCGATAGAATGAGGAACGATCGAGGTGGAGGCGATAGACGGAGGAACGATAGAGGTGGAGGCTATAGAGTGGAGAAAGGTAATGGGGGAAGCGATAGAATGAGGAACGATAGTAGAGGAGGCGATAGAATGAGGAACGATCGAGGTGGAGGCGATAGACGGAGGAACGATAGAGGTGGAGGCTATAGAGTGGAGAATGGTAATGGGGGAAGCGATAGAATGAGGAACGATAGTAGAGGAGGCGATAGAGGGAGGAACGATCGAGGTGGAGGCGATAGACGGAGGAACGATAGAGGTGGAGGCTATAGAGTGGAGAATGGTAGTGGGGGAAGCGATAGAGGGAGGAACGATAGTAGAGGAGGCGATAGAGTGAGGAACGATCGAGGTGGAGGCGATAGACGGAGGAACGATAGAGGTGGAGGCTATAGAGTGGAGAATGTTTAGTGGGGGAAGCGAGAGAGGGAGGAACGATAGTAGAGGATGCGATAGAATGACGAACGATCGAGGTGGAGGCGATAGACGGAGGAACGATAGAGGTGGAGACTATAGAGTGGAGAATGGTAATGGGGGAAGCTATAGAATGAGGAACGATAGTAGAGGAGGCGATAGAGTGAGGAACGATCGAGGTGGAGGCGATAGACGGAGGAACGATAGAGGTGGAGGCTATAGAGTGGAGAATGTTTAGTGGGGGAAGCGATAGAGGGAGGAACGATAGTAGAGGATGCGATAGAATGAGGAACGATCGAGGTGGAGGCGATAGACGGAGGAACGATAGAGGTGGAGGCTATAGAGTGGAGAATGTTTAGGGGGGAAGCGATAGGGGGAGGAACGATAGTAGAGGATGCGATAGAATGAGTAACGATCGAGGTGGAGGCGATAGACGGAGGAACGATAGAGGTGGAGGCTATAGAGTGGAGAATGGTAATGGGGGAAGCGATAGAATGAGGAACGATAGTAGAGGAGGCGATAGAGGGAGGAACGATCGAGGTGGAGGCGATAGACGGAGGAACGATAGAGGTGGAGGCTATAGAGTGGAGAATGGTAGTGGGGGAAGCGATAGAGGGAGGAACGATAGTAGAGGAGGCGATAGAGTGAGGAACGATCGAGGTGGAGGCGATAGACGGAGGAACGATAGAGGTGGAGACTATAGAGTGGAGAATGTTTAGTGGGGGATGCGATAGAGGGAGGAACGATAGTAGAGGATGTGATAGAAGAAGGAACGATCGAGGTGGAGGCGATAGATGGAGGAACGATAGAGGTGGAGGCTATAGAGTGGAGAATGTTAATGGGGGAAGCGATAGAATGAGGAACGATAGTAGAGGAGGCGATAGAGTGAGGAACGAACGAGGTGGAGGCGATAGACGGAGGAACGATAAAGGTGGAGTCTATAGAGTGGAGAATTGTAGTGGGGGAGGAGATAGAGGGAGGAACGATAGTAGAAGAGGCGATGGAGGGAGAAACGATCGAGGTGGAGGCGATAGACGGAGGAACGATAGAGGTGGAGGCTATAGAGTGGAGAATGTTTAGGGGGGAAGCGATAGAGGGAGGAACGATAGTAGAGGATTCGATAGAGGGAGGAACGATTGAGGTGGAGGCGATAGACGGAGGAACGATAGAGGTGGAGGCTATAGAGTGGAGAATGTTTAGGGGGGAAGCGATAGAGGGAGGAACGATAGTAGAGGATTCGATAGAGTGAGGAACGATCGAGGTGGAGGCGATAGACGGAGGAACGATAGAGGTGGAGGCTATAGAGTGGAAAATGGTAGTAGGGGAAGCGATAGAGGGAGGAACGATAGTAGAGGATGCGATAGAGGGAGGAACGATCGAGGTGGAGGCGATAGACGGAGGAACGATAGAGGTGGAGGGTATAGAGTGGAGAATGTTTAGGGGGGGAAGCGATAGAGGGAGAAACGATAGTAGAGGAGGCGATAGACGGAGGAACGATAGAGGTGCAGGCTATAGATTGGAGAATGGTAGTGGGGGAAGCGATAGAGGGAGGTACGATAGTAGAGAGGCGAAAGAGGGAGGAACGATCGAGGTGGAGGCGATAGACGGAGGAACGATAGAGGTGGAGGGTATAGAGTGGAGAATGGTAGTGGGGGAAGTGATAGAGGGAGGAACGATAGTAGAGGAGGCGATAGAGGGAGGAACGATAGAGGTGGAGGCTATAGAGTGGAGAATGTTTAGGGGGGAAGCGATAGAGGGAGGAACGATAGTAGAGGATGCGATAGAATGAGGAACGATCGAGGTGGAGGCGATAGACGGAGGAACGATGGAGGTGGAGGCTATAGAGTGGAGAATGGTAATGGGGGAAGCGATAGAATGAGGAACGATAGCAGAGGAGGCGATAGAGGGAGGAACGAACGAAGTGGAGGCGATAGACGGAGGAAAGATAGAGGTGGAGGCTATGGAGTGGAGAATGGTAGTGGGGGAAGAGATAGATGGAGGAACGATAGTAGAGGAGGCGATAGATGGAGGAACGATCGAGGTGGAGGCGATAGACGGAGGAACGATAGAGTTGGAGGCTATAGAGTGGAGAATGGTAGTTGGGGAAGCGATAGAGGCAGGAACGATAGAGGTGGAGGCTATAGAGTAGAGAATGGTAGTGGAGGAAGAGATAGAGGGAGGAACGATAGTAGAGGAGGCGATAGAGGGAGGAACGATCGAGGTGGAGGCGATAGACCGAGGAACGATAGAGTTGGAGGCTATAGAGTGGAAAATGGTAGTGGGGGAAGCGATAGAGGGAGGAACGATAGTAGAGGATGCGATAGAGTGAGGAACGATCGAGGTGGAGGCGATAGACGGAGGAACGATAGAGGTGGAGGCTATAGAGTGGAAAATGGTAGTGGGGGAAGAGATAGAGGTATGAACGATAGTAGAGGAGGCGATAGAGGGAGGAACGATCGAGGTGGAGGCGATAGACGGAGGAAAGATAGAGGTGGAGGCTATAGAGTGGAGAATGGTAATGGGGGAAGCGATAGAATGAGGAACGATGGTAGAGGAGGCGATAGAGGGAGGAACGAACGAGGTGGAGGCGATAGACGGAGGAACGATAGAGGTGGAGGCTATAGAGTGGAGAATGGTAGTGGGGGAAGCGATAGAGGGAGGAACGATAGTAGAGGAGGCGATTGAGTGAGGAACGATCGAGGTGGAGGCGAAAGACGGAGGAACGATAGAGGTGGAGGCTTTAGAGTGGAGAATGTTTAGGGGGGGAAGCGATAGAGGGAGGAACGATAGTAGAGGATGCGATAGAATGAGGAACGATCGAAGTGGAGGCGATAGACGGAGGAACGATAGAGGTGGAGGCTATACAGTGGAGAATGGTAGTGGGGGAAGCGATAGAGGGAGGTACGATAGTAGAGAGGCGAAAGAGGGAGGAACGATCGAGGTGGAGGCGATAGACGGAGGAACGATAGAGGTGGAGGGTATAGAGTGGAGAATGGTAGTGGGGGAAGTGATAGAGGGAGGAACGATACTAGAGGAGGCGATAAAGGGAGGAACGATCGAGGTGGAGGCGATAGACGGAGGAACGATAGAGGTGGAGGCTATAGAGTGGAGAATGTTTAGGGGGGAAGCGATAGAGGGAGGAACGATAGTAGAGGATGCGATAGAATGAGGAACGATCGAGGTGGAGGCGATAGACGGAGGAACGATAGAGGTGGAGGCTATAGAGTGGAGAATGGTAATGGGGGAAGCGATAGAATGAGGAACGATAGTAGAGGAGGCGATAGAGGGAGGAACGTACGAGGCGGAGGCGATAGACGGAGGAACGATAGAGGTGGAGGTTATAGAGTAGAGAATGGGAGTGGGGGAAGAGATAGAGGGAGGAACGGTAGTAGAGGAGGCGATAGAGGGAGGAACGATCGACGTGGAGGCGATAGACGGAGGAACGATAGAGTTGGAGGCTATAGAGTGGAGAATGGTAGTGAGGGAAGCGATACAGGGAGGAACGATAGTAGAGGATTCGATAGAGGGAGGAACGATTGAGGTGGAGGCGATAGACGTAGGAACGATAGAGGTGGAGGCTATAGAGTGGAGAATGGTAGTGGGGGAAGCGATAGAAGGAGGAACGATAGTAGAGGAGGCGATAGAGGGAGGAACGATCGAGGTGGAGGCGATAGACGGAGGAAAGATAGAGGTGGAAGCTATAGAGTGGAGAATGGTAGTGGGGGAAGCGATAGAGGGAGGAACGATAGTAGAGAATGCGATAGAGGGAGGAACGATCGAGGTGGAGGCGATAGACGGAGGAACGATAAAGGTGGAGGCTATAGAGTGGAGAATGGTAGTGGGAGATGCGATAGAGGGAGGAACGATAGTAGAATATGCGATAGAGGGAGGAACGATAGTAGAATATGCGATAGAGGGAGGAACGATCGAGGTGGAGGCGATAGACGGAAGAACGATAGAGGTGGAGGCTATAGAGAGGAGAATGGTAGTGGGGGAAGCGATAGAGGAGGAATGATAGTAGAGGATGCGATAGAGGGAGGAACGATCGAGGTTGAGGCGATAGACGGAGGAACGATAGAGGTGGAGGCTATAGAGTGGAGAATGTTTAGGGGGGGAAGCGATAGAGGGAGGAACGATAGTAGAGGATTCGATAGAGGGAGGAACGATTGAGGTGGAGGCGATAGACGTAGGAACGATAGAGGTGGAGACTATAGAGTGGAGACTGGTAGTGGGGGAAGCGATAGAGGGAGGAACGATAGTAGAGGATGCGATAGAGGGAGGAACGAACGAGGTGGAGGCGATAGACGGAGGAACGATAGAGGTGGAGGCTATAGAGTGGAGAATGGTAGTGGGGGAAGCGATAGAGGGAGGAACGATAGTAGAGGAAACGATAGAGTGAGGAACGATCGAGGCGGAGGCGAAAGACGGAGGAACGATAGAGGTGGAGGCTATAGAGTGGAGAATGTTTAGGGGGGGAAGCGATAGAGGGAGGAACGATAGTAGAGGATTCGATAGAGGGAGGAACGATTGAGGTGGAGGCGATAGACGTAGGAACGATAGAGGTGGAGGCTATAGAGTGGAGAATGGTAGTGGGGGAAGCGATAGAGGAGGAATGACAGTAGAGGATGCGATAGAGGGAGGAACGATCGAGGTTAAGGCGATAGACGGAGGAACGATAGAGGTGGAGGCTATAGAGTGGAGAATGTTTAGGGGGGGAAGCGATAGAGGGAGGAACGATAGTAGAGGATGCGATAGAATGAGGAACGATCGAGGTGGAGGCGATAAACGGAGGAACGATAGAGGTGGAGGCTATAGAGTGGAGAATGGTAATAGGGGAAGCGATAGAATGAGGAACGATAGTAGAGGAGGCAATAGAAGGAGGAACGAACGAGGTGGAGGCGATAGACGGAGGAACGATAGAGGTGGAGGCTATAGAGTGGAGATTGGTAGTGGGGGAAGCGATAGAGGGAGGAACGATAGTAGAGGAGGCGATAGAGTGAGGAACGATCGAGGTGGAGGCGAAAGACGGAGGAACGATAGAGGTGGAGGCTATAGAGTGGAGAATGGTAGTGGGGGAATGACGGAGGAACGATAAAGTTGGAGGCTATAGAGTGGAGAATAGTAGTGGGGGAAGTGATAGAGGGAGGAACGATAGTAGAGGAGGCGATAGAGGGAGGAACGATCGAGGTGGAGGCGATAGACGGAGGAACGATAGAGGTGGAGGCTATAGAGTGGAGAATGTTTAGGGGGGAAGCGATAGAGGGAGGAAAGATAGTAGAGGATGCGATAGAATGAGGAACAATCGAGGTGGAGGCGATATACGGAGGAACGATAGAGGTGGAGGCTATAGAGTGGAGAATGGTAATGGGGGAAGCGATAGAATGAGGAACGATAGTAGAGGAGGCGATAGAGGGAGGAACGAACGAGGTGGAGGCGATAGACGGAGGAACGATAGAGGTGGAGGCTATAGAGTAGAGAATGGGAGTGGGGAAGAGGTAGAGGGAGTAACGATAGTAGAGGAGGCGATAGAGGGAGGAACGATCGACGTGGAGGCGATAGACGGAGGAACAATAGAGTTGGAGGCTATAGAGTGGAGAATGGTAGTGGGGGAAGCGATAGAGGGAGGAACGATAGTAGAGGATTCGATAGAGGGAGGAACGATTGAGGTGGAGGCGATAGACGTAGGAACGATAGAGGTGGAGGCTATAGAGTGGAGAATGGTAGTGGGGGAAGCGATAGAGGGAGGAACAATAGTAGAGGATGCGATAGAGTGAGGAACGATCAAGGTGGAGGCGATAGACGGAGGAACGATAGAGGTGGAGGCTATAGAGTGGAAAATGGTAGTGGGGGAAGAGATAGAGGGATGAACGATAGTAGAGGAGGCGATAGAGGGAGGAACGATCGAGGTGGAGGCGATAGACGGAGGAAAGATAGAGGTGGAGGCTATAGAGTTAAGAATGGTAGTGGGGGAAGCGATAGAGGGAGGAACGATAATAGAAAATGCGATAGAGGGAGGAACGATCGAGGTGGAGGCGATAGACGGAGGAACGATGGAGGTGGAGGCTATAGAGTGGAGAATGGTAGTGGGGGATGCGATAGAGGAGGAATGATACTAGAGGATGCGATTGAGGGAGAAACGATCGAGGTTGAGGCGATAGACGGAGGAACGATAGAGGTGGAGGCTATAGAGTGGAGAATGGTAATGGGGGAAGCGATAGAATGATGAACGATAGTAGAGGTGGCGATAGAGGGAGGAACGATCGAGGTAGAGGCGATAGACGGAGGAACGATAGTAGAGGAGGCGATAGAGAGAGGAACGATCTAGGTGGAGGCGATAGACGGAGGAACGATAGAGGTGGAGGCTATAGAGTGGAGAATGTTTAGTGGGGAAGCGATAGAGGGAGGAACGATAGTAGAGGATGCGATAGAATGAGGAACGATCGAGGTGGAGGCGATAGACGGAGGAACGATAGAGGTGGAGGCTATAGAGTGGAGAATGGTAATGGGGGAAGCGTTAGAATGAGGAACGATAGTAGAGGAGGCGATAGAGGGAGGAAAGAACGAGGTGGAGGCGATAGACGGAGGAACGATAGAGGTGGAGGCTATAGAGTAGGGAATGGTAGTGGGGGAAGAGATAGAGGGAGGAACGATAGTAGAGGAGGCGATAGAGGGAGGAACGATCGAGGTGGAGGCGATAGACGGAGAAACGATAGAGTTGGAGTCTATAGAGTGGAGAATGGTAGTGGGGGAAGCGATAGAGGGAGGAACGATAGTAGAGGATTCGATAGAGGGAGGAACGATTAAGGTGGAGGCGATAGACGTAGGAACGATAGAGGTGGAGGCTATAGAGTGGAGACTGGTAGTGGGGGGTAGCGATAGAGGGAGGAACGATAGTAGAGGATGCGATAGAGTGAGGAACGATCGAGGTGGAGGCGATAGACGGAGGAACGATAGAGGTTGAGTCTATAGAGTGGAAAATGGTAGTGGGGGAAGAGATAGAGCGATGAACGATAGTAGAGGATGCGATAGAATGAGGAACGATCGAGGTGGAGGCGATAGACGGAGGAACGATATAGGTGGAAGCTATAGAGTGGAGAATAGTAGTGGGGGAAGCGATAGAGGGAGGAACGATAGTAGAGGATGCGATAGAGGGAGGAACGATTGAGGTGGAGGCGATAGACGGAGGAACGATAGAGGTGGAGTCTATAGAGTGGAGAATGTTTAGGGGGGGAAGCGATAGAGGGAGGAACGAAAGTAGAAGAGGCGATAGAGGGAGGAACGATCGAGGTGGAGGCGATAGACGGAGGAACGATAGAGGTGGAGGCTATAGAGTGGAGAATGGTAATGGGGGAAGCGATAGAATGAGGAACGATAGTAGAGGAGGCGATAGAGGGAGGAACGAACGAGGTGGAGGCGATAGACGGAGGAACGATAGAGGTTCAGGCTATAGAGTGTATAATGGTAGTGGTGGAAGCGATAGAGGGAGGAACGATAGTAGAGGAGGCGATAGAGTGAGGAACGATCGAGGTGGAGGCGAAAGACGGAGGAACGATAGAGGTGGAGTCTATAGAGTAGAAAATGGTAGTGGGGGAAGAGATAGAGGGATGAACGATAGTAGAGGAGGCAATAGAGGGAGGAACGATCGATGTGGATGCGATAGACGGAGGAATAATAGAGGTGGAGGCTATAGAGTGGAGAACGGTAGTGGGGGAAGCGATAGAGGGAGGAACGATAATAGAGAATGCGATAGAGGGAGGAACGATCGAGGTGGAGGCGATAGACGGAGGAACGATAGAGGTGGAGGCTATAGAGTGGAGAATGGTAGTGGGGGATGCGATAGAGGGAGGAACGATAGTAGAGGATGCGATAGAGGGAGGAACGATCGAGGTGGAGGCGATATACGGAGGAACGATAGAGGTGGAGGCTATAGAGTGGAGAATGGAAGTGGGGGAAGCGATAGAGGAGGATCGATAGTAGAGGATGCGATAGAGGGAGGAACGATCGAGGTGGAGGCGACAGACGAAGGAACGATAGTGGTGGAGTCTATAGAGTGGAGAATGGTAGTGGGGGAAGCGATAGAGGGAGGAACGATCGAGGTGGAGGCAAAAGACGGAGGAACGATAGAGGTGGAGGCTATAGAGTGGAGAATGGTAGTGGGGGAAGCGATAGAGGGGGGAACGATAGTAAAAGAGGCGATAGAGTGAGGAACGATCGAGGTGGAGGCGATAGACGGAGGAACGATAGAGGTGGAGGCTATAGAGTGGAGAATGTTTAGGGGGGGAAGCGATAGAGGGAGGAACGATAGTTGAGGATGCGATAGAATGAGGAACGATCGAGGTGGAGGCGATAGACGGAGGAACGATAGAGGTGGAGGCTATAGAGTGGAGAATGGTAATGGGGGAAGCGATAGAATGAGGAACGATAGTAGAGGAGGCGATAGAGGGAGGAACGAACGAGGTGGAGGCGATAGACGGAGGAACGATAGAGGTGGAGTCTATAGAGTGGAGAATGGTAGTGGGGGAAGCGATAGAGGGAGGAACGATAGTAGAGGAGGCGATAGAGTGAGGAACGATCGAGGTGTAGGCGAAAGACGGAGGAACGATAGAGGTGGAGGCTATAGAGTGGAGAATGTTTAGAAGGGGAAGCGATAGAGGGAGGAACGATAGTAGAGGATGCGATAGAATGAGGAACGATCGAGGTGGAGGCGATAGACGGAGGAACGATAGAGGTTGAGGCTATAGAGTGGAGAATGGTAATGGGGGAAGCGATAGAATGAGGAACGATAGTAGAGGAGGCGATAGAGGGAGGAACGAACGAGGTGGAGGCGATAGACGGAGGAACGATAGAGGTGGAGGCTATAGAGTGGAGAATGGTAGTGGAGGAAGCGATAGAGGGAGGAACGATAGTAGAGGATGCGATAGAGGGAGGAACGATCGAGGTGGAGGCGATAGACAGAGGAACGATAGAGGTGGAGTCTATAGAGTGAAAAATGGTAGTGGGGGAAGAGATAGAGGGATGAACGATAGTAGAGGAGGCGATTGAGGGAGGAACGATCGATGTGGATGCGATAGACGGAGGAATAATAGAGGTGGAGGCTATAGAGTGGAGAACGGTAGTGGGGGAAGCGATAGAGGGAGGAACGATAGTAGAGGATGCGCTAGAGTGAGGAACGATCTAGGTGGAGGCGATAGACGGAGGAACGATAGAGGTGGAGGCTATAGAGTGGAAAATGGTAGTGGGGGAAGCGATAGAGGGAGAAACGATTGTAGAGGATGCGATAGAGTGAGGAACGATCGAGGTGGAGGCGATAGACGGAGGAACGATAGAGGTGGAGGCTATCGAGTGGAAAATGGTAGTGGGGGAAGAGATAGAGGGATGAACGATAGTAGAGGAGGCGATAGAGGGAGGAACGATCGAGGTGGAGGCGATAGACGGAGGAAAGATAGAGGTGGAGGCTATAGAGTGGAGAATGGTAGTGGGGGAAGCGATAGAGGGAGGAACGATAGTAGAGAATGCGATAGAGGGAGGAACGATCGAGGTGGAGGCGATAGACGGAGGAACAATGGAGGTGGAGGCTATAGATTGGAGAATGGTAGTGGGGGATGCGATAGAGGGAGGAATGATATTTGAGGATGCGATAGAGGGAGGAACGATCGAGGTGGAGGCGATAGACGGAGGAACGATAGAGGTGGAGGCGATAGACGGAGGAACGATAGAGGTGGAGGCTATAGAGTGGAGAATGGTAGTGGGGGAAGCGATAGAGGAGGAATGATAGTAGAGGATGCGATAGAGGGAGGAACGATAGAGGTGGAGGCTATAGAGTGGAGAATGGTAGTGGGGGAAGCGATAGAGGAGAAATGATAGTAGAGGATGCGATAGAGGGAGGAACGAACGAGGTGGAGGCGATAGACGGAGGAACGATAGAGGTGGAGGCTATAGAGTGGAGAATGGTAGTGGGGGAAGCGATAGAGGGAGGAACGATAGTAGAGGAGGCGATTGAGTGAGGAACGATCGAGGTGGAGGCGAAAGACGGAGGAACGATAGAGGTGGAGGCTATAGAGTGGAGAATGTTTCGGGGGGGAAGCGATAGAGGGAGGAACGATAGTAGAGGATGCGATAGAATGAGGAACGATCGAAGTGGAGGCGATAGACGGAGGAACGATAGAGGTGGAGGCTATAGAGTGGAGAATGGTAGTGGGGGAAGCGATAGAGGGAGGTACGATAGTAGAGAGGCGAAAGAGGGAGGAACGATCGAGGTGGAGGCGATAGACGGAGGAACGATAGAGGTGGAGGGTATAGAGTGGAGAATGGTAGTGGGGGAAGTGATAGAGGGAGGAACGATACTAGAGGAGGCGATAAAGGGAGGAACGATCGAGGTGGAGGCGATAGACGGAGGAACGATAGAGGTGGAGGCTATAGAGTGGAGAATGTTTAGGGGGGAAGCGATAGAGGGAGGAACGATAGTAGAGGATGCGATAGAATGAGGAACGATCGAGGTGGAGGCGATAGACGGAGGAACGATAGAGGTGGAGGCTATAGAGTGGAGAATGGTAATAGGGGAAGCGAAAGAATGAGGAACGATAGTAGAGGAGGCGATAGAGGGAGGAACGAACGAGGCGGAGGCGATAGACGGAGGAACGGTAGAGGTGGAGGTTATAGAGTAGAGAATGGGAGTGGGGGAAGAGATAGAGGGAGGAACGGTAGTAGAGGAGGCGATAGAGGGAGGAACGATCGACGTGGAGGCGATAGACGGAGGAACGATAGAGGTGGAGGCTATAGAGTGGAGAATGGTAATGGGGGAAGCGATAGAATGAGGAACGATAGTAGAGGAGGCGATAGAGGGAGGAACGAACGAGGTGGAGGCGATAGACGGAGGAACGATAGAGGTGGAGGCTATAGAGTGTAGAATGGTAGTGGGGGAAGCGATAGAGGGAGGAACGATAGTAGAGGAGGCGATAGAGTGAGGAACGATCGAGGTGGAGGCGAAAGACGGAGGAACGATAGAGGTGGAGTCTATAGAGTAGAAAATGGTAGTGGGGGAAGAGATAGAGGGATGAACGATAGTAGAGGAGGCAATAGAGGGAGGAACGATCGATGTGGATGCGATAGACGGAGGAATAATAGAGGTGGAGGCTATAGAGTGGAGAACGGTAGTGGGGGAAGCGATAGAGGGAGGAACGATAATAGAGAATGCGATAGAGGGAGGAACGATCGAGGTGGAGGCGATAGACGGAGGAACGATAGAGGTGGAGGCTATAGAGTGGAGAATGGTAGTGGGGGATGCGATAGAGGGAGGAACGATAGTAGAGGATGCGATAGAGGGAGGAACGATCGAGGTGGAGGCGATAGACGGAGGAACGATAGAGGTGGAGGCTATAGAGTGGAGAATGGTAGTGGGGGAAGCGATAGAGGAGGAACGATAGTAGAGGATGCGATAGAGGGAGGAACGATCGAGGTGGAGGCGACAGACGAAGGAACGATAGTGGTGGAGTCTATAGAGTGGAGAATGGTAGTGGGGGAAGCGATAGAGGGAGGAACGATCGAGGTGGAGGCAAAAGACGGAGGAACGATAGAGGTGGAGGCTATAGAGTGGAGAATGGTAGTGGGGGAAGCGATAGAGGGGGGAACGATAGTAAAAGAGGCGATAGAGTGAGGAACGATCGAGGTGGAGGCGATAGACGGAGGAACGATAGAGGTGCAGGCTATAGACGGAGGAACGATAGAGGTGCAGGCTATAGAGTGGAGAATGTTTAGGGGGGGAAGCGATAGAGGGAGGAACGATAGTTGAGGATGCGATAGAATGAGGAACGATCGAGGTGGAGGCGATAGACGGAGGAACGATAGAGGTGGAGGCTATAGAGTGGAGAATGGTAATGGGGGAAGCGATAGAATGAGGAACGATAGTAGAGGAGGCGATAGAGGGAGGAACGAACGAGGTGGAGGCGATAGACGGAGGAACGATAGAGTTGGAGTCTATAGAGTGGAGAATGGTAGTGGGGGAAGCGATAGAGGGAGGAACGATAGTAGAGGAGGCGATAGAGTGAGGAACGATCGAGGTGGAGGCGAAAGACGGAGGAACGATAGAGGTGGAGGCTATAGAGTGGAGAATGTTTAGAAGGGGAAGCGATAGAGGGAGGAACGATAGTAGAGGATGCGATAGAATGAGGAACGATCGAGGTGGAGGCGATAGACGGAGGAACGATAGAGGTGGAGGCTATAGAGTGGAGAATGGTAATGGGGGAAGCGATAGAATGAGGAACGATAGTAGAGGAGGCGATAGAGGGAGGAACGAACGAGGTGGAGGCGATAGACGGAGGAACGATAGAGGTGGAGGCTATAGAGTGGAGAATGGTAGTGGAGGAAGCGATAGAGGAAGGAACGATAGTAGAGGATGCGATAGAGGGAGGAACGATCGAGGTGGAGGCGATAGACAGAGGAAGGATAGAGGTGTAGTCTATAGAGTGAAAAATGGTAGTGGGGGAAGAGATAGAGGGATGAACGATAGTAGAGGAGGCGATTGAGGGAGGAACGATCGATGTGGATGCGATAGACGGAGGAATAATAGAGGTGGAGGCTATAGAGTGGAGAACGGTAGTGGGGGAAGCGATAGAGGGAGGAACGATAGTAGAGGATGCGCTAGACTGAGGAACGATCTAGGTGGAGGCGATAGACGGAGGAACGATAGAGGTGGAGGCTATAGAGTGGAAAATGGTAGTGGGGGAAGCGATAGAGGGAGAAACGATTGTAGAGGATGCGATAGAGTGAGGAACGATCGAGGTGGAGGCGATAGAATGAGGAACGATAGAGGTGGAGGCTATAGAGTGGAAAATGGTAGTGGGGGAAGAGATAGAGGGATGAACGATAGTAGAGGAGGCGATAGAGGGAGGAACGATCGAGGTGGAGGCGATAGACGGAGGAAAGATAGAGGTGGAGGCTATAGAGTGGAGAATGGTAGTGGGGGAAGCGATAGAGGGAGGAACGATAGTAGAGAATGCGATAGAGGGAGGAACGATCGAGGTGGAGGCGATAGACGGAGGAACAATGGAGGTGGAGGCTATAGATTGGAGAATGGTAGTGGGGGATGCGATAGAGGGAGGAACGATAGTTGAGGATGCGATAGAGGGAGGAACGATCGAGGTGGAGGCGATAGACGGAGGAACGATAGAGGTGGAGGCGATAGACGGAGGAACGATAGAGGTGGAGGCTATAGAGTGGAGAATGGTAGTGGGGGAAGCGATAGAGGAGGAATGATAGTAGAGGATGCGATAGAGGGAGGAACGATAGAGGTGGAGGCTATAGAGTGGAGAATGGTAGTGGGGGAAGCGATAGAGGAGAAATGATAGTAGAGGATGCGATAGAGGGAGGAACGAACGAGGTGGAGGCGATAGACGGAGGAACGATAGAGGTGGAGGCTATAGAGTGGAGAATGGTAGTGGGGGAATCGATAGAGGGAGGAACGATAGTAGAGGAGGCGATTGAGTGAGGAACGATCGAGGTGGAGGCGAAAGACGGAGGAACGATAGAGGTGGAGGCTATAGAGTGGAGAATGTTTAGGGGGGAAGCGATAGAGGGAGGAACGATAGTAGAGGGTGCGATAGAATGAGGAACGATCGAAGTGGAGGTGATAGACGGAGGAACGATAGAGGTGGAGGCTATAGAGTGGAGAATGGTAGTGGGGGAAGCGATAGAGGAGGAATGATAGTATAGGATGCGATAGAGGGAGGAACGATCGAGGTTGAGGCTATAGACGGAGGAACGATAGAGGTGGAGGCTATAGAGTGGAGAATGTTTAGGGGGGGAAGCGATAGAGGGAGGAACGAAAGTAGAGGATGCGATAGAATGAGGAACGATCGAGGTGGAGGCGATAGACGGGGGAACGATAGAGGTGGAGGCTATAGAGTGGAGAATGGTAGTGGGGGAAGCGATAGAGGGAGGAACGATAGTAGAGGAGGCGATAGAGTGAGGAACGATCGAGGTGGAGGCGAAAGACGGAGGAACAATAGAGGTGGAGGCTATAGAGTGGAGAATGGTAGTGGGGGAAGCGATAGAGGGAGGAACGATAGTAGAGGATTCGATAGAGGGAGGAACGATTGAGGTGGAGGCGATAGACGTAGGAACGATAGAGGTGGAGGCTATAGAGTGGAGAATGGTAGTGGGGGAAGCGATAGAGGGAGGAACGATAGTAGAGGATTCGATAGAGGGAGGAACGATTGAGGTGGAGGCGATAGACGTAGGAACGATAGAGGTGGTGGCTATAGAGTGGAGAATGGTAGTGGGGGAAGCGATAGAGGGAGGAACGATAGTAGAGGATGCGATAGAGTGAGGAACGATCGAGGTGGAGGCGATAGACGGAGGAACGATAGAGGTGGAGGCTATAGAGTGGAAAATGGTAGTGGGGGAAGTGATAGAGGGAGGAACGATAATAGAGAATGCGATAGAGGGAGGAACGATCGAGGTGGAGGCGATAGACGGAGGAACGATAGAGGTGGAGGCTATAGAGTGGAGAATGGTAGTGGGGGATGCGATAGAGGGAGGAACGATAGTAGAGGATGCGATAGAGGGAGGAACGATCGAGGTGGAGGCGATAGACGGAGGAACGATAGAGGTGGAGGCTATAGAGTGGAGAATGGTAGTGGGGGAAGCGATAGAGGAGGAACGATAGTAGAGGATGCGATAGAGGGAGGAACGATCGAGGTGGAGGCGACAGACGAAGGAACGATAGTGGTGGAGTCTATAGAGTGGAGAATGGTAGTGGGGGAAGCGATAGAGGGAGGAACGATCGAGGTGGAGGCAAAAGACGGAGGAACGATAGAGGTGGAGGCTATAGAGTGGAGAATGGTAGTGGGGGAAGCGATAGAGGGGGGAACGATAGTAAAAGAGGCGATAGAGTGAGGAACGATCGAGGTGGAGGCGATAGACGGAGGAACGATAGAGGTGCAGGCTATAGAGTGGAGAATGTTTAGGGGGGGAAGCGATAGAGGGAGGAACGATAGTTGAGGATGCGATAGAATGAGGAACGATCGAGGTGGAGGCGATAGACGGAGGAACGATAGAGGTGGAGGCTATAGAGTGGAGAATGGTAATGGGGGAAGTGATAGAATGAGGAACGATAGTAGAGGAGGCGATAGAGGGAGGAACGAACGAGGTGGAGGCGATAGACGGAGGAACGATAGAGTTGGAGTCTATAGAGTGGAGAATGGTAGTGGGGGAAGCGATAGAGGGAGGAACGATATTAGAGGAGGCGATAGAGTGAGGAACGATCGAGGTGGAGGCGAAAGACGGAGGAACGATAGAGGTGGAGGCTATAGAGTGGAGAATGTTTAGAAGGGGAAGCGATAGAGGGAGGAACGATAGTAGAGGATGCGATAGAATGAGGAACGATCGAGGTGGAGGCGATAGACGGAGGAACGATAGAGGTGGAGGCTATAGAGTGGAGAATGGTAATGGGGGAAGCGATAGAATGAGGAACGATAGTAGAGGAGGCGATAGAGGGAGGAACGAACGAGGTGGAGGCGATAGACGGAGGAACGATAGAGGTGGAGGCTATAGAGTGGAGAATGGTAGTGGAGGAAGCGATAGAGGAAGGAACGATAGTAGAGGATGCGATAGAGGGAGGAACGATCGAGGTGGAGGCGATAGACAGAGGAAGGATAGAGGTGGAGTCTATAGAGTGAAAAATGGTAGTGGGGGAAGAGATAGAGGGATGAACGATAGTAGAGGAGGCGATTGAGGGAGGAACGATCGATGTGGATGCGATAGACGGAGGAATAATAGAGGTGGAGGCTATAGAGTGGAGAACGGTAGTGGGGGAAGCGATAGAGGGAGGAACGATAGTAGAGGATGCGCTAGAGTGAGGAACGATCTAGGTGGAGGCGATAGACGGAGGAACGATAGAGGTGGAGGCTATAGAGTGGAAAATGGTAGTGGGGGAAGCGATAGAGGGAGAAACGATTGTAGAGGATGCGAAAGAGTGAGGAACGATCGAGGTGGAGGCGATAGACGGAGGAACGATAGAGGTGGAGGCTATAGAGTGGAAAATGGTAGTGGGGGAAGAGATAGAGGGATGAACGATAGTAGAGGAGGCGATAGAGGGAGGAACGATCGAGGTGGAGGCGATAGACGGAGGAAAGATAGAGGTGGAGGCTATAGAGTGGAGAATGGTAGTGGGGGAAGCGATAGAGGGAGGAACGATAGTAGAGAATGCGATAGAGGGAGGAACGATCGAGGTGGAGGCGATAGACGGAGGAACAATGGAGGTGGAGGCTATAGATTGGAGAATGGTAGTGGGGGATGCGATAGAGGGAGGAACGATAGTTGAGGATGCGATAGAGGGAGGAACGATCGAGGTGGAGGCGATAGACGGAGGAACGATAGAGGTGGAGGCGATAGACGGAGGAACGATAGAGGTGGAGGCTATAGAGTGGAGAATGGTAGTGGGGGAAGCGATAGAGGAGGAATGATAGTAGAGGATGCGATAGAGGGAGGAACGATAGAGGTGGAGGCTATAGAGTGGAGAATGGTAGTGGGGGAAGCGATAGAGGAGAAATGATAGTAGAGGGTGCGATAGAGGGAGGAACGAACGAGGTGGAGGCGATAGACGGAGGAACGATAGAGGTGGAGGCTATAGAGTGGAGAATGGTAGTGGGGGAATCGATAGAGGGAGGAACGATAGTAGAGGAGGCGATTGAGTGAGGAACGATCGAGGTGGAGCCGAAAGACGGAGGAACGATAGAGGTGGAGGCTATAGAGTGGAGAATGTTTAGGGGGGAAGCGATAGAGGGAGGAACGATAGTAGAGGGTGCGATAGAATGAGGAACGATCGAAGTGGAGGTGATAGACGGAGGAACGATAGAGGTGGAGGCTATAGAGTGGAGAATGGTAGTGGGGGAAGCGATAGAGGGAGGTACGATAGTAGAGAGGCGAAAGATGGAGGAACGATCGAGGTGGAGGCGATAGACGGAGGAACGATAGAGGTGGAGGGTATAGAGTGGAGAATGGTAGTGGGGGAAGTGATAGAGGGAGGAACGATACTAGAGGAGGCGATAAAGGGAGGAACGATCGAGGTGGAGGCGATAGACGGAGGAACGATAGAGGTGGAGGCTATAGAGTGGAGAATGTTTAGGGGGGAAGCGATAGAGGGAGGAACGATAGTAGAGGATGCGATAGAATGAGGAACGATCGAGGTGGAGGCGATAGACGGAGGAACGATAGAGGTGGAGGCTATAGAGTGGAGAATGGTAATGGGGGAAGCGAAAGAATGAGGAACGATAGTAGAGGAGGCGATAGAGGGAGGAACGAACGAGGCGGAGGCGATAGACGGAGGAACGGTAGAGGTGGAGGTTATAGAGTAGAGAATGGGAGTGGGGGAAGAGATAGAGGGATGAACGGTAGTAGAGGAGGCGATAGAGGGAGGAACGATCGACGTGGAGGCGATAGACGGAGGAACGATAAAGGTGGAGGCTATAGAGTGGAGAATGGTAGTGGGGGATGCGATAGAGGGAGGAACGATAGTAGAATATGCGATAGAGGGAGGAACGATCGAGGTGGAGGCGATAGACGGAAGAACGATAGAGGTGGAGGCTATAGAGTGGAGAATGGTAGTGGGGGAAGCGATAGAGGAGGAATGATAGTATAGGATGCGATAGAGGGAGGAACGATCGAGGTTGAGGCTATAGACGGAGGAACGATAGAGGTGGAGGCTATAGAGTGGAGAATGTTTAGGGGGGGGAAGCGATAGAGGGAGGAACGAAAGTAGAGGATGCGATAGAATGAGGAACGATCGAGGTGGAGGCGATAGACGGGGGAACGATAGAGGTGGAGGCTATAGAGTGGAGAATGGTAGTGGGGGAAGCGATAGAGGGAGGAACGATAGTAGAGGAGGCGATAGAGTGAGGAACGATCGAGGTGGAGGCGAAAGACGGAGGAACAATAGAGGTGGAGGCTATAGAGTGGAGAATGGTAGTGGGGGAAGCGATAGAGGGAGGAACGATAGTAGAGGATTCGATAGAGGGAGGAACGATTGAGGTGGAGGCGATAGACGTAGGAACGATAGAGGTGGAGGCTATAGAGTGGAGAATGGTAGTGGGGGAAGCGATAGAGGGAGGAACGATAGTAGAGGATTCGATAGAGGGAGGAACGATTGAGGTGGAGGCGATAGACGTAGGAACGATAGAGGTGGTGGCTATAGAGTGGAGAATGGTAGTGGGGGAAGCGATAGAGGGAGGAACGATAGTAGAGGATGCGATAGAGTGAGGAACGATCGAGGTGGAGGCGATAGACGGAGGAACGATAGAGGTGGAGGCTATAGAGTGGAAAATGGTAGTGGGGGAAGTGATAGAGGGATGAACGATAGTAGAGGAGGCGATAGAGGGAGGAACGATCGAGGTGGAGGCGATAGACGGAGGAAAGATAGAGGTGGAGGCTATAGAGTGGAGAATGGTAGTGGGGGAAGCGATAGAGGGAGGAACGATAATAGAGAATGCGATAGAGGGAGGAACGATCGAGGTGGAGGCGATAGACGGAGGAACGATGGAGGTGGAGGCTATAGAGTGGAGAATGGTAGTGGGGGATGCGAAAGAGGGAGGAACGATAGTAGAGGATGCGATAGAGGGAGGAACGATCGAGGTGGAGGCGATAGACGGAGGAACGATAGAGGTGGAGGCTATAGAGTGGAGAATTTTAGTGGGGGAAGCGATAGAGGAGGAATGATAGTAGAGGATGCGATAGAGGGAGGAACGATCGAGGTTGAGGCGATAGACGGAGGAACGATAGAGGTGGAGGCTATAGAGTGGAGAATGGTAATGGGGGAAGCGATAGAATGATGAACGATAGTAGAGGTGGCGATAGAGGGAGGAACGATCGAGGTGGAGGCGATAGACGGAGGAACTATAGTAGAGGAGGCGATAGAGAGAGGAACGATCGAGGTGGAGGCGTTAGACGGAGGAACGATAGAGGTGGAGGCTATAGAGTGGAGAATGTTTAGGGGGGAAGCGATAGAGGGAGGAACGATAGTAGAGGATGCGATAGAATGAGGAACGATCGAGGTGGAGGCGATAGACGGAGGAACGATAGAGGTGGAGTCTATAGAGTGGAGAATGGTAATGGGGGAAGCGATAGAATGAGGAACGATAGTAGAGGAGGCGATAGAGGGAGGAAAGAACGAGGTGGAGGCGATAGACGGAGGAACGATAGAGGTGGAGGCTATAGAGTGGAGAATGGTAGTGGGGGAAGAGATAGAGGGAGGAACGATAGTAGAGGAGGCGATAGAGGGAGGAACGATCGAGGTGGAGGCGATAGACGGAGAAACGATAGAGTTGGAGTCTATAGAGTGGAGAATGGTAGTGGGGGAAGCGATAGAGGGAGGAACGATAGTAGAGGATTCGATAGAGGGATGAACGATTGAGGTGGAGGCGATAGACGTAGGAACGATAGAGGTGGAGGCTATAGAGTGGAGACTGGTAGTGGGGGTAGCGATAGAGGGAGGAACGATAGTAGAGGATGCGATAGAGTGAGGAACGATCGAGGTGGAGGCGATAGACGGAGGAACGATAGAGGTGGAGTCTATAGAGTGGAAAATGGTAGTGGGGGAAGAGATAGAGCGATGAACGATAGTAGAGGATGCGATAGAATGAGGAACGATCGAGGTGGAGGCGATAGACGGAGGAACGATATAGGTGGAGGCTATAGAGTGGAGAATGGTAGTGGGGGAAGCGATAGAGGGAGGAACGATAGTAGAGGATGCGATAGAGGGAGGAACGATCGAGCTGGAGGCGATAGACGGAGGAACGATAGAGGTGGAGGCTATAGAGTGGAGAATGTTTAGGGGGGGAAGCGATAGAGGGAGGAACGAAAGTAGAAGAGGCGATAGAGGGAGGAACGATCGAGGTGGAGGCGATAGACGGAGGAACGATAGAGGTGGAGGCTATAGAGTGGAGAATGGTAATGGGGGAAAATATAGAATGAGGAACGATAGTAGAGAAGGCGATAGAGGGAGTAACGAACGAGGTGGAGGCGATAGACGGAGGAACGATAGAGGTGGAGGCTATAGAGTGTAGAATGGTAGTGGGGGAAGCGATAGAGGGAGGAACGATAGTAGAGGAGGCGATAGAGTGAGGAACGATCGAGGTGGAGGCGATAGACGGAGGAACGATAGAGGTGGAGGCTATAGAGTGGAGAATGGTAGTGGGGGATGCGATAGAGGGAGGAACGATAGTAGAGGATGCGATAGAGGGAGGAACGATCGAGGTGGAGGCGATATACGGAGGAACGATAGAGGTGGAGGCTATAGAGTGGAGAATGGAAGTGGGGGAAGCGATAGAGGAGGATCGATAGTAGAGGATGCGATAGAGGGAGGAACGATCGAGGTGGAGGCGACAGACGAAGGAACGATAGTGGTGGAGTCTATAGAGTGGAGAATGGTAGTGGGGGAAGCGATAGAGGGAGGAACGATCGAGGTGGAGGCAAAAGACGGAGGAACGATAGAGGTGGAGGCTATAGAGTGGAGAATGGTAGTGGGGGAAGCGATAGAGGGGGGAACGATAGTAAAAGAGGCGATAGAGTGAGGAACGATCGAGGTGGAGGCGATAGACGGAGGAACGATAGAGGTGGAGGCTATAGAGTGGAGAATGTTTAGGGGGGGAAGCGATAGAGGGAGGAACGATAGTTGAGGATGCGATAGAATGAGGAACGATCGAGGTGGAGGCGATAGACGGAGGAACGATAGAGGTGGAGGCTATAGAGTGGAGAATGGTAATGGGGGAAGCGATAGAATGAGGAACGATAGTAGAGGAGGCGATAGAGGGAGGAACGAACGAGGTGGAGGCGATAGACGGAGGAACGATAGAGGTGGAGTCTATAGAGTGGAGAATGGTAGTGGGGGAAGCGATAGAGGGAGGAACGATAGTAGAGGAGGCGATAGAGTGAGGAACGATCGAGGTGTAGGCGAAAGACGGAGGAACGATAGAGGTGGAGGCTATAGAGTGGAGAATGTTTAGAAGGGGAAGCGATAGAGGGAGGAACGATAGTAGAGGATGCGATAGAATGAGGAACGATCGAGGTGGAGGCGATAGACGGAGGAACGATAGAGGTTGAGGCTATAGAGTGGAGAATGGTAATGGGGGAAGCGATAGAATGAGGAACGATAGTAGAGGAGGCGATAGAGGGAGGAACGAACGAGGTGGAGGCGATAGACGGAGGAACGATAGAGGTGGAGGCTATAGAGTGGAGAATGGTAGTGGAGGAAGCGATAGAGGGAGGAACGATAGTAGAGGATGCGATAGAGGGAGGAACGATCGAGGTGGAGGCGATAGACAGAGGAACGATAGAGGTGGAGTCTATAGAGTGAAAAATGGTAGTGGGGGAAGAGATAGAGGGATGAACGATAGTAGAGGAGGCGATTGAGGGAGGAACGATCGATGTGGATGCGATAGACGGAGGAATAATAGAGGTGGAGGCTATAGAGTGGAGAACGGTAGTGGGGGAAGCGATAGAGGGAGGAACGATAGTAGAGGATGCGCTAGAGTGAGGAACGATCTAGGTGGAGGCGATAGACGGAGGAACGATAGAGGTGGAGGCTATAGAGTGGAAAATGGTAGTGGGGGAAGCGATAGAGGGAGAAACGATTGTAGAGGATGCGATAGAGTGAGGAACGATCGAGGTGGAGGCGATAGACGGAGGAACGATAGAGGTGGAGGCTATCGAGTGGAAAATGGTAGTGGGGGAAGAGATAGAGGGATGAACGATAGTAGAGGAGGCGATAGAGGGAGGAACGATCGAGGTGGAGGCGATAGACGGAGGAAAGATAGAGGTGGAGGCTATAGAGTGGAGAATGGTAGTGGGGGAAGCGATAGAGGGAGGAACGATAGTAGAGAATGCGATAGAGGGAGGAACGATCGAGGTGGAGGCGATAGACGGAGGAACAATGGAGGTGGAGGCTATAGATTGGAGAATGGTAGTGGGGGATGCGATAGAGGGAGGAATGATATTTGAGGATGCGATAGAGGGAGGAACGATCGAGGTGGAGGCGATAGACGGAGGAACGATAGAGGTGGAGGCGATAGACGGAGGAACGATAGAGGTGGAGGCTATAGAGTGGAGAATGGTAGTGGGGGAAGCGATAGAGGAGGAATGATAGTAGAGGATGCGATAGAGGGAGGAACGATAGAGGTGGAGGCTATAGAGTGGAGAATGGTAGTGGGGGAAGCGATAGAGGAGAAATGATAGTAGAGGATGCGATAGAGGGAGGAACGAACGAGGTGGAGGCGATAGACGGAGGAACGATAGAGGTGGAGGCTATAGAGTGGAGAATGGTAGTGGGGGAAGCGATAGAGGGAGGAACGATAGTAGAGGAGGCGATTGAGTGAGGAACGATCGAGGTGGAGGCGAAAGACGGAGGAACGATAGAGGTGGAGGCTATAGAGTGGAGAATGTTTCGGGGGGGAAGCGATAGAGGGAGGAACGATAGTAGAGGATGCGATAGAATGAGGAACGATCGAAGTGGAGGCGATAGACGGAGGAACGATAGAGGTGGAGGCTATAGAGTGGAGAATGGTAGTGGGGGAAGCGATAGAGGGAGGTACGATAGTAGAGAGGCGAAAGAGGGAGGAACGATCGAGGTGGAGGCGATAGACGGAGGAACGATAGAGGTGGAGGGTATAGAGTGGAGAATGGTAGTGGGGGAAGTGATAGAGGGAGGAACGATACTAGAGGAGGCGATAAAGGGAGGAACGATCGAGGTGGAGGCGATAGACGGAGGAACGATAGAGGTGGAGGCTATAGAGTGGAGAATGTTTAGGGGGGAAGCGATAGAGGGAGGAACGATAGTAGAGGATGCGATAGAATGAGGAACGATCGAGGTGGAGGCGATAGACGGAGGAACGATAGAGGTGGAGGCTATAGAGTGGAGAATGGTAATAGGGGAAGCGAAAGAATGAGGAACGATAGTAGAGGAGGCGATAGAGGGAGGAACGAACGAGGCGGAGGCGATAGACGGAGGAACGGTAGAGGTGGAGGTTATAGAGTAGAGAATGGGAGTGGGGGAAGAGATAGAGGGAGGAACGGTAGTAGAGGAGGCGATAGAGGGAGGAACGATCGACGTGGAGGCGATAGACGGAGGAACGATAGAGGTGGAGGCTATAGAGTGGAGAATGGTAATGGGGGAAGCGATAGAATGAGGAACGATAGTAGAGGAGGCGATAGAGGGAGGAACGAACGAGGTGGAGGCGATAGACGGAGGAACGATAGAGGTGGAGGCTATAGAGTGTAGAATGGTAGTGGGGGAAGCGATAGAGGGAGGAACGATAGTAGAGGAGGCGATAGAGTGAGGAACGATCGAGGTGGAGGCGAAAGACGGAGGAACGATAGAGGTGGAGTCTATAGAGTAGAAAATGGTAGTGGGGGAAGAGATAGAGGGATGAACGATAGTAGAGGAGGCAATAGAGGGAGGAACGATCGATGTGGATGCGATAGACGGAGGAATAATAGAGGTGGAGGCTATAGAGTGGAGAACGGTAGTGGGGGAAGCGATAGAGGGAGGAACGATAATAGAGAATGCGATAGAGGGAGGAACGATCGAGGTGGAGGCGATAGACGGAGGAACGATAGAGGTGGAGGCTATAGAGTGGAGAATGGTAGTGGGGGATGCGATAGAGGGAGGAACGATAGTAGAGGATGCGATAGAGGGAGGAACGATCGAGGTGGAGGCGATAGACGGAGGAACGATAGAGGTGGAGGCTATAGAGTGGAGAATGGTAGTGGGGGAAGCGATAGAGGAGGAACGATAGTAGAGGATGCGATAGAGGGAGGAACGATCGAGGTGGAGGCGACAGACGAAGGAACGATAGTGGTGGAGTCTATAGAGTGGAGAATGGTAGTGGGGGAAGCGATAGAGGGAGGAACGATCGAGGTGGAGGCAAAAGACGGAGGAACGATAGAGGTGGAGGCTATAGAGTGGAGAATGGTAGTGGGGGAAGCGATAGAGGGGGGAACGATAGTAAAAGAGGCGATAGAGTGAGGAACGATCGAGGTGGAGGCGATAGACGGAGGAACGATAGAGGTGCAGGCTATAGACGGAGGAACGATAGAGGTGCAGGCTATAGAGTGGAGAATGTTTAGGGGGGGAAGCGATAGAGGGAGGAACGATAGTTGAGGATGCGATAGAATGAGGAACGATCGAGGTGGAGGCGATAGACGGAGGAACGATAGAGGTGGAGGCTATAGAGTGGAGAATGGTAATGGGGGAAGCGATAGAATGAGGAACGATAGTAGAGGAGGCGATAGAGGGAGGAACGAACGAGGTGGAGGCGATAGACGGAGGAACGATAGAGTTGGAGTCTATAGAGTGGAGAATGGTAGTGGGGGAAGCGATAGAGGGAGGAACGATAGTAGAGGAGGCGATAGAGTGAGGAACGATCGAGGTGGAGGCGAAAGACGGAGGAACGATAGAGGTGGAGGCTATAGAGTGGAGAATGTTTAGAAGGGGAAGCGATAGAGGGAGGAACGATAGTAGAGGATGCGATAGAATGAGGAACGATCGAGGTGGAGGCGATAGACGGAGGAACGATAGAGGTGGAGGCTATAGAGTGGAGAATGGTAATGGGGGAAGCGATAGAATGAGGAACGATAGTAGAGGAGGCGATAGAGGGAGGAACGAACGAGGTGGAGGCGATAGACGGAGGAACGATAGAGGTGGAGGCTATAGAGTGGAGAATGGTAGTGGAGGAAGCGATAGAGGAAGGAACGATAGTAGAGGATGCGATAGAGGGAGGAACGATCGAGGTGGAGGCGATAGACAGAGGAAGGATAGAGGTGTAGTCTATAGAGTGAAAAATGGTAGTGGGGGAAGAGATAGAGGGATGAACGATAGTAGAGGAGGCGATTGAGGGAGGAACGATCGATGTGGATGCGATAGACGGAGGAATAATAGAGGTGGAGGCTATAGAGTGGAGAACGGTAGTGGGGGAAGCGATAGAGGGAGGAACGATAGTAGAGGATGCGCTAGACTGAGGAACGATCTAGGTGGAGGCGATAGACGGAGGAACGATAGAGGTGGAGGCTATAGAGTGGAAAATGGTAGTGGGGGAAGCGATAGAGGGAGAAACGATTGTAGAGGATGCGATAGAGTGAGGAACGATCGAGGTGGAGGCGATAGAATGAGGAACGATAGAGGTGGAGGCTATAGAGTGGAAAATGGTAGTGGGGGAAGAGATAGAGGGATGAACGATAGTAGAGGAGGCGATAGAGGGAGGAACGATCGAGGTGGAGGCGATAGACGGAGGAAAGATAGAGGTGGAGGCTATAGAGTGGAGAATGGTAGTGGGGGAAGCGATAGAGGGAGGAACGATAGTAGAGAATGCGATAGAGGGAGGAACGATCGAGGTGGAGGCGATAGACGGAGGAACAATGGAGGTGGAGGCTATAGATTGGAGAATGGTAGTGGGGGATGCGATAGAGGGAGGAACGATAGTTGAGGATGCGATAGAGGGAGGAACGATCGAGGTGGAGGCGATAGACGGAGGAACGATAGAGGTGGAGGCGATAGACGGAGGAACGATAGAGGTGGAGGCTATAGAGTGGAGAATGGTAGTGGGGGAAGCGATAGAGGAGGAATGATAGTAGAGGATGCGATAGAGGGAGGAACGATAGAGGTGGAGGCTATAGAGTGGAGAATGGTAGTGGGGGAAGCGATAGAGGAGAAATGATAGTAGAGGATGCGATAGAGGGAGGAACGAACGAGGTGGAGGCGATAGACGGAGGAACGATAGAGGTGGAGGCTATAGAGTGGAGAATGGTAGTGGGGGAATCGATAGAGGGAGGAACGATAGTAGAGGAGGCGATTGAGTGAGGAACGATCGAGGTGGAGGCGAAAGACGGAGGAACGATAGAGGTGGAGGCTATAGAGTGGAGAATGTTTAGGGGGGAAGCGATAGAGGGAGGAACGATAGTAGAGGGTGCGATAGAATGAGGAACGATCGAAGTGGAGGTGATAGACGGAGGAACGATAGAGGTGGAGGCTATAGAGTGGAGAATGGTAGTGGGGGAAGCGATAGAGGAGGAATGATAGTATAGGATGCGATAGAGGGAGGAACGATCGAGGTTGAGGCTATAGACGGAGGAACGATAGAGGTGGAGGCTATAGAGTGGAGAATGTTTAGGGGGGGAAGCGATAGAGGGAGGAACGAAAGTAGAGGATGCGATAGAATGAGGAACGATCGAGGTGGAGGCGATAGACGGGGGAACGATAGAGGTGGAGGCTATAGAGTGGAGAATGGTAGTGGGGGAAGCGATAGAGGGAGGAACGATAGTAGAGGAGGCGATAGAGTGAGGAACGATCGAGGTGGAGGCGAAAGACGGAGGAACAATAGAGGTGGAGGCTATAGAGTGGAGAATGGTAGTGGGGGAAGCGATAGAGGGAGGAACGATAGTAGAGGATTCGATAGAGGGAGGAACGATTGAGGTGGAGGCGATAGACGTAGGAACGATAGAGGTGGAGGCTATAGAGTGGAGAATGGTAGTGGGGGAAGCGATAGAGGGAGGAACGATAGTAGAGGATTCGATAGAGGGAGGAACGATTGAGGTGGAGGCGATAGACGTAGGAACGATAGAGGTGGTGGCTATAGAGTGGAGAATGGTAGTGGGGGAAGCGATAGAGGGAGGAACGATAGTAGAGGATGCGATAGAGTGAGGAACGATCGAGGTGGAGGCGATAGACGGAGGAACGATAGAGGTGGAGGCTATAGAGTGGAAAATGGTAGTGGGGGAAGTGATAGAGGGAGGAACGATAATAGAGAATGCGATAGAGGGAGGAACGATCGAGGTGGAGGCGATAGACGGAGGAACGATAGAGGTGGAGGCTATAGAGTGGAGAATGGTAGTGGGGGATGCGATAGAGGGAGGAACGATAGTAGAGGATGCGATAGAGGGAGGAACGATCGAGGTGGAGGCGATAGACGGAGGAACGATAGAGGTGGAGGCTATAGAGTGGAGAATGGTAGTGGGGGAAGCGATAGAGGAGGAACGATAGTAGAGGATGCGATAGAGGGAGGAACGATCGAGGTGGAGGCGACAGACGAAGGAACGATAGTGGTGGAGTCTATAGAGTGGAGAATGGTAGTGGGGGAAGCGATAGAGGGAGGAACGATCGAGGTGGAGGCAAAAGACGGAGGAACGATAGAGGTGGAGGCTATAGAGTGGAGAATGGTAGTGGGGGAAGCGATAGAGGGGGGAACGATAGTAAAAGAGGCGATAGAGTGAGGAACGATCGAGGTGGAGGCGATAGACGGAGGAACGATAGAGGTGCAGGCTATAGAGTGGAGAATGTTTAGGGGGGGAAGCGATAGAGGGAGGAACGATAGTTGAGGATGCGATAGAATGAGGAACGATCGAGGTGGAGGCGATAGACGGAGGAACGATAGAGGTGGAGGCTATAGAGTGGAGAATGGTAATGGGGGAAGTGATAGAATGAGGAACGATAGTAGAGGAGGCGATAGAGGGAGGAACGAACGAGGTGGAGGCGATAGACGGAGGAACGATAGAGTTGGAGTCTATAGAGTGGAGAATGGTAGTGGGGGAAGCGATAGAGGGAGGAACGATATTAGAGGAGGCGATAGAGTGAGGAACGATCGAGGTGGAGGCGAAAGACGGAGGAACGATAGAGGTGGAGGCTATAGAGTGGAGAATGTTTAGAAGGGGAAGCGATAGAGGGAGGAACGATAGTAGAGGATGCGATAGAATGAGGAACGATCGAGGTGGAGGCGATAGACGGAGGAACGATAGAGGTGGAGGCTATAGAGTGGAGAATGGTAATGGGGGAAGCGATAGAATGAGGAACGATAGTAGAGGAGGCGATAGAGGGAGGAACGAACGAGGTGGAGGCGATAGACGGAGGAACGATAGAGGTGGAGGCTATAGAGTGGAGAATGGTAGTGGAGGAAGCGATAGAGGAAGGAACGATAGTAGAGGATGCGATAGAGGGAGGAACGATCGAGGTGGAGGCGATAGACAGAGGAAGGATAGAGGTGGAGTCTATAGAGTGAAAAATGGTAGTGGGGGAAGAGATAGAGGGATGAACGATAGTAGAGGAGGCGATTGAGGGAGGAACGATCGATGTGGATGCGATAGACGGAGGAATAATAGAGGTGGAGGCTATAGAGTGGAGAACGGTAGTGGGGGAAGCGATAGAGGGAGGAACGATAGTAGAGGATGCGCTAGAGTGAGGAACGATCTAGGTGGAGGCGATAGACGGAGGAACGATAGAGGTGGAGGCTATAGAGTGGAAAATGGTAGTGGGGGAAGCGATAGAGGGAGAAACGATTGTAGAGGATGCGAAAGAGTGAGGAACGATCGAGGTGGAGGCGATAGACGGAGGAACGATAGAGGTGGAGGCTATAGAGTGGAAAATGGTAGTGGGGGAAGAGATAGAGGGATGAACGATAGTAGAGGAGGCGATAGAGGGAGGAACGATCGAGGTGGAGGCGATAGACGGAGGAAAGATAGAGGTGGAGGCTATAGAGTGGAGAATGGTAGTGGGGGAAGCGATAGAGGGAGGAACGATAGTAGAGAATGCGATAGAGGGAGGAACGATCGAGGTGGAGGCGATAGACGGAGGAACAATGGAGGTGGAGGCTATAGATTGGAGAATGGTAGTGGGGGATGCGATAGAGGGAGGAACGATAGTTGAGGATGCGATAGAGGGAGGAACGATCGAGGTGGAGGCGATAGACGGAGGAACGATAGAGGTGGAGGCGATAGACGGAGGAACGATAGAGGTGGAGGCTATAGAGTGGAGAATGGTAGTGGGGGAAGCGATAGAGGAGGAATGATAGTAGAGGATGCGATAGAGGGAGGAACGATAGAGGTGGAGGCTATAGAGTGGAGAATGGTAGTGGGGGAAGCGATAGAGGAGAAATGATAGTAGAGGGTGCGATAGAGGGAGGAACGAACGAGGTGGAGGCGATAGACGGAGGAACGATAGAGGTGGAGGCTATAGAGTGGAGAATGGTAGTGGGGGAATCGATAGAGGGAGGAACGATAGTAGAGGAGGCGATTGAGTGAGGAACGATCGAGGTGGAGCCGAAAGACGGAGGAACGATAGAGGTGGAGGCTATAGAGTGGAGAATGTTTAGGGGGGAAGCGATAGAGGGAGGAACGATAGTAGAGGGTGCGATAGAATGAGGAACGATCGAAGTGGAGGTGATAGACGGAGGAACGATAGAGGTGGAGGCTATAGAGTGGAGAATGGTAGTGGGGGAAGCGATAGAGGGAGGTACGATAGTAGAGAGGCGAAAGATGGAGGAACGATCGAGGTGGAGGCGATAGACGGAGGAACGATAGAGGTGGAGGGTATAGAGTGGAGAATGGTAGTGGGGGAAGTGATAGAGGGAGGAACGATACTAGAGGAGGCGATAAAGGGAGGAACGATCGAGGTGGAGGCGATAGACGGAGGAACGATAGAGGTGGAGGCTATAGAGTGGAGAATGTTTAGGGGGGAAGCGATAGAGGGAGGAACGATAGTAGAGGATGCGATAGAATGAGGAACGATCGAGGTGGAGGCGATAGACGGAGGAACGATAGAGGTGGAGGCTATAGAGTGGAGAATGGTAATGGGGGAAGCGAAAGAATGAGGAACGATAGTAGAGGAGGCGATAGAGGGAGGAACGAACGAGGCGGAGGCGATAGACGGAGGAACGGTAGAGGTGGAGGTTATAGAGTAGAGAATGGGAGTGGGGGAAGAGATAGAGGGATGAACGGTAGTAGAGGAGGCGATAGAGGGAGGAACGATCGACGTGGAGGCGATAGACGGAGGAACGATAAAGGTGGAGGCTATAGAGTGGAGAATGGTAGTGGGGGATGCGATAGAGGGAGGAACGATAGTAGAATATGCGATAGAGGGAGGAACGATCGAGGTGGAGGCGATAGACGGAAGAACGATAGAGGTGGAGGCTATAGAGTGGAGAATGGTAGTGGGGGAAGCGATAGAGGAGGAATGATAGTATAGGATGCGATAGAGGGAGGAACGATCGAGGTTGAGGCTATAGACGGAGGAACGATAGAGGTGGAGGCTATAGAGTGGAGAATGTTTAGGGGGGGGAAGCGATAGAGGGAGGAACGAAAGTAGAGGATGCGATAGAATGAGGAACGATCGAGGTGGAGGCGATAGACGGGGGAACGATAGAGGTGGAGGCTATAGAGTGGAGAATGGTAGTGGGGGAAGCGATAGAGGGAGGAACGATAGTAGAGGAGGCGATAGAGTGAGGAACGATCGAGGTGGAGGCGAAAGACGGAGGAACAATAGAGGTGGAGGCTATAGAGTGGAGAATGGTAGTGGGGGAAGCGATAGAGGGAGGAACGATAGTAGAGGATTCGATAGAGGGAGGAACGATTGAGGTGGAGGCGATAGACGTAGGAACGATAGAGGTGGAGGCTATAGAGTGGAGAATGGTAGTGGGGGAAGCGATAGAGGGAGGAACGATAGTAGAGGATTCGATAGAGGGAGGAACGATTGAGGTGGAGGCGATAGACGTAGGAACGATAGAGGTGGTGGCTATAGAGTGGAGAATGGTAGTGGGGGAAGCGATAGAGGGAGGAACGATAGTAGAGGATGCGATAGAGTGAGGAACGATCGAGGTGGAGGCGATAGACGGAGGAACGATAGAGGTGGAGGCTATAGAGTGGAAAATGGTAGTGGGGGAAGTGATAGAGGGATGAACGATAGTAGAGGAGGCGATAGAGGGAGGAACGATCGAGGTGGAGGCGATAGACGGAGGAAAGATAGAGGTGGAGGCTATAGAGTGGAGAATGGTAGTGGGGGAAGCGATAGAGGGAGGAACGATAATAGAGAATGCGATAGAGGGAGGAACGATCGAGGTGGAGGCGATAGACGGAGGAACGATGGAGGTGGAGGCTATAGAGTGGAGAATGGTAGTGGGGGATGCGAAAGAGGGAGGAACGATAGTAGAGGATGCGATAGAGGGAGGAACGATCGAGGTGGAGGCGATAGACGGAGGAACGATAGAGGTGGAGGCTATAGAGTGGAGAATTTTAGTGGGGGAAGCGATAGAGGAGGAATGATAGTAGAGGATGCGATAGAGGGAGGAACGATCGAGGTTGAGGCGATAGACGGAGGAACGATAGAGGTGGAGGCTATAGAGTGGAGAATGGTAATGGGGGAAGCGATAGAATGATGAACGATAGTAGAGGTGGCGATAGAGGGAGGAACGATCGAGGTGGAGGCGATAGACGGAGGAACTATAGTAGAGGAGGCGATAGAGAGAGGAACGATCGAGGTGGAGGCGTTAGACGGAGGAACGATAGAGGTGGAGGCTATAGAGTGGAGAATGTTTAGGGGGGAAGCGATAGAGGGAGGAACGATAGTAGAGGATGCGATAGAATGAGGAACGATCGAGGTGGAGGCGATAGACGGAGGAACGATAGAGGTGGAGTCTATAGAGTGGAGAATGGTAATGGGGGAAGCGATAGAATGAGGAACGATAGTAGAGGAGGCGATAGAGGGAGGAAAGAACGAGGTGGAGGCGATAGACGGAGGAACGATAGAGGTGGAGGCTATAGAGTGGAGAATGGTAGTGGGGGAAGAGATAGAGGGAGGAACGATAGTAGAGGAGGCGATAGAGGGAGGAACGATCGAGGTGGAGGCGATAGACGGAGAAACGATAGAGTTGGAGTCTATAGAGTGGAGAATGGTAGTGGGGGAAGCGATAGAGGGAGGAACGATAGTAGAGGATTCGATAGAGGGATGAACGATTGAGGTGGAGGCGATAGACGTAGGAACGATAGAGGTGGAGGCTATAGAGTGGAGACTGGTAGTGGGGGTAGCGATAGAGGGAGGAACGATAGTAGAGGATGCGATAGAGTGAGGAACGATCGAGGTGGAGGCGATAGACGGAGGAACGATAGAGGTGGAGTCTATAGAGTGGAAAATGGTAGTGGGGGAAGAGATAGAGCGATGAACGATAGTAGAGGATGCGATAGAATGAGGAACGATCGAGGTGGAGGCGATAGACGGAGGAACGATATAGGTGGAGGCTATAGAGTGGAGAATGGTAGTGGGGGAAGCGATAGAGGGAGGAACGATAGTAGAGGATGCGATAGAGGGAGGAACGATCGAGCTGGAGGCGATAGACGGAGGAACGATAGAGGTGGAGGCTATAGAGTGGAGAATGTTTAGGGGGGGAAGCGATAGAGGGAGGAACGAAAGTAGAAGAGGCGATAGAGGGAGGAACGATCGAGGTGGAGGCGATAGACGGAGGAACGATAGAGGTGGAGGCTATAGAGTGGAGAATGGTAATGGGGGAAAATATAGAATGAGGAACGATAGTAGAGAAGGCGATAGAGGGAGTAACGAACGAGGTGGAGGCGATAGACGGAGGAACGATAGAGGTGGAGGCTATAGAGTGTAGAATGGTAGTGGGGGAAGCGATAGAGGGAGGAACGATAGTAGAGGAGGCGATAGAGTGAGGAACGATCGAGGTGGAGGCTATAGAGTGGAGAATGTTTAGGGGGGGAAGCGATAGAGGGAGGAACGATAGTAGAGGATTCGATAGAGGGAGGAACGATCGAGGTGGAGACGATAGACGGAGGAACGATAGAGGTGGAGTCTATAGAGTAGAAAATGGTAGTGGTGGAAGAGATAGAGGGATGAAAGATAGTAGAGGAGGCGATAGAGGGAGGAACGATCGATGTGGATGCGATAGACGGAGGAATAATAGAGGTGGAGGCTATAGAGTGGAGAACGGTAGTGGGGGAAGCGATAGAGGGAGGAACGATAATAGAGGATGCGATAGAGGGAGGAACGATCGAGGTGGAGGCGATAGACGGAGGAACGATAGAGGTGGAGGCTATAGAGTGGAGAATGGTAGTGGGGGATGCGATAGAGGGAGGAACGATAGTAGAGGATGCGATAGAGGGAGGAACGATCGAGGTGGAGGCGATAGACGGAGGAAAGATAGAGGTGGAGTCTATAGAGTGGAGAATGGTAGTGGGGGAAGCGATAGAGGGAGGAACGATAGTAGAGGAGGCGATAGAGTGAGGAACGATCGAGGTGGAGGCGAAAGACGGAGGAACGATAGAGGTGGAGGCTATAGAGTGGAGAATGTTTAGGGGGGGAAGCGATAGAGGGAGGAACGATAGTAGAGGATGCGATAGAATGAGGAACGATCGAAGTGGAGGCGATAGACGGAGGAACGATAGAGGTGGAGGCTATAGAGTGGAGAATGGTAATGGGGGAAGCGATAGAATGAGGAACGATAGTAGAGGAGGCGATAGAGGGAGGAACGAACGAGGTGGAGGCGATAGACGGAGGAACGATAGAGGTGGAGGCTATAGAGTGGAGAATGTTTAGGGGGGGAAGCGATAGAGGGAGGAACGAAAGTAGAGGATGCGATAGAATGAGGAACGATCGAGGTGGAGGCGATAGACGGAGGAACGATAGAGGTGGAGGCTATAGAGTGGAGAATGGTAGTGGGGGAAGCGATAGAGGGAGGAACGATAGTAGAGGAGGCGATAGAGTGAGGAACGATCGAGGTGGAGGCGAAAGACGGAGGAACAATAGAGGTGGAGGCTATAGAGTGGAGAATGGTAGTGGGGGAAGCGATAGAGGGAGGAACGATAGTAGAGGATTCGATAGAGGGAGGAACGATTGATGTGGAGGCGATAGACGTAGGAACGATAGAGGTGGAGGCTATAGAGTGGAGACTGGTAGTGGGGGAAGCGATAGAGGGAGGAACGATAGTAGAGGATGCGATAGAGTGAGGAACGATCGAGGTGGAGGCGATAGACGGAGGAACGACAGAGGTGGAGTCTATAGAGTGGAAAATGGTAGTGGGGGAAGAGATAGATCGATGAACGATAGTAGAGGATGCGATAGAATGAGGAACGATCGAGGTGGAGGCGATAGACGGAGGAACGATATAGGTGGAGGCTATAGAGTGGAGAATGGTAGTGGGGGAAGCGATAGAGGGAGGAACGATAGTAGAGGATGCGATAGAGGGAGGAACGATCGAGGTGGAGGCTATAGAGTGGAGAATGTTTAGGGGGGGAAGCGATAGAGGGAGGAACGAAAGTAGAAGAGGCGATAGAGGGAGGAACGATCGAGGTGGAGGCGATAGACGGAGGAACGATAGAGGTGGAGGCTATAGAGTGGAGAATGGTAATGGGGGAAGCGATAGAATGAGGAACGATAGAAGAGGAGGCGATAGAGGGAGGAACGAACGAAGTGGAGGCGATAGACGGTGGAACGATAGAGGTGGAGGCTATAGAGTGGAGAATGGTAGTGGGGGATGTGATAGAGGGAGGAACGATAGTAGAGGAGACGATAGAGTGAGGAACGATCGAGGCGGAGGCGAAAGACGGAGGAACGATAGAGGTGGAGGCTATAGAGTGGAGAATGTTTAGGGGGGGAAGCGATAGAGGGAGGAACGATAGTAGAGGATTCGATAGAGGGAGGAACGATTGAGGTGGAGGCGATAGACGTAGGAACGATAGAGGTGGAGGCTATAGAGTGGAGAATGGTAGTGGGGGAAGCGATAGAGGAGGAATGATAGTAGAGGATGCGATAGAGGGAGGAACGATCGAGGTTGAGGCGATAGACGGAGGAACGATAGAGGTGGAGGCTATAGAGTGGAGAATGGTTAGGGGGGACGCGATAGAGGGAGGAACGATAGTAGAGGATGCGATAGAATGAGGAACGATCGAGGTGGAGGCATTAACGGAGGAACGATAGAGATGGAGGCTATAGAGTGGAGAATGGTAACGGGGGAAGCGATAGAATGAGGAACGATAGTAGAGGAGGCAATAGAAGGAGGAACGAACGAGGTGGAGGCGATAGACGGAGGAACGATAGAGGTGGAGGCTATAGAGTGGAGAATGGTAGTGGGGGAAGCGATAGAGGGAGGAACGATAGTAGAGGAGGCGATAGAGTGAGGAACGATCGAGGTGGAGGCGAAAGACGGAGGAACGATAGAGGTGGAGGCTATAGAGTGGAGAATGGTAGTGGGGGAAGTGATAGAGGGAGGAACGATAGTAGAGGAGGCGATAGAGGGAGGAACGATCGAGGTGGAGGCGATAGACGGAGGAACGATAGAGGTGGAGGCTATAGAGTGGAGAATGGTAGTGGGGGAAGCGATAGAGGGAGGAACGATAGTAGAGGAGGCGATTGAGTGAGGAACGATCGAGGTGGAGGCGAAAGACGGAGGAACGATAGAGGTGGAGGCTATAGAGTGGAGAATGTTTAGGGGGGGAAGCGATAGAGGGAGGAACGATAGTAGAGGATGCGATAGAATGAGGAACGATCGAAGTGGAGGCGATAGACGGAGGAACGATAGAGGTGGAGGCTATAGTGTGGAGAATGGTAGTGGGGGAAGCGATAGAGGGAGGTACGATAGTAGAGAGGCGAAAGAGGGAGGAACGATCGAGGTGGAGGCGATAGACGGAGGAACGATAGAGGTGGAGGGTATAGAGTGGAGAATGGTAGTGGGGGAAGTGATAGAGGGAGGAACGATACTAGAGGAGGCGATAAAGGGAGGAACGATCGAGGTATAGGCGATAGACGGAGGAACGATAGAGGTGGAGGCTATAGAGTGGAGAATGTTTAGGGGGGAAGCGATAGAGGGAGGAACGATAGTAGAGGATGCGATAGAATGAGGAACGATCGAGGTGGAGGCGATAGACGGAGGAACGATAGAGGTGGAGGCTATAGAGTGGATAATGGTAATGGGGGAAGCGATAGAATGAGGAACGATAGTAGAGGAGGCGATAGAGGGAGGAACGAACGAGGCGGAGGCGATAGACGGAGGAACGGTAGAGGTGGAGGTTATAGAGTAGAGAATGGGAGTGGGGGAAGAGATAGAGGGAGGAACGGTAGTAGAGGAGGCGATAGAGGGAGGAACGATCGACGTGGAGGCGATAGACGGAGGAACGATAGAGTTGGAGGCTATAGAGTGGAGAATTGTAGTGAGGGAAGCGATAGAGGGAGGAACGATAGTAGAGGATTCGATAGAGGGATTAACGATTGAGGTGGAGGCGATAGACGTAGGAACGATAGAGGTGGAGGCTATAGAGTGGAGAATGGTAGTGGGGGAAGCGATAGAGGGAGGAACGATAGTAGAGGATTCGATAGAGGGAGGAACGATTGAGGTGGAGGCGATAGACGTAGGAACGATAGAGGTGGTGGCTATAGAGTGGAGAATGGTAGTGGGGGAAGCGATAGAGGGAGGAACGATAGTAGAGGATGCGATAGAGTGAGGAACGATCGAGGTGGAGGCGATAGACGGAGGAACGATAGAGGTGGAGGCTATAGAGTGGAAAATGGTAGTGGGGGAAGTGATAGAGGGATGAACGATAGTAGAGGAGGCGATAGAGGGAGGAACGATCGAGGTGGAGGCGATAGACGGAGGAAAGATAGAGGTGGAGGCTATAGAGTGGAGAATGGTAGTGGGGGAAGCGATAGAGGGAGGAACGATAATAGAGAATGCGATAGAGGGAGGAACGATCGAGGTGGAGGCGATAGACGGAGGAACGATGGAGGTGGAGGCTATAGAGTGGAGAATGGTAGTGGGGGATGCGAAAGAGGGAGGAACGATAGTAGAGGATGCGATAGAGGGAGGAACGATCGAGGTGGAGGCGATAGACGGAGGAACGATAGAGGTGGAGGCTATAGAGTGGAGAATTTTAGTGGGGGAAGCGATAGAGGAGGAATGATAGTAGAGGATGCGATAGAGGGAGGAACGATCGAGGTTGAGGCGATAGACGGAGGAACGATAGAGGTGGAGGCTATAGAGTGGAGAATGGTAATGGGGGAAGCGATAGAATGATGAACGATAGTAGAGGTGGCGATAGAGGGAGGAACGATCGAGGTGGAGGCGATAGACGGAGGAACTATAGTAGAGGAGGCGATAGAGAGAGGAACGATCGAGGTGGAGGCGTTAGACGGAGGAACGATAGAGGTGGAGGCTATAGAGTGGAGAATGTTTAGGGGGGAAGCGATAGAGGGAGGAACGATAGTAGAGGATGCGATAGAATGAGGAACGATCGAGGTGGAGGCGATAGACGGAGGAACGATAGAGGTGGAGGCTATAGAGTGGAGAATGGTAATGGGGGAAGCGATAGAATGAGGAACGATAGTAGAGGAGGCGATAGAGGGAGGAAAGAACGAGGTGGAGGCGATAGACGGAGGAACGATAGAGGTGGAGGCTATAGAGTGGAGAATGGTAGTGGGGGAAGAGATAGAGGGAGGAACGATAGTAGAGGAGGCGATAGAGGGAGGAACGATCGAGGTGGAGGCGATAGACGGAGAAACGATAGAGTTGGAGTCTATAGAGTGGAGAATGGTAGTGGGGGAAGCGATAGAGGGAGGAACGATAGTAGAGGATTCGATAGAGGGATGAACGATTGAGGTGGAGGCGATAGACGTAGGAACGATAGAGGTGGAGGCTATAGAGTGGAGACTGGTAGTGGGGGTAGCGATAGAGGGAGGAACGATAGTAGAGGATGCGATAGAGTGAGGAACGATCGAGGTGGAGGCGATAGACGGAGGAACGATAGAGGTGGAGTCTATAGAGTGGAAAATGGTAGTGGGGGAAGAGATAGAGCGATGAACGATAGTAGAGGATGCGATAGAATGAGGAACGATCGAGGTGGAGGCGATAGACGGAGGAACGATATAGGTGGAGGCTATAGAGTGGAGAATGGTAGTGGGGGAAGCGATAGAGGGAGGAACGATAGTAGAGGATGCGATAGAGGGAGGAACGATCGAGCTGGAGGCGATAGACGGAGGAACGATAGAGGTGGAGGCTATAGAGTGTAGAATGTTTAGGGGGGGAAGCGATAGAGGGAGGAACGAAAGTAGAAGAGGCGATAGAGGGAGGAACGATCGAGGTGGAGGCGATAGACGGAGGAACGATAGAGGTGGAGGCTATAGAGTGGAGAATGGTAATGGGGGAAAAGATAGAATGAGGAACGATAGTAGAGAAGGCGATAGAGGGAGTAACGAACGAGGTGGAGGCGATAGACGGAGGAACGATAGAGGTGGAGGCTATAGAGTGTAGAATGGTAGTGGGGGAAGCGATAGAGGGAGGAACGATAGTAGAGGAGGCGATAGAGTGAGGAACGATCGAGGTGGAGGCTATAGAGTGGAGAATGTTTAGGGGGGGAAGCGATAGAGGGAGGAACGATAGTAGAGGATTCGATAGAGGGAGGAACGATCGAGGTGGAGGCGATAGACGGAGGAACGATAGAGGTGGAGTCTATAGAGTAGAAAATGGTAGTGGTGGAAGAGATAGAGGGATGAAAGATAGTAGAGGAGGCGATAGAGGGAGGAACGATCGATGTGGATGCGATAGACGGAGGAATAATAGAGGTGGAGGCTATAGAGTGGAGAACGGTAGTGGGGGGAAGCGATAGAGGGAGGAACGATAATAGAGGATGCGATAGAGGGAGGAACGATCGAGGTGGAGGCGATAGACGGAGGAACGATAGAGGTGGAGGCTATAGAGTGGAGAATGGTAGTGGGGGATGCGATAGAGGGAGGAACGATAGTAGAGGATGCGATAGAGGGAGGAACGATCGAGGTGGAGGCGATAGACGGAGGAAAGATAGAGGTGGAGTCTATAGAGTGGAGAATGGTAGTGGGGGAAGCGATAGAGGGAGGAACGATAGTAGAGGAGGCGATAGAGTGAGGAACGATCGAGGTGGAGGCGAAAGACGGAGGAACGATAGAGGTGGAGGCTATAGAGTGGAGAATGTTTAGGGGGGGAAGCGATAGAGGGAGGAACGATAGTAGAGGATGCGATAGAATGAGGAACGATCGAAGTGGAGGCGATAGACGGAGGAACGATAGTGGAGGCTATAGAGTGGAGAATGGTAATGGGGGAAGCGATAGAATGAGGAACGATAGTAGAGGAGGCGATAGAGGGAGGAACGAACGAGGTGGAGGCGATAGACGGAGGAACGATAGAGGTGGAGGCTATATAGTGGAGAATGGTAGTGGAGGAAGCGATAGAGGGAGGAACGATAGTAGAGGATGCGATAGAGGGAGGAACGATCGAGGTGGAGGCGATAGACAGAGGAACGATAGAGGTGGAGTCTATAGAGTGAAAAATGGTAGTGGGGGAAGAGATAGAGGGATGAACGATAGTAGAGGAGGCGATTGAGGGAGGAACGATCGATGTGGATGCGATAGACGGAGGAATAATAGAGGTGGAGGCTATAGAGTGGAGAACGGTAGTGGGGGAAGCGATAGAGGGAGGAACGATAGTAGAGGATGCGCTAGAGTGAGGAACGATCTAGGTGGAGGCGATAGACGGAGGAACGATAGAGGTGGAGGCTATAGAGTGGAAAATGGTAGTGGGGGAAGCGATAGAGGGAGAAACGATTGTAGAGGATGCGATAGAGTGAGGAACGATCGAGGTGGAGGCGATAGACGGAGGAACGATAGAGGTGGAGGCTATAGAGTGGAAAATGGTAGTGGGGGAAGAGATAGAGGGATGAACGATAGTAGAGGAGGCGATAGAGGGAGAAACGATCGAGGTGGAGGCGATAGACGGAGGAAAGATAGAGGTGGAGGCTATAGAGTGGAGAATGGTAGTGGGGGAAGCGATAGAGGGAGGAACGATAGTAGAGAATGCGATAGAGGGAGGAACGATCGAGGTGGAGGCGATAGACGGAGGAACAATGGAGGTGGAGGCTATAGATTGGAGAATGGTAGTGGGGGATGCGATAGAGGGAGGAACGATAGTTGAGGATGCGATAGAGGGAGGAACGATCGAGGTGGAGGCGATAGACGGAGGAACGATAGAGGTGGAGGCGATAGACGGAGGAACGATAGAGGTGGAGGCTATAGAGTGGAGAATGGTAGTGGGGGAAGCGATAGAGGAGGAATGATAGTATAGGATGCGATAGAGGGAGGAACGATAGAGGTGGAGGCTATAGAGTGGAGAATGGTAGTGGGGGAAGCGATAGAGGAGAAATGATAGTAGAGGATGCGATAGAGGGAGGAACGAACGAGGTGGAGGCGATAGACGGAGGAACGATAGAGGTGGAGGCTATAGAGTGGAGAATGGTAGTGGGGGAAGCGATAGAGGGAGGAACGATAGTAGAGGAGGCGATTGAGTGAGGAACGATCGAGGTGGAGGCGAAAGACGGAGGAACGATAGAGGTGGAGGCTATAGAGTGGAGAATGTTTAGGGGGGGAAGCGATAGAGGGAGGAACGATAGTAGAGGATGCGATAGAATGAGGAACGATCGAAGTGGAGGCGATAGACGGAGGAACGATAGAGGTGGAGGCTATAGTGTGGAGAATGGTAGTGGGGGAAGCGATAGAGGGAGGTACGATAGTAGAGAGGCGAAAGAGGGAGGAACGATCGAGGTGGAGGCGATAGACGGAGGAACGATAGAGGTGGAGGGTATAGAGTGGAGAATGGTAGTGGGGGAAGTGATAGAGGGAGGAACGATACTAGAGGAGGCGATAAAGGGAGGAACGATCGAGGTGGAGGCGATAGACGGAGGAACGATAGAGGTGGAGGCTATAGAGTTGAGAATGTTTAGGGGGGAAGAGATAGAGGGAGGAACGATAGTAGAGGATGCGATAGAATGAGGAACGATCGAGGTGGAGGCGATAGACGGAGGAACGATAGAGGTGGAGGCTATAGAGTGGATAATGGTAATGGGGGAGGCGATAGAATGAGGAACGATAGTAGAGGAGGCGATAGAGGGAGGAACGAACGAGGCGGAGGCGATAGACGGAGGAACGGTAGAGGTGGAGGTTATAGAGTAGAGAATGGGAGTGGGGGAAGAGATAGAGGGAGGAACGGTAGTAGAGGAGGCGATAGAGGGAGGAACGATCGACTTGGAGGCGATAGACGGAGGAACGATAGAGTTGGAGGCTATAGAGTGGAGAATTGTAGTGAGGGAAGCGATAGAGGGAGGAACGATAGTAGAGGATTCGATAGAGGGAGGAACGATTGAGGTGGAGGCGATAGACGTAGGAACGATAGATGTGGAGGCTATAGAGTGGAGAATGGTAGTGGGGGAAGCGATAGAAGGAGGAACGATAGTAGAGGAGGCGATAGATGGAGGAACGATCGAGGTGGAGGCGATAGACGGAGGAAAGATAGAGGTGGAAGCTATAGAGTGGAGAATGGTAGTGGGGGAAGCGATAGATGGAGGAACGATAGTAGAGAATGCGATAGAGGGGGGAACGATCGAGGTGGAGGCGATAGACGGAGGAACGATAAAGGTGGAGGCTATAGAGTGGAGAATGGTAGTGGGGGATGCGATAGAGGGAGGAACGATAGTAGAATATGCGATAGAGGGAGGAACGATCGAGGTGGAGGCGATAGACGGAAGAACGATAGAGGTGGAGGCTATAGAGTGGAGAATGGTAGTGGGGGAAGCGATAGAGGAGGAATGATAGTATAGGATGCGATAGAGGGAGGAACGATCGAGGTTGAGGCGATAGACGGAGGAACGATAGAGGTGGAGGCTATAGAGTGGAGAATGTTTAGGGGGGGAAGCGATAGAGGGAGGAACGAAAGTAGAGGATGCGATAGAATGAGGAACGATCGAGGTGGAGGCGATAGACGGAGGAACGATAGAGGTGGAGGCTATAGAGTGGAGAATGGTAGTGGGGGAAGCGATAGAGGGAGGAACGATAGTAGAGGAGGCGATAGAGTGAGGAACGATCGAGGTGGAGGCGAAAGACGGAGGAACAATAGAGGTGGAGGCTATAGAGTGGAGAATGGTAGTGGGGGAAGCGATAGAGGGAGGAACGATAGTAGAGGATTCGATAGAGGGAGGAACGATTGAGGTGGAGGCGATAGACGTAGGAACGATAGAGGTGGAGGCTATAGAGTGGAGACTGGTAGTGGGGGAAGCGATAGAGGGAGGAACGATAGTAGAGGATGCGATAGAGTGAGGAACGATCGAGGTGGAGGCGATAGACGGAGGAACGACAGAGGTGGAGTCTATAGAGTGGAAAATGGTAGTGGGGGAAGAGATAGATCGATGAACGATAGTAGAGGATGCGATAGAATGAGGAACGATCGAGGTGGAGGCGATAGACGGAGGAACGATATAGGTGGAGGCTATAGAGTGGAGAATGGTAGTGGGGGAAGCGATAGAGGGAGGAACGATAGTAGAGGATGCGATAGAGGGAGGAACGATCGAGGTGGAGGCTATAGAGTGGAGAATGTTTAGGGGGGGAAGCGATAGAGGGAGGAACGAAAGTAGAAGAGGCGATAGAGGGAGGAACGATCGAGGTGGAGGCGATAGACGGAGGAACGATAGAGGTGGAGGCTATAGAGTGGAGAATGGTAATGGGGGAAGCGATAGAATGAGGAACGATAGAAGAGGAGGCGATAGAGGGAGGAACGAACGAAGTGGAGGCGATAGACGGTGGAACGATAGAGGTGGAGGCTATAGAGTGGAGAATGGTAGTGGGGGATGTGATAGAGGGAGGAACGATAGTAGAGGAGACGATAGAGTGAGGAACGATCGAGGCGGAGGCGAAAGACGGAGGAACGATAGAGGTGGAGGCTATAGAGTGGAGAATGTTTAGGGGGGGAAGCGATAGAGGGAGGAACGATAGTAGAGGATTCGATAGAGGGAGGAACGATTGAGGTGGAGGCGATAGACGTAGGAACGATAGAGGTGGAGGCTATAGAGTGGAGAATGGTAGTGGGGGAAGCGATAGAGGAGGAATGATAGTAGAGGATGCGATAGAGGGAGGAACGATCGAGGTTGAGGCGATAGACGGAGGAACGATAGAGGTGGAGGCTATAGAGTGGAGAATGGTTAGGGGGGACGCGATAGAGGGAGGAACGATAGTAGAGGATGCGATAGAATGAGGAACGATCGAGGTGGAGGCATTAACGGAGGAACGATAGAGATGGAGGCTATAGAGTGGAGAATGGTAACGGGGGAAGCGATAGAATGAGGAACGATAGTAGAGGAGGCAATAGAAGGAGGAACGAACGAGGTGGAGGCGATAGACGGAGGAACGATAGAGGTGGAGGCTATAGAGTGGAGAATGGTAGTGGGGGAAGCGATAGAGGGAGGAACGATAGTAGAGGAGGCGATAGAGTGAGGAACGATCGAGGTGGAGGCGAAAGACGGAGGAACGATAGAGGTGGAGGCTATAGAGTGGAGAATGGTAGTGGGGGAAGTGATAGAGGGAGGAACGATAGTAGAGGAGGCGATAGAGGGAGGAACGATCGAGGTGGAGGCGATAGACGGAGGAACGATAGAGGTGGAGGCTATAGAGTGGAGAATGGTAGTGGGGGAAGCGATAGAGGGAGGAACGATAGTAGAGGAGGCGATTGAGTGAGGAACGATCGAGGTGGAGGCGAAAGACGGAGGAACGATAGAGGTGGAGGCTATAGAGTGGAGAATGTTTAGGGGGGGAAGCGATAGAGGGAGGAACGATAGTAGAGGATGCGATAGAATGAGGAACGATCGAAGTGGAGGCGATAGACGGAGGAACGATAGAGGTGGAGGCTATAGTGTGGAGAATGGTAGTGGGGGAAGCGATAGAGGGAGGTACGATAGTAGAGAGGCGAAAGAGGGAGGAACGATCGAGGTGGAGGCGATAGACGGAGGAACGATAGAGGTGGAGGGTATAGAGTGGAGAATGGTAGTGGGGGAAGTGATAGAGGGAGGAACGATACTAGAGGAGGCGATAAAGGGAGGAACGATCGAGGTATAGGCGATAGACGGAGGAACGATAGAGGTGGAGGCTATAGAGTGGAGAATGTTTAGGGGGGAAGCGATAGAGGGAGGAACGATAGTAGAGGATGCGATAGAATGAGGAACGATCGAGGTGGAGGCGATAGACGGAGGAACGATAGAGGTGGAGGCTATAGAGTGGATAATGGTAATGGGGGAAGCGATAGAATGAGGAACGATAGTAGAGGAGGCGATAGAGGGAGGAACGAACGAGGCGGAGGCGATAGACGGAGGAACGGTAGAGGTGGAGGTTATAGAGTAGAGAATGGGAGTGGGGGAAGAGATAGAGGGAGGAACGGTAGTAGAGGAGGCGATAGAGGGAGGAACGATCGACGTGGAGGCGATAGACGGAGGAACGATAGAGTTGGAGGCTATAGAGTGGAGAATTGTAGTGAGGGAAGCGATAGAGGGAGGAACGATAGTAGAGGATTCGATAGAGGGATTAACGATTGAGGTGGAGGCGATAGACGTAGGAACGATAGATGTGGAGGCTATAGAGTGGAGAATGGTAGTAGAGGAAGCGATAGAAGGAGGAACGATAGTAGAGGAGGCGATAGATGGAGGAACGATCGAGGTGGAGGCGATAGACGGAGGAAAGATAGAGGTGGAAGCTATAGAGTGGAGAATGGTAGTGGGGGAAGCGATAGATGGAGGAACGATAGTAGAGAATGCGATAGAGGGGGGAACGATCGAGGTGGAGGCGATAGACGGAGGAACGATAAAGGTGGAGGCTATAGAGTGGAGAATGGTAGTGGGGGATGCGATAGAGGGAGGAACGATAGTAGAATATGCGATAGAGGGAGGAACGATCGAGGTGGAGGCGATAGACGGAAGAACGATAGAGGTGGAGGCTATAGAGTGGAGAATGGTAGTGGGGGAAGCGATAGAGGAGGAATGATAGTATAGGATGCGATAGAGGGAGGAACGATCGAGGTTGAGGCGATAGACGGAGGAACGATAGAGGTGGAGGCTATAGAGTGGAGAATGTTTAGGGGGGGAAGCGATAGAGGGAGGAACGAAAGTAGAGGATGCGATAGAATGAGGAACGATCGAGGTGGAGGCGATAGACGGAGGAACGATAGAGGTGGAGGCTATAGAGTGGAGAATGGTAGTGGGGGAAGCGATAGAGGGAGGAACGATAGTAGAGGAGGCGATAGAGTGAGGAACGATCGAGGTGGAGGCGAAAGACGGAGGAACAATAGAGGTGGAGGCTATAGAGTGGAGAATGGTAGTGGGGGAAGCGATAGAGGGAGGAACGATAGTAGAGGATTCGATAGAGGGAGGAACGATTGAGGTGGAGGCGATAGACGTAGGAACGATAGAGGTGGAGGCTATAGAGTGGAGACTGGTAGTGGGGGAAGCGATAGAGGGAGGAACGATAGTAGAGGATGCGATAGAGTGAGGAACGATCGAGGTGGAGGCGATAGACGGAGGAACGACAGAGGTGGAGTCTATAGAGTGGAAAATGGTAGTGGGGGAAGAGATAGATCGATGAACGATAGTAGAGGATGCGATAGAATGAGGAACGATCGAGGTGGAGGCGATAGACGGAGGAACGATATAGGTGGAGGCTATAGAGTGGAGAATGGTAGTGGGGGAAGCGATAGAGGGAGGAACGATAGTAGAGGATGCGATAGAGGGAGGAACGATCGAGGTGGAGGCGATAGACGGAGGAACGATAGAGGTGGAGGCTATAGAGTGGAGAATGTTTAGGGGGGGAAGCGATAGAGGGAGGAACGAAAGTAGAAGAGGCGATAGAGGGAGGAACGATCGAGGTGGAGGCGATAGACGGAGGAACGATAGAGGTGGAGGCTATAGAGTGGAGAATGGTAATGGGGGAAGCGATAGAATGAGGAACGATAGAAGAGGAGGCGATAGAGGGAGGAACGAACGAAGTGGAGGCGATAGACGGTGGAACGATAGAGGTGGAGGCTATAGAGTGGAGAATGGTAGTGGGGGATGTGATAGAGGGAGGAACGATAGTAGAGGAGACGATAGAGTGAGGAACGATCGAGGCGGAGGCGAAAGACGGAGGAACGATAGAGGTGGAGGCTATAGAGTGGAGAATGTTTAGGGGGGGAAGCGATAGAGGGAGGAACGATAGTAGAGGATTCGATAGAGGGAGGAACGATTGAGGTGGAGGCGATAGACGTAGGAACGATAGAGGTGGAGGCTATAGAGTGGAGAATGGTAGTGGGGGAAGCGATAGAGGAGGAATGATAGTAGAGGATGCGATAAAGGGAGGAACGATCGAGGTTGAGGCGATAGACGGAGGAACGATAGAGGTGGAGGCTATAGAGTGGAGAATGGTTAGGGGGGGACGCGATAGAGGGAGGAACGATTGTAGAGGATGCGATAGAATGAGGAACGATCGAGGTGGAGGCGATAAACGGAGGAACGATAGAGATGGAGGCTATAGAGTGGAGAATGGTAACGGGGGAAGCGATAGAATGAGGAACGATAGTAGAGGAGGCAATAGAAGGAGGAACGAACGAGGTGGAGGCGATAGACGGAGGAACGATAGAGGTGGAGGCTATAGAGTGGAGAATGGTAGTGGGGGAAGCGATAGAGGGAGGAACGATAGTAGAGGAGGCGATAGAGTGAGGAACGATCGAGGTGGAGGCGAAAGACGGAGGAACGATAGAGGTGGAGGCTATAGAGTGGAGAATGGTAGTGGGGGAAGTGATAGAGGGAGGAACGATAGTAGAGGAGGCGATAGAGGGAGGAACGATCGAGGTGGAGGCGATAGACGGAGGAACGATAGAGGTGGAGGCTATAGAGTGGAGAATGTTTAGGGGGGAAGCGATAGAGGGAGGAACGATAGTAGAGGATGCGATAGATTGAGGAACAATCGAGTTGGAGGCGATATACGGAGGAACGATAGAGGTGGAGGCTATTGAGTGGAGAATTGTAATGGGGGAAGCGATAGAATGAGGAACGATAGTAGAGGAGGCGATAGAGGGAGGAACGAACGAGGTGGAGGCGATAGACGGAGGAACGATAGAGGTGGAGGCTATAGAGTAGAGAATGGGAGTGGGGGAAGAGATAGAGGGAGGAACGATAGTAGAGGATGCGCTAGAGGGAGGAACGATCGACTTGGAGGCGATAGACGGAGGAACAATAGAGTTGGAGGCTATAGAGTGGAGAATGGTAGTGGGGGAAGCGATAGAGGGAGGAACGATAGTAGAGGATTCGATAGAGGGAGGAACGATTGAGGTGGAGGCGATAGACGTAGGAACGATAGAGGTGGAGGCTATAGAGTGGAGAATGGTAGTGAGGAAGCGATAGAGGGAGGAACGATAGTAGAGGATGCGATAGAGTGAGGAACGATCGAGGTGGAGGCGATAGACGGAGGAACGATAGAGGTGGAGGCTATAGAGTGGAAAATGGTAGTGGGGGAAGAGATAGAGGGATGAACGATAGTAGAGGAGGCGATAGAGGGAGGAACGATCGAGGTGGAGGCGATTGACGGAGGAAAGATAGAGGTGGAGGTTATAGAGTGGAGAATGGTAGTGGGGGAAGCGATGGAGGGAGGAACGATAATAGAGAATGCGATAGAGGGAGGAACGATCGAGGTGGAGGCGATAGACGGAGGAACGATGGAGGTGGAGGCTATAGAGTGGAGAATGGTAGTGGGGGATGCGAAAGAGGGAGGAACGATAGTAGAGGATGCGATAGAGGGAGGAACGATCGAGGTGGAGGCGATAGACGGAGGAACAATAGAGGTGGAGGCTATAGAGTGGAGAATGGTAGTGGGGGAAGCGATAGAGGAGGAATGATAGTAGAGGATGCGATAGAGGGAGGAACGATCGAGGTTGAGGCGATAGACGGAGGAACGATAGAGGTGGAGGCTATAGAGTGGAGAATGGTAATGGGGGAAGCGATAGAATGATGAACGATAGTAGAGGTGGCGATAGAGGGAGGAACGATCGAGGTAGAGGCGATAGACGGAGGAACGATAGTAGAGGAGGCGATAGAGAGAGGAACGAACGAGGTGGAGGCGATAGACGGAGGAACGATAGAAGTGGAGTCTATAGAGTGGAGAATGTTTAGGGGGGAAGCGATAGAGGGAGGAACGATAGTAGAGGATGCGATAGAATGAGGAACGATCGAGGTGGAGGCGATAGACGGAGGAACGATAGAGGTGGAGGCTATAGAGTGGAGAATGGTAATGCTGGAAGCGATAGAATGAGGAACGATAGTAGAGGAGGCGATAGAGGGAGGAAAGAACGAGGTGGAGGCGATAGACGGAGGAACGATAGAGGTGGAGGCTAAAGAGTGGAGAATGGTAGTGGGGGAAGAGATAGAGGGAGGAACGATAGTAGAGGAGGCGATAGAGGGAGGAACGATCGAGGTGGAGGCGATAGACGGAGGAACGATAGAGGTGGAGGCTATAGAGTGGAGAATGTTTAGGGGGGAAGCGATAGAGGGAGGAACGATAGTTGAGGATGCGATAGAATGAGGAACGATCGAGGTGGAGGCGATAGACGGAGGAACGATAGAGGTGGAGGCTATAGAGTGGAGAATGGTAATGGGGGAAACGATAGAATGAGGAACGATAGTAGAGGAGGCGATAGAGGGAGGAACGATCGAGGTGGAGGCGATAGACGGAGGAACGATAGAGGTGGAGACTATAGAGTGGAGAATGTTTAGGGGGGAAGCGATAGAGGGAGGAACGATAGTAGAGGATGCGATAGAATGAGGAACAATCGAGGTGGAGGCGATATACGGAGGAACGATAGAGGTGGAGGCTATAGAGTGGAGAATGGTAATGGGGGAAGCGATAGAATGAGGAACGATAGTAGAGGAGGCGATAGAGGGAGGAACGAACGAGGTGGAGGCGATAGACGTAGGAACGATAGAGGTGGAGGCTATAGAGTAGAGAATGGGAGTGGGGGAAGAGATAGAGGGAGGAACGATAGTAGAGGAGGCGATAGAGGGAGGAACGATCGACGTGGAGGCGATAGACGGAGGAACAATAGAGTTGGAGGCTATAGAGTGGAGAATGGTAGTGGGGGAAGCGATAGAGGGAGGAACGATAGTAGAGGATTCGATAGAGGGAGGAACGATTGAGGTGGAGGCGATAGACGTAGGAACGATAGAGGTGGTGGCTATAGAGTGGAGAATGGTAGTGGGGGAAGCGATAGAGGGAGGAACGATAGTAGAGGATGCGATAGAGTGAGGAACGATCGAGGTGGAGGCGATAGACGGAGGAACGATAGAGGTGGAGGCTATAGAGTGGAAAATGGTAGTGGGGGAAGAGATAGAGGGATGATCGATAGTAGAGGAGGCGATAGAGGGAGGAACGATCGAGGTGGAGGCGATAGACGGAGGAAAGATAGAGGTGGAGGCTATAGAGTGGAGAATGGTAGTGGGGGAAGCGATAGAGGGAGGAACGATAATAGAGAATGCGATAGAGGGAGGAACGATCGAGGTGGAGGCGATAGACGGAGGAGCGATGGAGGTGGAGGCTATAGAGTGGAGAATGGTAGTGGGGGATGCGAAAGAGGGAGGAACGATAGTAGAGGATGCGATAGAGGGAGGAACGATCGAGGTGGAGGCGATAGACGGAGGAACGATAGAGGTGGAGGCTATAGAGTGGAGAATGGTAGTGGGGGAAGCGATAGAGGAGGAATGATAGTAGAGGATGCGATAGAGGGAGGAACGATCGAGGTTGAGGCGATAGACGGAGGAACGATAGAGGTGGAGGCTATAGGGTGGAGAATGGTAATGGGGGAAGCGATAGAATGATGAACGATAGTAGAGGTGGCGATAAAGGGAGGAACGATCGAGGTGGAGGCGATAGACGGAGGAACGATAGTAGAGGAGGCGATAGAGAGAGGAACGATCGAGGTGGAGACGTTAGACGGAGGAACGATAGAGGTGGAGGCTATAGAGTGGAGAATGTTTAGGGGGGAAGCGATAGAGGGAGGAACGATAGTAGAGGATGCGATAGAATGAGGAACGATCGAGGTGGAGGCGATAGACGGAGGAACGATAGAGGTGGAGGCTATAGAGTGGAGAATGATAATGGGGGAAGCGATAGAATGAGGAACGATAGTAGAGGATGCGATAGAGTGAGGAACGATCGAGGTGGAGGCGATAGACGGAGGAACGATAGAGGTGGAGTCTATAGAGTGGAAAATGGTAGTGGGGGAAGAGATAGAGCGATGAACGATAGTAGAGGATGCGATAGAATGAGGAACGATCGAGGTGGAGGCGATAGACGGAGGAACGATATAGGTGGAGGCTATAGAGTGGAGAATGGTAGTGGGGGAAGCGATAGAGGGAGGAACGATAGTAGAGGATGCGATAGAGGGAGGAACGATCGAGGTGGAGGCGATAGACGGAGGAACGATAGAGGTGGAGGCTATAGAGTGGAGAATGTTTAGGGGGGGAAGCGATAGAGGGAGGAACGAAAGTAGAAGAGGCGATAGAGGGAGGAACGATCGAGGTGGAGGCGATAGACGGAGGAACGATAGAGGTGGAGGCTATAGAGTGGAGAATGGTATTGGGGGAAGCGATAGAATGAGGAACGATAGTAGAGAAGGCGATAGAGGGAGTAACGAACGAGGTGGAGGCGATAGACGGAGGAACGATAGAGGTGGAGGCTATAGAGTGTAGAATGGTAGTGGGGGAAGCGATAGAGGGAGGAACGATAGTAGAGGAGGCGATAGAGTGAGTAACGATCGAGGTGGAGGCTATAGAGTGGAGAATGTTTAGGGGGGGAAGCGATAGAGGGAGGAACGATAGTAGAGGATTCGATAGAGTGAGGAACGATCGAGGTGGAGGCGAAAGACGGAGGAACGATAGAGGTGGAGTCTATAGAGTAGAAAATGGTAGTGGGGGAAGAGATAGAGGGATGAACGATAGTAGAGGAGGCAATAGAGGGAGGAACGATCGATGTGGATGCGATAGACGGAGGAATAATAGAGGTGGAGGCTATAGAGTGGAGAACGGTAGTGGGGGATGCGATAGAGGGAGGAACGTTAATAGAGAATGCGATAGAGGGAGGAACGATCGAGGTGGAGGCGATAGACGGAGGAACGATAGAGGTGGAGGCTATAGAGTGGAGAATGGTAGTGGGGGATGCGATAGAGGGAGGAACGATAGTAGAGGATGCGATAGAGGGAGGAACGATCGAGGTGGAGGCGATATACGGAGGAACGATAGAGGTGGAGGCTATAGAGTGGAGAATGGAAGTGGGGGAAGCGATAGAGGAGGATCGATAGTAGAGGATGCGATAGAGGGAGGAACGATCGAGGTGGAGGCGACAGACGAAGGAACGATAGTGGTGGAGTCTATAGAGTGGAGAATGGTAGTGGGGGAAGCGATAGAGGGAGGAACGATCGAGGTGGAGGCAAAAGACGGAGGAACGATAGAGGTGGAGGCTATAGAGTGGAGAATGGTAGTGGGGGAAGCGATTGAGGGGGGAACGATAGTAAAAGAGGCGATAGAGTGAGGAACGATCGAGGTGGAGGCGATAGACGGAGGAACGATAGAGGTGGAGGCTATAGAGTGGAGAATGTTTAGGGGGGGAAGCGATAGAGGGAGGAACGATAGTTGAGGATGCGATAGAATGAGGAACGATCGAGGTGGAGGCGATAGACGGAGGAACGATAGAGGTGGAGGCTATAGAGTGGAGAATGGTAATGGGGGAAGCGATAGAATGAGGAACGATAGTAGAGGAGGCGATAGAGGGAGGAACGAACGAGGTGGAGGCGATAGACGGAGGAACGATAGAGGTGGAGTCTATAGAGTGGAGAATGGTAGTGGGGGAAGCGATAGAGGGAGGAACGATAGTAGAGGAGGCGATAGAGTGAGGAACGATCGAGGTGTAGGCGAAAGACGGAGGAACGATAGAGGTGGAGGCTATAGAGTGGAGAATGTTTAGAAGGGGAAGCGATAGAGGGAGGAACGATAGTAGAGGATGCGATAGAATGAGGAACGATCGAGGTGGAGGCGATAGACGGAGGAACGATAGAGGTTGAGGCTATAGAGTGGAGAATGGTAATGGGGGAAGCGATAGAATGAGGAACGATAGTAGAGGAGGCGATAGAGGGAGGAACGAACGAGGTGGAGGCGATAGACGGAGGAACGATAGAGGTGGAGGCTATAGAGTGGAGAATGGTAGTGGAGGAAGCGATAGAGGGAGGAACGATAGTAGAGGATGCGATAGAGGGAGGAACGATCGAGGTGGAGGCGATAGACAGAGGAACGATAGAGGTGGAGTCTATAGAGTGAAAAATGGTAGTGGGGGAAGAGATAGAGGGATGAACGATAGTAGAGGAGGCGATTGAGGGAGGAACGATCGATGTGGATGCGATAGACGGAGGAATAATAGAGGTGGAGGCTATAGAGTGGAGAACGGTAGTGGGGGAAGCGATAGAGGGAGGAACGATAGTAGAGGATGCGCTAGAGTGAGGAACGATCTAGGTGGAGGCGATAGACGGAGGAACGATAGAGGTGGAGGCTATAGAGTGGAAAATGGTAGTGGGGGAAGCGATAGAGGGAGAAACGATTGTAGAGGATGCGATAGAGTGAGGAACGATCGAGGTGGAGGCGATAGACGGAGGAACGATAGAGGTGGAGGCTATCGAGTGGAAAATGGTAGTGGGGGAAGAGATAGAGGGATGAACGATAGTAGAGGAGGCGATAGAGGGAGGAACGATCGAGGTGGAGGCGATAGACGGAGGAAAGATAGAGGTGGAGGCTATAGAGTGGAGAATGGTAGTGGGGGAAGCGATAGAGGGAGGAACGATAGTAGAGAATGCGATAGAGGGAGGAACGATCGAGGTGGAGGCGATAAACGGAGGAACAATGGAGGTGGAGGCTATAGATTGGAGAATGGTAGTGGGGGATGCGATAGAGGGAGGAACGATAGTTGAGGATGCGATAGAGGGAGGAACGATCGAGGTGGAGGCGATAGACGGAGGAACGATAGAGGTGGAGGCGATAGACGGAGGAACGATAGAGGTGGAGGCTATAGAGTGGAGAATGGTAGTGGGGGAAGCGATAGAGGAGGAATGATAGTAGAGGATGCGATAGAGGGAGGAACGATAGAGGTGGAGGCTATAGAGTGGAGAATGGTAGTGGGGGAAGCGATAGAGGAGAAATGATAGTAGAGGATGCGATAGAGGGAGGAACGAACGAGGTGGAGGCGATAGACGGAGGAACGATAGAGGTGGAGGCTATAGAGTGGAGAATGGTAGTGGGGGAAGCGATAGAGGGAGGAACGATAGTAGAGGAGGCGATTGAGTGAGGAACGATCGAGGTGGAGGCGAAAGACGGAGGAACGATAGAGGTGGAGGCTATAGAGTGGAGAATGTTTCGGGGGGGAAGCGATAGAGGGAGGAACGATAGTAGAGGATGCGATAGAATGAGGAACGATCGAAGTGGAGGCGATAGACGGAGGAACGATAGAGGTGGAGGCTATAGAGTGGAGAATGGTAGTGGGGGAAGCGATAGAGGGAGGTACGATAGTAGAGAGGCGAAAGAGGGAGGAACGATCGAGGTGGAGGCGATAGACGGAGGAACGATAGAGGTGGAGGCTATAGAGTGGAGAATGTTTAGGGGGGGAAGCGATAGAGGGAGGAACGAAAGTAGAGGATGCGATAGAATGAGGAACGATCGAGGTGGAGGCGATAGACGGAGGAACGATAGAGGTGGAGGCTATAGAGTGGAGAATGGTAGTGGGGGAAGCGATAGAGGGAGGAACGATAGTAGAGGAGGCGATAGAGTGAGGAACGATCGAGGTGGAGGCGAAAGACGGAGGAACAATAGAGGTGGAGGCTATAGAGTGGAGAATGGTAGTGGGGGAAGCGATAGAGGGAGGAACGATAGTAGAGGATTCGATAGAGGGAGGAACGATTGAGGTGGAGGCGATAGACGTAGGAACGATAGAGGTGGAGGCTATAGAGTGGAGACTGGTAGTGGGGGAAGCGATAGAGGGAGGAACGATAGTAGAGGATGCGATAGAGTGAGGAACGATCGAGGTGGAGGCGATAGACGGAGGAACGACAGAGGTGGAGTCTATAGAGTGGAAAATGGTAGTGGGGGAAGAGATAGATCGATGAACGATAGTAGAGGATGCGATAGAATGAGGAACGATCGAGGTGGAGGCGATAGACGGAGGAACGATATAGGTGGAGGCTATAGAGTGGAGAATGGTAGTGGGGGAAGCGATAGAGGGAGGAACGATAGTAGAGGATGCGATAGAGGGAGGAACGATCGAGGTGGAGGCGATAGACGGAGGAACGATAGAGGTGGAGGCTATAGAGTGGAGAATGTTTAGGGGGGGAAGCGATAGAGGGAGGAACGAAAGTAGAAGAGGCGATAGAGGGAGGAACGATCGAGGTGGAGGCGATAGACGGAGGAACGATAGAGGTGGAGGCTATAGAGTGGAGAATGGTAATGGGGGAAGCGATAGAATGAGGAACGATAGAAGAGGAGGCGATAGAGGGAGGAACGAACGAAGTGGAGGCGATAGACGGTGGAACGATAGAGGTGGAGGCTATAGAGTGGAGAATGGTAGTGGGGGATGTGATAGAGGGAGGAACGATAGTAGAGGAGACGATAGAGTGAGGAACGATCGAGGCGGAGGCGAAAGACGGAGGAACGATAGAGGTGGAGGCTATAGAGTGGAGAATGTTTAGGGGGGGAAGCGATAGAGGGAGGAACGATAGTAGAGGATTCGATAGAGGGAGGAACGATTGAGGTGGAGGCGATAGACGTAGGAACGATAGAGGTGGAGGCTATAGAGTGGAGAATGGTAGTGGGGGAAGCGATAGAGGAGGAATGATAGTAGAGGATGCGATAAAGGGAGGAACGATCGAGGTTGAGGCGATAGACGGAGGAACGATAGAGGTGGAGGCTATAGAGTGGAGAATGGTTAGGGGGGGACGCGATAGAGGGAGGAACGATAGTAGAGGATGCGATAGAATGAGGAACGATCGAGGTGGAGGCGATAAACGGAGGAACGATAGAGATGGAGGCTATAGAGTGGAGAATGGTAACGGGGGAAGCGATAGAATGAGGAACGATAGTAGAGGAGGCAATAGAAGGAGGAACGAACGAGGTGGAGACGATAGACGGAGGAACGATAGAGGTGGAGGCTATAGAGTGGAGAATGGTAGTGGGGGAAGCGATAGAGGGAGGAACGATAGTAGAGGAGGCGATAGAGTGAGGAACGATCGAGGTGGAAGCGAAAGACGGAGGAACGATAGAGGTGGAGGCTATAGAGTGGAGAATGGTAGTGGGGGAAGTGATAGAGGGAGGAACGATAGTAGAGGAGGCGATAGAGGGAGGAACGATCGAGGTGGAGGCGATAGACGGAGGAACGATAGAGGTGGAGGCTATAGAGTGGAGAATGTTTAGGGGGGAAGCGATAGAGGGAGGAACGATAGTAGAGGATGCGATAGATTGAGGAACAATCGAGTTGGAGGCGATATACGGAGGAACGATAGAGGTGGAGGCTATTGAGTGGAGAATGGTAATGGGGGAAGCGATAGAATGAGGAACGATAGTAGAGGAGGCGATAGAGGGAGGAACGAACGAGGTGGAGGCGATAGACGGAGGAACGATAGAGGTGGAGGCTATAGAGTAGAGAATGGGAGTGGGGGAAGAGATAGAGGGAGGAACGATAGTAGAGGATGCGCTAGAGGGAGGAACGATCGACTTGGAGGCGATAGACGGAGGAACAATAGAGTTGGAGGCTATAGAGTGGAGAATGGTAGTGGGGGAAGCGATAGAGGGAGGAACGATAGTAGAGGATTCGATAGAGGGAGGAACGATTGAGGTGGAGGCGATAGACGTAGGAACGATAGAGGTGGAGGCTATAGAGTGGAGAATGGTAGTGAGGAAGCGATAGAGGGAGGAACGATAGTAGAGGATGCGATAGAGTGAGGAACGATCGAGGTGGAGGCGATAGACGGAGGAACGATAGAGGTGGAGGCTATAGAGTGGAAAATGGTAGTGGGGGAAGAGATAGAGGGATGAACGATAGTAGAGGAGGCGATAGAGGGAGGAACGATCGAGGTGGAGGCGATTGACGGAGGAAAGATAGAGGTGGAGGTTATAGAGTGGAGAATGGTAGTGGGGGAAGCGATGGAGGGAGGAACGATAATAGAGAATGCGATAGAGGGAGGAACGATCGAGGTGGAGGCGATAGACGGAGGAACGATGGAGGTGGAGGCTATAGAGTGGAGAATGGTAGTGGGGGATGCGAAAGAGGGAGGAACGATAGTAGAGGATGCGATAGAGGGAGGAACGATCGAGGTGGAGGCGATAGACGGAGGAACGATAGAGGTGGAGGCTATAGAGTGGAGAATGGTAGTGGGGGAAGCGATAGAGGAGGAATGATAGTAGAGGATGCGATAGAGGGAGGAACGATCGAGGTTGAGGCGATAGACGGAGGAACGATAGAGGTGGAGGCTATAGAGTGGAGAATGGTAATGGGGGAAGCGATAGAATGATGAACGATAGTAGAGGTGGCGATAGAGGGAGGAACGATCGAGGTGGAGGCGATAGACGGAGGAACGATAGTAGAGGAGGCGATAGAGAGAGGAACGAACGAGGTGGAGGCGATAGACGGAGGAACGATAGAAGTGGAGTCTATAGAGTGGAGAATGTTTAGGGGGGAAGCGATAGAGGGAGGAACGATAGTAGAGGATGCGATAGAATGAGGAACGATCGAGGTGGAGGCGATAGACGGAGGAACGATAGAGGTGGAGGCTATAGATTGGAGAATGGTAATGCTGGAAGCGATAGAATGAGGAACGATAGTAGAGGAGGCGATAGAGGGAGGAAAGAACGAGGTGGAGGCGATAGACGGAGGAACGATAGAGGTGGAGGCTAAAGAGTGGAGAATGGTAGTGGGGGAAGAGATAGAGGGAGGAACGATAGTAGAGGAGGCGATAGAGGGAGGAACGATCGAGGTGGAGGCGATAGACGGAGGAACGATAGAGGTGGAGGCTATAGAGTGGAGAATGTTTAGGGGGGGAAGCGATAGAGGGAGGAACGATAGTTGAGGATGCGATAGAATGAGGAACGATCGAGGTGGAGGCGATAGACGGAGGAACGATAGAGGTGGAGGCTATAGAGTGGAGAATGGTAATGGGGGAAGCGATAGAATGAGGAACGATAGTAGAGGAGCCGATAGAGGAAGGAACGATCGAGGTGGAGGCGATAGACGGAGGAACGATAGAGGTGGAGACTATAGAGTGGAGAATGTTTAGGGGGGAAGCGATAGAGGGAGGAACGATAGTAGAGGATGCGATAGAATGAGGAACAATCGAGGTGGAGGCGATATACGGAGGAACGATAGAGGTGGAGGCTATAGAGTGGAGAATGGTAATGGGGGAAGCGATAGAATGAGGAACGATAGTAGAGGAGGCGATAGAGGGAGGAACGAACGAGGTGGAGGCGATAGACGTAGGAACGATAGAGGTGGAGGCTATAGAGTAGAGAATGGGAGTGGGGGAAGAGATAGAGGGAGGAACGATAGTAGAGGAGGCGATAGAGGGAGGAACGATCGACGTGGAGGCGATAGACGGAGGAACAATAGAGTTGGAGGCTATAGAGTGGAGAATGGTAGTGGGGGAAGCGATAGAGGGAGGAACGATAGTAGAGGATTCGATAGAGGGAGGAACGATTGAGGTGGAGGCGATAGACGTAGGAACGATAGAGGTGGTGGCTATAGAGTGGAGAATGGTAGTGGGGGAAGCGATAGAGGGAGGAACGATAGTAGAGGATGCGATAGAGTGAGGAACGATCGAGGTGGAGGCGATAGACGGAGGAACGATAGAGGTGGAGGCTATAGAGTGGAAAATGGTAGTGGGGGAAGAGATAGAGGGATGATCGATAGTAGAGGAGGCGATAGAGGGAGGAACGATCGAGGTGGAGGCGATAGACGGAGGAAAGATAGAGGTGGAGGCTATAGAGTGGAGAATGGTAGTGGGGGAAGCGATAGAGGGAGGAACGATAATAGAGAATGCGATAGAGGGAGGAACGATCGAGGTGGAGGCGATAGACGGAGGAGCGATGGAGGTGGAGGCTATAGAGTGGAGAATGGTAGTGGGGGATGCGAAAGAGGGAGGAACGATAGTAGAGGATGCGATAGAGGGAGGAACGATCGAGGTGGAGGCGATAGACGGAAGAACGATAGAGGTGGAGGCTATAGAGTGGAGAATGGTAGTGGGGGAAGCGATAGAGGAGGAATGATAGTAGAGGATGCGATAGAGGGAGGAACGATCGAGGTTGAGGCGATAGACGGAGGAACGATAGAGGTGGAGGCTATAGGGTGGAGAATGGTAATGGGGGAAGCGATAGAATGATGAACGATAGTAGAGGTGGCGATAAAGGGAGGAACGATCGAGGTGGAGGCGATAGACGGAGGAACGATAGTAGAGGAGGCGATAGAGAGAGGAACGATCGAGGTGGAGGCGTTAGACGGAGGAACGATAGAGGTGGAGGCTATAGAGTGGAGAATGTTTAGGGGGGAAGCGATAGAGGGAGGAACGATAGTAGAGGATGCGATAGAATGAGGAACGATCGAGGTGGAGGCGATAGACGGAGGAACGATAGAGGTGGAGGCTATAGAGTGGAGAATGATAATGGGGGAAGCGATAGAATGAGGAACGATAGTAGAGGATGCGATAGAGTGAGGAACGATCGAGGTGGAGGCGATAGACGGAGGAACGATAGAGGTGGAGTCTATAGAGTGGAAAATGGTAGTGGGGGAAGAGATAGAGCGATGAACGATAGTAGAGGATGCGATAGAATGAGGAACGATCGAGGTGGAGGCGATAGACGGAGGAACGATATAGGTGGAGGCTATAGAGTGGAGAATGGTAGTGGGGGAAGCGATAGAGGGAGGAACGATAGTGGAGGATGCGATAGAGGGAGGAACGATCGAGGTGGAGGCGATAGACGGAGGAACGATAGAGGTGGAGGCTATAGAGTGGAGAATGTTTAGGGGGGGAAGCGATAGAGGGAGGAACGAAAGTAGAATAGGCGATAGAGGGAGGAACGATCGAGGTGGAGGCGATAGACGGAGGAACGATAGAGGTGGAGGCTATAGAGTGGAGAATGGTATTGGGGGAAGCGATAGAATGAGGAACGATAGTAGAGAAGGCGATAGAGGGAGTAACGAACGAGGTGGAGGCGATAGACGGAGGAACGATAGAGGTGGAGGCTATAGAGTGTAGAATGGTAGTGGGGGAAGCGATAGAGGGAGGAACGATAGTAGAGGAGGCGATAGAGTGAGTAACGATCGAGGTGGAGGCTATAGAGTGGAGAATGTTTAGGGGGGGAAGCGATAGAGGGAGGAACGATAGTAGAGGATTCGATAGAGTGAGGAACGATCGAGGTGGAGGCGAAAGACGGAGGAACGATAGAGGTGGAGTCTATAGAGTAGAAAATGGTAGTGGGGGAAGAGATAGAGGGATGAACGATAGTAGAGGAGGCAATAGAGGGAGGAACGATCGATGTGGATGCGATAGACGGAGGAATAATAGAGGTGGAGGCTATAGAGTGGAGAACGGTAGTGGGGGATGCGATAGAGGGAGGAACGATAATAGAGAATGCGATAGAGGGAGGAACGATCGAGGTGGAGGCGATAGACGGAGGAACGATAGAGGTGGAGGCTATAGAGTGGAGAATGGTAGTGGGGGATGCGATAGAGGGAGGAACGATCGAGGTGGAGGCGATATACGGAGGAACGATAGAGGTGGAGGCTATAGAGTGGAGAATGGAAGTGGGGGAAGCGATAGAGGAGGATCGATAGTAGAGGATGCGATAGAGGGAGGAACGATCGAGGTGGAGGCGACAGACGAAGGAACGATAGTGGTGGAGTCTATAGAGTGGAGAATGGTAGTGGGGGAAGCGATAGAGGGAGGAACGATCGAGGTGGAGGCAAAAGACGGAGGAACGATAGAGGTGGAGGCTATAGAGTGGAGAATGGTAGTGGGGGAAGCGATAGAGGGGGGAACGATAGTAAAAGAGGCGATAGAGTGAGGAACGATCGAGGTGGAGGCGATAGACGGAGGAACGATAGAGGTGGAGGCTATAGAGTGGAGAATGTTTAGGGGGGGAAGCGATAGAGGGAGGAACGATAGTTGAGGATGCGATAGAATGAGGAACGATCGAGGTGGAGGCGATAGACGGAGGAACGATAGAGGTGGAGGCTATAGAGTGGAGAATGGTAATGGGGGAAGCGATAGAATGAGGAACGATAGTAGAGGAGGCGATAGAGGGAGGAACGAACGAGGTGGAGGCGATAGACGGAGGAACGATAGAGGTGGAGTCTATAGAGTGGAGAATGGTAGTGGGGGAAGCGATAGAGGGAGGAACGATAGTAGAGGAGGCGATAGAGTGAGGAACGATCGAGGTGTAGGCGAAAGACGGAGGAACGATAGAGGTGGAGGCTATAGAGTGGAGAATGTTTAGAAGGGGAAGCGATAGAGGGAGGAACGATAGTAGAGGATGCGATAGAATGAGGAACGATCGAGGTGGAGGCGATAGACGGAGGAACGATAGAGGTTGAGGCTATAGAGTGGAGAATGGTAATGGGGGAAGCGATAGAATGAGGAACGATAGTAGAGGAGGCGATAGAGGGAGGAACGAACGAGGTGGAGGCGATAGACGGAGGAACGATAGAGGTGGAGGCTATAGAGTGGAGAATGGTAGTGGAGGAAGCGATAGAGGGAGGAACGATAGTAGAGGATGCGATAGAGGGAGGAACGATCGAGGTGGAGGCGATAGACAGAGGAACGATAGAGGTGGAGTCTATAGAGTGAAAAATGGTAGTGGGGGAAGAGATAGAGGGATGAACGATAGTAGAGGAGGCGATTGAGGGAGGAACGATCGATGTGGATGCGATAGACGGAGGAATAATAGAGGTGGAGGCTATAGAGTGGAGAACGGTAGTGGGGGAAGCGATAGAGGGAGGAACGATAGTAGAGGATGCGCTAGAGTGAGGAACGATCTAGGTGGAGGCGATAGACGGAGGAACGATAGAGGTGGAGGCGATAGACGGAGGAACGATAGAGGTGGAGGCTATAGAGTGGAGAATGGTAGTGGGGGAAGCGATAGAGGAGGAATGATAGTAGAGGATGCGATAGAGGGAGGAACGATAGAGGTGGAGGCTATAGAGTGGAGAATGGTAGTGGGGGAAGCGATAGAGGAGAAATGATAGTAGAGGATGCGATAGAGGGAGGAACGAACGAGGTGGAGGCGATAGACGGAGGAACGATAGAGGTGGAGGCTATAGAGTGGAGAATGGTAGTGGGGGAAGCGATAGAGGGAGGAACGATAGTAGAGTAGGCGATTGAGTGAGGAACGATCGAGGTGGAGGCGAAAGACGGAGGAACGATAGAGGTGGAGGCTATAGAGTGGAGAATGTTTCGGGGGGGAAGCGATAGAGGGAGGAACGATAGTAGAGGATGCGATAGAATGAGGAACGATCGAAGTGGAGGCGATAGACGGAGGAACGATAGAGGTGGAGGCTATAGAGTGGAGAATGGTAGTGGGGGAAGCGATAGAGGGAGGTACGATAGTAGAGAGGCGAAAGAGGGAGGAACGATCGAGGTGGAGGCGATAGACGGAGGAACGATAGAGGTGGAGGCTATAGAGTGGAGAATGTTTAGGGGGGGAAGCGATAGAGGGAGGAACGAAAGTAGAGGATGCGATAGAATGAGGAACGATCGAGGTGGAGGCGATAGACGGAGGAACGATAGAGGTGGAGGCTATAGAGTGGAGAATGGTAGTGGGGGAAGCGATAGAGGGAGGAACGATAGTAGAGGAGGCGATAGAGTGAGGAACGATCGAGGTGGAGGCGAAAGACGGAGGAACAATAGAGGTGGAGGCTATAGAGTGGAGAATGGTAGTGGGGGAAGCGATAGAGGGAGGAACGATAGTAGAGGATTCGATAGAGGGAGGAACGATTGAGGTGGAGGCGATAGACGTAGGAACGATAGAGGTGGAGGCTATAGAGTGGAGACTGGTAGTGGGGGAAGCGATAGAGGGAGGAACGATAGTAGAGGATGCGATAGAGTGAGGAACGATCGAGGTGGAGGCGATAGACGGAGGAACGACAGAGGTGGAGTCTATAGAGTGGAAAATGGTAGTGGGGGAAGAGATAGATCGATGAACGATAGTAGAGGATGCGATAGAATGAGGAACGATCGAGGTGGAGGCGATAGACGGAGGAACGATATAGGTGGAGGCTATAGAGTGGAGAATGGTAGTGGGGGAAGCGATAGAGGGAGGAACGATAGTAGAGGATGCGATAGAGGGAGGAACGATCGAGGTGGAGGCGATAGACGGAGGAACGATAGAGGTGGAGGCTATAGAGTGGAGAATGTTTAGGGGGGGAAGCGATAGAGGGAGGAACGAAAGTAGAAGAGGCGATAGAGGGAGGAACGATCGAGGTGGAGGCGATAGACGGAGGAACGATAGAGGTGGAGGCTATAGAGTGGAGAATGGTAATGGGGGAAGCGATAGAATGAGGAACGATAGAAGAGGAGGCGATAGAGGGAGGAACGAACGAAGTGGAGGCGATAGACGGTGGAACGATAGAGGTGGAGGCTATAGAGTGGAGAATGGTAGTGGGGGATGTGATAGAGGGAGGAACGATAGTAGAGGAGACGATAGAGTGAGGAACGATCGAGGCGGAGGCGAAAGACGGAGGAACGATAGAGGTGGAGGCTATAGAGTGGAGAATGTTTAGGGGGGGAAGCGATAGAGGGAGGAACGATAGTAGAGGATTCGATAGAGGGAGGAACGATTGAGGTGGAGGCGATAGACGTAGGAACGATAGAGGTGGAGGCTATAGAGTGGAGAATGGTAGTGGGGGAAGCGATAGAGGAGGAATGATAGTAGAGGATGCGATAAAGGGAGGAACGATCGAGGTTGAGGCGATAGACGGAGGAACGATAGAGGTGGAGGCTATAGAGTGGAGAATGGTTAGGGGGGGACGCGATAGAGGGAGGAACGATAGTAGAGGATGCGATAGAATGAGGAACGATCGAGGTGGAGGCGATAAACGGAGGAACGATAGAGATGGAGGCTATAGAGTGGAGAATGGTAACGGGGGAAGCGATAGAATGAGGAACGATAGTAGAGGAGGCAATAGAAGGAGGAACGAACGAGGTGGAGACGATAGACGGAGGAACGATAGAGGTGGAGGCTATAGAGTGGAGAATGGTAGTGGGGGAAGCGATAGAGGGAGGAACGATAGTAGAGGAGGCGATAGAGTGAGGAACGATCGAGGTGGAAGCGAAAGACGGAGGAACGATAGAGGTGGAGGCTATAGAGTGGAGAATGGTAGTGGGGGAAGTGATAGAGGGAGGAACGATAGTAGAGGAGGCGATAGAGGGAGGAACGATCGAGGTGGAGGCGATAGACGGAGGAACGATAGAGGTGGAGGCTATAGAGTGGAGAATGTTTAGGGGGGAAGCGATAGAGGGAGGAACGATAGTAGAGGATGCGATAGATTGAGGAACAATCGAGTTGGAGGCGATATACGGAGGAACGATAGAGGTGGAGGCTATTGAGTGGAGAATGGTAATGGGGGAAGCGATAGAATGAGGAACGATAGTAGAGGAGGCGATAGAGGGAGGAACGAACGAGGTGGAGGCGATAGACGGAGGAACGATAGAGGTGGAGGCTATAGAGTAGAGAATGGGAGTGGGGGAAGAGATAGAGGGAGGAACGATAGTAGAGGATGCGCTAGAGGGAGGAACGATCGACTTGGAGGCGATAGACGGAGGAACAATAGAGTTGGAGGCTATAGAGTGGAGAATGGTAGTGGGGGAAGCGATAGAGGGAGGAACGATAGTAGAGGATTCGATAGAGGGAGGAACGATTGAGGTGGAGGCGATAGACGTAGGAACGATAGAGGTGGAGGCTATAGAGTGGAGAATGGTAGTGAGGAAGCGATAGAGGGAGGAACGATAGTAGAGGATGCGATAGAGTGAGGAACGATCGAGGTGGAGGCGATAGACGGAGGAACGATAGAGGTGGAGGCTATAGAGTGGAAAATGGTAGTGGGGGAAGAGATAGAGGGATGAACGATAGTAGAGGAGGCGATAGAGGGAGGAACGATCGAGGTGGAGGCGATTGACGGAGGAAAGATTGAGGTGGAGGTTATAGAGTGGAGAATGGTAGTGGGGGAAGCGATGGAGGGAGGAACGATAATAGAGAATGCGATAGAGGGAGGAACGATCGAGGTGGAGGCGATAGACGGAGGAACGATGGAGGTGGAGGCTATAGAGTGGAGAATGGTAGTGGGGGATGCGAAAGAGGGAGGAACGATAGTAGAGGATGCGATAGAGGGAGGAACGATCGAGGTGGAGGCGATAGACGGAGGAACGATAGAGGTGGAGGCTATAGAGTGGAGAATGGTAGTGGGGGAAGCGATAGAGGAGGAATGATAGTAGAGGATGCGATAGAGGGAGGAACGATCGAGGTTGAGGCGATAGACGGAGGAACGATAGAGGTGGAGGCTATAGAGTGGAGAATGGTAATGGGGGAAGCGATAGAATGATGAACGATAGTAGAGGTGGCGATAGAGGGAGGAACGATCGAGGTGGAGGCGATAGACGGAGGAACGATAGTAGAGGAGGCGATAGAGAGAGGAACGAACGAGGTGGAGGCGATAGACGGAGGAACGATAGAAGTGGAGTCTATAGAGTGGAGAATGTTTAGGGGGGAAGCGATAGAGGGAGGAACGATAGTAGAGGATGCGATAGAATGAGGAACGATCGAGGTGGAGGCGATAGACGGAGGAACGATAGAGGTGGAGGCTATAGATTGGAGAATGGTAATGCTGGAAGCGATAGAATGAGGAACGATAGTAGAGGAGGCGATAGAGGGAGGAAAGAACGAGGTGGAGGCGATAGACGGAGGAACGATAGAGGTGGAGGCTAAAGAGTGGAGAATGGTAGTGGGGGAAGAGATAGAGGGAGGAACGATAGTAGAGGAGGCGATAGAGGGAGGAACGATCGAGGTGGAGGCGATAGACGGAGGAACGATAGAGGTGGAGGCTATAGAGTGGAGAATGTTTAGGGGGGGAAGCGATAGAGGGAGGAACGATAGTTGAGGATGCGATAGAATGAGGAACGATCGAGGTGGAGGCGATAGACGGAGGAACGATAGAGGTGGAGGCTATAGAGTGGAGAATGGTAATGGGGGAAGCGATAGAATGAGGAACGATAGTAGAGGAGCCGATAGAGGAAGGAACGATCGAGGTGGAGGCGATAGACGGAGGAACGATAGAGGTGGAGACTATAGAGTGGAGAATGTTTAGGGGGGAAGCGATAGAGGGAGGAACGATAGTAGAGGATGCGATAGAATGAGGAACAATCGAGGTGGAGGCGATATACGGAGGAACGATAGAGGTGGAGGCTATAGAGTGGAGAATGGTAATGGGGGAAGCGATAGACTGAGGAACGATAGTAGAGGAGGCGATAGAGGGAGGAACGAACGAGGTGGAGGCGATAGACGTAGGAACGATAGAGGTGGAGGCTATAGAGTAGAGAATGGGAGTGGGGGAAGAGATAGAGGGAGGAACGATAGTAGAGGAGGCGATAGAGGGAGGAACGATCGACGTGGAGGCGATAGACGGAGGAACAATAGAGTTGGAGGCTATAGAGTGGAGAATGGTAGTGGGGGAAGCGATAGAGGGAGGAACGATAGTAGAGGATTCGATAGAGGGAGGAACGATTGAGGTGGAGGCGATAGACGTAGGAACGATAGAGGTGGTGGCTATAGAGTGGAGAATGGTAGTGGGGGAAGCGATAGAGGGAGGAACGATAGTAGAGGATGCGATAGAGTGAGGAACGATCGAGGTGGAGGCGATAGACGGAGGAACGATAGAGGTGGAGGCTATAGAGTGGAAAATGGTAGTGGGGGAAGAGATAGAGGGATGATCGATAGTAGAGGAGGCGATAGAGGGAGGAACGATCGAGGTGGAGGCGATAGACGGAGGAAAGATAGAGGTGGAGGCTATAGAGTGGAGAATGGTAGTGGGGGAAGCGATAGAGGGAGGAACGATAATAGAGAATGCGATAGAGGGAGGAACGATCGAGGTGGAGGCGATAGACGGAGGAGCGATGGAGGTGGAGGCTATAGAGTGGAGAATGGTAGTGGGGGATGCGAAAGAGGGAGGAACGATAGTAGAGGATGCGATAGAGGGAGGAACGATCGAGGTGGAGGCGATAGACGGAAGAACGATAGAGGTGGAGGCTATAGAGTGGAGAATGGTAGTGGGGGAAGCGATAGAGGAGGAATGATAGTAGAGGATGCGATAGAGGGAGGAACGATCGAGGTTGAGGCGATAGACGGAGGAACGATAGAGGTGGAGGCTATAGGGTGGAGAATGGTAATGGGGGAAGCGATAGAATGATGAACGATAGTAGAGGTGGCGATAAAGGGAGGAACGATCGAGGTGGAGGCGATAGACGGAGGAACGATAGTAGAGGAGGCGATAGAGAGAGGAACGATCGAGGTGGAGGCGTTAGACGGAGGAACGATAGAGGTGGAGGCTATAGAGTGGAGAATGTTTAGGGGGGAAGCGATAGAGGGAGGAACGATAGTAGAGGATGCGATAGAATGAGGAACGATCGAGGTGGAGGCGATAGACGGAGGAACGATAGAGGTGGAGGCTATAGAGTGGAGAATGATAATGGGGGAAGCGATAGAATGAGGAACGATAGTAGAGGATGCGATAGAGTGAGGAACGATCGAGGTGGAGGCGATAGACGGAGGAACGATAGAGGTGGAGTCTATAGAGTGGAAAATGGTAGTGGGGGAAGAGATAGAGCGATGAACGATAGTAGAGGATGCGATAGAATGAGGAACGATCGAGGTGGAGGCGATAGACGGAGGAACGATATAGGTGGAGGCTATAGAGTGGAGAATGGTAGTGGGGGAAGCGATAGAGGGAGGAACGATAGTGGAGGATGCGATAGAGGGAGGAACGATCGAGGTGGAGGCGATAGACGGAGGAACGATAGAGGTGGAGGCTATAGAGTGGAGAATGTTTAGGGGGGGAAGCGATAGAGGGAGGAACGAAAGTAGAATAGGCGATAGAGGGAGGAACGATCGAGGTGGAGGCGATAGACGGAGGAACGATAGAGGTGGAGGCTATAGAGTGGAGAATGGTATTGGGGGAAGCGATAGAATGAGGAACGATAGTAGAGAAGGCGATAGAGGGAGTAACGAACGAGGTGGAGGCGATAGACGGAGGAACGATAGAGGTGGAGGCTATAGAGTGTAGAATGGTAGTGGGGGAAGCGATAGAGGGAGGAACGATAGTAGAGGAGGCGATAGAGTGAGTAACGATCGAGGTAGAGGCTATAGAGTGGAGAATGTTTAGGGGGGGAAGCGATAGAGGGAGGAACGATAGTAGAGGATTCGATAGAGTGAGGAACGATCGAGGTGGAGGCGAAAGACGGAGGAACGATAGAGGTGGAGTCTATAGAGTAGAAAATGGTAGTGGGGGAAGAGATAGAGGGATGAACGATAGTAGAGGAGGCAATAGAGGGAGGAACGATCGATGTGGATGCGATAGACGGAGGAATAATAGAGGTGGAGGCTATAGAGTGGAGAACGGTAGTGGGGGATGCGATAGAGGGAGGAACGATAATAGAGAATGCGATAGAGGGAGGAACGATCGAGGTGGAGGCGATAGACGGAGGAACGATAGAGGTGGAGGCTATAGAGTGGAGAATGGTAGTGGGGGATGCGATAGAGGGAGGAACGATCGAGGTGGAGGCGATATACGGAGGAACGATAGAGGTGGAGGCTATAGAGTGGAGAATGGAAGTGGGGGAAGCGATAGAGGAGGATCGATAGTAGAGGATGCGATAGAGGGAGGAACGATCGAGGTGGAGGCGACAGACGAAGGAACGATAGTGGTGGAGTCTATAGAGTGGAGAATGGTAGTGGGGGAAGCGATAGAGGGAGGAACGATCGAGGTGGAGGCAAAAGACGGAGGAACGATAGAGGTGGAGGCTATAGAGTGGAGAATGGTAGTGGGGGAAGCGATAGAGGGGGGAACGATAGTAAAAGAGGCGATAGAGTGAGGAACGATCGAGGTGGAGGCGATAGACGGAGGAACGATAGAGGTGGAGGCTATAGAGTGGAGAATGTTTAGGGGGGGAAGCGATAGAGGGAGGAACGATAGTTGAGGATGCGATAGAATGAGGAACGATCGAGGTGGAGGCGATAGACGGAGGAACGATAGAGGTGGAGGCTATAGAGTGGAGAATGGTAATGGGGGAAGCGATAGAATGAGGAACGATAGTAGAGGAGGCGATAGAGGGAGGAACGAACGAGGTGGAGGCGATAGACGGAGGAACGATAGAGGTGGAGTCTATAGAGTGGAGAATGGTAGTGGGGGAAGCGATAGAGGGAGGAACGATAGTAGAGGAGGCGATAGAGTGAGGAACGATCGAGGTGTAGGCGAAAGACGGAGGAACGATAGAGGTGGAGGCTATAGAGTGGAGAATGTTTAGAAGGGGAAGCGATAGAGGGAGGAACGATAGTAGAGGATGCGATAGAATGAGGAACGATCGAGGTGGAGGCGATAGACGGAGGAACGATAGAGGTTGAGGCTATAGAGTGGAGAATGGTAATGGGGGAAGCGATAGAATGAGGAACGATAGTAGAGGAGGCGATAGAGGGAGGAACGAACGAGGTGGAGGCGATAGACGGAGGAACGATAGAGGTGGAGGCTATAGAGTGGAGAATGGTAGTGGAGGAAGCGATAGAGGGAGGAACGATAGTAGAGGATGCGATAGAGGGAGGAACGATCGAGGTGGAGGCGATAGACAGAGGAACGATAGAGGTGGAGTCTATAGAGTGAAAAATGGTAGTGGGGGAAGAGATAGAGGGATGAACGATAGTAGAGGAGGCGATTGAGGGAGGAACGATCGATGTGGATGCGATAGACGGAGGAATAATAGAGGTGGAGGCTATAGAGTGGAGAACGGTAGTGGGGGAAGCGATAGAGGGAGGAACGATAGTAGAGGATGCGCTAGAGTGAGGAACGATCTAGGTGGAGGCGATAGACGGAGGAACGATAGAGGTGGAGGCGATAGACGGAGGAACGATAGAGGTGGAGGCTATAGAGTGGAGAATGGTAGTGGGGGAAGCGATAGAGGAGGAATGATAGTAGAGGATGCGATAGAGGGAGGAACGATAGAGGTGGAGGCTATAGAGTGGAGAATGGTAGTGGGGGAAGCGATAGAGGAGAAATGATAGTAGAGGATGCGATAGAGGGAGGAACGAACGAGGTGGAGGCGATAGACGGAGGAACGATAGAGGTGGAGGCTATAGAGTGGAGAATGGTAGTGGGGGAAGCGATAGAGGGAGGAACGATAGTAGAGTAGGCGATTGAGTGAGGAACGATCGAGGTGGAGGCGAAAGACGGAGGAACGATAGAGGTGGAGGCTATAGAGTGGAGAATGTTTCGGGGGGGAAGCGATAGAGGGAGGAACGATAGTAGAGGATGCGATAGAATGAGGAACGATCGAAGTGGAGGCGATAGACGGAGGAACGATAGAGGTGGAGGCTATAGAGTGGAGAATGGTAGTGGGGGAAGCGATAGAGGGAGGTACGATAGTAGAGAGGCGAAAGAGGGAGGAACGATCGAGGTGGAGGCGATAGACGGAGGAACGATAGAGGTGGAGGGTATAGAGTGGAGAATGGTAGTGGGGGAAGTGATAGAGGGAGGAACGATACTAGAGGAGGCGATAAAGGGAGGAACGATCGAGGTGGAGGCGATAGACGGAGGAACGATAGAGGTGGAGGCTATAGAGTGGAGAATGTTTAGGGGGGAAGCGATAGAGGGAGGAACGATAGTAGAGGATGCGATAGAATGAGGAACGATCGAGGTGGAGGCGATAGACGGAGGAACGATAGAGGTGGAGGCTATAGAGTGGAGAATGGTAATGGGGGAAGCGAAAGAATGAGGAACGATAGTAGAGGAGGCGATAGAGGGAGGAACGAACGAGACGGAGGCGATAGACGGAGGAACGGTAGAGGTGGAGGTTATAGAGTAGAGAATGGGAGTGGGGGAAGAGATAGAGGGATGAACGGTAGTAGAGGAGGCGATAGAGGGAGGAACGATCGACGTGGAGGCGATAGACGGAGGAACGATAAAGGTGGAGGCTATAGAGTGGAGAATGGTAGTGGGGGATGCGATAGAGGGAGGAACGATAGTAGAATATGCGATAGAGGGAGGAACGATCGAGGTGGAGGCGATAGACGGAAGAACGATAGAGGTGGAGGCTATAGAGTGGAGAATGGTAGTGGGGGAAGCGATAGAGGAGGAATGATAGTATAGGATGCGATAGAGGGAGGAACGATCGAGGTTGAGGCTATAGACGGAGGAACGATAGAGGTGGAGGCTATAGAGTGGAGAATGTTTAGGGGGGGAAGCGATAGAGGGAGGAACGAAAGTAGAGGATGCGATAGAATGAGGAACGATCGAGGTGGAGGCGATAGACGGGGGAACGATAGAGGTGGAGGCTATAGAGTGGAGAATGGTAGTGGGGGAAGCGATAGAGGGAGGAACGATAGTAGAGGAGGCGATAGAGTGAGGAACGATCGAGGTGGAGGCGAAAGACGGAGGAACAATAGAGGTGGAGGCTATAGAGTGGAGAATGGTAGTGGGGGAAGCGATAGAGGGAGGAACGATAGTAGAGGATTCGATAGAGGGAGGAACGATTGAGGTGGAGGCGATAGACGTAGGAACGATAGAGGTGGAGGCTATAGAGTGGAGAATGGTAGTGGGGGAAGCGATAGAGGGAGGAACGATAGTAGAGGATTCGATAGAGGGAGGAACGATTGAGGTGGAGGCGATAGACGTAGGAACGATAGAGGTGGTGGCTATAGAGTGGAGAATGGTAGTGGGGGAAGCGATAGAGGGAGGAACGATAGTAGAGGATGCGATAGAGTGAGGAACGATCGAGGTGGAGGCGATAGACGGAGGAACGATAGAGGTGGAGGCTATAGAGTGGAAAATGGTAGTGGGGGAAGTGATAGAGGGATGAACGATAGTAGAGGAGGCGATAGAGGGAGGAACGATCGAGGTGGAGGCGATAGACGGAGGAAAGATAGAGGTGGAGGCTATAGAGTGGAGAATGGTAGTGGGGGAAGCGATAGAGGGAGGAACGATAATAGAGAATGCGATAGAGGGAGGAACGATCGAGGTGGAGGCGATAGACGGAGGAACGATGGAGGTGGAGGCTATAGAGTGGAGAATGGTAGTGGGGGATGCGAAAGAGGGAGGAACGATAGTAGAGGATGCGATAGAGGGAGGAACGATCGAGGTGGAGGCGATAGACGGAGGAACGATAGAGGTGGAGGCTATAGAGTGGAGAATTTTAGTGGGGGAAGCGATAGAGGAGGAATGATAGTAGAGGATGCGATAGAGGGAGGAACGATCGAGGTTGAGGCGATAGACGGAGGAACGATAGAGGTGGAGGCTATAGAGTGGAGAATGGTAATGGGGGAAGCGATAGAATGATGAACGATAGTAGAGGTGGCGATAGAGGGAGGAACGATCGAGGTGGAGGCGATAGACGGAGGAACTATAGTAGAGGAGGCGATAGAGAGAGGAACGATCGAGGTGGAGGCGTTAGACGGAGGAACGATAGAGGTGGAGGCTATAGAGTGAAGAATGTTTAGGGGGGAAGCGATAGAGGGAGGAACGATAGTAGAGGATGCGATAGAATGAGGAACGATCGAGGTGGAGGCGATAGACGGAGGAACGATAGAGGTGGAGGCTATAGAGTGGAGAATGGTAATGGGGGAAGCGATAGAATGAGGAACGATAGTAGAGGAGGCGATAGAGGGAGGAAAGAACGAGGTGGAGGCGATAGACGGAGGAACGATAGAGGTGGAGGCTATAGAGTGGAGAATGGTAGTGGGGGAAGAGATAGAGGGAGGAACGATAGTAGAGGAGGCGATAGAGGGAGGAACGATCGAGGTGGAGGCGATAGACGGAGAAACGATAGAGTTGGAGTCTATAGAGTGGAGAATGGTAGTGGGGGAAGCGATAGAGGGAGGAACGATAGTAGAGGATTCGATAGAGGGATGAACGATTGAGGTGGAGGCGATAGACGTAGGAACGATAGAGGTGGAGGCTATAGAGTGGAGACTGGTAGTGGGGGTAGCGATAGAGGGAGGAACGATAGTAGAGGATGCGATAGAGTGAGGAACGATCGAGGTGGAGGCGATAGACGGAGGAACGATAGAGGTGGAGTCTATAGAGTGGAAAATGGTAGTGGGGGAAGAGATAGAGCGATGAACGATAGTAGAGGATGCGATAGAATGAGGAACGATCGAGGTGGAGGCGATAGACGGAGGAACGATATAGGTGGAGGCTATAGAGTGGAGAATGGTAGTGGGGGAAGCGATAGAGGGAGGAACGATAGTAGAGGATGCGATAGAGGGAGGAACGATCGAGCTGGAGGCGATAGACGGAGGAACGATAGAGGTGGAGTCTATAGAGTGGAGAATGGTAGTGGGGGAAGCGATAGAGGGAGGAACGATAGTAGAGGAGGCGATAGAGTGAGGAACGATCGAGGTGTAGGCGAAAGACGGAGGAACGATAGAGGTGGAGGCTATAGAGTGGAGAATGTTTAGAAGGGGAAGCGATAGAGGGAGGAACGATAGTAGAGGATGCGATAGAATGAGGAACGATCGAGGTGGAGGCGATAGACGGAGGAACGATAGAGGTGGAGGCTATAGAGTGGAGAATGGTAGTGGAGGAAGCGATAGAGGGAGGAACGATAGTAGAGGATGCGATAGAGGGAGGAACGATCGAGGTGGAGGCGATAGACAGAGGAACGATAGAGGTGGAGTCTATAGAGTGAAAAATGGTAGTGGGGGAAGAGATAGAGGGATGAACGATAGTAGAGGAGGCGATTGAGGGAGGAACGATCGATGTGGATGCGATAGACGGAGGAATAATAGAGGTGGAGGCTATAGAGTGGAGAACGGTAGTGGGGGAAGCGATAGAGGGAGGAACGATAGTAGAGGATGCGCTAGAGTGAGGAACGATCTAGGTGGAGGCGATAGACGGAGGAACGATAGAGGTGGAGGCGATAGACGGAGGAACGATAGAGGTGGAGGCTATAGAGTGGAGAATGGTAGTGGGGGAAGCGATAGAGGAGGAATGATAGTAGAGGATGCGATAGAGGGAGGAACGATAGAGGTGGAGGCTATAGAGTGGAGAATGGTAGTGGGGGAAGCGATAGAGGAGAAATGATAGTAGAGGATGCGATAGAGGGAGGAACGAACGAGGTGGAGGCGATAGACGGAGGAACGATAGAGGTGGAGGCTATAGAGTGGAGAATGGTAGTGGGGGAAGCGATAGAGGGAGGAACGATAGTAGAGTAGGCGATTGAGTGAGGAACGATCGAGGTGGAGGCGAAAGACGGAGGAACGATAGAGGTGGAGGCTATAGAGTGGAGAATGTTTCGGGGGGGAAGCGATAGAGGGAGGAACGATAGTAGAGGATGCGATAGAATGAGGAACGATCGAAGTGGAGGCGATAGACGGAGGAACGATAGAGGTGGAGGCTATAGAGTGGAGAATGGTAGTGGGGGAAGCGATAGAGGGAGGTACGATAGTAGAGAGGCGAAAGAGGGAGGAACGATCGAGGTGGAGGCGATAGACGGAGGAACGATAGAGGTGGAGGGTATAGAGTGGAGAATGGTAGTGGGGGAAGTGATAGAGGGAGGAACGATACTAGAGGAGGCGATAAAGGGAGGAACGATCGAGGTGGAGGCGATAGACGGAGGAACGATAGAGGTGGAGGCTATAGAGTGGAGAATGTTTAGGGGGGAAGCGATAGAGGGAGGAACGATAGTAGAGGATGCGATAGAATGAGGAACGATCGAGGTGGAGGCGATAGACGGAGGAACGATAGAGGTGGAGGCTATAGAGTGGAGAATGGTAATGGGGGAAGCGAAAGAATGAGGAACGATAGTAGAGGAGGCGATAGAGGGAGGAACGAACGAGACGGAGGCGATAGACGGAGGAACGGTAGAGGTGGAGGTTATAGAGTAGAGAATGGGAGTGGGGGAAGAGATAGAGGGATGAACGGTAGTAGAGGAGGCGATAGAGGGAGGAACGATCGACGTGGAGGCGATAGACGGAGGAACGATAAAGGTGGAGGCTATAGAGTGGAGAATGGTAGTGGGGGATGCGATAGAGGGAGGAACGATAGTAGAATATGCGATAGAGGGAGGAACGATCGAGGTGGAGGCGATAGACGGAAGAACGATAGAGGTGGAGGCTATAGAGTGGAGAATGGTAGTGGGGGAAGCGATAGAGGAGGAATGATAGTATAGGATGCGATAGAGGGAGGAACGATCGAGGTTGAGGCTATAGACGGAGGAACGATAGAGGTGGAGGCTATAGAGTGGAGAATGTTTAGGGGGGGAAGCGATAGAGGGAGGAACGAAAGTAGAGGATGCGATAGAATGAGGAACGATCGAGGTGGAGGCGATAGACGGGGGAACGATAGAGGTGGAGGCTATAGAGTGGAGAATGGTAGTGGGGGAAGCGATAGAGGGAGGAACGATAGTAGAGGAGGCGATAGAGTGAGGAACGATCGAGGTGGAGGCGAAAGACGGAGGAACAATAGAGGTGGAGGCTATAGAGTGGAGAATGGTAGTGGGGGAAGCGATAGAGGGAGGAACGATAGTAGAGGATTCGATAGAGGGAGGAACGATTGAGGTGGAGGCGATAGACGTAGGAACGATAGAGGTGGAGGCTATAGAGTGGAGAATGGTAGTGGGGGAAGCGATAGAGGGAGGAACGATAGTAGAGGATTCGATAGAGGGAGGAACGATTGAGGTGGAGGCGATAGACGTAGGAACGATAGAGGTGGTGGCTATAGAGTGGAGAATGGTAGTGGGGGAAGCGATAGAGGGAGGAACGATAGTAGAGGATGCGATAGAGTGAGGAACGATCGAGGTGGAGGCGATAGACGGAGGAACGATAGAGGTGGAGGCTATAGAGTGGAAAATGGTAGTGGGGGAAGTGATAGAGGGATGAACGATAGTAGAGGAGGCGATAGAGGGAGGAACGATCGAGGTGGAGGCGATAGACGGAGGAAAGATAGAGGTGGAGGCTATAGAGTGGAGAATGGTAGTGGGGGAAGCGATAGAGGGAGGAACGATAATAGAGAATGCGATAGAGGGAGGAACGATCGAGGTGGAGGCGATAGACGGAGGAACGATGGAGGTGGAGGCTATAGAGTGGAGAATGGTAGTGGGGGATGCGAAAGAGGGAGGAACGATAGTAGAGGATGCGATAGAGGGAGGAACGATCGAGGTGGAGGCGATAGACGGAGGAACGATAGAGGTGGAGGCTATAGAGTGGAGAATTTTAGTGGGGGAAGCGATAGAGGAGGAATGATAGTAGAGGATGCGATAGAGGGAGGAACGATCGAGGTTGAGGCGATAGACGGAGGAACGATAGAGGTGGAGGCTATAGAGTGGAGAATGGTAATGGGGGAAGCGATAGAATGATGAACGATAGTAGAGGTGGCGATAGAGGGAGGAACGATCGAGGTGGAGGCGATAGACGGAGGAACTATAGTAGAGGAGGCGATAGAGAGAGGAACGATCGAGGTGGAGGCGTTAGACGGAGGAACGATAGAGGTGGAGGCTATAGAGTGAAGAATGTTTAGGGGGGAAGCGATAGAGGGAGGAACGATAGTAGAGGATGCGATAGAATGAGGAACGATCGAGGTGGAGGCGATAGACGGAGGAACGATAGAGGTGGAGGCTATAGAGTGGAGAATGGTAATGGGGGAAGCGATAGAATGAGGAACGATAGTAGAGGAGGCGATAGAGGGAGGAAAGAACGAGGTGGAGGCGATAGACGGAGGAACGATAGAGGTGGAGGCTATAGAGTGGAGAATGGTAGTGGGGGAAGAGATAGAGGGAGGAACGATAGTAGAGGAGGCGATAGAGGGAGGAACGATCGAGGTGGAGGCGATAGACGGAGAAACGATAGAGTTGGAGTCTATAGAGTGGAGAATGGTAGTGGGGGAAGCGATAGAGGGAGGAACGATAGTAGAGGATTCGATAGAGGGATGAACGATTGAGGTGGAGGCGATAGACGTAGGAACGATAGAGGTGGAGGCTATAGAGTGGAGACTGGTAGTGGGGGGTAGCGATAGAGGGAGGAACGATAGTAGAGGATGCGATAGAGTGAGGAACGATCGAGGTGGAGGCGATAGACGGAGGAACGATAGAGGTGGAGTCTATAGAGTGGAAAATGGTAGTGGGGGAAGAGATAGAGCGATGAACGATAGTAGAGGATGCGATAGAATGAGGAACGATCGAGGTGGAGGCGATAGACGGAGGAACGATATAGGTGGAGGCTATAGAGTGGAGAATGGTAGTGGGGGAAGCGATAGAGGGAGGAACGATAGTAGAGGATGCGATAGAGGGAGGAACGATCGAGCTGGAGGCGATAGACGGAGGAACGATAGAGGTGGAGGCTATAGAGTGGAGAATGTTTAGGGGGGGAAGCGATAGAGGGAGGAACGAAAGTAGAAGAGGCGATAGAGGGAGGAACGATCGAGGTGGAGGCGATAGACGGAGGAACGATAGAGGTGGAGGCTATAGAGTGGAGAATGGTAATGGGGGAAAAGATAGAATGAGGAACGATAGTAGAGAAGGCGATAGAGGGAGTAACGAACGAGGTGGAGGCGATAGACGGAGGAACGATAGAGGTGGAGGCTATAGAGTGTAGAATGGTAGTGGGGGAAGCGATAGAGGGAGGAACGATAGTAGAGGAGGCGATAGAGTGAGGAACGATCGAGGTGGAGGCTATAGAGTGGAGAATGTTTAGGGGGGGAAGCGATAGAGGGAGGAACGATAGTAGAGGATTCGATAGAGGGAGGAACGATCGAGGTGGAGGCGATAGACGGAGGAACGATAGAGGTGGAGTCTATAGAGTAGAAAATGGTAGTGGTGGAAGAGATAGAGGGATGAAAGATAGTAGAGGAGGCGATAGAGGGAGGAACGATCGATGTGGATGCGATAGACGGAGGAATAATAGAGGTGGAGGCTATAGAGTGGAGAACGGTAGTGGGGGAAGCGATAGAGGGAGGAACGATAATAGAGGATGCGATAGAGGGAGGAACGATCGAGGTGGAGGCGATAGACGGAGGAACGATAGAGGTGGAGGCTATAGAGTGGAGAATGGTAGTGGGGGATGCGATAGAGGGAGGAACGATAGTAGAGGATGCGATAGAGGGAGGAACGATCGAGGTGGAGGCGATAGACGGAGGAAAGATAGAGGTGGAGTCTATAGAGTGGAGAATGGTAGTGGGGGAAGCGATAGAGGGAGGAACGATAGTAGAGGAGGCGATAGAGTGAGGAACGATCGAGGTGGAGGCGAAAGACGGAGGAACGATAGAGGTGGAGGCTATAGAGTGGAGAATGTTTAGGGGGGGAAGCGATAGAGGGAGGAACGATAGTAGAGGATGCGATAGAATGAGGAACGATCGAAGTGGAGGCGATAGACGGAGGAACGATAGAGGTGGAGGCTATAGAGTGGAGAATGGTAATGGGGGAAGCGATAGAATGAGGAACGATAGTAGAGGAGGCGATAGAGGGAGGAACGAACGAGGTGGAGGCGATAGACGGAGGAACGATAGAGGTGGAGGCTATATAGTGGAGAATGGTAGTGGAGGAAGCGATAGAGGGAGGAACGATAGTAGAGGATGCGATAGAGGGAGGAACGATCGAGGTGGAGGCGATAGACAGAGGAACGATAGAGGTGGAGTCTATAGAGTGAAAAATGGTAGTGGGGGAAGAGATAGAGGGATGAACGATAGTAGAGGAGGCGATTGAGGGAGGAACGATCGATGTGGATGCGATAGACGGAGGAATAATAGAGGTGGAGGCTATAGAGTGGAGAACGGTAGTGGGGGAAGCGATAGAGGGAGGAACGATAGTAGAGGATGCGCTAGAGTGAGGAACGATCGAGGTTGAGGCGATAGACGGAGGAACGATAGAGGTGGAGGCTATAGAGTGGAGAATGGTAATGGGGGAAGCGATAGAATGATGAACGATAGTAGAGGTGGCGATAGAGGGAGGAACGATCGAGGTGGAGGCGATAGACGGAGGAACTATAGTAGAGGAGGCGATAGAGAGAGGAACGATCGAGGTGGAGGCGTTAGACGGAGGAACGATAGAGGTGGAGGCTATAGAGTGAAGAATGTTTAGGGGGGAAGCGATAGAGGGAGGAACGATAGTAGAGGATGCGATAGAATGAGGAACGATCGAGGTGGAGGCGATAGACGGAGGAACGATAGAGGTGGAGGCTATAGAGTGGAGAATGGTAATGGGGGAAGCGATAGAATGAGGAACGATAGTAGAGGAGGCGATAGAGGGAGGAAAGAACGAGGTGGAGGCGATAGACGGAGGAACGATAGAGGTGGAGGCTATAGAGTGGAGAATGGTAGTGGGGGAAGAGATAGAGGGAGGAACGATAGTAGAGGAGGCGATAGAGGGAGGAACGATAGAGGTGGAGGCTATAGAGTGGAAAATGGTAGTGGGGGAAGCGATAGAGGGAGAAACGATTGTAGAGGATGCGATAGAGTGAGGAACGATCGAGGTGGAGGCGATAGACGGAGGAACGATAGAGGTGGAGGCTATAGAGTGGAAAATGGTAGTGGGGGAAGAGATAGAGGGATGAACGATAGTAGAGGAGGCGATAGAGGGAGAAACGATCGAGGTGGAGGCGATAGACGGAGGAAAGATAGAGGTGGAGGCTATAGAGTGGAGAATGGTAGTGGGGGAAGCGATAGAGGGAGGAACGATAGTAGAGAATGCGATAGAGGGAGGAACGATCGAGGTGGAGGCGATAGACGGAGGAACAATGGAGGTGGAGGCTATAGATTGGAGAATGGTAGTGGGGGATGCGATAGAGGGAGGAACGATAGTTGAGGATGCGATAGAGGGAGGAACGATCGAGGTGGAGGCGATAGACGGAGGAACGATAGAGGTGGAGGCGATAGACGGAGGAACGATAGAGGTGGAGGCTATAGAGTGGAGAATGGTAGTGGGGGAAGCGATAGAGGAGGAATGATAGTATAGGATGCGATAGAGGGAGGAACGATAGAGGTGGAGGCTATAGAGTGGAGAATGGTAGTGGGGGAAGCGATAGAGGAGAAATGATAGTAGAGGATGCGATAGAGGGAGGAACGAACGAGGTGGAGGCGATAGACGTAGGAACGATAGAGGTGGAGGCTATAGAGTGGAGAATGATAGTGGGGGAAGCGATAGAGGGAGGAACGATAGTAGAGGAGGCGATTGAGTGAGGAACGATCGAGGTGGAGGCTATAGAGTGGAGAATGTTTAGGGGGGGAAGCGATAGAGGGAGGAACGATAGTAGAGGATGCGATAGAATGAGGAACGATCGAAGTGGAGGCGATAGACGGAGGAACGATAGAGGTGGAGGCTATAGTGTGGAGAATGGTAGTGGGGGAAGCGATAGAGGGAGGTACGATAGTAGAGAGGCGAAAGAGGGAGGAACGATCGAGGTGGAGGCGATAGACGGAGGAACGATAGAGGTGGAGGGTATAGAGTGGAGAATGGTAGTGGGGGAAGTGATAGAGGGAGGAACGATACTAGAGGAGGCGATAAAGGGAGGAACGATCGAGGTGGAGGCGATAGACGGAGGAACGATAGAGGTGGAGGCTATAGAGTTGAGAATGTTTAGGGGGGAAGAGATAGAGGGAGGAACGATAGTAGAGGATGCGATAGAATGAGGAACGATCGAGGTGGAGGCGATAGACGGAGGAACGATAGAGGTGGAGGCTATAGAGTGGATAATGGTAATGGGGGAGGCGATAGAATGAGGAACGATAGTAGAGGAGGCGATAGAGGGAGGAACGAACGAGGCGGAGGCGATAGACGGAGGAACGGTAGAGGTGGAGGTTATGGAGTAGAGAATGGGAGTGGGGGAAGAGATAGAGGGAGGAACGGTAGTAGAGGAGGCGATAGAGGGAGGAACGATCGACGTGGAGGCGATAGACGGAGGAACGATAGAGTTGGAGGCTATAGAGTGGAGAATTGTAGTGAGGGAAGCGATAGAGGGAGGAACGATAGTAGAGGATTCGATAGAGGGAGGAACGATTGAGGTGGAGGCGATAGACGTAGGAACGATAGATGTGGAGGCTATAGAGTGGAGAATGGTAGTGGGGGAAGCGATAGAAGGAGGAACGATAGTAGAGGAGGCGATAGATGGAGGAACGATCGAGGTGGAGGCGATAGACGGAGGAAAGATAGAGGTGGAAGCTATAGAGTGGAGAATGGTAGTGGGGGAAGCGATAGATGGAGGAACGATAGTAGAGAATGCGATAGAGGGGGGAACGATCGAGGTGGAGGCGATAGACGGAGGAACGATAAAGGTGGAGGCTATAGAGTGGAGAATGGTAGTGGGGGATGCGATAGAGGGAGGAACGATAGTAGAATATGCGATAGAGGGAGGAACGATCGAGGTGGAGGCGATAGACGGAAGAACGATAGAGGTGGAGGCTATAGAGTGGAGAATGGTAGTGGGGGAAGCGATAGAGGAGGAATGATAGTATAGGATGCGATAGAGGGAGGAACGATCGAGGTTGAGGCGATAGACGGAGGAACGATAGAGGTGGAGGCTATAGAGTGGAGAATGTTTAGGGGGGGAAGCGATAGAGGGAGGAACGAAAGTAGAGGATGCGATAGAATGAGGAACGATCGAGGTGGAGGCGATAGACGGAGGAACGATAGAGGTGGAGGCTATAGAGTGGAGAATGGTAGTGGGGGAAGCGATAGAGGGAGGAACGATAGTAGAGGAGGCGATAGAGTGAGGAACGATCGAGGTGGAGGCGAAAGACGGAGGAACAATAGAGGTGGAGGCTATAGAGTGGAGAATGGTAGTGGGGGAAGCGATAGAGGGAGGAACGATAGTAGAGGATTCGATAGAGGGAGGAACGATTGAGGTGGAGGCGATAGACGTAGGAACGATAGAGGTGGAGGCTATAGAGTGGAGACTGGTAGTGGGGGAAGCGATAGAGGGAGGAACGATAGTAGAGGATGCGATAGAGTGAGGAACGATCGAGGTGGAGGCGATAGACGGAGGAACGACAGAGGTGGAGTCTATAGAGTGGAAAATGGTAGTGGGGGAAGAGATAGATCGATGAACGATAGTAGAGGATGCGATAGAATGAGGAACGATCGAGGTGGAGGCGATAGACGGAGGAACGATATAGGTGGAGGCTATAGAGTGGAGAATGGTAGTGGGGGAAGCGATAGAGGGAGGAACGATAGTAGAGGATGCGATAGAGGGAGGAACGATCGAGGTGGAGGCGATAGACGGAGGAACGATAGAGGTGGAGGCTATAGAGTGGAGAATGTTTAGGGGGGGAAGCGATAGAGGGAGGAACGAAAGTAGAAGAGGCGATAGAGGGAGGAACGATCGAGGTGGAGGCGATAGACGGAGGAACGATAGAGGTGGAGGCTATAGAGTGGAGAATGGTAATGGGGGAAGCGATAGAATGAGGAACGATAGAAGAGGAGGCGATAGAGGGAGGAACGAACGAAGTGGAGGCGATAGACGGTGGAACGATAGAGGTGGAGGCTATAGAGTGGAGAATGGTAGTGGGGGATGTGATAGAGGGAGGAACGATAGTAGAGGAGACGATAGAGTGAGGAACGATCGAGGCGGAGGCGAAAGACGGAGGAACGATAGAGGTGGAGGCTATAGAGTGGAGAATGTTTAGGGGGGGAAGCGATAGAGGGAGGAACGATAGTAGAGGATTCGATAGAGGGAGGAACGATTGAGGTGGAGGCGATAGACGTAGGAACGATAGAGGTGGAGGCTATAGAGTGGAGAATGGTAGTGGGGGAAGCGATAGAGGAGGAATGATAGTAGAGGATGCGATAGAGGGAGGAACGATCGAGGTTGAGGCGATAGACGGAGGAACGATAGAGGTGGAGGCTATAGAGTGGAGAATGGTTAGGGGGGGACGCGATAGAGGGAGGAACGATAGTAGAGGATGCGATAGAATGAGGAACGATCGAGGTGGAGGCGATAAACGGAGGAACGATAGAGATGGAGGCTATAGAGTGGAGAATGGTAACGGGGGAAGCGATAGAATGAGGAACGATAGTAGAGGAGGCAATAGAAGGAGGAACGAACGAGGTGGAGGCGATAGACGGAGGAACGATAGAGGTGGAGGCTATAGAGTGGAGAATGGTAGTGGGGGAAGCGATAGAGGGAGGAACGATAGTAGAGGAGGCGATAGAGTGAGGAACGATCGAGGTGGAGGCGAAAGACGGAGGAACGATAGAGGTGGAGGCTATAGAGTGGAGAATGGTAGTGGGGGAAGTGATAGAGGGAGGAACGATAGTAGAGGAGGCGATAGAGGGAGGAACGATCGAGGTGGAGGCGATAGACGGAGGAACGATAGAGGTGGAGGCTATAGAGTGGAGAAAAGTAGTGGGGGAAGCGATAGAGGGAGGAACGATAGTAGAGGAGGCGATTGAGTGAGGAACGATCGAGGTGGAGGCGAAAGACGGAGGAACGATAGAGGTGGAGGCTATAGAGTGGAGAATGTTTAGGGGGGGAAGCGATAGAGGGAGGAACGATAGTAGAGGATGCGATAGAATGAGGAACGATCGAAGTGGAGGCGATAGACGGAGGAACGATAGAGGTGGAGGCTATAGTGTGGAGAATGGTAGTGGGGGAAGCGATAGAGGGAGGTACGATAGTAGAGAGGCGAAAGAGGGAGGAACGATCGAGGTGGAGGCGATAGACGGAGGAACGATAGAGGTGGAGGGTATAGAGTGGAGAATGGTAGTGGGGGAAGTGATAGAGGGAGGAACGATACTAGAGGAGGCGATAAAGGGAGGAACGATCGAGGTATAGGCGATAGACGGAGGAACGATAGAGGTGGAGGCTATAGAGTGGAGAATGTTTAGGGGGGAAGCGATAGAGGGAGGAACGATAGTAGAGGATGCGATAGAATGAGGAACGATCGAGGTGGAGGCGATAGACGGAGGAACGATAGAGGTGGAGGCTATAGAGTGGATAATGGTAATGGGGGAAGCGATAGAATGAGGAACGATAGTAGAGGAGGCGATAGAGGGAGGAACGAACGAGGCGGAGGCGATAGACGGAGGAACGGTAGAGGTGGAGGTTATAGAGTAGAGAATGGGAGTGGGGGAAGAGATAGAGGGAGGAACGGTAGTAGAGGAGGCGATAGAGGGAGGAACGATCGACGTGGAGGCGATAGACGGAGGAACGATAGAGTTGGAGGCTATAGAGTGGAGAATTGTAGTGCGGGAAGCGATAGAGGGAGGAACGATAGTAGAGGATTCGATAGAGGGATTAACGATTGAGGTGGAGGCGATAGACGTAGGAACGATAGATGTGGAGGCTATAGAGTGGAGAATGGTAGTAGGGGAAGCGATAGAAGGAGGAACGATAGTAGAGGAGGCGATAGATGGAGGAACGATCGAGGTGGAGGCGATAGACGGAGGAAAGATAGAGGTGGAAGCTATAGAGTGGAGAATGGTAGTGGGGGAAGCGATAGATGGAGGAACGATAGTAGAGAATGCGATAGAGGGGGGAACGATCGAGGTGGAGGCGATAGACGGAGGAACGATAAAGGTGGAGGCTATAGAGTGGAGAATGGTAGTGGGGGATGCGATAGAGGGAGGAACGATAGTAGAATATGCGATAGAGGGAGGAACGATCGAGGTGGAGGCGATAGACGGAAGAACGATAGAGGTGGAGGCTATAGAGTGGAGAATGGTAGTGGGGGAAGCGATAGAGGAGGAATGATAGTATAGGATGCGATAGAGGGAGGAACGATCGAGGTTGAGGCGATAGACGGAGGAACGATAGAGGTGGAGGCTATAGAGTGGAGAATGTTTAGGGGGGGAAGCGATAGAGGGAGGAACGAAAGTAGAGGATGCGATAGAATGAGGAACGATCGAGGTGGAGGCGATAGACGGAGGAACGATAGAGGTGGAGGCTATAGAGTGGAGAATGGTAGTGGGGGAAGCGATAGAGGGAGGAACGATAGTAGAGGAGGCGATAGAGTGAGGAACGATCGAGGTGGAGGCGAAAGACGGAGGAACAATAGAGGTGGAGGCTATAGAGTGGAGAATGGTAGTGGGGGAAGCGATAGAGGGAGGAACGATAGTAGAGGATTCGATAGAGGGAGGAACGATTGAGGTGGAGGCGATAGACGTAGGAACGATAGAGGTGGAGGCTATAGAGTGGAGACTGGTAGTGGGGGAAGCGATAGAGGGAGGAACGATAGTAGAGGATGCGATAGAGTGAGGAACGATCGAGGTGGAGGCGATAGACGGAGGAACGACAGAGGTGGAGTCTATAGAGTGGAAAATGGTAGTGGGGGAAGAGATAGATCGATGAACGATAGTAGAGGATGCGATAGAATGAGGAACGATCGAGGTGGAGGCGATAGACGGAGGAACGATATAGGTGGAGGCTATAGAGTGGAGAATGGTAGTGGGGGAAGCGATAGAGGGAGGAACGATAGTAGAGGATGCGATAGAGGGAGGAACGATCGAGGTGGAGGCGATAGACGGAGGAACGATAGAGGTGGAGGCTATAGAGTGGAGAATGTTTAGGGGGGGAAGCGATAGAGGGAGGAACGAAAGTAGAAGAGGCGATAGAGGGAGGAACGATCGAGGTGGAGGCGATAGACGGAGGAACGATAGAGGTGGAGGCTATAGAGTGGAGAATGGTAATGGGGGAAGCGATAGAATGAGGAACGATAGAAGAGGAGGCGATAGAGGGAGGAACGAACGAAGTGGAGGCGATAGACGGTGGAACGATAGAGGTGGAGGCTATAGAGTGGAGAATGGTAGTGGGGGATGTGATAGAGGGAGGAACGATAGTAGAGGAGACGATAGAGTGAGGAACGATCGAGGCGGAGGCGAAAGACGGAGGAACGATAGAGGTGGAGGCTATAGAGTGGAGAATGTTTAGGGGGGGAAGCGATAGAGGGAGGAACGATAGTAGAGGATTCGATAGAGGGAGGAACGATTGAGGTGGAGGCGATAGACGTAGGAACGATAGAGGTGGAGGCTATAGAGTGGAGAATGGTAGTGGGGGAAGCGATAGAGGAGGAATGATAGTAGAGGATGCGATAAAGGGAGGAACGATCGAGGTTGAGGCGATAGACGGAGGAACGATAGAGGTGGAGGCTATAGAGTGGAGAATGGTTAGGGGGGGACGCGATAGAGGGAGGAACGATAGTAGAGGATGCGATAGAATGAGGAACGATCGAGGTGGAGGCGATAAACGGAGGAACGATAGAGATGGAGGCTATAGAGTGGAGAATGGTAACGGGGGAAGCGATAGAATGAGGAACGATAGTAGAGGAGGCAATAGAAGGAGGAACGAACGAGGTGGAGGCGATAGACGGAGGAACGATAGAGGTGGAGGCTATAGAGTGGAGAATGGTAGTGGGGGAAGCGATAGAGGGAGGAACGATAGTAGAGGAGGCGATAGAGTGAGGAACGATCGAGGTGGAGGCGAAAGACGGAGGAACGATAGAGGTGGAGGCTATAGAGTGGAGAATGGTAGTGGGGGAAGTGATAGAGGGAGGAACGATAGTAGAGGAGGCGATAGAGGGAGGAACGATCGAGGTGGAGGCGATAGACGGAGGAACGATAGAGGTGGAGGCTATAGAGTGGAGAATGTTTAGGGGGGAAGCGATAGAGGGAGGAACGATAGTAGAGGATGCGATAGATTGAGGAACAATCGAGTTGGAGGCGATATACGGAGGAACGATAGAGGTGGAGGCTATTGAGTGGAGAATTGTAATGGGGGAAGCGATAGAATGAGGAACGATAGTAGAGGAGGCGATAGAGGGAGGAACGAACGAGGTGGAGGCGATAGACGGAGGAACGATAGAGGTGGAGGCTATAGAGTAGAGAATGGGAGTGGGGGAAGAGATAGAGGGAGGAACGATAGTAGAGGATGCGCTAGAGGGAGGAACGATCGACTTGGAGGCGATAGACGGAGGAACAATAGAGTTGGAGGCTATAGAGTGGAGAATGGTAGTGGGGGAAGCGATAGAGGGAGGAACGATAGTAGAGGATTCGATAGAGGGAGGAACGATTGAGGTGGAGGCGATAGACGTAGGAACGATAGAGGTGGAGGCTATAGAGTGGAGAATGGTAGTGAGGAAGCGATAGAGGGAGGAACGATAGTAGAGGATGCGATAGAGTGAGGAACGATCGAGGTGGAGGCGATAGACGGAGGAACGATAGAGGTGGAGGCTATAGAGTGGAAAATGGTAGTGGGGGAAGAGATAGAGGGATGAACGATAGTAGAGGAGGCGATAGAGGGAGGAACGATCGAGGTGGAGGCGATTGACGGAGGAAAGATAGAGGTGGAGGTTATAGAGTGGAGAATGGTAGTGGGGGAAGCGATGGAGGGAGGAACGATAATAGAGAATGCGATAGAGGGAGGAACGATCGAGGTGGAGGCGATAGACGGAGGAACGATGGAGGTGGAGGCTATAGAGTGGAGAATGGTAGTGGGGGATGCGAAAGAGGGAGGAACGATAGTAGAGGATGCGATAGAGGGAGGAACGATCGAGGTGGAGGCGATAGACGGAGGAACGATAGAGGTGGAGGCTATAGAGTGGAGAATGGTAGTGGGGGAAGCGATAGAGGAGGAATGATAGTAGAGGATGCGATAGAGGGAGGAACGATCGAGGTTGAGGCGATAGACGGAGGAACTATAGAGGTGGAGGCTATAGAGTGGAGAATGGTAATGGGGGAAGCGATAGAATGATGAACGATAGTAGAGGTGGCGATAGAGGGAGGAACGATCGAGGTGGAGGCGATAGACGGAGGAACGATAGTAGAGGAGGCGATAGAGAGAGGAACGAACGAGGTGGAGGCGATAGACGGAGGAACGATAGAAGTGGAGTCTATAGAGTGGAGAATGTTTAGGGGGGAAGCGATAGAGGGAGGAACGATAGTAGAGGATGCGATAGAATGAGGAACGATCGAGGTGGAGGCGATAGACGGAGGAACGATAGAGGTGGAGGCTATAGAGTGGAGAATGGTAATGCTGGAAGCGATAGAATGAGGAACGATAGTAGAGGAGGCGATAGAGGGAGGAAAGAACGAGGTGGAGGCGATAGACGGAGGAACGATAGAGGTGGAGGCTAAAGAGTGGAGAATGGTAGTGGGGGAAGAGATAGAGGGAGGAACGATAGTAGAGGAGGCGATAGAGGGAGGAACGATCGAGGTGGAGGCGATAGACGGAGGAACGATAGAGGTGGAGGCTATAGAGTGGAGAATGTTTAGGGGGGGAAGCGATAGAGGGAGGAACGATAGTTGAGGATGCGATAGAATGAGGAACGATCGAGGTGGAGGCGATAGACGGAGGAACGATAGAGGTGGAGGCTATAGAGTGGAGAATGGTAATGGGGGAAACGATAGAATGAGGAACGATAGTAGAGGAGGCGATAGAGGGAGGAACGATCGAGGTGGAGGCGATAGACGGAGGAACGATAGAGGTGGAGACTATAGAGTGGAGAATGTTTAGGGGGGAAGCGATAGAGGGAGGAACGATAGTAGAGGATGCGATAGAATGAGGAACAATCGAGGTGGAGGCGATATACGGAGGAACGATAGAGGTGGAGGCTATAGAGTGGAGAATGGTAATGGGGGAAGCGATAGAATGAGGAACGATAGTAGAGGAGGCGATAGAGGGAGGAACGAACGAGGTGGAGGCGATAGACGTAGGAACGATAGAGGTGGAGGCTATAGAGTAGAGAATGGGAGTGGGGGAAGAGATAGAGGGAGGAACGATAGTAGAGGAGGCGATAGAGGGAGGAACGATCGACGTGGAGGCGATAGACGGAGGAACAATAGAGTTGGAGGCTATAGAGTGGAGAATGGTAGTGGGGGAAGCGATAGAGGGAGGAACGATAGTAGAGGATTCGATAGAGGGAGGAACGATTGAGGTGGAGGCGATAGACGTAGGAACGATAGAGGTGGTGGCTATAGAGTGGAGAATGGTAGTGGGGGAAGCGATAGAGGGAGGAACGATAGTAGAGGATGCGATAGAGTGAGGAACGATCGAGGTGGAGGCGATAGACGGAGGAACGATAGAGGTGGAGGCTATAGAGTGGAAAATGGTAGTGGGGGAAGAGATAGAGGGATGATCGATAGTAGAGGAGGCGATAGAGGGAGGAACGATCGAGGTGGAGGCGATAGACGGAGGAAAGATAGAGGTGGAGGCTATAGAGTGGAGAATGGTAGTGGGGGAAGCGATAGAGGGAGGAACGATAATAGAGAATGCGATAGAGGGAGGAACGATCGAGGTGGAGGCGATAGACGGAGGAGCGATGGAGGTGGAGGCTATAGAGTGGAGAATGGTAGTGGGGGATGCGAAAGAGGGAGGAACGATAGTAGAGGATGCGATAGAGGGAGGAACGATCGAGGTGGAGGCGATAGACGGAGGAACGATAGAGGTGGAGGCTATAGAGTGGAGAATGGTAGTGGGGGAAGCGATAGAGGAGGAATGATAGTAGAGGATGCGATAGAGGGAGGAACGATCGAGGTTGAGGCGATAGACGGAGGAACGATAGAGGTGGAGGCTATAGGGTGGAGAATGGTAATGGGGGAAGCGATAGAATGATGAACGATAGTAGAGGTGGCGATAAAGGGAGGAACGATCGAGGTGGAGGCGATAGACGGAGGAACGATAGTAGAGGAGGCGATAGAGAGAGGAACGATCGAGGTGGAGACGTTAGACGGAGGAACGATAGAGGTGGAGGCTATAGAGTGGAGAATGTTTAGGGGGGAAGCGATAGAGGGAGGAACGATAGTAGAGGATGCGATAGAATGAGGAACGATCGAGGTGGAGGCGATAGACGGAGGAACGATAGAGGTGGAGGCTATAGAGTGGAGAATGATAATGGGGGAAGCGATAGAATGAGGAACGATAGTAGAGGATGCGATAGAGTGAGGAACGATCGAGGTGGAGGCGATAGACGGAGGAACGATAGAGGTGGAGTCTATAGAGTGGAAAATGGTAGTGGGGGAAGAGATAGAGCGATGAACGATAGTAGAGGATGCGATAGAATGAGGAACGATCGAGGTGGAGGCGATAGACGGAGGAACGATATAGGTGGAGGCTATAGAGTGGAGAATGGTAGTGGGGGAAGCGATAGAGGGAGGAACGATAGTAGAGGATGCGATAGAGGGAGGAACGATCGAGGTGGAGGCGATAGACGGAGGAACGATAGAGGTGGAGGCTATAGAGTGGAGAATGTTTAGGGGGGGAAGCGATAGAGGGAGGAACGAAAGTAGAAGAGGCGATAGAGGGAGGAACGATCGAGGTGGAGGCGATAGACGGAGGAACGATAGAGGTGGAGGCTATAGAGTGGAGAATGGTATTGGGGGAAGCGATAGAATGAGGAACGATAGTAGAGAAGGCGATAGAGGGAGTAACGAACGAGGTGGAGGCGATAGACGGAGGAACGATAGAGGTGGAGGCTATAGAGTGTAGAATGGTAGTGGGGGAAGCGATAGAGGGAGGAACGATAGTAGAGGAGGCGATAGAGTGAGTAACGATCGAGGTGGAGGCTATAGAGTGGAGAATGTTTAGGGGGGGAAGCGATAGAGGGAGGAACGATAGTAGAGGATTCGATAGAGTGAGGAACGATCGAGGTGGAGGCGAAAGACGGAGGAACGATAGAGGTGGAGTCTATAGAGTAGAAAATGGTAGTGGGGGAAGAGATAGAGGGATGAACGATAGTAGAGGAGGCAATAGAGGGAGGAACGATCGATGTGGATGCGATAGACGGAGGAATAATAGAGGTGGAGGCTATAGAGTGGAGAACGGTAGTGGGGGATGCGATAGAGGGAGGAACGTTAATAGAGAATGCGATAGAGGGAGGAACGATCGAGGTGGAGGCGATAGACGGAGGAACGATAGAGGTGGAGGCTATAGAGTGGAGAATGGTAGTGGGGGATGCGATAGAGGGAGGAACGATAGTAGAGGATGCGATAGAGGGAGGAACGATCGAGGTGGAGGCGATATACGGAGGAACGATAGAGGTGGAGGCTATAGAGTGGAGAATGGAAGTGGGGGAAGCGATAGAGGAGGATCGATAGTAGAGGATGCGATAGAGGGAGGAACGATCGAGGTGGAGGCGACAGACGAAGGAACGATAGTGGTGGAGTCTATAGAGTGGAGAATGGTAGTGGGGGAAGCGATAGAGGGAGGAACGATCGAGGTGGAGGCAAAAGACGGAGGAACGATAGAGGTGGAGGCTATAGAGTGGAGAATGGTAGTGGGGGAAGCGATTGAGGGGGGAACGATAGTAAAAGAGGCGATAGAGTGAGGAACGATCGAGGTGGAGGCGATAGACGGAGGAACGATAGAGGTGGAGGCTATAGAGTGGAGAATGTTTAGGGGGGGAAGCGATAGAGGGAGGAACGATAGTTGAGGATGCGATAGAATGAGGAACGATCGAGGTGGAGGCGATAGACGGAGGAACGATAGAGGTTGAGGCTATAGAGTGGAGAATGGTAATGGGGGAAGCGATAGAATGAGGAACGATAGTAGAGGAGGCGATAGAGGGAGGAACGAACGAGGTGGAGGCGATAGACGGAGGAACGATAGAGGTGGAGGCTATAGAGTGGAGAATGGTAGTGGAGGAAGCGATAGAGGGAGGAACGATAGTAGAGGATGCGATAGAGGGAGGAACGATCGAGGTGGAGGCGATAGACAGAGGAACGATAGAGGTGGAGTCTATAGAGTGAAAAATGGTAGTGGGGGAAGAGATAGAGGGATGAACGATAGTAGAGGAGGCGATTGAGGGAGGAACGATCGATGTGGATGCGATAGACGGAGGAATAATAGAGGTGGAGGCTATAGAGTGGAGAACGGTAGTGGGGGAAGCGATAGAGGGAGAAACGATTGTAGAGGATGCGATAGAGTGAGGAACGATCGAGGTGGAGGCGATAGACGGAGGAACGATAGAGGTGGAGGCTATCGAGTGGAAAATGGTAGTGGGGGAAGAGATAGAGGGATGAACGATAGTAGAGGAGGCGATAGAGGGAGGAACGATCGAGGTGGAGGCGATAGACGGAGGAAAGATAGAGGTGGAGGCTATAGAGTGGAGAATGGTAGTGGGGGAAGCGATAGAGGGAGGAACGATAGTAGAGAATGCGATAGAGGGAGGAACGATCGAGGTGGAGGCGATAAACGGAGGAACAATGGAGGTGGAGGCTATAGATTGGAGAATGGTAGTGGGGGATGCGATAGAGGGAGGAACGATAGTTGAGGATGCGATAGAGGGAGGAACGATCGAGGTGGAGGCGATAGACGGAGGAACGATAGAGGTGGAGGCGATAGACGGAGGAACGATAGAGGTGGAGGCTATAGAGTGGAGAATGGTAGTGGGGGAAGCGATAGAGGAGGAATGATAGTAGAGGATGCGATAGAGGGAGGAACGATAGAGGTGGAGGCTATAGAGTGGAGAATGGTAGTGGGGGAAGCGATAGAGGAGAAATGATAGTAGAGGATGCGATAGAGGGAGGAACGAACGAGGTGGAGGCGATAGACGGAGGAACGATAGAGGTGGAGGCTATAGAGTGGAGAATGGTAGTGGGGGAAGCGATAGAGGGAGGAACGATAGTAGAGGAGGCGATTGAGTGAGGAACGATCGAGGTGGAGGCGAAAGACGGAGGAACGATAGAGGTGGAGGCTATAGAGTGGAGAATGTTTCGGGGGGGAAGCGATAGAGGGAGGAACGATAGTAGAGGATGCGATAGAATGAGGAACGATCGAAGTGGAGGCGATAGACGGAGGAACGATAGAGGTGGAGGCTATAGAGTGGAGAATGGTAGTGGGGGAAGCGATAGAGGGAGGTACGATAGTAGAGAGGCGAAAGAGGGAGGAACGATCGAGGTGGAGGCGAAAGACGGAGGAACGATAGAGGTGGAGGCTATAGAGTGGAGAATGTTTAGGGGGGGAAGCGATAGAGGGAGGAACGAAAGTAGAGGATGCGATAGAATGAGGAACGATCGAGGTGGAGGCGATAGACGGAGGAACGATAGAGGTGGAGGCTATAGAGTGGAGAATGGTAGTGGGGGAAGCGATAGAGGGAGGAACGATAGTAGAGGAGGCGATAGAGTGAGGAACGATCGAGGTGGAGGCGAAAGACGGAGGAACAATAGAGGTGGAGGCTATAGAGTGGAGAATGGTAGTGGGGGAAGCGATAGAGGGAGGAACGATAGTAGAGGATTCGATAGAGGGAGGAACGATTGAGGTGGAGGCGATAGACGTAGGAACGATAGAGGTGGAGGCTATAGAGTGGAGACTGGTAGTGGGGGAAGCGATAGAGGGAGGAACGATAGTAGAGGATGCGATAGAGTGAGGAACGATCGAGGTGGAGGCGATAGACGGAGGAACGACAGAGGTGGAGTCTATAGAGTGGAAAATGGTAGTGGGGGAAGAGATAGATCGATGAACGATAGTAGAGGATGCGATAGAATGAGGAACGATCGAGGTGGAGGCGATAGACGGAGGAACGATATAGGTGGAGGCTATAGAGTGGAGAATGGTAGTGGGGGAAGCGATAGAGGGAGGAACGATAGTAGAGGATGCGATAGAGGGAGGAACGATCGAGGTGGAGGCGATAGACGGAGGAACGATAGAGGTGGAGGCTATAGAGTGGAGAATGTTTAGGGGGGGAAGCGATAGAGGGAGGAACGAAAGTAGAAGAGGCGATAGAGGGAGGAACGATCGAGGTGGAGGCGATAGACGGAGGAACGATAGAGGTGGAGGCTATAGAGTGGAGAATGGTAATGGGGGAAGCGATAGAATGAGGAACGATAGAAGAGGAGGCGATAGAGGGAGGAACGAACGAAGTGGAGGCGATAGACGGTGGAACGATAGAGGTGGAGGCTATAGAGTGGAGAATGGTAGTGGGGGATGTGATAGAGGGAGGAACGATAGTAGAGGAGACGATAGAGTGAGGAACGATCGAGGCGGAGGCGAAAGACGGAGGAACGATAGAGGTGGAGGCTATAGAGTGGAGAATGTTTAGGGGGGGAAGCGATAGAGGGAGGAACGATAGTAGAGGATTCGATAGAGGGAGGAACGATTGAGGTGGAGGCGATAGACGTAGGAACGATAGAGGTGGAGGCTATAGAGTGGAGAATGGTAGTGGGGGAAGCGATAGAGGAGGAATGATAGTAGAGGATGCGATAAAGGGAGGAACGATCGAGGTTGAGGCGATAGACGGAGGAACGATAGAGGTGGAGGCTATAGAGTGGAGAATGGTTAGGGGGGGACGCGATAGAGGGAGGAACGATAGTAGAGGATGCGATAGAATGAGGAACGATCGAGGTGGAGGCGATAAACGGAGGAACGATAGAGATGGAGGCTATAGAGTGGAGAATGGTAACGGGGGAAGCGATAGAATGAGGAACGATAGTAGAGGAGGCAATAGAAGGAGGAACGAACGAGGTGGAGGCGATAGACGGAGGAACGATAGAGGTGGAGGCTATAGAGTGGAGAATGGTAGTGGGGGAAGCGATAGAGGGAGGAACGATAGTAGAGGAGGCGATAGAGTGAGGAACGATCGAGGTGGAAGCGAAAGACGGAGGAACGATAGAGGTGGAGGCTATAGAGTGGAGAATGGTAGTGGGGGAAGTGATAGAGGGAGGAACGATAGTAGAGGAGGCGATAGAGGGAGGAACGATCGAGGTGGAGGCGATAGACGGAGGAACGATAGAGGTGGAGGCTATAGAGTGGAGAATGTTTAGGGGGGAAGCGATAGAGGGAGGAACGATAGTAGAGGATGCGATAGATTGAGGAACAATCGAGTTGGAGGCGATATACGGAGGAACGATAGAGGTGGAGGCTATTGAGTGGAGAATGGTAATGGGGGAAGCGATAGAATGAGGAACGATAGTAGAGGAGGCGATAGAGGGAGGAACGAACGAGGTGGAGGCGATAGACGGAGGAACGATAGAGGTGGAGGCTATAGAGTAGAGAATGGGAGTGGGGGAAGAGATAGAGGGAGGAACGATAGTAGAGGATGCGCTAGAGGGAGGAACGATCGACTTGGAGGCGATAGACGGAGGAACAATAGAGTTGGAGGCTATAGAGTGGAGAATGGTAGTGGGGGAAGCGATAGAGGGAGGAACGATAGTAGAGGATTCGATAGAGGGAGGAACGATTGAGGTGGAGGCGATAGACGTAGGAACGATAGAGGTGGAGGCTATAGAGTGGAGAATGGTAGTGAGGAAGCGATAGAGGGAGGAACGATAGTAGAGGATGCGATAGAGTGAGGAACGATCGAGGTGGAGGCGATAGACGGAGGAACGATAGAGGTGGAGGCTATAGAGTGGAAAATGGTAGTGGGGGAAGAGATAGAGGGATGAACGATAGTAGAGGAGGCGATAGAGGGAGGAACGATCGAGGTGGAGGCGATTGACGGAGGAAAGATAGAGGTGGAGGTTATAGAGTGGAGAATGGTAGTGGGGGAAGCGATGGAGGGAGGAACGATAATAGAGAATGCGATAGAGGGAGGAACGATCGAGGTGGAGGCGATAGACGGAGGAACGATGGAGGTGGAGGCTATAGAGTGGAGAATGGTAGTGGGGGATGCGAAAGAGGGAGGAACGATAGTAGAGGATGCGATAGAGGGAGGAACGATCGAGGTGGAGGCGATAGACGGAGGAACGATAGAGGTGGAGGCTATAGAGTGGAGAATGGTAGTGGGGGAAGCGATAGAGGAGGAATGATAGTAGAGGATGCGATAGAGGGAGGAACGATCGAGGTTGAGGCGATAGACGGAGGAACGATAGAGGTGGAGGCTATAGAGTGGAGAATGGTAATGGGGGAAGCGATAGAATGATGAACGATAGTAGAGGTGGCGATAGAGGGAGGAACGATCGAGGTGGAGGCGATAGACGGAGGAACGATAGTAGAGGAGGCGATAGAGAGAGGAACGAACGAGGTGGAGGCGATAGACGGAGGAACGATAGAAGTGGAGTCTATAGAGTGGAGAATGTTTAGGGGGGAAGCGATAGAGGGAGGAACGATAGTAGAGGATGCGATAGAATGAGGAACGATCGAGGTGGAGGCGATAGACGGAGGAACGATAGAGGTGGAGGCTATAGATTGGAGAATGGTAATGCTGGAAGCGATAGAATGAGGAACGATAGTAGAGGAGGCGATAGAGGGAGGAAAGAACGAGGTGGAGGCGATAGACGGAGGAACGATAGAGGTGGAGGCTAAAGAGTGGAGAATGGTAGTGGGGGAAGAGATAGAGGGAGGAACGATAGTAGAGGAGGCGATAGAGGGAGGAACGATCGAGGTGGAGGCGATAGACGGAGGAACGATAGAGGTGGAGGCTATAGAGTGGAGAATGTTTAGGGGGGGAAGCGATAGAGGGAGGAACGATAGTTGAGGATGCGATAGAATGAGGAACGATCGAGGTGGAGGCGATAGACGGAGGAACGATAGAGGTGGAGGCTATAGAGTGGAGAATGGTAATGGGGGAAGCGATAGAATGAGGAACGATAGTAGAGGAGCCGATAGAGGGAGGAACGATCGAGGTGGAGGCGATAGACGGAGGAACGATAGAGGTGGAGACTATAGAGTGGAGAATGTTTAGGGGGGAAGCGATAGAGGGAGGAACGATAGTAGAGGATGCGATAGAATGAGGAACAATCGAGGTGGAGGCGATATACGGAGGAACGATAGAGGTGGAGGCTATAGAGTGGAGAATGGTAATGGGGGAAGCGATAGAATGAGGAACGATAGTAGAGGAGGCGATAGAGGGAGGAACGAACGAGGTGGAGGCGATAGACGTAGGAACGATAGAGGTGGAGGCTATAGAGTAGAGAATGGGAGTGGGGGAAGAGATAGAGGGAGGAACGATAGTAGAGGAGGCGATAGAGGGAGGAACGATCGACGTGGAGGCGATAGACGGAGGAACAATAGAGTTGGAGGCTATAGAGTGGAGAATGGTAGTGGGGGAAGCGATAGAGGGAGGAACGATAGTAGAGGATTCGATAGAGGGAGGAACGATTGAGGTGGAGGCGATAGACGTAGGAACGATAGAGGTGGTGGCTATAGAGTGGAGAATGGTAGTGGGGGAAGCGATAGAGGGAGGAACGATAGTAGAGGATGCGATAGAGTGAGGAACGATCGAGGTGGAGGCGATAGACGGAGGAACGATAGAGGTGGAGGCTATAGAGTGGAAAATGGTAGTGGGGGAAGAGATAGAGGGATGATCGATAGTAGAGGAGGCGATAGAGGGAGGAACGATCGAGGTGGAGGCGATAGACGGAGGAAAGATAGAGGTGGAGGCTATAGAGTGGAGAATGGTAGTGGGGGAAGCGATAGAGGGAGGAACGATAATAGAGAATGCGATAGAGGGAGGAACGATCGAGGTGGAGGCGATAGACGGAGGAGCGATGGAGGTGGAGGCTATAGAGTGGAGAATGGTAGTGGGGGATGCGAAAGAGGGAGGAACGATAGTAGAGGATGCGATAGAGGGAGGAACGATCGAGGTGGAGGCGATAGACGGAAGAACGATAGAGGTGGAGGCTATAGAGTGGAGAATGGTAGTGGGGGAAGCGATAGAGGAGGAATGATAGTAGAGGATGCGATAGAGGGAGGAACGATCGAGGTTGAGGCGATAGACGGAGGAACGATAGAGGTGGAGGCTATAGGGTGGAGAATGGTAATGGGGGAAGCGATAGAATGATGAACGATAGTAGAGGTGGCGATAAAGGGAGGAACGATCGAGGTGGAGGCGATAGACGGAGGAACGATAGTAGAGGAGGCGATAGAGAGAGGAACGATCGAGGTGGAGGCGTTAGACGGAGGAACGATAGAGGTGGAGGCTATAGAGTGGAGAATGTTTAGGGGGGAAGCGATAGAGGGAGGAACGATAGTAGAGGATGCGATAGAATGAGGAACGATCGAGGTGGAGGCGATAGACGGAGGAACGATAGAGGTGGAGGCTATAGAGTGGAGAATGATAATGGGGGAAGCGATAGAATGAGGAACGATAGTAGAGGATGCGATAGAGTGAGGAACGATCGAGGTGGAGGCGATAGACGGAGGAACGATAGAGGTGGAGTCTATAGAGTGGAAAATGGTAGTGGGGGAAGAGATAGAGCGATGAACGATAGTAGAGGATGCGATAGAATGAGGAACGATCGAGGTGGAGGCGATAGACGGAGGAACGATATAGGTGGAGGCTATAGAGTGGAGAATGGTAGTGGGGGAAGCGATAGAGGGAGGAACGATAGTGGAGGATGCGATAGAGGGAGGAACGATCGAGGTGGAGGCGATAGACGGAGGAACGATAGAGGTGGAGGCTATAGAGTGGAGAATGTTTAGGGGGGGAAGCGATAGAGGGAGGAACGAAAGTAGAATAGGCGATAGAGGGAGGAACGATCGAGGTGGAGGCGATAGACGGAGGAACGATAGAGGTGGAGGCTATAGAGTGGAGAATGGTATTGGGGGAAGCGATAGAATGAGGAACGATAGTAGAGAAGGCGATAGAGGGAGTAACGAACGAGGTGGAGGCGATAGACGGAGGAACGATAGAGGTGGAGGCTATAGAGTGTAGAATGGTAGTGGGGGAAGCGATAGAGGGAGGAACGATAGTAGAGGAGGCGATAGAGTGAGTAACGATCGAGGTGGAGGCTATAGAGTGGAGAATGTTTAGGGGGGGAAGCGATAGAGGGAGGAACGATAGTAGAGGATTCGATAGAGTGAGGAACGATCGAGGTGGAGGCGAAAGACGGAGGAACGATAGAGGTGGAGTCTATAGAGTAGAAAATGGTAGTGGGGGAAGAGATAGAGGGATGAACGATAGTAGAGGAGGCAATAGAGGGAGGAACGATCGATGTGGATGCGATAGACGGAGGAATAATAGAGGTGGAGGCTATAGAGTGGAGAACGGTAGTGGGGGATGCGATAGAGGGAGGAACGATAATAGAGAATGCGATAGAGGGAGGAACGATCGAGGTGGAGGCGATAGACGGAGGAACGATAGAGGTGGAGGCTATAGAGTGGAGAATGGTAGTGGGGGATGCGATAGAGGGAGGAACGATAGTAGAGGATGCGATAGAGGGAGGAACGATCGAGGTGGAGGCGATATACGGAGGAACGATAGAGGTGGAGGCTATAGAGTGGAGAATGGAAGTGGGGGAAGCGATAGAGGAGGATCGATAGTAGAGGATGCGATAGAGGGAGGAACGATCGAGGTGGAGGCGACAGACGAAGGAACGATAGTGGTGGAGTCTATAGAGTGGAGAATGGTAGTGGGGGAAGCGATAGAGGGAGGAACGATCGAGGTGGAGGCAAAAGACGGAGGAACGATAGAGGTGGAGGCTATAGAGTGGAGAATGGTAGTGGGGGAAGCGATAGAGGGGGGAACGATAGTAAAAGAGGCGATAGAGTGAGGAACGATCGAGGTGGAGGCGATAGACGGAGGAACGATAGAGGTGGAGGCTATAGAGTGGAGAATGTTTAGGGGGGGAAGCGATAGAGGGAGGAACGATAGTTGAGGATGCGATAGAATGAGGAACGATCGAGGTGGAGGCGATAGACGGAGGAACGATAGAGGTGGAGGCTATAGAGTGGAGAATGGTAATGGGGGAAGCGATAGAATGAGGAACGATAGTAGAGGAGGCGATAGAGGGAGGAACGAACGAGGTGGAGGCGATAGACGGAGGAACGATAGAGGTGGAGTCTATAGAGTGGAGAATGGTAGTGGGGGAAGCGATAGAGGGAGGAACGATAGTAGAGGAGGCGATAGAGTGAGGAACGATCGAGGTGTAGGCGAAAGACGGAGGAACGATAGAGGTGGAGGCTATAGAGTGGAGAATGTTTAGAAGGGGAAGCGATAGAGGGAGGAACGATAGTAGAGGATGCGATAGAATGAGGAACGATCGAGGTGGAGGCGATAGACGGAGGAACGATAGAGGTTGAGGCTATAGAGTGGAGAATGGTAATGGGGGAAGCGATAGAATGAGGAACGATAGTAGAGGAGGCGATAGAGGGAGGAACGAACGAGGTGGAGGCGATAGACGGAGGAACGATAGAGGTGGAGGCTATAGAGTGGAGAATGGTAGTGGAGGAAGCGATAGAGGGAGGAACGATAGTAGAGGATGCGATAGAGGGAGGAACGATCGAGGTGGAGGCGATAGACAGAGGAACGATAGAGGTGGAGTCTATAGAGTGAAAAATGGTAGTGGGGGAAGAGATAGAGGGATGAACGATAGTAGAGGAGGCGATTGAGGGAGGAACGATCGATGTGGATGCGATAGACGGAGGAATAATAGAGGTGGAGGCTATAGAGTGGAGAACGGTAGTGGGGGAAGCGATAGAGGGAGGAACGATAGTAGAGGATGCGCTAGAGTGAGGAACGATCTAGGTGGAGGCGATAGACGGAGGAACGATAGAGGTGGAGGCGATAGACGGAGGAACGATAGAGGTGGAGGCTATAGAGTGGAGAATGGTAGTGGGGGAAGCGATAGAGGAGGAATGATAGTAGAGGATGCGATAGAGGGAGGAACGATAGAGGTGGAGGCTATAGAGTGGAGAATGGTAGTGGGGGAAGCGATAGAGGAGAAATGATAGTAGAGGATGCGATAGAGGGAGGAACGATCGAGGTGGAGGCGATAGACGGAGGAACGATAGAGGTGGAGGCTATAGAGTGGAGAATTTTAGTGGGGGAAGCGATAGAGGAGGAATGATAGTAGAGGATGCGATAGAGGGAGGAACGATCGAGGTTGAGGCGATAGACGGAGGAACGATAGAGGTGGAGGCTATAGAGTGGAGAATGGTAATGGGGGAAGCGATAGAATGATGAACGATAGTAGAGGTGGCGATAGAGGGAGGAACGATCGAGGTGGAGGCGATAGACGGAGGAACTATAGTAGAGGAGGCGATAGAGAGAGGAACGATCGAGGTGGAGGCGTTAGACGGAGGAACGATAGAGGTGGAGGCTATAGAGTGAAGAATGTTTAGGGGGGAAGCGATAGAGGGAGGAACGATAGTAGAGGATGCGATAGAATGAGGAACGATCGAGGTGGAGGCGATAGACGGAGGAACGATAGAGGTGGAGGCTATAGAGTGGAGAATGGTAGTGGGGGAAGAGATAGAGGGATGAACGATAGTAGAGGAGGCGATAGAGGGAGGAACGATCGAGGTGGAGGCGATAGACGGAGGAAAGATAGAGGTGGAGGCTATAGAGTTAAGAATGGTAGTGGGGGAAGCGATAGAGGGAGGAACGATAATAGAGAATGCGATAGAGGGAGGAACGATCGAGGTGGAGGCGATAGACGGAGGAACGATGGAGGTGGAGGCTATAGAGTGGAGAATGGTAGTGGGGGATGCGAAAGAGGGAGGAACGATAGTAGAGGATGCGATAGAGGGAGGAACGATCGAGGTGGAGGCGATAGACGGAGGAACGATAGAGGTGGAGGCTATAGAGTGGAGAATTTTAGTGGGGGAAGCGATAGAGGAGGAATGATAGTAGAGGATGCGATAGAGGGAGGAACGATCGAGGTTGAGGCGATAGACGGAGGAACGATAGAGGTGGAGGCTATAGAGTGGAGAATGGTAATGGGGGAAGCGATAGAATGATGAACGATAGTAGAGGTGGCGATAGAGGGAGGAACGATCGAGGTGGAGGCGATAGACGGAGGAACTATAGTAGAGGAGGCGATAGAGAGAGGAACGATCGAGGTGGAGGCGTTAGACGGAGGAACGATAGAGGTGGAGGCTATAGAGTGAAGAATGTTTAGGGGGGAAGCGATAGAGGGAGGAACGATAGTAGAGGATGCGATAGAATGAGGAACGATCGAGGTGGAGGCGATAGACGGAGGAACGATAGAGGTGGAGGCTATAGAGTGGAGAATGGTAATGGGGGAAGCGATAGAATGAGGAACGATAGTAGAGGAGGCGATAGAGGGAGGAAAGAACGAGGTGGAGGCGATAGACGGAGGAACGATAGAGGTGGAGGCTATAGAGTGGAGAATGGTAGTGGGGGAAGAGATAGAGGGAGGAACGATAGTAGAGGAGGCGATAGAGGGAGGAACGATCGAGGTGGAGGCGATAGACGGAGAAACGATAGAGTTGGAGTCTATAGAGTGGAGAATGGTAGTGGGGGAAGCGATAGAGGGAGGAACGATAGTAGAGGATTCGATAGAGGGATGAACGATTGAGGTGGAGGCGATAGACGTAGGAACGATAGAGGTGGAGGCTATAGAGTGGAGACTGGTAGTGGGGGTAGCGATAGAGGGAGGAACGATAGTAGAGGATGCGATAGAGTGAGGAACGATCGAGGTGGAGGCGATAGACGGAGGAACGATAGAGGTGGAGTCTATAGAGTGGAAAATGGTAGTGGGGGAAGAGATAGAGCGATGAACGATAGTAGAGGATGCGATAGAATGAGGAACGATCGAGGTGGAGGCGATAGACGGAGGAACGATATAGGTGGAGGCTATAGAGTGGAGAATGGTAGTGGGGGAAGCGATAGAGGGAGGAACGATAGTAGAGGATGCGATAGAGGGAGGAACGATCGAGCTGGAGGCGATAGACGGAGGAACGATAGAGGTGGAGGCTATAGAGTGGAGAATGTTTAGGGGGGGAAGCGATAGAGGGAGGAACGAAAGTAGAAGAGGCGATAGAGGGAGGAACGATCGAGGTGGAGGCGATAGACGGAGGAACGATAGAGGTGGAGGCTATAGAGTGGAGAATGGTAATGGGGGAAAAGATAGAATGAGGAACGATAGTAGAGAAGGCGATAGAGGGAGTAACGAACGAGGTGGAGGCGATAGACGGAGGAACGATAGAGGTGGAGGCTATAGAGTGTAGAATGGTAGTGGGGGAAGCGATAGAGGGAGGAACGATAGTAGAGGAGGCGATAGAGTGAGGAACGATCGAGGTGGAGGCTATAGAGTGGAGAATGTTTAGGGGGGGAAGCGATAGAGGGAGGAACGATAGTAGAGGATTCGATAGAGGGAGGAACGATCGAGGTGGAGGCGATAGACGGAGGAACGATAGAGGTGGAGTCTATAGAGTAGAAAATGGTAGTGGTGGAAGAGATAGAGGGATGAAAGATAGTAGAGGAGGCGATAGAGGGAGGAACGATCGATGTGGATGCGATAGACGGAGGAATAATAGAGGTGGAGGCTATAGAGTGGAGAACGGTAGTGGGGGAAGCGATAGAGGGAGGAACGATAATAGAGGATGCGATAGAGGGAGGAACGATCGAGGTGGAGGCGATAGACGGAGGAACGATAGAGGTGGAGGCTATAGAGTGGAGAATGGTAGTGGGGGATGCGATAGAGGGAGGAACGATAGTAGAGGATGCGATAGAGGGAGGAACGATCGAGGTGGAGGCGATAGACGGAGGAAAGATAGAGGTGGAGCCTATAGAGTGGAGAATGGTAGTGGGGGAAGCGATAGAGGGAGGAACGATAGTAGAGGAGGCGATAGAGTGAGGAACGATCGAGGTGGAGGCGAAAGACGGAGGAACGATAGAGGTGGAGGCTATAGAGTGGAGAATGTTTAGGGGGGGAAGCGATAGAGGGAGGAACGATAGTAGAGGATGCGATAGAATGAGGAACGATCGAAGTGGAGGCGATAGACGGAGGAACGATAGAGGTGGAGGCTATAGAGTGGAGAATGGTAATGGGGGAAGCGATAGAATGAGGAACGATAGTAGAGGAGGCGATAGAGGGAGGAACGAACGAGGTGGAGGCGATAGACGGAGGAACGATAGAGGTGGAGGCTATATAGTGGAGAATGGTAGTGGAGGAAGCGATAGAGGGAGGAACGATAGTAGAGGATGCGATAGAGGGAGGAACGATCGAGGTGGAGGCGATAGACAGAGGAACGATAGAGGTGGAGTCTATAGAGTGAAAAATGGTAGTGGGGGAAGAGATAGAGGGATGAACGATAGTAGAGGAGGCGATTGAGGGAGGAACGATCGATGTGGATGCGATAGACGGAGGAATAATAGAGGTGGAGGCTATAGAGTGGAGAACGGTAGTGGGGGAAGCGATAGAGGGAGGAACGATAGTAGAGGATGCGCTAGAGTGAGGAACGATCTAGGTGGAGGCGATAGACGGAGGAACGATAGAGGTGGAGGCTATAGAGTGGAAAATGGTAGTGGGGGAAGCGATAGAGGGAGAAACGATTGTAGAGGATGCGATAGAGTGAGGAACGATCGAGGTGGAGGCGATAGACGGAGGAACGATAGAGGTGGAGGCTATAGAGTGGAAAATGGTAGTGGGGGAAGAGATAGAGGGATGAACGATAGTAGAGGAGGCGATAGAGGGAGAAACGATCGAGGTGGAGGCGATAGACGGAGGAAAGATAGAGGTGGAGGCTATAGAGTGGAGAATGGTAGTGGGGGAAGCGATAGAGGGAGGAACGATAGTAGAGAATGCGATAGAGGGAGGAACGATCGAGGTGGAGGCGATAGACGGAGGAACAATGGAGGTGGAGGCTATAGATTGGAGAATGGTAGTGGGGGATGCGATAGAGGGAGGAACGATAGTTGAGGATGCGATAGAGGGAGGAACGATCGAGGTGGAGGCGATAGACGGAGGAACGATAGAGGTGGAGGCGATAGACGGAGGAACGATAGAGGTGGAGGCTATAGAGTGGAGAATGGTAGTGGGGGAAGCGATAGAGGAGGAATGATAGTATAGGATGCGATAGAGGGAGGAACGATAGAGGTGGAGGCTATAGAGTGGAGAATGGTAGTGGGGGAAGCGATAGAGGAGAAATGATAGTAGAGGATGCGATAGAGGGAGGAACGAACGAGGTGGAGGCGATAGACGTAGGAACGATAGAGGTGGAGGCTATAGAGTGGAGAATGGTAGTGGGGGAAGCGATAGAGGGAGGAACGATAGTAGAGGAGGCGATTGAGTGAGGAACGATCGAGGTGGAGGCTATAGAGTGGAGAATGTTTAGGGGGGGAAGCGATAGAGGGAGGAACGATAGTAGAGGATGCGATAGAATGAGGAACGATCGAAGTGGAGGCGATAGACGGAGGAACGATAGAGGTGGAGGCTATAGTGTGGAGAATGGTAGTGGGGGAAGCGATAGAGGGAGGTACGATAGTAGAGAGGCGAAAGAGGGAGGAACGATCGAGGTGGAGGCGATAGACGGAGGAACGATAGAGGTGGAGGGTATAGAGTGGAGAATGGTAGTGGGGGAAGTGATAGAGGGAGGAACGATACTAGAGGAGGCGATAAAGGGAGGAACGATCGAGGTGGAGGCGATAGACGGAGGAACGATAGAGGTGGAGGCTATAGAGTTGAGAATGTTTAGGGGGGAAGAGATAGAGGGAGGAACGATAGTAGAGGATGCGATAGAATGAGGAACGATCGAGGTGGAGGCGATAGACGGAGGAACGATAGAGGTGGAGGCTATAGAGTGGATAATGGTAATGGGGGAGGCGATAGAATGAGGAACGATAGTAGAGGAGGCGATAGAGGGAGGAACGAACGAGGCGGAGGCGATAGACGGAGGAACGGTAGAGGTGGAGGTTATGGAGTAGAGAATGGGAGTGGGGGAAGAGATAGAGGGAGGAACGGTAGTAGAGGAGGCGATAGAGGGAGGAACGATCGACGTGGAGGCGATAGACGGAGGAACGATAGAGTTGGAGGCTATAGAGTGGAGAATTGTAGTGAGGGAAGCGATAGAGGGAGGAACGATAGTAGAGGATTCGATAGAGGGAGGAACGATTGAGGTGGAGGCGATAGACGTAGGAACGATAGATGTGGAGGCTATAGAGTGGAGAATGGTAGTGGGGGAAGCGATAGAAGGAGGAACGATAGTAGAGGAGGCGATAGATGGAGGAACGATCGAGGTGGAGGCGATAGACGGAGGAAAGATAGAGGTGGAAGCTATAGAGTGGAGAATGGTAGTGGGGGAAGCGATAGATGGAGGAACGATAGTAGAGAATGCGATAGAGGGGGGAACGATCGAGGTGGAGGCGATAGACGGAGGAACGATAAAGGTGGAGGCTATAGAGTGGAGAATGGTAGTGGGGGATGCGATAGAGGGAGGAACGATAGTAGAATATGCGATAGAGGGAGGAACGATCGAGGTGGAGGCGATAGACGGAAGAACGATAGAGGTGGAGGCTATAGAGTGGAGAATGGTAGTGGGGGAAGCGATAGAGGAGGAATGATAGTATAGGATGCGATAGAGGGAGGAACGATCGAGGTTGAGGCGATAGACGGAGGAACGATAGAGGTGGAGGCTATAGAGTGGAGAATGTTTAGGGGGGGAAGCGATAGAGGGAGGAACGAAAGTAGAGGATGCGATAGAATGAGGAACGATCGAGGTGGAGGCGATAGACGGAGGAACGATAGAGGTGGAGGCTATAGAGTGGAAAATGGTAGTGGGGGAAGCGATAGAGGGAGGAACGATAGTAGAGGAGGCGATAGAGTGAGGAACGATCGAGGTGGAGGCGAAAGACGGAGGAACAATAGAGGTGGAGGCTATAAGAGTGGAGAATGGTAGTGGGGGAAGCGATAGAGGGAGGAACGATAGTAGAGGATTCGATAGAGGGAGGAACGATTGAGGTGGAGGCGATAGACGTAGGAACGATAGAGGTGGAGGCTATAGAGTGGAGACTGGTAGTGGGGGAAGCGATAGAGGGAGGAACGATAGTAGAGGATGCGATAGAGTGAGGAACGATCGAGGTGGAGGCGATAGACGGAGGAACGACAGAGGTGGAGTCTATAGAGTGGAAAATGGTAGTGGGGGAAGAGATAGATCGATGAACGATAGTAGAGGATGCGATAGAATGAGGAACGATCGAGGTGGAGGCGATAGACGGAGGAACGATATAGGTGGAGGCTATAGAGTGGAGAATGGTAGTGGGGGAAGCGATAGAGGGAGGAACGATAGTAGAGGATGCGATAGAGGGAGGAACGATCGAGGTGGAGGCGATAGACGGAGGAACGATAGAGGTGGAGGCTATAGAGTGGAGAATGTTTAGGGGGGGAAGCGATAGAGGGAGGAACGAAAGTAGAAGAGGCGATAGAGGGAGGAACGATCGAGGTGGAGGCGATAGACGGAGGAACGATAGAGGTGGAGGCTATAGAGTGGAGAATGGTAATGGGGGAAGCGATAGAATGAGGAACGATAGAAGAGGAGGCGATAGAGGGAGGAACGAACGAAGTGGAGGCGATAGACGGTGGAACGATAGAGGTGGAGGCTATAGAGTGGAGAATGGTAGTGGGGGATGTGATAGAGGGAGGAACGATAGTAGAGGAGACGATAGAGTGAGGAACGATCGAGGCGGAGGCGAAAGACGGAGGAACGATAGAGGTGGAGGCTATAGAGTGGAGAATGTTTAGGGGGGGAAGCGATAGAGGGAGGAACGATAGTAGAGGATTCGATAGAGGGAGGAACGATTGAGGTGGAGGCGATAGACGTAGGAACGATAGAGGTGGAGGCTATAGAGTGGAGAATGGTAGTGGGGGAAGCGATAGAGGAGGAATGATAGTAGAGGATGCGATAGAGGGAGGAACGATCGAGGTTGAGGCGATAGACGGAGGAACGATAGAGGTGGAGGCTATAGAGTGGAGAATGGTTAGGGGGGGACGCGATAGAGGGAGGAACGATAGTAGAGGATGCGATAGAATGAGGAACGATCGAGGTGGAGGCGATAAACGGAGGAACGATAGAGATGGAGGCTATAGAGTGGAGAATGGTAACGGGGGAAGCGATAGAATGAGGAACGATAGTAGAGGAGGCAATAGAAGGAGGAACGAACGAGGTGGAGGCGATAGACGGAGGAACGATAGAGGTGGAGGCTATAGAGTGGAGAATGGTAGTGGGGGAAGCGATAGAGGGAGGAACGATAGTAGAGGAGGCGATAGAGTGAGGAACGATCGAGGTGGAGGCGAAAGACGGAGGAACGATAGAGGTGGAGGCTATAGAGTGGAGAATGGTAGTGGGGGAAGTGATAGAGGGAGGAACGATAGTAGAGGAGGCGATAGAGGGAGGAACGATCGAGGTGGAGGCGATAGACGGAGGAACGATAGAGGTGGAGGCTATAGAGTGGAGAATGGTAGTGGGGGAAGCGATAGAGGGAGGAACGATAGTAGAGGAGGCGATTGAGTGAGGAACGATCGAGGTGGAGGCGAAAGACGGAGGAACGATAGAGGTGGAGGCTATAGAGTGGAGAATGTTTAGGGGGGGAAGCGATAGAGGGAGGAACGATAGTAGAGGATGCGATAGAATGAGGAACGATCGAAGTGGAGGCGATAGACGGAGGAACGATAGAGGTGGAGGCTATAGTGTGGAGAATGGTAGTGGGGGAAGCGATAGAGGGAGGTACGATAGTAGAGAGGCGAAAGAGGGAGGAACGATCGAGGTGGAGGCGATAGACGGAGGAACGATAGAGGTGGAGGGTATAGAGTGGAGAATGGTAGTGGGGGAAGTGATAGAGGGAGGAACGATACTAGAGGAGGCGATAAAGGGAGGAACGATCGAGGTATAGGCGATAGACGGAGGAACGATAGAGGTGGAGGCTATAGAGTGGAGAATGTTTAGGGGGGAAGCGATAGAGGGAGGAACGATAGTAGAGGATGCGATAGAATGAGGAACGATCGAGGTGGAGGCGATAGACGGAGGAACGATAGAGGTGGAGGCTATAGAGTGGATAATGGTAATGGGGGAAGCGATAGAATGAGGAACGATAGTAGAGGAGGCGATAGAGGGAGGAACGAACGAGGCGGAGGCGATAGACGGAGGAACGGTAGAGGTGGAGGTTATAGAGTAGAGAATGGGAGTGGGGGAAGAGATAGAGGGAGGAACGGTAGTAGAGGAGGCGATAGAGGGAGGAACGATCGACGTGGAGGCGATAGACGGAGGAACGATAGAGTTGGAGGCTATAGAGTGGAGAATTGTAGTGAGGGAAGCGATAGAGGGAGGAACGATAGTAGAGGATTCGATAGAGGGATTAACGATTGAGGTGGAGGCGATAGACGTAGGAACGATAGATGTGGAGGCTATAGAGTGGAGAATGGTAGTAGGGGAAGCGATAGAAGGAGGAACGATAGTAGAGGAGGCGATAGATGGAGGAACGATCGAGGTGGAGGCGATAGACGGAGGAAAGATAGAGGTGGAAGCTATAGAGTGGAGAATGGTAGTGGGGGAAGCGATAGATGGAGGAACGATAGTAGAGAATGCGATAGAGGGGGGAACGATCGAGGTGGAGGCGATAGACGGAGGAACGATAAAGGTGGAGGCTATAGAGTGGAGAATGGTAGTGGGGGATGCGATAGAGGGAGGAACGATAGTAGAATATGCGATAGAGGGAGGAACGATCGAGGTGGAGGCGATAGACGGAAGAACGATAGAGGTGGAGGCTATAGAGTGGAGAATGGTAGTGGGGGAAGCGATAGAGGAGGAATGATAGTATAGGATGCGATAGAGGGAGGAACGATCGAGGTTGAGGCGATAGACGGAGGAACGATAGAGGTGGAGGCTATAGAGTGGAGAATGTTTAGGGGGGGAAGCGATAGAGGGAGGAACGAAAGTAGAGGATGCGATAGAATGAGGAACGATCGAGGTGGAGGCGATAGACGGAGGAACGATAGAGGTGGAGGCTATAGAGTGGAGAATGGTAGTGGGGGAAGCGATAGAGGGAGGAACGATAGTAGAGGAGGCGATAGAGTGAGGAACGATCGAGGTGGAGGCGAAAGACGGAGGAACAATAGAGGTGGAGGCTATAGAGTGGAGAATGGTAGTGGGGGAAGCGATAGAGGGAGGAACGATAGTAGAGGATTCGATAGAGGGAGGAACGATTGAGGTGGAGGCGATAGACGTAGGAACGATAGAGGTGGAGGCTATAGAGTGGAGACTGGTAGTGGGGGAAGCGATAGAGGGAGGAACGATAGTAGAGGATGCGATAGAGTGAGGAACGATCGAGGTGGAGGCGATAGACGGAGGAACGACAGAGGTGGAGTCTATAGAGTGGAAAATGGTAGTGGGGGAAGAGATAGATCGATGAACGATAGTAGAGGATGCGATAGAATGAGGAACGATCGAGGTGGAGGCGATAGACGGAGGAACGATATAGGTGGAGGCTATAGAGTGGAGAATGGTAGTGGGGGAAGCGATAGAGGGAGGAACGATAGTAGAGGATGCGATAGAGGGAGGAACGATCGAGGTGGAGGCGATAGACGGAGGAACGATAGAGGTGGAGGCTATAGAGTGGAGAATGTTTAGGGGGGGAAGCGATAGAGGGAGGAACGAAAGTAGAAGAGGCGATAGAGGGAGGAACGATCGAGGTGGAGGCGATAGACGGAGGAACGATAGAGGTGGAGGCTATAGAGTGGAGAATGGTAATGGGGGAAGCGATAGAATGAGGAACGATAGAAGAGGAGGCGATAGAGGGAGGAACGAACGAAGTGGAGGCGATAGACGGTGGAACGATAGAGGTGGAGGCTATAGAGTGGAGAATGGTAGTGGGGGATGTGATAGAGGGAGGAACGATAGTAGAGGAGACGATAGAGTGAGGAACGATCGAGGCGGAGGCGAAAGACGGAGGAACGATAGAGGTGGAGGCTATAGAGTGGAGAATGTTTAGGGGGGGAAGCGATAGAGGGAGGAACGATAGTAGAGGATTCGATAGAGGGAGGAACGATTGAGGTGGAGGCGATAGACGTAGGAACGATAGAGGTGGAGGCTATAGAGTGGAGAATGGTAGTGGGGGAAGCGATAGAGGAGGAATGATAGTAGAGGATGCGATAAAGGGAGGAACGATCGAGGTTGAGGCGATAGACGGAGGAACGATAGAGGTGGAGGCTATAGAGTGGAGAATGGTTAGGGGGGGACGCGATAGAGGGAGGAACGATAGTAGAGGATGCGATAGAATGAGGAACGATCGAGGTGGAGGCGATAAACGGAGGAACGATAGAGATGGAGGCTATAGAGTGGAGAATGGTAACGGGGGAAGCGATAGAATGAGGAACGATAGTAGAGGAGGCAATAGAAGGAGGAACGAACGAGGTGGAGGCGATAGACGGAGGAACGATAGAGGTGGAGGCTATAGAGTGGAGAATGGTAGTGGGGGAAGCGATAGAGGGAGGAACGATAGTAGAGGAGGCGATAGAGTGAGGAACGATCGAGGTGGAGGCGAAAGACGGAGGAACGATAGAGGTGGAGGCTATAGAGTGGAGAATGGTAGTGGGGGAAGTGATAGAGGGAGGAACGATAGTAGAGGAGGCGATAGAGGGAGGAACGATCGAGGTGGAGGCGATAGACGGAGGAACGATAGAGGTGGAGGCTATAGAGTGGAGAATGTTTAGGGGGGAAGCGATAGAGGGAGGAACGATAGTAGAGGATGCGATAGATTGAGGAACAATCGAGTTGGAGGCGATATACGGAGGAACGATAGAGGTGGAGGCTATTGAGTGGAGAATGGTAATGGGGGAAGCGATAGAATGAGGAACGATAGTAGAGGAGGCGATAGAGGGAGGAACGAACGAGGTGGAGGCGATAGACGGAGGAACGATAGAGGTGGAGGCTATAGAGTAGAGAATGGGAGTGGGGGAAGAGATAGAGGGAGGAACGATAGTAGAGGATGCGCTAGAGGGAGGAACGATCGACTTGGAGGCGATAGACGGAGGAACAATAGAGTTGGAGGCTATAGAGTGGAGAATGGTAGTGGGGGAAGCGATAGAGGGAGGAACGATAGTAGAGGATTCGATAGAGGGAGGAACGATTGAGGTGGAGGCGATAGACGTAGGAACGATAGAGGTGGAGGCTATAGAGTGGAGAATGGTAGTGAGGAAGCGATAGAGGGAGGAACGATAGTAGAGGATGCGATAGAGTGAGGAACGATCGAGGTGGAGGCGATAGACGGAGGAACGATAGAGGTGGAGGCTATAGAGTGGAAAATGGTAGTGGGGGAAGAGATAGAGGGATGAACGATAGTAGAGGAGGCGATAGAGGGAGGAACGATCGAGGTGGAGGCGATTGACGGAGGAAAGATAGAGGTGGAGGTTATAGAGTGGAGAATGGTAGTGGGGGAAGCGATGGAGGGAGGAACGATAATAGAGAATGCGATAGAGGGAGGAACGATCGAGGTGGAGGCGATAGACGGAGGAACGATGGAGGTGGAGGCTATAGAGTGGAGAATGGTAGTGGGGGATGCGAAAGAGGGAGGAACGATAGTAGAGGATGCGATAGAGGGAGGAACGATCGAGGTGGAGGCGATAGACGGAGGAACGATAGAGGTGGAGGCTATAGAGTGGAGAATGGTAGTGGGGGAAGCGATAGAGGAGGAATGATAGTAGAGGATGCGATAGAGGGAGGAACGATCGAGGTTGAGGCGATAGACGGAGGAACGATAGAGGTGGAGGCTATAGAGTGGAGAATGGTAATGGGGGAAGCGATAGAATGATGAACGATAGTAGAGGTGGCGATAGAGGGAGGAACGATCGAGGTGGAGGCGATAGACGGAGGAACGATAGTAGAGGAGGCGATAGAGAGAGGAACGAACGAGGTGGAGGCGATAGACGGAGGAACGATAGAAGTGGAGTCTATAGAGTGGAGAATGTTTAGGGGGGAAGCGATAGAGGGAGGAACGATAGTAGAGGATGCGATAGAATGAGGAACGATCGAGGTGGAGGCGATAGACGGAGGAACGATAGAGGTGGAGGCTATAGAGTGGAGAATGGTAATGCTGGAAGCGATAGAATGAGGAACGATAGTAGAGGAGGCGATAGAGGGAGGAAAGAACGAGGTGGAGGCGATAGACGGAGGAACGATAGAGGTGGAGGCTAAAGAGTGGAGAATGGTAGTGGGGGAAGAGATAGAGGGAGGAACGATAGTAGAGGAGGCGATAGAGGGAGGAACGATCGAGGTGGAGGCGATAGACGGAGGAACGATAGAGGTGGAGGCTATAGAGTGGAGAATGTTTAGGGGGGGAAGCGATAGAGGGAGGAACGATAGTTGAGGATGCGATAGAATGAGGAACGATCGAGGTGGAGGCGATAGACGGAGGAACGATAGAGGTGGAGGCTATAGAGTGGAGAATGGTAATGGGGGAAGCGATAGAATGAGGAACGATAGTAGAGGAGGCGATAGAGGGAGGAACGATCGAGGTGGAGGCGATAGACGTAGGAACGATAGAGGTGGAGACTATAGAGTGGAGAATGTTTAGGGGGGAAGCGATAGAGGGAGGAACGATAGTAGAGGATGCGATAGAATGAGGAACAATCGAGGTGGAGGCGATATACGGAGGAACGATAGAGGTGGAGGCTATAGAGTGGAGAATGGTAATGGGGGAAGCGATAGAATGAGGAACGATAGTAGAGGAGGCGATAGAGGGAGGAACGAACGAGGTGGAGGCGATAGACGTAGGAACGATAGAGGTGGAGGCTATAGAGTAGAGAATGGGAGTGGGGGAAGAGATAGAGGGAGGAACGATAGTAGAGGAGGCGATAGAGGGAGGAACGATCGACGTGGAGGCGATAGACGGAGGAACAATAGAGTTGGAGGCTATAGAGTGGAGAATGGTAGTGGGGGAAGCGATAGAGGGAGGAACGATAGTAGAGGATTCGATAGAGGGAGGAACGATTGAGGTGGAGGCGATAGACGTAGGAACGATAGAGGTGGTGGTTATAGAGTGGAGAATGGTAGTGGGGGAAGCGATAGAGGGAGGAACGATAGTAGAGGATGCGATAGAGTGAGGAACGATCGAGGTGGAGGCGATAGACGGAGGAACGATAGAGGTGGAGGCTATAGAGTGGAAAATGGTAGTGGGGGAAGAGATAGAGGGATGATCGATAGTAGAGGAGGCGATAGAGGGAGGAACGATCGAGGTGGAGGCGATAGACGGAGGAAAGATAGAGGTGGAGGCTATATAGTGGAGAATGGTAGTGGGGGAAGCGATAGAGGGAGGAACGATAATAGAGAATGCGATAGAGGGAGGAACGATCGAGGTGGAGGCGATAGACGGAGGAGCGATGGAGGTGGAGGCTATAGAGTGGAGAATGGTAGTGGGGGATGCGAAAGAGGGAGGAACGATAGTAGAGGATGCGATAGAGGGAGGAACGATCGAGGTGGAGGCGATAGACGGAGGAACGATAGAGGTGGAGGCTATAGAGTGGAGAATGGTAGTGGGGGAAGCGATAGAGGAGGAATGATAGTAGAGGATGCGATAGAGGGAGGAACGATCGAGGTTGAGGCGATAGACGGAGGAACGATAGAGGTGGAGGCTATAGGGTGGAGAATGGTAATGGGGGAAGCGATAGAATGATGAACGATAGTAGAGGTGGCGATAAAGGGAGGAACGATCGAGGTGGAGGCGATAGACGGAGGAACGATAGTAGAGGAGGCGATAGAGAGAGGAACGATCGAGGTGGAGGCGTTAGACGGAGGAACGATAGAGGTGGAGGCTATAGAGTGGAGAATGTTTAGGGGGGAAGCGATAGAGGGAGGAACGATAGTAGAGGATGCGATAGAATGAGGAACGATCGAGGTGGAGGCGATAGACGGAGGAACGATAGAGGTGGAGGCTATAGAGTGGAGAATGATAATGGGGGAAGCGATAGAATGAGGAACGATAGTAGAGGATGCGATAGAGTGAGGAACGATCGAGGTGGAGGCGATAGACGGAGGAACGATAGAGGTGGAGTCTATAGAGTGGAAAATGGTAGTGGGGGAAGAGATAGAGCGATGAACGATAGTAGAGGATGCGATAGAATGAGGAACGATCGAGGTGGAGGCGATAGACGGAGGAACGATATAGGTGGAGGCTATAGAGTGGAGAATGGTAGTGGGGGAAGCGATAGAGGGAGGAACGATAGTAGAGGATGCGATAGAGGGAGGAACGATCGAGGTGGAGGCGATAGACGGAGGAACGATAGAGGTGGAGGCTATAGAGTGGAGAATGTTTAGGGGGGGAAGCGATAGAGGGAGGAACGAAAGTAGAAGAGGCGATAGAGGGAGGAACGATCGAGGTGGAGGCGATAGACGGAGGAACGATAGAGGTGGAGGCTATAGAGTGGAGAATGGTATTGGGGGAAGCGATAGAATGAGGAACGATAGTAGAGAAGGCGATAGAGGGAGTAACGAACGAGGTGGAGGCGATAGACGGAGGAACGATAGAGGTGGAGGCTATAGAGTGTAGAATGGTAGTGGGGGAAGCGATAGAGGGAGGAACGATAGTAGAGGAGGCGATAGAGTGAGTAACGATCGAGGTGGAGGCTATAGAGTGGAGAATGTTTAGGGGGGGAAGCGATAGAGGGAGGAACGATAGTAGAGGATTCGATAGAGTGAGGAACGATCGAGGTGGAGGCGAAAGACGGAGGAACGATAGAGGTGGAGTCTATAGAGTAGAAAATGGTAGTGGGGGAAGAGATAGAGGGATGAACGAATAGTAGAGGAGGCAATAGAGGGAGGAACGATCGATGTGGATGCGATAGACGGAGGAATAATAGAGGTGGAGGCTATAGAGTGGAGAACGGTAGTGGGGGAAGCGATAGAGGGAGGAACGATAATAGAGAATGCGATAGAGGGAGGAACGATCGAGGTGGAGGCGATAGACGGAGGAACGATAGAGGTGGAGGCTATAGAGTGGAGAATGGTAGTGGGGGATGCGATAGAGGGAGGAACGATAGTAGAGGATGCGATAGAGGGAGGAACGATCGAGGTGGAGGCGATATACGGAGGAACGATAGAGGTGGAGGCTATAGAGTGGAGAATGGAAGTGGGGGAAGCGATAGAGGAGGATCGATAGTAGAGGATGCGATAGAGGGAGGAACGATCGAGGTGGAGGCGACAGACGAAGGAACGATAGTGGTGGAGTCTATAGAGTGGAGAATGGTAGTGGGGGAAGCGATAGAGGGAGGAACGATCGAGGTGGAGCAAAAGACGGAGGAACGATAGAGGTGGAGGCTATAGAGTGGAGAATGGTAGTGGGGGAAGCGATAGAGGGGGGAACGATAGTAAAAGAGGCGATAGAGTGAGGAACGATCGAGGTGGAGGCGATAGACGGAGGAACGATAGAGGTGGAGGCTATAGAGTGGAGAATGTTTAGGGGGGGAAGCGATAGAGGGAGGAACGATAGTTGAGGATGCGATAGAATGAGGAACGATCGAGGTGGAGGCGATAGACGGAGGAACGATAGAGGTGGAGGCTATAGAGTGGAGAATGGTAATGGGGGAAGCGATAGAATGAGGAACGATAGTAGAGGAGGCGATAGAGGGAGGAACGAACGAGGTGGAGGCGATAGACGGAGGAACGATAGAGGTGGAGTCTATAGAGTGGAGAATGGTAGTGGGGGAAGCGATAGAGGGAGGAACGATAGTAGAGGAGGCGATAGAGTGAGGAACGATCGAGGTGTAGGCGAAAGACGGAGGAACGATAGAGGTGGAGGCTATAGAGTGGAGAATGTTTAGAAGGGGAAGCGATAGAGGGAGGAACGATAGTAGAGGATGCGATAGAATGAGGAACGATCGAGGTGGAGGCGATAGACGGAGGAACGATAGAGGTTGAGGCTATAGAGTGGAGAATGGTAATGGGGGAAGCGATAGAATGAGGAACGATAGTAGAGGAGGCGATAGAGGGAGGAACGAACGAGGTGGAGGCGATAGACGGAGGAACGATAGAGGTGGAGGCTATAGAGTGGAGAATGGTAGTGGAGGAAGCGATAGAGGGAGGAACGATAGTAGAGGATGCGATAGAGGGAGGAACGATCGAGGTGGAGGCGATAGACAGAGGAACGATAGAGGTGGAGTCTATAGAGTGAAAAATGGTAGTGGGGGAAGAGATAGAGGGATGAACGATAGTAGAGGAGGCGATTGAGGGAGGAACGATCGATGTGGATGCGATAGACGGAGGAATAATAGAGGTGGAGGCTATAGAGTGGAGAACGGTAGTGGGGGAAGCGATAGAGGGAGGAACGATAGTAGAGGATGCGCTAGAGTGAGGAACGATCTAGGTGGAGGCGATAGACGGAGGAACGATAGAGGTGGAGGCTATAGAGTGGAAAATGGTAGTGGGGGAAGCGATAGAGGGAGAAACGATTGTAGAGGATGCGATAGAGTGAGGAACGATGGAGGTGGAGGCGATAGACGGAGGAACGATAGAGGTGGAGGCTATCGAGTGGAAAATGGTAGTGGGGGAAGAGATAGAGGGATGAACGATAGTAGAGGAGGCGATAGAGGGAGGAACGATCGAGGTGGAGGCGATAGACGGAGGAAAGATAGAGGTGGAGGCTATAGAGTGGAGAATGGTAGTGGGGGAAGCGATAGAGGGAGGAACGATAGTAGAGAATGCGATAGAGGGAGGAACGATCGAGGTGGAGGCGATAGACGGAGGAACAATGGAGGTGGAGGCTATAGATTGGAGAATGGTAGTGGGGGATGCGATAGAGGGAGGAACGATAGTTGAGGATGCGATAGAGGGAGGAACGATCGAGGTGGAGGCGATAGACGGAGGAACGATAGAGGTGGAGGCGATAGACGGAGGAACGATAGAGGTGGAGGCTATAGAGTGGAGAATGGTAGTGGGGGAAGCGATAGAGGAGGAATGATAGTAGAGGATGCGATAGAGGGAGGAACGATAGAGGTGGAGGCTATAGAGTGGAGAATGGTAGTGGGGGAAGCGATAGAGGAGAAATGATAGTAGAGGATGCGATAGAGGGAGGAACGAACGAGGTGGAGGCGATAGACGGAGGAACGATAGAGGTGGAGGCTATAGAGTGGAGAATGGTAGTGGGGGAAGCGATAGAGGGAGGAACGATAGTAGAGGAGGCGATTGAGTGAGGAACGATCGAGGTGGAGGCGAAAGACGGAGGAACGATAGAGGTGGAGGCTATAGAGTGGAGAATGTTTCGGGGGGGAAGCGATAGAGGGAGGAACGATAGTAGAGGATGCGATAGAATGAGGAACGATCGAAGTGGAGGCGATAGACGGAGGAACGATAGAGGTGGAGGCTATAGAGTGGAGAATGGTAGTGGGGGAAGCGATAGAGGGAGGTACGATAGTAGAGAGGCGAAAGAGGGAGGAACGATCGAGGTGGAGGCGATAGACGGAGGAACGATAGAGGTGGAGGGTATAGAGTGGAGAATGGTAGTGGGGGAAGTGATAGAGGGAGGAACGATACTAGAGGAGGCGATAAAGGGAGGAACGATCGAGGTGGAGGCGATAGACGGAGGAACGATAGAGGTGGAGGCTATAGAGTGGAGAATGTTTAGGGGGGAAGCGATAGAGGGAGGAACGATAGTAGAGGATGCGATAGAATGAGGAACGATCGAGGTGGAGGCGATAGACGGAGGAACGATAGAGGTGGAGGCTATAGAGTGGAGAATGGTAATGGGGGAAGCGAAAGAATGAGGAACGATAGTAGAGGAGGCGATAGAGGGAGGAACGAACGAGGCGGAGGCGATAGACGGAGGAACGGTAGAGGTGGAGGTTATAGAGTAGAGAATGGGAGTGGGGGAAGAGATAGAGGGAGGAACGGTAGTAGAGGAGGCGATAGAGGGAGGAACGATCGACGTGGAGGCGATAGACGGAGAAACGATAGAGGTGGAGGCTATAGAGTGGAGAATGGTAATGGGGGAAGCGATAGAATGAGGAACGATAGTAGAGGAGGCGATAGAGGGAGGAACGAACGAGGTGGAGGCGATAGACGGAGGAACGATGGAGGTGGAGGCTATAGAGTGGAGAATGGTAGTGGGGGATGCGAAAGAGGGAGGAACGATAGTAGAGGATGCGATAGAGGGAGGAACGATCGAGGTGGAGGCGATAGACGGAGGAACGATAGAGGTGGAGGCTATAGAGTGGAGAATGGTAGTGGGGGAAGCGATAGAGGAGGAATGATAGTAGAGGATGCGATAGAGGGAGGAACGATCGAGGTTGAGGCGATAGACGGAGGAACGATAGAGGTGGAGGCTATAGAGTGGAGAATGGTAATGGGGGAAGCGATAGAATGATGAACGATAGTAGAGGTGGCGATAGAGGGAGGAACGATCGAGGTGGAGGCGATAGACGGAGGAACGATAGTAGAGGAGGCGATAGAGAGAGGAACGAACGAGGTGGAGGCGATAGACGGAGGAACGATAGAAGTGGAGTCTATAGAGTGGAGAATGTTTAGGGGGGAAGCGATAGAGGGAGGAACGATAGTAGAGGATGCGATAGAATGAGGAACGATCGAGGTGGAGGCGATAGACGGAGGAACGATAGAGGTGGAGGCTATAGAGTGGAGAATGGTAATGCTGGAAGCGATAGAATGAGGAACGATAGTAGAGGAGGCGATAGAGGGAGGAAAGAACGAGGTGGAGGCGATAGACGGAGGAACGATAGAGGTGGAGGCTAAAGAGTGGAGAATGGTAGTGGGGGAAGAGATAGAGGGAGGAACGATAGTAGAGGAGGCGATAGAGGGAGGAACGATCGAGGTGGAGGCGATAGACGGAGGAACGATAGAGGTGGAGGCTATAGAGTGGAGAATGTTTAGGGGGGGAAGCGATAGAGGGAGGAACGATAGTTGAGGATGCGATAGAATGAGGAACGATCGAGGTGGAGGCGATAGACGGAGGAACGATAGAGGTGGAGGCTATAGAGTGGAGAATGGTAATGGGGGAAGCGATAGAATGAGGAACGATAGTAGAGGAGGCGATAGAGGGAGGAACGATCGAGGTGGAGGCGATAGACGGAGGAACGATAGAGGTGGAGACTATAGAGTGGAGAATGTTTAGGGGGGAAGCGATAGAGGGAGGAACGATAGTAGAGGATGCGATAGAATGAGGAACAATCGAGGTGGAGGCGATATACGGAGGAACGATAGAGGTGGAGGCTATAGAGTGGAGAATGGTAATGGGGGAAGCGATAGAATGAGGAACGATAGTAGAGGAGGCGATAGAGGGAGGAACGAACGAGGTGGAGGCGATAGACGTAGGAACGATAGAGGTGGAGGCTATAGAGTAGAGAATGGGAGTGGGGGAAGAGATAGAGGGAGGAACGATAGTAGAGGATGCGATAGAGGGAGGAACGATCGAGGTGGAGGCGATATACGGAGGAACGATAGAGGTGGAGGCTATAGAGTGGAGAATGGAAGTGGGGGAAGCGATAGAGGAGGATCGATAGTAGAGGATGCGATAGAGGGAGGAACGATCGAGGTGGAGGCGACAGACGAAGGAACGATAGTGGTGGAGTCTATAGAGTGGAGAATGGTAGTGGGGGAAGCGATAGAGGGAGGAACGATCGAGGTGGAGGCAAAAGACGGAGGAACGATAGAGGTGGAGGCTATAGAGTGGAGAATGGTAGTGGGGGAAGCGATAGAGGGGGGAACGATAGTAAAAGAGGCGATAGAGTGAGGAACGATCGAGGTGGAGGCGATAGACGGAGGAACGATAGAGGTGGAGGCTATAGAGTGGAGAATGTTTAGGGGGGGAAGCGATAGAGGGAGGAACGATAGTTGAGGATGCGATAGAATGAGGAACGATCGAGGTGGAGGCGATAGACGGAGGAACGATAGAGGTGGAGGCTATAGAGTGGAGAATGGTAATGGGGGAAGCGATAGAATGAGGAACGATAGTAGAGGAGGCGATAGAGGGAGGAACGAACGAGGTGGAGGCGATAGACGGAGGAACGATAGAGGTGGAGTCTATAGAGTGGAGAATGGTAGTGGGGGAAGCGATAGAGGGAGGAACGATAGTAGAGGAGGCGATAGAGTGAGGAACGATCGAGGTGTAGGCGAAAGACGGAGGAACGATAGAGGTGGAGGCTATAGAGTGGAGAATGTTTAGAAGGGGAAGCGATAGAGGGAGGAACGATAGTAGAGGATGCGATAGAATGAGGAACGATCGAGGTGGAGGCGATAGACGGAGGAACGATAGAGGTTGAGGCTATAGAGTGGAGAATGGTAATGGGGGAAGCGATAGAATGAGGAACGATAGTAGAGGAGGCGATAGAGGGAGGAACGAACGAGGTGGAGGCGATAGACGGAGGAACGATAGAGGTGGAGGCTATAGAGTGGAGAATGGTAGTGGAGGAAGCGATAGAGGGAGGAACGATAGTAGAGGATGCGATAGAGGGAGGAACGATCGAGGTGGAGGCGATAGACAGAGGAACGATAGAGGTGGAGTCTATAGAGTGAAAAATGGTAGTGGGGGAAGAGATAGAGGGATGAACGATAGTAGAGGAGGCGATTGAGGGAGGAACGATCGATGTGGATGCGATAGACGGAGGAATAATAGAGGTGGAGGCTATAGAGTGGAGAACGGTAGTGGGGGAAGCGATAGAGGGAGGAACGATAGTAGAGGATGCGCTAGAGTGAGGAACGATCTAGGTGGAGGCGATAGACGGAGGAACGATAGAGGTGGAGGCTATAGAGTGGAAAATGGTAGTGGGGGAAGCGATAGAGGGAGAAACGATTGTAGAGGATGCGATAGAGTGAGGAACGATCGAGGTGGAGGCGATAGACGGAGGAACGATAGAGGTGGAGGCTATCGAGTGGAAAATGGTAGTGGGGGAAGAGATAGAGGGATGAACGATAGTAGAGGAGGCGATAGAGGGAGGAACGATCGAGGTGGAGGCGATAGACGGAGGAAAGATAGAGGTGGAGGCTATAGAGTGGAGAATGGTAGTGGGGGAAGCGATAGAGGGAGGAACGATAGTAGAGAATGCGATAGAGGGAGGAACGATCGAGGTGGAGGCGATAGACGGAGGAACAATGGAGGTGGAGGCTATCGAGTGGAAAATGGTAGTGGGGGAAGAGATAGAGGGATGAACGATAGTAGAGGAGGCGATAGAGGGAGGAACGATCGAGGTGGAGGCGATAGACGGAGGAACGATAGAGGTGGAGGCTATAGAGTGGAGAATGGTAATGGGGGAAGCGATAGAATGATGAACGATAGTAGAGGTGGCGATAGAGGGAGGAACGATCGAGGTGGAGGCGATAGACGGAGGAACGATAGTAGAGGAGGCGATAGAGAGAGGAACGAACGAGGTGGAGGCGATAGACGGAGGAACGATAGAAGTGGAGTCTATAGAGTGGAGAATGTTTAGGGGGGAAGCGATAGAGGGAGGAACGATAGTAGAGGATGCGATAGAATGAGGAACGATCGAGGTGGAGGCGATAGACGGAGGAACGATAGAGGTGGAGGCTATAGAGTGGAGAATGGTAATGCTGGAAGCGATAGAATGAGGAACGATAGTAGAGGAGGCGATAGAGGGAGGAAAGAACGAGGTGGAGGCGATAGACGGAGGAACGATAGAGGTGGAGGCTAAAGAGTGGAGAATGGTAGTGGGGGAAGAGATAGAGGGAGGAACGATAGTAGAGGAGGCGATAGAGGGAGGAACGATCGAGGTGGAGGCGATAGACGGAGGAACGATAGAGGTGGAGGCTATAGAGTGGAGAATGTTTAGGGGGGGAAGCGATAGAGGGAGGAACGATAGTTGAGGATGCGATAGAATGAGGAACGATCGAGGTGGAGGCGATAGACGGAGGAACGATAGAGGTGGAGGCTATAGAGTGGAGAATGGTAATGGGGGAAGCGATAGAATGAGGAACGATAGTAGAGGAGGCGATAGAGGGAGGAACGATCGAGGTGGAGGCGATAGACGGAGGAACGATAGAGGTGGAGACTATAGAGTGGAGAATGTTTAGGGGGGAAGCGATAGAGGGAGGAACGATAGTAGAGGATGCGATAGAATGAGGAACAATCGAGGTGGAGGCGATATACGGAGGAACGATAGAGGTGGAGGCTATAGAGTGGAGAATGGTAATGGGGGAAGCGATAGAATGAGGAACGATAGTAGAGGAGGCGATAGAGGGAGGAACGAACGAGGTGGAGGCGATAGACGTAGGAACGATAGAGGTGGAGGCTATAGAGTAGAGAATGGGAGTGGGGGAAGAGATAGAGGGAGGAACGATAGTAGAGGATGCGATAGAGGGAGGAACGATCGAGGTGGAGGCGATATACGGAGGAACGATAGAGGTGGAGGCTATAGAGTGGAGAATGGAAGTGGGGGAAGCGATAGAGGAGGATCGATAGTAGAGGATGCGATAGAGGGAGGAACGATCGAGGTGGAGGCGACAGACGAAGGAACGATAGTGGTGGAGTCTATAGAGTGGAGAATGGTAGTGGGGGAAGCGATAGAGGGAGGAACGATCGAGGTGGAGGCAAAAGACGGAGGAACGATAGAGGTGGAGGCTATAGAGTGGAGAATGGTAGTGGGGGAAGCGATAGAGGGGGGAACGATAGTAAAAGAGGCGATAGAGTGAGGAACGATCGAGGTGGAGGCGATAGACGGAGGAACGATAGAGGTGGAGGCTATAGAGTGGAGAATGTTTAGGGGGGGAAGCGATAGAGGGAGGAACGATAGTTGAGGATGCGATAGAATGAGGAACGATCGAGGTGGAGGCGATAGACGGAGGAACGATAGAGGTGGAGGCTATAGAGTGGAGAATGGTAATGGGGGAAGCGATAGAATGAGGAACGATAGTAGAGGAGGCGATAGAGGGAGGAACGAACGAGGTGGAGGCGATAGACGGAGGAACGATAGAGGTGGAGTCTATAGAGTGGAGAATGGTAGTGGGGGAAGCGATAGAGGGAGGAACGATAGTAGAGGAGGCGATAGAGTGAGGAACGATCGAGGTGTAGGCGAAAGACGGAGGAACGATAGAGGTGGAGGCTATAGAGTGGAGAATGTTTAGAAGGGGAAGCGATAGAGGGAGGAACGATAGTAGAGGATGCGATAGAATGAGGAACGATCGAGGTGGAGGCGATAGACGGAGGAACGATAGAGGTTGAGGCTATAGAGTGGAGAATGGTAATGGGGGAAGCGATAGAATGAGGAACGATAGTAGAGGAGGCGATAGAGGGAGGAACGAACGAGGTGGAGGCGATAGACGGAGGAACGATAGAGGTGGAGGCTATAGAGTGGAGAATGGTAGTGGAGGAAGCGATAGAGGGAGGAACGATAGTAGAGGATGCGATAGAGGGAGGAACGATCGAGGTGGAGGCGATAGACAGAGGAACGATAGAGGTGGAGTCTATAGAGTGAAAAATGGTAGTGGGGGAAGAGATAGAGGGATGAACGATAGTAGAGGAGGCGATTGAGGGAGGAACGATCGATGTGGATGCGATAGACGGAGGAATAATAGAGGTGGAGGCTATAGAGTGGAGAACGGTAGTGGGGGAAGCGATAGAGGGAGGAACGATAGTAGAGGATGCGCTAGAGTGAGGAACGATCTAGGTGGAGGCGATAGACGGAGGAACGATAGAGGTGGAGGCTATAGAGTGGAAAATGGTAGTGGGGGAAGCGATAGAGGGAGAAACGATTGTAGAGGATGCGATAGAGTGAGGAACGATCGAGGTGGAGGCGATAGACGGAGGAACGATAGAGGTGGAGGCTATCGAGTGGAAAATGGTAGTGGGGGAAGAGATAGAGGGATGAACGATAGTAGAGGAGGCGATAGAGGGAGGAACGATCGAGGTGGAGGCGATAGACGGAGGAAAGATAGAGGTGGAGGCTATAGAGTGGAGAATGGTAGTGGGGGAAGCGATAGAGGGAGGAACGATAGTAGAGAATGCGATAGAGGGAGGAACGATCGAGGTGGAGGCGATAGACGGAGGAACAATGGAGGTGGAGGCTATAGATTGGAGAATGGTAGTGGGGGATGCGATAGAGGGAGGAACGATAGTTGAGGATGCGATAGAGGGAGGAACGATCGAGGTGGAGGCGATAGACGGAGGAACGATAGAGGTGGAGGCGATAGACGGAGGAACGATAGAGGTGGAGGCTATAGAGTGGAGAATGGTAGTGGGGGAAGCGATAGAGGAGGAATGATAGTAGAGGATGCGATAGAGGGAGGAACGATAGAGGTGGAGGCTATAGAGTGGAGAATGGTAGTGGGGGAAGCGATAGAGGAGAAATGATAGTAGAGGATGCGATAGAGGGAGGAACGAACGAGGTGGAGGCGATAGACGGAGGAACGATAGAGGTGGAGGCTATAGAGTGGAGAATGGTAGTGGGGGAAGCGATAGAGGGAGGAACGATAGTAGAGGAGGCGATTGAGTGAGGAACGATCGAGGTGGAGGCGAAAGACGGAGGAACGATAGAGGTGGAGGCTATACAGTGGAGAATGTTTCGGGGGGGAAGCGATAGAGGGAGGAACGATAGTAGAGGATGCGATAGAATGAGGAACGATCGAAGTGGAGGCGATAGACGGAGGAACGATAGAGGTGGAGGCTATAGAGTGGAGAATGGTAGTGGGGGAAGCGATAGAGGGAGGTACGATAGTAGAGAGGCGAAAGAGGGAGGAACGATCGAGGTGGAGGCGATAGACGGAGGAACGATAGAGGTGGAGGGTATAGAGTGGAGAATGGTAGTGGGGGAAGTGATAGAGGGAGGAACGATACTAGAGGAGGCGATAAAGGGAGGAACGATCGAGGTGGAGGCGATAGACGGAGGAACGATAGAGGTGGAGGCTATAGAGTGGAGAATGTTTAGGGGGGAAGCGATAGAGGGAGGAACGATAGTAGAGGATGCGATAGAATGAGGAACGATCGAGGTGGAGGCGATAGACGGAGGAACGATAGAGGTGGAGGCTATAGAGTGGAGAATGGTAATGGGGGAAGCGAAAGAATGAGGAACGATAGTAGAGGAGGCGATAGAGGGAGGAACGAACGAGGCGGAGGCGATAGACGGAGGAACGGTAGAGGTGGAGGTTATAGAGTAGAGAATGGGAGTGGGGGAAGAGATAGAGGGAGGAACGGTAGTAGAGGAGGCGATAGAGGGAGGAACGATCGACGTGGAGGCGATAGACGGAGAAACGATAGAGGTGGAGGCTATAGAGTGGAGAATGGTAATGGGGGAAGCGATAGAATGAGGAACGATAGTAGAGGAGGCGATAGAGGGAGGAACGAACGAGGTGGAGGCGATAGACGGAGGAACGATGGAGGTGGAGGCTATAGAGTGGAGAATGGTAGTGGGGGATGCGAAAGAGGGAGGAACGATAGTAGAGGATGCGATAGAGGGAGGAACGATCGAGGTGGAGGCGATAGACGGAGGAACGATAGAGGTGGAGGCTATAGAGTGGAGAATGGTAGTGGGGGAAGCGATAGAGGAGGAATGATAGTAGAGGATGCGATAGAGGGAGGAACGATCGAGGTTGAGGCGATAGACGGAGGAACGATAGAGGTGGAGGCTATAGAGTGGAGAATGGTAATGGGGGAAGCGATAGAATGATGAACGATAGTAGAGGTGGCGATAGAGGGAGGAACGATCGAGGTGGAGGCGATAGACGGAGGAACGATAGTAGAGGAGGCGATAGAGAGAGGAACGAACGAGGTGGAGGCGATAGACGGAGGAACGATAGAAGTGGAGTCTATAGAGTGGAGAATGTTTAGGGGGGAAGCGATAGAGGGAGGAACGATAGTAGAGGATGCGATAGAATGAGGAACGATCGAGGTGGAGGCGATAGACGGAGGAACGATAGAGGTGGAGGCTATAGAGTGGAGAATGGTAATGCTGGAAGCGATAGAATGAGGAACGATAGTAGAGGAGGCGATAGAGGGAGGAAAGAACGAGGTGGAGGCGATAGACGGAGGAACGATAGAGGTGGAGGCTAAAGAGTGGAGAATGGTAGTGGGGGAAGAGATAGAGGGAGGAACGATAGTAGAGGAGGCGATAGAGGGAGGAACGATCGAGGTGGAGGCGATAGACGGAGGAACGATAGAGGTGGAGGCTATAGAGTGGAGAATGTTTAGGGGGGGAAGCGATAGAGGGAGGAACGATAGTTGAGGATGCGATAGAATGAGGAACGATCGAGGTGGAGGCGATAGACGGAGGAACGATAGAGGTGGAGGCTATAGAGTGGAGAATGGTAATGGGGGAAGCGATAGAATGAGGAACGATAGTAGAGGAGGCGATAGAGGGAGGAACGATCGAGGTGGAGGCGATAGACGGAGGAACGATAGAGGTGGAGACTATAGAGTGGAGAATGTTTAGGGGGGAAGCGATAGAGGGAGGAACGATAGTAGAGGATGCGATAGAATGAGGAACAATCGAGGTGGAGGCGATATACGGAGGAACGATAGAGGTGGAGGCTATAGAGTGGAGAATGGTAATGGGGGAAGCGATAGAATGAGGAACGATAGTAGAGGAGGCGATAGAGGGAGGAACGAACGAGGTGGAGGCGATAGACGTAGGAACGATAGAGGTGGAGGCTATAGAGTAGAGAATGGGAGTGGGGGAAGAGATAGAGGGAGGAACGATAGTAGAGGAGGCGATAGAGGGAGGAACGATCGACGTGGAGGCGATAGACGGAGGAACAATAGAGTTGGAGGCTATAGAGTGGAGAATGGTAGTGGGGGAAGCGATAGAGGGAGGAACGATAGTAGAGGATTCGATAGAGGGAGGAACGATTGAGGTGGAGGCGATAGACGTAGGAACGATAGAGGTGGTGGTTATAGAGTGGAGAATGGTAGTGGGGGAAGCGATAGAGGGAGGAACGATAGTAGAGGATGCGATAGAGTGAGGAACGATCGAGGTGGAGGCGATAGACGGAGGAACGATAGAGGTGGAGGCTATAGAGTGGAAAATGGTAGTGGGGGAAGAGATAGAGGGATGATCGATAGTAGAGGAGGCGATAGATGGAGGAACGATCGAGGTGGAGGCGATAGACGGAGGAAAGATAGAGGTGGAGGCTATAGAGTGGAGAATGGTAGTGGGGGAAGCGATAGAGGGAGGAACGATAATAGAGAATGCGATAGAGGGAGGAACGATCGAGGTGGAGGCGATAGACGGAGGAGCGATGGAGGTGGAGGCTATAGAGTGGAGAATGGTAGTGGGGGATGCGAAAGAGGGAGGAACGATAGTAGAGGATGCGATAGAGGGAGGAACGATCGAGGTGGAGGCGATAGACGGAGGAACGATAGAGGTGGAGGCTATAGAGTGGAGAATGGTAGTGGGGGAAGCGATAGAGGAGGAATGATAGTAGAGGATGCGATAGAGGGAGGAACGATCGAGGTTGAGGCGATAGACGGAGGAACGATAGAGGTGGAGGCTATAGGGTGGAGAATGGTAATGGGGGAAGCGATAGAATGATGAACGATAGTAGAGGTGGCGATAAAGGGAGGAACGATCGAGGTGGAGGCGATAGACGGAGGAACGATAGTAGAGGAGGCGATAGAGAGAGGAACGATCGAGGTGGAGGCGTTAGACGGAGGAACGATAGAGGTGGAGGCTATAGAGTGGAGAATGTTTAGGGGGGAAGCGATAGAGGGAGGAACGATAGTAGAGGATGCGATAGAATGAGGAACGATCGAGGTGGAGGCGATATACGGAGGAACGATAGAGGTGGAGGCTATAGAGTGGAGAATGATAATGGGGGAAGCGATAGAATGAGGAACGATAGTAGAGGATGCGATAGAGTGAGGAACGATCGAGGTGGAGGCGATAGACGGAGGAACGATAGAGGTGGAGTCTATAGAGTGGAAAATGGTAGTGGGGGAAGAGATAGAGCGATGAACGATAGTAGAGGATGCGATAGAATGAGGAACGATCGAGGTGGAGGCGATAGACGGAGGAACGATATAGGTGGAGGCTATAGAGTGGAGAATGGTAGTGGGGGAAGCGATAGAGGGAGGAACGATAGTAGAGGATGCGATAGAGGGAGGAACGATCGAGGTGGAGGCGATAGACGGAGGAACGATAGAGGTGGAGGCTATAGAGTGGAGAATGTTTAGGGGGGGAAGCGATAGAGGGAGGAACGAAAGTAGAAGAGGCGATAGAGGGAGGAACGATCGAGGTGGAGGCGATAGACGGAGGAACGATAGAGGTGGAGGCTATAGAGTGGAGAATGGTAGTGGGGGAAGCGATAGAATGAGGAACGATAGTAGAGAAGGCGATAGAGGGAGTAACGAACGAGGTGGAGGCGATAGACGGAGGAACGATAGAGGTGGAGGCTATAGAGTGTAGAATGGTAGTGGGGGAAGCGATAGAGGGAGGAACGATAGTAGAGGAGGCGATAGAGTGAGTAACGATCGAGGTGGAGGCTATAGAGTGGAGAATGTTTAGGGGGGGAAGCGATAGAGGGAGGAACGATAGTAGAGGATTCGATAGAGTGAGGAACGATCGAGGTGGAGGCGAAAGACGGAGGAACGATAGAGGTGGAGTCTATAGAGTAGAAAATGGTAGTGGGGGAAGAGATAGAGGGATGAACGATAGTAGAGGAGGCAATAGAGGGAGGAACGATCGATGTGGATGCGATAGACGGAGGAATAATAGAGGTGGAGGCTATAGAGTGGAGAACGGTAGTGGGGGAAGCGATAGAGGGAGGAACGATAATAGAGAATGCGATAGAGGGAGGAACGATCGAGGTGGAGGCGATAGACGGAGGAACGATAGAGGTGGAGGCTATAGAGTGGAGAATGGTAGTGGGGGATGCGATAGAGGGAGGAACGATAGTAGAGGATGCGATAGAGGGAGGAACGATCGAGGTGGAGGCGATATACGGAGGAACGATAGAGGTGGAGGCTATAGAGTGGAGAATGGAAGTGGGGGAAGCGATAGAGGAGGATCGATAGTAGAGGATGCGATAGAGGGAGGAACGATCGAGGTGGAGGCGACAGACGAAGGAACGATAGTGGTGGAGTCTATAGAGTGGAGAATGGTAGTGGGGGAAGCGATAGAGGGAGGAACGATCGAGGTGGAGGCAAAAGACGGAGGAACGATAGAGGTGGAGGCTATAGAGTGGAGAATGGTAGTGGGGGAAGCGATAGAGGGGGGAACGATAGTAAAAGAGGCGATAGAGTGAGGAACGATCGAGGTGGAGGCGATAGACGGAGGAACGATAGAGGTGGAGGCTATAGAGTGGAGAATGTTTAGGGGGGGAAGCGATAGAGGGAGGAACGATAGTTGAGGATGCGATAGAATGAGGAACGATCGAGGTGGAGGCGATAGACGGAGGAACGATAGAGGTGGAGGCTATAGAGTGGAGAATGGTAATGGGGGAAGCGATAGAATGAGGAACGATAGTAGAGGAGGCGATAGAGGGAGGAACGAACGAGGTGGAGGCGATAGACGGAGGAACGATAGAGGTGGAGTCTATAGAGTGGAGAATGGTAGTGGGGGAAGCGATAGAGGGAGGAACGATAGTAGAGGAGGCGATAGAGTGAGGAACGATCGAGGTGTAGGCGAAAGACGGAGGAACGATAGAGGTGGAGGCTATAGAGTGGAGAATGTTTAGAAGGGGAAGCGATAGAGGGAGGAACGATAGTAGAGGATGCGATAGAATGAGGAACGATCGAGGTGGAGGCGATAGACGGAGGAACGATAGAGGTTGAGGCTATAGAGTGGAGAATGGTAATGGGGGAAGCGATAGAATGAGGAACGATAGTAGAGGAGGCGATAGAGGGAGGAACGAACGAGGTGGAGGCGATAGACGGAGGAACGATAGAGGTGGAGGCTATAGAGTGGAGAATGGTAGTGGAGGAAGCGATAGAGGGAGGAACGATAGTAGAGGATGCGATAGAGGGAGGAACGATCGAGGTGGAGGCGATAGACAGAGGAACGATAGAGGTGGAGTCTATAGAGTGAAAAATGGTAGTGGGGGAAGAGATAGAGGGATGAACGATAGTAGAGGAGGCGATTGAGGGAGGAACGATCGATGTGGATGCGATAGACGGAGGAATAATAGAGGTGGAGGCTATAGAGTGGAGAACGGTAGTGGGGGAAGCGATAGAGGGAGGAACGATAGTAGAGGATGCGCTAGAGTGAGGAACGATCTAGGTGGAGGCGATAGACGGAGGAACGATAGAGGTGGAGGCTATAGAGTGGAAAATGGTAGTGGGGGAAGCGATAGAGGGAGAAACGATTGTAGAGGATGCGATAGAGTGAGGAACGATCGAGGTGGAGGCGATAGACGGAGGAACGATAGAGGTGGAGGCTATCGAGTGGAAAATGGTAGTGGGGGAAGAGATAGAGGGATGAACGATAGTAGAGGAGGCGATAGAGGGAGGAACGATCGAGGTGGAGGCGATAGACGGAGGAAAGATAGAGGTGGAGGCTATAGAGTGGAGAATGGTAGTGGGGGAAGCGATAGAGGGAGGAACGATAGTAGAGAATGCGATAGAGGGAGGAACGATCGAGGTGGAGGCGATAGACGGAGGAACAATGGAGGTGGAGGCTATAGATTGGAGAATGGTAGTGGGGGATGCGATAGAGGGAGGAACGATAGTTGAGGATGCGATAGAGGGAGGAACGATCGAGGTGGAGGCGATAGACGGAGGAACGATAGAGGTGGAGGCGATAGACGGAGGAACGATAGAGGTGGAGGCTATAGAGTGGAGAATGGTAGTGGGGGAAGCGATAGAGGAGGAATGATAGTAGAGGATGCGATAGAGGGAGGAACGATAGAGGTGGAGGCTATAGAGTGGAGAATGGTAGTGGGGGAAGCGATAGAGGAGAAATGATAGTAGAGGATGCGATAGAGGGAGGAACGAACGAGGTGGAGGCGATAGACGGAGGAACGATAGAGGTGGAGGCTATAGAGTGGAGAATGGTAGTGGGGGAAGCGATAGAGGGAGGAACGATAGTAGAGGAGGCGATTGAGTGAGGAACGATCGAGGTGGAGGCGAAAGACGGAGGAACGATAGAGGTGGAGGCTATAGAGTGGAGAATGTTTCGGGGGGGAAGCGATAGAGGGAGGAACGATAGTAGAGGATGCGATAGAATGAGGAACGATCGAAGTGGAGGCGATAGACGGAGGAACGATAGAGGTGGAGGCTATAGAGTGGAGAATGGTAGTGGGGGAAGCGATAGAGGGAGGTACGATAGTAGAGAGGCGAAAGAGGGAGGAACGATCGAGGTGGAGGCGATAGACGGAGGAACGATAGAGGTGGAGGGTATAGAGTGGAGAATGGTAGTGGGGGAAGTGATAGAGGGAGGAACGATACTAGAGGAGGCGATAAAGGGAGGAACGATCGAGGTGGAGGCGATAGACGGAGGAACGATAGAGGTGGAGGCTATAGAGTGGAGAATGTTTAGGGGGGAAGCGATAGAGGGAGGAACGATAGTAGAGGATGCGATAGAATGAGGAACGATCGAGGTGGAGGCGATAGACGGAGGAACGATAGAGGTGGAGGCTATAGAGTGGAGAATGGTAATGGGGGAAGCGAAAGAATGAGGAACGATAGTAGAGGAGGCGATAGAGGGAGGAACGAACGAGGCGGAGGCGATAGACGGAGGAACGGTAGAGGTGGAGGTTATAGAGTAGAGAATGGGAGTGGGGGAAGAGATAGAGGGAGGAACGGTAGTAGAGGAGGCGATAGAGGGAGGAACGATCGACGCGGAGGCGATAGACGGAGAAACGATAGAGGTGGAGGCTATAGAGTGGAGAATGGTAATGGGGGAAGCGATAGAATGAGGAACGATAGTAGAGGAGGCGATAGAGGGAGGAACGAACGAGGTGGAGGCGATAGACGGAGGAACGATAGAGGTGGAGGCTATAGAGTGTAGAATGGTAGTGGGGGAAGCGATAGAGGGAGGAACGATAGTAGAGGAGGCGATAGAGTGAGGAACGATCGAGGTGGAGGCGAAAGACGGAGGAACGATAGAGGTGGAGTCTATAGAGTAGAAAATGGTAGTGGGGGAAGAGATAGAGGGATGAACGATAGTAGAGGAGGCAATAGAGGGAGGAACGATCGAGGTGTAGGCGAAAGACGGAGGAACGATAGAGGTGGAGGCTATAGAGTGGAGAATGTTTAGAAGGGGAAGCGATAGAGGGAGGAACGATAGTAGAGGATGCGATAGAATGAGGAACGATCGAGGTGGAGGCGATAGACGGAGGAACGATAGAGGTTGAGGCTATAGAGTGGAGAATGGTAATGGGGGAAGCGATAGAATGAGGAACGATAGTAGAGGAGGCGATAGAGGGAGGAACGAACGAGGTGGAGGCGATAGACGGAGGAACGATAGAGGTGGAGGCTATAGAGTGGAGAATGGTAGTGGAGGAAGCGATAGAGGGAGGAACGATAGTAGAGGATGCGATAGAGGGAGGAACGATCGAGGTGGAGGCGATAGACAGAGGAACGATAGAGGTGGAGTCTATAGAGTGAAAAATGGTAGTGGGGGAAGAGATAGAGGGATGAACGATAGTAGAGGAGGCGATTGAGGGAGGAACGATCGATGTGGATGCGATAGACGGAGGAATAATAGAGGTGGAGGCTATAGAGTGGAGAACGGTAGTGGGGGAAGCGATAGAGGGAGGAACGATAGTAGAGGATGCGCTAGAGTGAGGAACGATCTAGGTGGAGGCGATAGACGGAGGAACGATAGAGGTGGAGGCTATAGAGTGGAAAATGGTAGTGGGGGAAGCGATAGAGGGAGAAACGATTGTAGAGGATGCGATAGAGTGAGGAACGATCGAGGTGGAGGCGATAGACGGAGGAACGATAGAGGTGGAGGCTATCGAGTGGAAAATGGTAGTGGGGGAAGAGATAGAGGGATGAACGATAGTAGAGGAGGCGATAGAGGGAGGAACGATCGAGGTGGAGGCGATAGACGGAGGAAAGATAGAGGTGGAGGCTATAGAGTGGAGAATGGTAGTGGGGGAAGCGATAGAGGGAGGAACGATAGTAGAGAATGCGATAGAGGGAGGAACGATCGAGGTGGAGGCGATAGACGGAGGAACAATGGAGGTGGAGGCTATAGATTGGAGAATGGTAGTGGGGGATGCGATAGAGGGAGGAACGATAGTTGAGGATGCGATAGAGGGAGGAACGATCGAGGTGGAGGCGATAGACGGAGGAACGATAGAGGTGGAGGCGATAGACGGAGGAACGATAGAGGTGGAGGCTATAGAGTGGAGAATGGTAGTGGGGGAAGCGATAGAGGAGGAATGATAGTAGAGGATGCGATAGAGGGAGGAACGATAGAGGTGGAGGCTATAGAGTGGAGAATGGTAGTGGGGGAAGCGATAGAGGAGAAATGATAGTAGAGGATGCGATAGAGGGAGGAACGAACGAGGTGGAGGCGATAGACGGAGGAACGATAGAGGTGGAGGCTATAGAGTGGAGAATGGTAGTGGGGGAAGCGATAGAGGGAGGAACGATAGTAGAGGAGGCGATTGAGTGAGGAACGATCGAGGTGGAGGCGAAAGACGGAGGAACGATAGAGGTGGAGGCTATAGAGTGGAGAATGTTTCGGGGGGGAAGCGATAGAGGGAGGAACGATAGTAGAGGATGCGATAGAATGAGGAACGATCGAAGTGGAGGCGATAGACGGAGGAACGATAGAGGTGGAGGCTATAGAGTGGAGAATGGTAGTGGGGGAAGCGATAGAGGGAGGTACGATAGTAGAGAGGCGAAAGAGGGAGGAACGATCGAGGTGGAGGCGATAGACGGAGGAACGATAGAGGTGGAGGGTATAGAGTGGAGAATGGTAGTGGGGGAAGTGATAGAGGGAGGAACGATACTAGAGGAGGCGATAAAGGGAGGAACGATCGAGGTGGAGGCGATAGACGGAGGAACGATAGAGGTGGAGGCTATAGAGTGGAGAATGTTTAGGGGGGAAGCGATAGAGGTAGGAACGATAGTAGAGGATGCGATAGAATGAGGAACGATCGAGGTGGAGGCGATAGACGGAGGAACGATAGAGGTGGAGGCTATAGAGTGGAGAATGGTAATGGGGGAAGCGAAAGAATGAGGAACGATAGTAGAGGAGGCGATAGAGGGAGGAACGAACGAGGCGGAGGCGATAGACGGAGGAACGGTAGAGGTGGAGGTTATAGAGTAGAGAATGGGAGTGGGGGAAGAGATAGAGGGAGGAACGGTAGTAGAGGAGGCGATAGAGGGAGGAACGATCGACGTGGAGGCGATAGACGGAGAAACGATAGAGGTGGAGGCTATAGAGTGGAGAATGGTAATGGGGGAAGCGATAGAATGAGGAACGATAGTAGAGGAGGCGATAGAGGGAGGAACGAACGAGGTGGAGGCGATAGACGGAGGAACGATAGAGGTGGAGGCTATAGAGTGTAGAATGGTAGTGGGGGAAGCGATAGAGGGAGGAACGATAGTAGAGGAGGCGATAGAGTGAGGAACGATCGAGGTGGAGGCGAAAGACGGAGGAACGATAGAGGTGGAGTCTATAGAGTAGAAAATGGTAGTGGGGGAAGAGATAGAGGGATGAACGATAGTAGAGGAGGCAATAGAGGGAGGAACGATCGATGTGGATGCGATAGACGGAGGAATAATAGAGGTGGAGGCTATAGAGTGGAGAACGGTAGTGGGGGAAGCGATAGAATGAGGAACGATAGTAGAGGAGGCGATAGAGGGAGGAACGAACGAGGTGGAGGCGATAGACGGAGGAACGATAGAGGTGGAGGCTATAGAGTGGAGAATGGTAGTGGAGGAAGCGATAGAGGGAGGAACGATAGTAGAGGATGCGATAGAGGGAGGAACGATCGAGGTGGAGGCGATAGACAGAGGAACGATAGAGGTGGAGTCTATAGAGTGAAAAATGGTAGTGGGGGAAGAGATAGAGGGATGAACGATAGTAGAGGAGGCGATTGAGGGAGGAACGATCGATGTGGATGCGATAGACGGAGGAATAATAGAGGTGGAGGCTATAGAGTGGAGAACGGTAGTGGGGGAAGCGATAGAGGGAGGAACGATAGTAGAGGATGCGCTAGAGTGAGGAACGATCTAGGTGGAGGCGATAGACGGAGGAACGATAGAGGTGGAGGCTATAGAGTGGAAAATGGTAGTGGGGGAAGCGATAGAGGGAGAAACGATTGTAGAGGATGCGATAGAGTGAGGAACGATCGAGGTGGAGGCGATAGACGGAGGAACGATAGAGGTGGAGGCTATCGAGTGGAAAATGGTAGTGGGGGAAGAGATAGAGGGATGAACGATAGTAGAGGAGGCGATAGAGGGAGGAACGATCGAGGTGGAGGCGATAGACGGAGGAAAGATAGAGGTGGAGGCTATAGAGTGGAGAATGGTAGTGGGGGAAGCGATAGAGGGAGGAACGATAGTAGAGAATGCGATAGAGGGAGGAACGATCGAGGTGGAGGCGATAGACGGAGGAACAATGGAGGTGGAGGCTATAGATTGGAGAATGGTAGTGGGGGATGCGATAGAGGGAGGAACGATAGTTGAGGATGCGATAGAGGGAGGAACGATCGAGGTGGAGGCGATAGACGGAGGAACGATAGAGGTGGAGGCGATAGACGGAGGAACGATAGAGGTGGAGGCTATAGAGTGGAGAATGGTAGTGGGGGAAGCGATAGAGGAGGAATGATAGTAGAGGATGCGATAGAGGGAGGAACGATAGAGGTGGAGGCTATAGAGTGGAGAATGGTAGTGGGGGAAGCGATAGAGGAGAAATGATAGTAGAGGATGCGATAGAGGGAGGAACGAACGAGGTGGAGGCGATAGACGGAGGAACGATAGAGGTGGAGGCTATAGAGTGGAGAATGGTAGTGGGGGAAGCGATAGAGGGAGGAACGATAGTAGAGGAGGCGATTGAGTGAGGAACGATCGAGGTGGAGGCGAAAGACGGAGGAACGATAGAGGTGGAGGCTATAGAGTGGAGAATGTTTCGGGGGGGAAGCGATAGAGGGAGGAACGATAGTAGAGGATGCGATAGAATGAGGAACGATCGAAGTGGAGGCGATAGACGGAGGAACGATAGAGGTGGAGGCTATAGAGTGGAGAATGGTAGTGGGGGAAGCGATAGAGGGAGGTACGATAGTAGAGAGGCGAAAGAGGGAGGAACGATCGAGGTGGAGGCGATAGACGGAGGAACGATAGAGGTGGAGGGTATAGAGTGGAGAATGGTAGTGGGGGAAGTGATAGAGGGAGGAACGATACTAGAGGAGGCGATAAAGGGAGGAACGATCGAGGTGGAGGCGATAGACGGAGGAACGATAGAGGTGGAGGCTATAGAGTGGAGAATGTTTAGGGGGGAAGCGATAGAGGGAGGAACGATAGTAGAGGATGCGATAGAATGAGGAACGATCGAGGTGGAGGCGATAGACGGAGGAACGATAGAGGTGGAGGCTATAGAGTGGAGAATGGTAATGGGGGAAGCGAAAGAATGAGGAACGATAGTAGAGGAGGCGATAGAGGGAGGAACGAACGAGGCGGAGGCGATAGACGGAGGAACGGTAGAGGTGGAGGTTATAGAGTAGAGAATGGGAGTGGGGGAAGAGATAGAGGGAGGAACGGTAGTAGAGGAGGCGATAGAGGGAGGAACGATCGACGTGGAGGCGATAGACGGAGAAACGATAGAGGTGGAGGCTATAGAGTGGAGAATGGTAATGGGGGAAGCGATAGAATGAGGAACGATAGTAGAGGAGGCGATAGAGGGAGGAACGAACGAGGTGGAGGCGATAGACGGAGGAACGATAGAGGTGGAGGCTATAGAGTGTAGAATGGTAGTGGGGGAAGCGATAGAGGGCTGAACGATAGTAGAGGAGGCGATAGAGTGAGGAACGATCGAGGTGGAGGCGAAAGACGGAGGAACGATAGAGGTGGAGTCTATAGAGTAGAAAATGGTAGTGGGGGAAGAGATAGAGGGATGAACGATAGTAGAGGAGGCAATAGAGGGAGGAACGATCGAGGTGTAGGCGAAAGACGGAGGAACGATAGAGGTGGAGGCTATAGAGTGGAGAATGTTTAGAAGGGGAAGCGATAGAGGGAGGAACGATAGTAGAGGATGCGATAGAATGAGGAACGATCGAGGTGGAGGCGATAGACGGAGGAACGATAGAGGTTGAGGCTATAGAGTGGAGAATGGTAATGGGGGAAGCGATAGAATGAGGAACGATAGTAGAGGAGGCGATAGAGGGAGGAACGAACGAGGTGGAGGCGATAGACGGAGGAACGATAGAGGTGGAGGCTATAGAGTGGAGAATGGTAGTGGAGGAAGCGATAGAGGGAGGAACGATAGTAGAGGATGCGATAGAGGGAGGAACGATCGAGGTGGAGGCGATAGACAGAGGAACGATAGAGGTGGAGTCTATAGAGTGAAAAATGGTAGTGGGGGAAGAGATAGAGGGATGAACGATAGTAGAGGAGGCGATTGAGGGAGGAACGATCGATGTGGATGCGATAGACGGAGGAATAATAGAGGTGGAGGCTATAGAGTGGAGAACGGTAGTGGGGGAAGCGATAGAGGGAGGAACGATAGTAGAGGATGCGCTAGAGTGAGGAACGATCTAGGTGGAGGCGATAGACGGAGGAACGATAGAGGTGGAGGCTATAGAGTGGAAAATGGTAGTGGGGGAAGCGATAGAGGGAGAAACGATTGTAGAGGATGCGATAGAGTGAGGAACGATCGAGGTGGAGGCGATAGACGGAGGAACGATAGAGGTGGAGGCTATCGAGTGGAAAATGGTAGTGGGGGAAGAGATAGAGGGATGAACGATAGTAGAGGAGGCGATAGAGGGAGGAACGATCGAGGTGGAGGCGATAGACGGAGGAAAGATAGAGGTGGAGGCTATAGAGTGGAGAATGGTAGTGGGGGAAGCGATAGAGGGAGGAACGATAGTAGAGAATGCGATAGAGGGAGGAACGATCGAGGTGGAGGCGATAGACGGAGGAACAATGGAGGTGGAGGCTATAGATTGGAGAATGGTAGTGGGGGATGCGATAGAGGGAGGAACGATAGTTGAGGATGCGATAGAGGGAGGAACGATCGAGGTGGAGGCGATAGACGGAGGAACGATAGAGGTGGAGGCGATAGACGGAGGAACGATAGAGGTGGAGGCTATAGAGTGGAGAATGGTAGTGGGGGAAGCGATAGAGGAGGAATGATAGTAGAGGATGCGATAGAGGGAGGAACGATAGAGGTGGAGGCTATAGAGTGGAGAATGGTAGTGGGGGAAGCGATAGAGGAGAAATGATAGTAGAGGATGCGATAGAGGGAGGAACGAACGAGGTGGAGGCGATAGACGGAGGAACGATAGAGGTGGAGGCTATAGAGTGGAGAATGGTAGTGGGGGAAGCGATAGAGGGAGGAACGATAGTAGAGGAGGCGATTGAGTGAGGAACGATCGAGGTGGAGGCGAAAGACGGAGGAACGATAGAGGTGGAGGCTATAGAGTGGAGAATGTTTCGGGGGGGAAGCGATAGAGGGAGGAACGATAGTAGAGGATGCGATAGAATGAGGAACGATCGAAGTGGAGGCGATAGACGGAGGAACGATAGAGGTGGAGGCTATAGAGTGGAGAATGGTAGTGGGGGAAGCGATAGAGGGAGGTACGATAGTAGAGAGGCGAAAGAGGGAGGAACGATCGAGGTGGAGGCGATAGACGGAGGAACGATAGAGGTGGAGGGTATAGAGTGGAGAATGGTAGTGGGGGAAGTGATAGAGGGAGGAACGATACTAGAGGAGGCGATAAAGGGAGGAACGATCGAGGTGGAGGCGATAGACGGAGGAACGATAGAGGTGGAGGCTATAGAGTGGAGAATGTTTAGGGGGGAAGCGATAGAGGGAGGAACGATAGTAGAGGATGCGATAGAATGAGGAACGATCGAGGTGGAGGCGATAGACGGAGGAACGATAGAGGTGGAGGCTATAGAGTGGAGAATGGTAATGGGGGAAGCGAAAGAATGAGGAACGATAGTAGAGGAGGCGATAGAGGGAGGAACGAACGAGGCGGAGGCGATAGACGGAGGAACGGTAGAGGTGGAGGTTATAGAGTAGAGAATGGGAGTGGGGGAAGAGATAGAGGGAGGAACGGTAGTAGAGGAGGCGATAGAGGGAGGAACGATCGACGTGGAGGCGATAGACGGAGAAACGATAGAGGTGGAGGCTATAGAGTGGAGAATGGTAATGGGGGAAGCGATAGAATGAGGAACGATAGTAGAGGAGGCGATAGAGGGAGGAACGAACGAGGTGGAGGCGATAGACGGAGGAACGATAGAGGTGGAGGCTATAGAGTGTAGAATGGTAGTGGGGGAAGCGATAGAGGGAGGAAACGATAGTAGAGGAGGCGATAGAGTGAGGAACGATCGAGGTGGAGGCGAAAGACGGAGGAACGATAGAGGTGGAGTCTATAGAGTAGAAAATGGTAGTGGGGGAAGAGATAGAGGGATGAACGATAGTAGAGGAGGCAATAGAGGGAGGAACGATCGATGTGGATGCGATAGACGGAGGAATAATAGAGGTGGAGGCTATAGAGTGGAGAACGGTAGTGGGGGAAGCGATAGAGGGAGGAACGATAATAGAGAATGCGATAGAGGGAGGAACGATCGAGGTGGAGGCGATAGACGGAGGAACGATAGAGGTGGAGGCTATAGAGTGGAGAATGGTAGTGGGGGATGCGATAGAGGGAGGAACGATAGTAGAGGATGCGATAGAGGGAGGAACGATCGAGGTGGAGGCGATAGACGGAGGAACGATAGAGGTGGAGGCTATAGAGTGGAGAATGGTAGTGGGGGAAGCGATAGAGGAGGAACGATAGTAGAGGATGCGATAGAGGGAGGAACGATCGAGGTGGAGGCGACAGACGAAGGAACGATAGTGGTGGGAGTCTATAGAGTGGAGAATGGTAGTGGGGGAAGCGATAGAGGGGAGGAACGATCGAGGTGGAGGCAAAAGACGGAGGAACGATAGAGGTGGAGGCTATAGAGTGGAGAATGGTAGTGGGGGAAGCGATAGAGGGGGGGAACGATAGTAAAAGAGGCGATAGAGTGAGGAACGATCGAGGTGGAGGCGATAGACGGAGGAACGATAGAGGTGCAGGCTATAGAGTGGAGAATGTTTAGGGGGGGAAGCGATAGAGGGAGGAACGATAGTTGAGGATGCGATAGAATGAGGAACGATCGAGGTGGAGGCGATAGACGGAGGAACGATAGAGGTGGAGGCTATAGAGTGGAGAATGGTAATGGGGGAAGCGATAGAATGAGGAACGATAGTAGAGGAGGCGATAGAGGGAGGAACGAACGAGGTGGAGGCGATAGACGGAGGAACGATAGAGTTGGAGTCTATAGAGTGGAGAATGGTAGTGGGGGAAGCGATAGAGGGAGGAACGATAGTAGAGGAGGCGATAGAGTGAGGAACGATCGAGGTGGAGGCGAAAGACGGAGGAACGATAGAGGTGGAGGCTATAGAGTGGAGAATGTTTAGAAGGGGAAGCGATAGAGGGAGGAACGATAGTAGAGGATGCGATAGAATGAGGAACGATCGAGGTGGAGGCGATAGACGGAGGAACGATAGAGGTGGAGGCTATAGAGTGGAGAATGGTAATGGGGGAAGCGATAGAATGAGGAACGATAGTAGAGGAGGCGATAGAGGGAGGAACGAACGAGGTGGAGGCGATAGACGGAGGAACGATAGAGGTGGAGGCTATAGAGTGGAGAATGGTAGTGGAGGAAGCGATAGAGGAAGGAACGATAGTAGAGGATGCGATAGAGGGAGGAACGATCGAGGTGGAGGCGATAGACAGAGGAACGATAGAGGTGGAGTCTATGGAGTGAAAAATGGTAGTGGGGGAAGAGATAGAGGGATGAACGATAGTAGAGGAGGCGATTGAGGGAGGAACGATCGATGTGGATGCGATAGACGGAGGAATAATAGAGGTGGAGGCTATAGAGTGGAGAACGGTAGTGGGGGAAGCGATAGAGGGAGGAACGATAGTAGAGGATGCGCTAGAGTGAGGAACGATCTAGGTGGAGGCGATAGACGGAGGAACGATAGAGGTGGAGGCTATAGAGTGGAAAATGGTAGTGGGGGAAGCGATAGAGGGAGAAACGATTGTAGAGGATGCGATAGAGTGAGGAACGATCGAGGTGGAGGCGATAGACGGAGGAACGATAGAGGTGGAGGCTATAGAGTGTAAAATGGTAGTGGGGGAAGAGATAGAGGGATGAACGATAGTAGAGGAGGCGATAGAGGGAGGAACGATCGAGGTGGAGGCGATAGACGGAGGAAAGATAGAGGTGGAGGCTATAGAGTGGAGAATGGTAGTGGGGGAAGCGATAGAGGGAGGAACGATAGTAGAGAATGCGATAGAGGGAGGAACGATCGAGGTGGAGGCGATAGACGGAGGAACAATGGAGGTGGAGGCTATAGATTGGAGAATGGTAGTGGGGTTATGCGATAGAGGGAGGAACGATAGTTGAGGATGCGATAGAGGGAGGAACGATCGAGGTGGAGGCGATAGACGGAGGAACGATAGAGGTGGAGGCGATAGACGGAGGAACGATAGAGGTGGAGGCTATAGAGTGGAGAATGGTAGTGGGGGAAGCGATAGAGGAGGAATGATAGTAGAGGATGCGATAGAGGGAGGAACGATAGAGGTGGAGGCTATAGAGTGGAGAATGGTAGTGGGGGGAAGCGATAGAGGAGAAATGATAGTAGAGGATGCGATAGAGGGAGGAACGAACGAGGTGGAGGCGATAGACGGAGGAACGATAGAGGTGGAGGCTATAGAGTGGAGAATGGTAGTGGGGGAATCGATAGAGGGAGGAACGATAGTAGAGGAGGCGATTGAGTGAGGAACGATCGAGGTGGAGGCGAAAGACGGAGGAACGATAGAGGTGGAGGCTATAGAGTGGAGAATGTTTAGGGGGGAAGCGATAGAGGGAGGAACGATAGTAGAGGGTGCGATAGAATGAGGAACGATCGAAGTGGAGGTGATAGACGGAGGAACGATAGAGGTGGAGGCTATAGAGTGGAGAATGGTAGTGGGGGAAGCGATAGAGGGAGGTACGATAGTAGAGAGGCGAAAGAGGGAGGAACGATCGAGGTGGAGGCGATAGACGGAGGAACGATAGAGGTGGAGGGTATAGAGTGGAGAATGGTAGTGGGGGAAGTGATAGAGGGAGGAACGATACTAGAGGAGGCGATAAAGGGAGGAACGATCGAGGTGGAGGCGATAGACGGAGGAACGATAGAGGTGGAGGCTATAGAGTGGAGAATGTTTAGGGGGGAAGCGATAGAGGGAGGAACGATAGTAGAGGATGCGATAGAATGAGGAACGATCGAGGTGGAGGCGATAGACGGAGGAACGATAGAGGTGGAGGCTATAGAGTGGAGAATGGTAATGGGGGAAGCGAAAGAATGAGGAACGATAGTAGAGGAGGCGATAGAGGGAGGAACGAACGAGGCGGAGGCGATAGACGGAGGAACGGTAGAGGTGGAGGTTATAGAGTAGAGAATGGGAGTGGGGGAAGAGATAGAGGGATGAACGGTAGTAGAGGAGGCGATAGAGGGAGGAACGATCGACGTGGAGGCGATAGACGGAGGAACGATAAAGGTGGAGGCTATAGAGTGGAGAATGGTAGTGGGGGATGCGATAGAGGGAGGAACGATAGTAGAATATGCGATAGAGGGAGGAACGATCGAGGTGGAGGCGATAGACGGAAGAACGATAGAGGTGGAGGCTATAGAGTGGAGAATGGTAGTGGGGGGAAGCGATAGAGGAGGAATGATAGTATAGGATGCGATAGAGGGAGGAACGATCGAGGTTGAGGCTATAGACGGAGGAACGATAGAGGTGGAGGCTATAGAGTGGAGAATGTTTAGGGGGGGAAGCGATAGAGGGAGGAACGAAAGTAGAGGATGCGATAGAATGAGGAACGATCGAGGTGGAGGCGATAGACGGGGGAACGATAGAGGTGGAGGCTATAGAGTGGAGAATGGTAGTGGGGGAAGCGATAGAGGGAGGAACGATAGTAGAGGAGGCGATAGAGTGAGGAACGATCGAGGTGGAGGCGAAAGACGGAGGAACAATAGAGGTGGAGGCTATAGAGTGGAGAATGGTAGTGGGGGAAGCGATAGAGGGAGGAACGATAGTAGAGGATTCGATAGAGGGAGGAACGATTGAGGTGGAGGCGATAGACGTAGGAACGATAGAGGTGGAGGCTATAGAGTGGAGAATGGTAGTGGGGGAAGCGATAGAGGGAGGAACGATAGTAGAGGATTCGATAGAGGGAGGAACGATTGAGGTGGAGGCGATAGACGTAGGAACGATAGAGGTGGTGGCTATAGAGTGGAGAATGGTAGTGGGGGAAGCGATAGAGGGAGGAACGATAGTAGAGGATGCGATAGAGTGAGGAACGATCGAGGTGGAGGCGATAGACGGAGGAACGATAGAGGTGGAGGCTATAGAGTGGAGAATGGTAGTGGGGGATGCGAAAGAGGGAGGAACGATAGTAGAGGATGCGATAGAGGGAGGAACGATCGAGGTGGAGGCGATAGACGGAGGAACGATAGAGGTGGAGGCTATAGAGTGGAGAATTTTAGTGGGGGAAGCGATAGAGGAGGAATGATAGTAGAGGATGCGATAGAGGGAGGAACGATCGAGGTTGAGGCGATAGACGGAGGAACGATAGAGGTGGAGGCTATAGAGTGGAGAATGGTAATGGGGGAAGCGATAGAATGATGAACGATAGTAGAGGTGGCGATAGAGGGAGGAACGATCGAGGTGGAGGCGATAGACGGAGGAACTATAGTAGAGGAGGCGATAGAGAGAGGAACGATCGAGGTGGAGGCGTTAGACGGAGGAACGATAGAGGTGGAGGCTATAGAGTGGAGAATGTTTAGGGGGGAAGCGATAGAGGGAGGAACGATAGTAGAGGATGCGATAGAATGAGGAACGATCGAGGTGGAGGCGATAGACGGAGGAACGATAGAGGTGGAGGCTATAGAGTGGAGAATGGTAATGGGGGAAGCGATAGAATGAGGAACGATAGTAGAGGAGGCGATAGAGGGAGGAAAGAACGAGGTGGAGGCGATAGACGGAGGAACGATAGAGGTGGAGGCTATAGAGTGGAGAATGGTAGTGGGGGAAGAGATAGAGGGAGGAACGATAGTAGAGGAGGCGATAGAGGGAGGAACGATCGAGGTGGAGGCGATAGACGGAGAAACGATAGAGTTGGAGTCTATAGAGTGGAGAATGGTAGTGGGGGAAGCGATAGAGGGAGGAACGATAGTAGAGGATTCGATAGAGGGATGAACGATTGAGGTGGAGGCGATAGACGTAGGAACGATAGAGGTGGAGGCTATAGAGTGGAGACTGGTATTGGGGGTAGCGATAGAGGGAGGAACGATAGTAGAGGATGCGATAGAGTGAGGAACGATCGAGGTGGAGGCGATAGACGGAGGAACGATAGAGGTGGAGTCTATAGAGTGGAAAATGGTAGTGGGGGAAGAGATAGAGCGATGAACGATAGTAGAGGATGCGATAGAATGAGGAACGATCGAGGTGGAGGCGATAGACGGAGGAACGATATAGGTGGAGGCTATAGAGTGGAGAATGGTAGTGGGGGAAGCGATAGAGGGAGGAACGATAGTAGAGGATGCGATAGAGGGAGGAACGATCGAGCTGGAGGCGATAGACGGAGGAACGATAGAGGTGGAGGCTATAGAGTGGAGAATGTTTAGGGGGGGAAGCGATAGAGGGAGGAACGAAAGTAGAAGAGGCGATAGAGGGAGGAACGATCGAGGTGGAGGCGATAGACGGAGGAACGATAGAGGTGGAGGCTATAGAGTGGAGAATGGTAATGGGGGAAAAGATAGAATGAGGAACGATAGTAGAGAAGGCGATAGAGGGAGTAACGAACGAGGTGGAGGCGATAGACGGAGGAACGATAGAGGTGGAGGCTATAGAGTGTAGAATGGTAGTGGGGGAAGCGATAGAGGGAGGAACGATAGTAGAGGAGGCGATAGAGTGAGGAACGATCGAGGTGGAGGCTATAGAGTGGAGAATGTTTAGGGGGGGAAGCGATAGAGGGAGGAACGATAGTAGAGGATTCGATAGAGGGAGGAACGATCGAGGTGGAGGCGATAGACGGAGGAACGATAGAGGTGGAGTCTATAGAGTAGAAAATGGTAGTGGTGGAAGAGATAGAGGGATGAAAGATAGTAGAGGAGGCGATAGAGGGAGGAACGATCGATGTGGATGCGATAGACGGAGGAATAATAGAGGTGGAGGCTATAGAGTGGAGAACGGTAGTGGGGGAAGCGATAGAGGGAGGAACGATAATAGAGGATGCGATAGAGGGAGGAACGATCGAGGTGGAGGCGATAGACGGAGGAACGATAGAGGTGGAGGCTATAGAGTGGAGAATGGTAGTGGGGGATGCGATAGAGGGAGGAACGATAGTAGAGGATGCGATAGAGGGAGGAACGATCGAGGTGGAGGCGATAGACGGAGGAAAGATAGAGGTGGAGTCTATAGAGTGGAGAATGGTAGTGGGGGAAGCGATAGAGGGAGGAACGATAGTAGAGGAGGCGATAGAGTGAGGAACGATCGAGGTGGAGGCGTAAGACGGAGGAACGATAGAGGTGGAGGCTATAGAGTGGAGAATGTTTAGGGGGGGAAGCGATAGAGGGAGGAACGATAGTAGAGGATGCGATAGAATGAGGAACGATCGAAGTGGAGGCGATAGACGGAGGAACGATAGAGGTGGAGGCTATAGAGTGGAGAATGGTAATGGGGGAAGCGATAGAATGAGGAACGATAGTAGAGGAGGCGATAGAGGGAGGAACGATCGAGGTGGAGGCGATAGACGGAGGAACGATAGAGGTGGAGGCTATAGAGTGGAGAATGGTAGTGGGGGATGCGATAGAGGGAGGAACGATAGTAGAGGATGCGATAGAGGGAGGAACGATCGAGGTGGAGGCGATAGACAGAGGAACGATAGAGGTGGAGTCTATAGAGTGAAAAATGGTAGTGGGGGAAGAGATAGAGGGATGAACGATAGTAGAGGAGGCGATTGAGGGAGGAACGATCGATGTGGATGCGATAGACGGAGGAATAATAGAGGTGGAGGCTATAGAGTGGAGAACGGTAGTGGGGGAAGCGATAGAGGGAGGAACGATAGTAGAGGATGCGCTAGAGTGAGGAACGATCTAGGTGGAGGCGATAGACGGAGGAACGATAGAGGTGGAGGCTATAGAGTGGAAAATGGTAGTGGGGGAAGCGATAGAGGGAGAAACGATTGTAGAGGATGCGATAGAGTGAGGAACGATCGAGGTGGAGGCGATAGACGGAGGAACGATAGAGGTGGAGGCTATAGAGTGGAAAATGGTAGTGGGGGAAGAGATAGAGGGATGAACGATAGTAGAGGAGGCGATAGAGGGAGAAACGATCGAGGTGGAGGCGATAGACGGAGGAAAGATAGAGGTGGAGGCTATAGAGTGGAGAATGGTAGTGGGGGAAGCGATAGAGGGAGGAACGATAGTAGAGAATGCGATAGAGGGAGGAACGATCGAGGTGGAGGCGATAGACGGAGGAACAATGGAGGTGGAGGCTATAGATTGGAGAATGGTAGTGGGGGATGCGATAGAGGGAGGAACGATAGTTGAGGATGCGATAGAGGGAGGAACGATCGAGGTGGAGGCGATAGACGGAGGAACGATAGAGGTGGAGGCGATAGACGGAGGAACGATAGAGGTGGAGGCTATAGAGTGGAGAATGGTAGTGGGGGAAGCGATAGAGGAGGAATGATAGTATAGGATGCGATAGAGGGAGGAACGATAGAGGTGGAGGCTATAGAGTGGAGAATGGTAGTGGGGGAAGCGATAGAGGAGAAATGATAGTAGAGGATGCGATAGAGGGAGGAACGAACGAGGTGGAGGCGATAGACGGAGGAACGATAGAGGTGGAGGCTATAGAGTGGAGAATGGTAGTGGGGGAAGCGATAGAGGGAGGAACGATAGTAGAGGAGGCGATTGAGTGAGGAACGATCGAGGTGGAGGCGAAAGACGGAGGAACGATAGAGGTGGAGGCTATAGAGTTGAGAATGTTTAGGGGGGGAAGCGATAGAGGGAGGAACGATAGTAGAGGATGCGATAGAATGAGGAACGATCGAAGTGGAGGCGATAGACGGAGGAACGATAGAGGTGGAGGCTATAGTGTGGAGAATGGTAGTGGGGGAAGCGATAGAGGGAGGTACGATAGTAGAGAGGCGAAAGAGGGAGGAACGATCGAGGTGGAGGCGATAGACGGAGGAACGATAGAGGTGGAGGGTATAGAGTGGAGAATGGTAGTGGGGGAAGTGATAGAGGGAGGAACGATACTAGAGGAGGCGATAAAGGGAGGAACGATCGAGGTGGAGGCGATAGACGGAGGAACGATAGAGGTGGAGGCTATAGAGTGGAGAATGTTTAGGGGGGAAGCGATAGAGGGAGGAACGATAGTAGAGGATGCGATAGAATGAGGAACGATCGAGGTGGAGGCGATAGACGGAGGAACGATAGAGGTGGAGGCTATAGAGTGGATAATGGTAATGGGGGAAGCGATAGAATGAGGAACGATAGTAGAGGAGGCGATAGAGGGAGGAACGAACGAGGCGGAGGCGATAGACGGAGGAACGGTAGAGGTGGAGGTTATAGAGTAGAGAATGGGAGTGGGGGAAGAGATAGAGGGAGGAACGGTAGTAGAGGAGGCGATAGAGGGAGGAACGATCGACGTGGAGGCGATAGACGGAGGAACGATAGAGTTGGAGGCTATAGAGTGGAGAATTGTAGTGAGGGAAGCGATAGAGGGAGGAACGATAGTAGAGGATTCGATAGAGGGAGGAACGATTGAGGTGGAGGCGATAGACGTAGGAACGATAGATGTGGAGGCTATAGAGTGGAGAATGGTAGTGGGGGAAGCGATAGAAGGAGGAACGATAGTAGAGGAGGCGATAGATGGAGGAACGATCGAGGTGGAGGCGATAGACGGAGGAAAGATAGAGGTGGAAGCTATAGAGTGGAGAATGGTAGTGGGGGAAGCGATAGATGGAGGAACGATAGTAGAGAATGCGATAGAGGGGGGAACGATCGAGGTGGAGGCGATAGACGGAGGAACGATAAAGGTGGAGGCTATAGAGTGGAGAATGGTAGTGGGGGATGCGATAGAGGGAGGAACGATAGTAGAATATGCGATAGAGGGAGGAACGATCGAGGTGGAGGCGATAGACGGAAGAACGATAGAGGTGGAGGCTATAGAGTGGAGAATGGTAGTGGGGGAAGCGATAGAGGAGGAATGATAGTATAGGATGCGATAGAGGGAGGAACGATCGAGGTTGAGGCGATAGACGGAGGAACGATAGAGGTGGAGGCTATAGAGTGGAGAATGTTTAGGGGGGGAAGCGATAGAGGGAGGAACGAAAGTAGAGGATGCGATAGAATGAGGAACGATCGAGGTGGAGGCGATAGACGGAGGAACGATAGAGGTGGAGGCTATAGAGTGGAGAATGGTAGTGGGGGAAGCGATAGAGGGAGGAACGATAGTAGAGGAGGCGATAGAGTGAGGAACGATCGAGGTGGAGGCGAAAGACGGAGGAACAATAGAGGTGGAGGCTATAGAGTGGAGAATGGTAGTGGGGGAAGCGATAGAGGGAGGAACGATAGTAGAGGATTCGATAGAGGGAGGAACGATTGAGGTGGAGGCGATAGACGTAGGAACGATAGAGGTGGAGGCTATAGAGTGGAGACTGGTAGTGGGGGAAGCGATAGAGGGAGGAACGATAGTAGAGGATGCGATAGAGTGAGGAACGATCGAGGTGGAGGCGATAGACGGAGGAACGACAGAGGTGGAGTCTATAGAGTGGAAAATGGTAGTGGGGGAAGAGATAGATCGATGAACGATAGTAGAGGATGCGATAGAATGAGGAACGATCGAGGTGGAGGCGATAGACGGAGGAACGATATAGGTGGAGGCTATAGAGTGGAGAATGGTAGTGGGGGAAGCGATAGAGGGAGGAACGATAGTAGAGGATGCGATAGAGGGAGGAACGATCGAGGTGGAGGCGATAGACGGAGGAACGATAGAGGTGGAGGCTATAGAGTGGAGAATGTTTAGGGGGGGAAGCGATAGAGGGAGGAACGAAAGTAGAAGAGGCGATAGAGGGAGGAACGATCGAGGTGGAGGCGATAGACGGAGGAACGATAGAGGTGGAGGCTATAGAGTGGAGAATGGTAATGGGGGAAGCGATAGAATGAGGAACGATAGAAGAGGAGGCGATAGAGGGAGGAACGAACGAAGTGGAGGCGATAGACGGTGGAACGATAGAGGTGGAGGCTATAGAGTGGAGAATGGTAGTGGGGGATGTGATAGAGGGAGGAACGATAGTAGAGGAGACGATAGAGTGAGGAACGATCGAGGCGGAGGCGAAAGACGGAGGAACGATAGAGGTGGAGGCTATAGAGTGGAGAATGTTTAGGGGGGGAAGCGATAGAGGGAGGAACGATAGTAGAGGATTCGATAGAGGGAGGAACGATTGAGGTGGAGGCGATAGACGTAGGAACGATAGAGGTGGAGGCTATAGAGTGGAGAATGGTAGTGGGGGAAGCGATAGAGGAGGAATGATAGTAGAGGATGCGATAGAGGGAGGAACGATCGAGGTTGAGGCGATAGACGGAGGAACGATAGAGGTGGAGGCTATAGAGTGGAGAATGGTTAGGGGGGGACGCGATAGAGGGAGGAACGATAGTAGAGGATGCGATAGAATGAGGAACGATCGAGGTGGAGGCGATAAACGGAGGAACGATAGAGATGGAGGCTATAGAGTGGAGAATGGTAACGGGGGAAGCGATAGAATGAGGAACGATAGTAGAGGAGGCAATAGAAGGAGGAACGAACGAGGTGGAGGCGATAGACGGAGGAACGATAGAGGTGGAGGCTATAGAGTGGAGAATGGTAGTGGGGGAAGCGATAGAGGGAGGAACGATAGTAGAGGAGGCGATAGAGTGAGGAACGATCGAGGTGGAGGCGAAAGACGGAGGAACGATAGAGGTGGAGGCTATAGAGTGGAGAATGGTAGTGGGGGAAGTGATAGAGGGAGGAACGATAGTAGAGGAGGCGATAGAGGGAGGAACGATCGAGGTGGAGGCGATAGACGGAGGAACGATAGAGGTGGAGGCTATAGAGTGGAGAATGGTAGTGGGGGAAGCGATAGAGGGAGGAACGATAGTAGAGGAGGCGATTGAGTGAGGAACGATCGAGGTGGAGGCGAAAGACGGAGGAACGATAGAGGTGGAGGCTATAGAGTGGAGAATGTTTAGGGGGGGAAGCGATAGAGGGAGGAACGATAGTAGAGGATGCGATAGAATGAGGAACGATCGAAGTGGAGGCGATAGACGGAGGAACGATAGAGGTGGAGGCTATAGTGTGGAGAATGGTAGTGGGGGAAGCGATAGAGGGAGGTACGATAGTAGAGAGGCGAAAGAGGGAGGAACGATCGAGGTGGAGGCGATAGACGGAGGAACGATAGAGGTGGAGGGTATAGAGTGGAGAATGGTAGTGGGGGAAGTGATAGAGGGAGGAACGATACTAGAGGAGGCGATAAAGGGAGGAACGATCGAGGTATAGGCGATAGACGGAGGAACGATAGAGGTGGAGGCTATAGAGTGGAGAATGTTTAGGGGGGAAGCGATAGAGGGAGGAACGATAGTAGAGGATGCGATAGAATGAGGAACGATCGAGGTGGAGGCGATAGACGGAGGAACGATAGAGGTGGAGGCTATAGAGTGGATAATGGTAATGGGGGAAGCGATAGAATGAGGAACGATAGTAGAGGAGGCGATAGAGGGAGGAACGATCGACGTGGAGGCGATAGACGGAGGAACGATAGAGTTGGAGGCTATAGAGTGGAGAATTGTAGTGAGGGAAGCGATAGAGGGAGGAACGATAGTAGAGGATTCGATAGAGGGATTAACGATTGAGGTGGAGGCGATAGACGTAGGAACGATAGATGTGGAGGCTATAGAGTGGAGAATGGTAGTGGGGGAAGCGATAGAAGGAGGAACGATAGTAGAGGAGGCGATAGATGGAGGAACGATCGAGGTGGAGGCGATAGACGGAGGAAAGATAGAGGTGGAAGCTATAGAGTGGAGAATGGTAGTGGGGGAAGCGATAGATGGAGGAACGATAGTAGAGAATGCGATAGAGGGGGGAACGATCGAGGTGGAGGCGATAGACGGAGGAACGATAAAGGTGGAGGCTATAGAGTGGAGAATGGTAGTGGGGGATGCGATAGAGGGAGGAACGATAGTAGAATATGCGATAGAGGGAGGAACGATCGAGGTGGAGGCGATAGACGGAAGAACGATAGAGGTGGAAGCTATAGAGTGGAGAATGGTAGTGGGGGAAGCGATAGAGGAGGAATGATAGTATAGGATGCGATAGAGGGAGGAACGATCGAGGTTGAGGCGATAGACGGAGGAACGATAGAGGTGGAGGCTATAGAGTGGAGAATGTTTAGGGGGGGAAGCGATAGAGGGAGGAACGAAAGTAGAGGATGCGATAGAATGAGGAACGATCGAGGTGGAGGCGATAGACGGAGGAACGATAGAGGTGGAGGCTATAGAGTGGAGAATGGTAGTGGGGGAAGCGATAGAGGGAGGAACGATAGTAGAGGAGGCGATAGAGTGAGGAACGATCGAGGTGGAGGCGAAAGACGGAGGAACAATAGAGGTGGAGGCTATAGAGTGGAGAATGGTAGTGGGGGGAAGCGATAGAGGGAGGAACGATAGTAGAGGATTCGATAGAGGGAGGAACGATTGAGGTGGAGGCGATAGACGTAGGAACGATAGAGGTGGAGGCTATAGAGTGGAGACTGGTAGTGGGGGAAGCGATAGAGGGAGGAACGATAGTAGAGGATGCGATAGAGTGAGGAACGATCGAGGTGGAGGCGATAGACGGAGGAACGACAGAGGTGGAGTCTATAGAGTGGAAAATGGTAGTTCGGGAAGAGATAGATCGATGAACGATAGTAGAGGATGCGATAGAATGAGGAACGATCGAGGTGGAGGCGATAGACGGAGGAACGATATAGGTGGAGGCTATAGAGTGGAGAATGGTAGTGGGGGAAGCGATAGAGGGAGGAACGATAGTAGAGGATGCGATAGAGGGAGGAACGATCGAGGTGGAGGCGATAGACGGAGGAACGATAGAGGTGGAGGCTATAGAGTGGAGAATGTTTAGGGGGGGAAGCGATAGAGGGAGGAACGAAAGTAGAAGAGGCGATAGAGGGAGGAACGATCGAGGTGGAGGCGATAGACGGAGGAACGATAGAGGTGGAGGCTATAGAGTGGAGAATGGTAATGGGGGAAGCGATAGAATGAGGAACGATAGAAGAGGAGGCGATAGAGGGAGGAACGAACGAAGTGGAGGCGATAGACGGTGGAACGATAGAGGTGGAGGCTATAGAGTGGAGAATGGTAGTGGGGGATGTGATAGAGGGAGGAACGATAGTATAGGAGACGATAGAGTGAGGAACGATCGAGGCGGAGGCGAAAGACGGAGGAACGATAGAGGTGGAGGCTATAGAGTGGAGAATGTTTAGGGGGGGAAGCGATAGAGGGAGGAACGATAGTAGAGGATTCGATAGAGGGAGGAACGATTGAGGTGGAGGCGATAGACGTAGGAACGATAGAGGTGGAGGCTATAGAGTGGAGAATGGTAGTGTGGGAAGCGATAGAGGAGGAATGATAGTAGAGGATGCGATAAAGGGAGGAACGATCGAGGTTGAGGCGATAGACGGAGGAACGATAGAGGTGGAGGCTATAGAGTGGAGAATGGTTAGGGGGGGACGCGATAGAGGGAGGAACGATAGTAGAGGATGCGATAGAATGAGGAACGATCGAGGTGGAGGCGATAAACGGAGGAACGATAGAGATGGAGGCTATAGAGTGGAGAATGGTAACGGGGGAAGCGATAGAATGAGGAACGATAGTAGAGGAAGCAATAGAAGGAGGAACGAACGAGGTGGAGGCGATAGACGGAGGAACGATAGAGGTGGAGGCTATAGAGTGGAGAATGGTAGTGGGGGAAGCGATAGAGGGAGGAACGATAGTAGAGGAGGCGATAGAGTGAGGAACGATCGAGGTGGAGGCGAAAGACGGAGGAACGATAGAGGTGGAGGCTATAGAGTGGAGAATGGTAGTGGGGGAAGTGATAAAGGGAGGAACGATAGTAGAGGAGGCGATAGAGGGAGGAACGATCGAGGTGGAGGCGATAGACGGAGGAACGATAGAGGTGGAGGCTATAGAGTGGAGAATGTTTAGGGGGGAAGCGATAGAGGGAGGAACGATAGTAGAGGATGCGATAGATTGAGGAACAATCGAGTTGGAGGCGATATACGGAGGAACGATAGAGGTGGAGGCTATTGAGTGGAGAATGGTAATGGGGGAAGCGATAGAATGAGGTACGATAGTAGAGGAGGCGATAGAGGGAGGAACGAACGAGGTGGAGGCGATAGACGGAGGAACGATAGAGGTGGAGGCTATAGAGTAGAGAATGGGAGTGGGGGAAGAGATAGAGGGAGGAACGATAGTAGAGGATGCGCTAGAGGGAGGAACGATCGACTTGGAGGCGATAGACGGAGGAACAATAGAGTTGGAGGCTATAGAGTGGAGAATGGTAGTGGGGGAAGCGATAGAGGGAGGAACGATAGTAGAGGATTCGATAGAGGGAGGAACGATTGAGGTGGAGGCGATAGACGTAGGAACGATAGAGGTGGAGGCTATAGAGTGGAGAATGGTAGTGAGGAAGCGATAGAGGGAGGAACGATAGTAGAGGATGCGATAGAGTGAGGAACGATCGAGGTGGAGGCGATAGACGGAGGAACGATAGAGGTGGAGGCTATAGAGTGGAAAATGGTAGTGGGGGAAGAGATAGAGGGATGAACGATAGTAGAGGAGGCGATAGAGGGAGGAACGATCGAGGTGGAGGCGATTGACGGAGGAAAGATAGAGGTGGAGGTTATAGAGTGGAGAATGGTAGTGGGGGAAGCGATGGAGGGAGGAACGATAATAGAGAATGCGATAGAGGGAGGAACGATCGAGGTGGAGGCGATAGACGGAGGAACGATGGAGGTGGTGGCTATAGAGTGGAGAATGGTAGTGGGGGATGCGAAAGAGGGAGGAACGATAGTAGAGGATGCGATAGAGGAAGGAACGATCGAGGTGGAGGCGATAGACGGAGGAACGATAGAGGTGGAGGCTATAGAGTGGAGAATGGTAGTGGGGGAAGCGATAGAGGAGGAATGATAGTAGAGGATGCGATAGAGGGAGGAACGATCGAGGTTGAGGCGATAGACGGAGGAACGATAGAGGTGGAGGCTATAGAGTGGAGAATGGTAATGGGGGAAGCGATAGAATGATGAACGATAGTAGAGGTGGCGATAGAGGGAGGAACGATCGAGGTGGAGGCGATAGACGGAGGAACGATAGTAGAGGAGGCGATAGAGAGAGGAACGAACGAGGTGGAGGCGATAGACGGAGGAACGATAGAAGTGGAGTCTATAGAGTGGAGAATGTTTAGGGGGGAAGCGATAGAGGGAGGAACGATAGTAGAGGATGCGATAGAATGAGGAACGATCGAGGTGGAGGCGATAGACGGAGGAACGATAGAGGTGGAGGCTATAGAGTGGAGAATGGTAATGCTGGAAGCGATAGAATGAGGAACGATAGTAGAGGAGGCGATAGAGGGAGGAAAGAACGAGGTGGAGGCGATAGACGGAGGAACGATAGAGGTGGAGGCTAAAGAGTGGAGAATGGTAGTGGGGGAAGAGATAGAGGGAGGAACGATAGTAGAGGAGGCGATAGAGGGAGGAACGATCGAGGTGGAGGCGATAGACGGAGGAACGATAGAGGTGGAGGCTATAGAGTGGAGAATGTTTAGGGGGGGAAGCGATAGAGGGAGGAACGATAGTTGAGGATGCGATAGAATGAGGAACGATCGAGGTGGAGGCGATAGACGGAGGAACGATAGAGGTGGAGGCTATAGAGTGGAGAATGGTAATGGGGGAAGCGATAGAATGAGGAACGATAGTAGAGGAGGCGATAGAGGGAGGAACGATCGAGGTGGAGGCGATAGACGGAGGAACGATAGAGGTGGAGACTATAGAGTGGAGAATGTTTAGGGGGGAAGCGATAGAGGGAGGAACGATAGTAGAGGATGCGATAGAATGAGGAACAATCGAGGTGGAGGCGATATACGGAGGAACGATAGAGGTGGAGGCTATAGAGTGGAGAATGGTAATGGGGGAAGCGATAGAATGAGGAACGATAGTAGAGGAGGCGATAGAGGGAGGAACGAACGAGGTGGAGGCGATAGACGTAGGAACGATAGAGGTGGAGGCTATAGAGTAGAGAATGGGAGTGGGGGAAGAGATAGAGGGAGGAACGATAGTAGAGGAGGCGATAGAGGGAGGAACGATCGACGTGGAGGCGATAGACGGAGGAACAATAGAGTTGGAGGCTATAGAGTGGAGAATGGTAGTGGGGGAAGCGATAGAGGGAGGAACGATAGTAGAGGATTCGATAGAGGGAGGAACGATTGAGGTGGAAGCGATAGACGTAGGAACGATAGAGGTGGTGGCTATAGAGTGGAGAATGGTAGTGGGGGAAGCGATAGAGGGAGGAACGATAGTAGAGGATGCGATAGAGTGAGGAACGATCGAGGTGGAGGCGATAGACGGAGGAACGATAGAGGTGGAGGCTATAGAGTGGAAAATGGTAGTGGGGGAAGAGATAGAGGGATGATCGATAGTAGAGGAGGCGATAGAGGGAGGAACGATCGAGGTGGAGGCGATAGACGGAGGAAAGATAGAGGTGGAGGCTATAGAGTGGAGAATGGTAGTGGGGGAAGCGATAGAGGGAGGAACGATAATAGAGAATGCGATAGAGGGAGGAACGATCGAGGTGGAGGCGATAGACGGAGGAGCGATGGAGGTGGAGGCTATAGAGTGGAGAATGGTAGTGGGGGATGCGAAAGAGGGAGGAACGATAGTAGAGGATGCGATAGAGGGAGGAACGATCGAGGTGGAGGCGATAGACGGAGGAACGATAGAGGTGGAGGCTATAGAGTGGAGAATGGTAGTGGGGGAAGCGATAGAGGAGGAATGATAGTAGAGGATGCGATAGAGGGAGGAACGATCGAGGTTGAGGCGATAGACGGAGGAACGATAGAGGTGGAGGCTATAGGGTGGAGAATGGTAATGGGGGAAGCGATAGAATGATGAACGATAGTAGAGGTGGCGATAAAGGGAGGAACGATCGAGGTGGAGGCGATAGACGGAGGAACGATAGTAGAGGAGGCGATAGAGAGAGGAACGATCGAGGTGGAGGCGTTAGACGGAGGAACGATAGAGGTGGAGGCTATAGAGTGGAGAATGTTTAGGGGGGAAGCGATAGAGGGAGGAACGATAGTAGAGGATGCGATAGAATGAGGAACGATCGAGGTGGAGGCGATAGACGGAGGAACGATAGAGGTGGAGGCTATAGAGTGGAGAATGATAATGGGGGAAGCGATAGAATGAGGAACGATAGTAGAGGATGCGATAGAGTGAGGAACGATCGAGGTGGAGGCGATAGACGGAGGAACGATAGAGGTGGAGTCTATAGAGTGGAAAATGGTAGTGGGGGAAGAGATAGAGCGATGAACGATAGTAGAGGATGCGATAGAATGAGGAACGATCGAGGTGGAGGCGATAGACGGAGGAACGATATAGGTGGAGGCTATAGAGTGGAGAATGGTAGTGGGGGAAGCGATAGAGGGAGGAACGATAGTAGAGGATGCGATAGAGGGAGGAACGATCGAGGTGGAGGCGATAGACGGAGGAACGATAGAGGTGGAGGCTATAGAGTGGAGAATGTTTAGGGGGGGAAGCGATAGAGGGAGGAACGAAAGTAGAAGAGGCGATAGAGGGAGGAACGATCGAGGTGGAGGCGATAGACGGAGGAACGATAGAGGTGGAGGCTATAGAGTGGAGAATGGTATTGGGGGAAGCGATAGAATGAGGAACGATAGTAGAGAAGGCGATAGAGGGAGTAACGAACGAGGTGGAGGCGATAGACGGAGGAACGATAGAGGTGGAGGCTATAGAGTGTAGAATGGTATTGGGGGAAGCGATAGAGGGAGGAACGATAGTAGAGGAGGCGATAGAGTGAGTAACGATCGAGGTGGAGGCTATAGAGTGGAGAATGTTTAGGGGGGGAAGCGATAGAGGGAGGAACGATAGTAGAGGATTCGATAGAGGGAGGAACGATAGAGGTGGAGGCTATAGAGTGGAGAATGGTAGTGGAGGAAGCGATAGAGGGATGAACGATAGTAGAGGATGCGATAGAGTGAGGAACGATCGAGGTGGAGGCGATAGACGGAGGAACGATAGAGGTGGAGTCTATAGAGTAGAAAATGGTAGTGGGGGAAGAGATAGAGGGATGAACGATAGTATAGGAGGCGATAGAGGGAGGAACGATCGATGTGGATGCGATAGACGGAGGAATAATAGAGGTGGAGGCTATAGAGTGGAGAACGGTAGTGGGGGAAGCGATAGAGGGAGGAACGATAGTAGAGGATTCGATAGAGGGAGGAACGATTGAGGTGGAGGCGATAGACGTAGGAACGATAGAGGTGGAGGCTATAGAGTGGAGAATGGTAGTGAGGAAGCGATAGAGGGAGGAACGATAGTAGAGGATGCGATAGAGTGAGGAACGATCGAGGTGGAGGCGATAGACGGAGGAACGATAGAGGTGGAGGCTATAGAGTGGAAAATGGTAGTGGGGGAAGAGATAGAGGGATGAACGATAGTAGAGGAGGCGATAGAGGGAGGAACGATCGAGGTGGAGGCGATTGACGGAGGAAAGATAGAGGTGGAGGTTATAGAGTGGAGAATGGTAGTGGGGGAAGCGATGGAGGGAGGAACGATAATAGAGAATGCGATAGAGGGAGGAACGATCGAGGTGGAGGCGATAGACGGAGGAACGATGGAGGTGGTGGCTATAGAGTGGAGAATGGTAGTGGGGGATGCGAAAGAGGGAGGAACGATAGTAGAGGATGCGATAGAGGAAGGAACGATCGAGGTGGAGGCGATAGACGGAGGAACGATAGAGGTGGAGGCTATAGAGTGGAGAATGGTAGTGGGGGAAGCGATAGAGGAGGAATGATAGTAGAGGATGCGATAGAGGGAGGAACGATCGAGGTTGAGGCGATAGACGGAGGAACGATAGAGGTGGAGGCTATAGAGTGGAGAATGGTAATGGGGGAAGCGATAGAATGATGAACGATAGTAGAGGTGGCGATAGAGGGAGGAACGATCGAGGTGGAGGCGATAGACGGAGGAACGATAGTAGAGGAGGCGATAGAGAGAGGAACGAACGAGGTGGAGGCGATAGACGGAGGAACGATAGAAGTGGAGTCTATAGAGTGGAGAATGTTTAGGGGGGAAGCGATAGAGGGAGGAACGATAGTAGAGGATGCGATAGAATGAGGAACGATCGAGGTGGAGGCGATAGACGGAGGAACGATAGAGGTGGAGGCTATAGAGTGGAGAATGGTAATGCTGGAAGCGATAGAATGAGGAACGATAGTAGAGGAGGCGATAGAGGGAGGAAAGAACGAGGTGGAGGCGATAGACGGAGGAACGATAGAGGTGGAGGCTAAAGAGTGGAGAATGGTAGTGGGGGAAGAGATAGAGGGAGGAACGATAGTAGAGGAGGCGATAGAGGGAGGAACGATCGAGGTGGAGGCGATAGACGGAGGAACGATAGAGGTGGAGGCTATAGAGTGGAGAATGTTTAGGGGGGGAAGCGATAGAGGGAGGAACGATAGTTGAGGATGCGATAGAATGAGGAACGATCGAGGTGGAGGCGATAGACGGAGGAACGATAGAGGTGGAGGCTATAGAGTGGAGAATGGTAATGGGGGAAGCGATAGAATGAGGAACGATAGTAGAGGAGGCGATAGAGGGAGGAACGATCGAGGTGGAGGCGATAGACGGAGGAACGATAGAGGTGGAGACTATAGAGTGGAGAATGTTTAGGGGGGAAGCGATAGAGGGAGGAACGATAGTAGAGGATGCGATAGAATGAGGAACAATCGAGGTGGAGGCGATATACGGAGGAACGATAGAGGTGGAGGCTATAGAGTGGAGAATGGTAATGGGGGAAGCGATAGAATGAGGAACGATAGTAGAGGAGGCGATAGAGGGAGGAACGAACGAGGTGGAGGCGATAGACGTAGGAACGATAGAGGTGGAGGCTATAGAGTAGAGAATGGGAGTGGGGGAAGAGATAGAGGGAGGAACGATAGTAGAGGAGGCGATAGAGGGAGGAACGATCGACGTGGAGGCGATAGACGGAGGAACAATAGAGTTGGAGGCTATAGAGTGGAGAATGGTAGTGGGGGAAGCGATAGAGGGAGGAACGATAGTAGAGGATTCGATAGAGGGAGGAACGATTGAGGTGGAAGCGATAGACGTAGGAACGATAGAGGTGGTGGCTATAGAGTGGAGAATGGTAGTGGGGGAAGCGATAGAGGGAGGAACGATAGTAGAGGATGCGATAGAGTGAGGAACGATCGAGGTGGAGGCGATAGACGGAGGAACGATAGAGGTGGAGGCTATAGAGTGGAAAATGGTAGTGGGGGAAGAGATAGAGGGATGATCGATAGTAGAGGAGGCGATAGAGGGAGGAACGATCGAGGTGGAGGCGATAGACGGAGGAAAGATAGAGGTGGAGGCTATAGAGTGGAGAATGGTAGTGGGGGAAGCGATAGAGGGAGGAACGATAATAGAGAATGCGATAGAGGGAGGAACGATCGAGGTGGAGGCGATAGACGGAGGAGCGATGGAGGTGGAGGCTATAGAGTGGAGAATGGTAGTGGGGGATGCGAAAGAGGGAGGAACGATAGTAGAGGATGCGATAGAGGGAGGAACGATCGAGGTGGAGGCGATAGACGGAGGAACGATAGAGGTGGAGGCTATAGAGTGGAGAATGGTAGTGGGGGAAGCGATAGAGGAGGAATGATAGTAGAGGATGCGATAGAGGGAGGAACGATCGAGGTTGAGGCGATAGACGGAGGAACGATAGAGGTGGAGGCTATAGGGTGGAGAATGGTAATGGGGGAAGCGATAGAATGATGAACGATAGTAGAGGTGGCGATAAAGGGAGGAACGATCGAGGTGGAGGCGATAGACGGAGGAACGATAGTAGAGGAGGCGATAGAGAGAGGAACGATCGAGGTGGAGGCGTTAGACGGAGGAACGATAGAGGTGGAGGCTATAGAGTGGAGAATGTTTAGGGGGGAAGCGATAGAGGGAGGAACGATAGTAGAGGATGCGATAGAATGAGGAACGATCGAGGTGGAGGCGATAGACGGAGGAACGATAGAGGTGGAGGCTATAGAGTGGAGAATGATAATGGGGGAAGCGATAGAATGAGGAACGATAGTAGAGGATGCGATAGAGTGAGGAACGATCGAGGTGGAGGCGATAGACGGAGGAACGATAGAGGTGGAGTCTATAGAGTGGAAAATGGTAGTGGGGGAAGAGATAGAGCGATGAACGATAGTAGAGGATGCGATAGAATGAGGAACGATCGAGGTGGAGGCGATAGACGGAGGAACGATATAGGTGGAGGCTATAGAGTGGAGAATGGTAGTGGGGGAAGCGATAGAGGGAGGAACGATAGTAGAGGATGCGATAGAGGGAGGAACGATCGAGGTGGAGGCGATAGACGGAGGAACGATAGAGGTGGAGGCTATAGAGTGGAGAATGTTTAGGGGGGGAAGCGATAGAATGAGGAACGATAGTAGAGAAGGCGATAGAGGGAGTAACGAACGAGGTGGAGGCGATAGACGGAGGAACGATAGAGGTGGAGGCTATAGAGTGTAGAATGGTAGTGGGGGAAGCGATAGAGGGAGGAACGATAGTAGAGGAGGCGATAGAGTGAGTAACGATCGAGGTGGAGGCTATAGAGTGGAGAATGTTTAGGGGGGGAAGCGATAGAGGGAGGAACGATAGTAGAGGATTCGATAGAGGGAGGAACGATAGAGGTGGAGGCTATAGAGTGGAGAATGGTAGTGGAGGAAGCGATAGAGGGATGAACGATAGTAGAGGATGCGATAGAGTGAGGAACGATCGAGGTGGAGGCGATAGACGGAGGAACGATAGAGGTGGAGTCTATAGAGTAGAAAATGGTAGTGGGGGAAGAGATAGAGGGATGAACGATAGTATAGGAGGCGATAGAGGGAGGAACGATCGATGTGGATGCGATAGACGGAGGAATAATAGAGGTGGAGGCTATAGAGTGGAGAACGGTAGTGGGGGAAGCGATAGAGGGAGGAACGATAATAGAGGATGCGATAGAGGGAGGAACGATCGAGGTGGAGGCGATAGACGGAGGAACGATAGAGGTGGAGGCTATAGAGTGGAGAATGGTAGTGGGGGATGCGATAGAGGGAGGAACGATAGTAGAGGATGCGATAGAGGGAGGAACGATCGACGTGGAGGCGATAGACGGAGGAAAGATAGAGGTGGAAGCTATAGAGTGGAGAATGGTAGTGGGGGAAGCGATAGAGGGAGGAACGATAGTAGAGAATGCGATAGAGGGAGGAACGATCGAGGTGGAGGCGACAGACGAAGGAACGATAGAGGTGGAGTCTATAGAGTGGAGAATGGTAGTGGGGGAAGCGATAGAGGGAGGAACGATCGAGGTGGAGGCGAAAGACGGAGGAACGATAGAGGTGGAGGCTATAGAGTGGAGAATGGTAGTGGGGGAAGCGATAGAGGGGGGAACGATAGTAAAAGAGGCGATAGAGGGAGGAACGATCGAGGTGGAGGCGATAGACGGAGGAACGATAGAGGTGGATTCTATAGAGTGGAGAATGTTTAGGGGGGGAAGCGATAGAGGGAGGAACGATAGTTGAGGATGCGATAGAATGAGGAACGATCGAGGTGGAGGCGATAGACGGAGGAACGATAGAGGTGGAGGCTATAGAGTGGAGAATGGTAATGGGGGAAGCGATAGAATGAGGAACGATAGTGGAGGAGGCGATAGAGGGAGGAACGAACGAGGTGGAGGCGATAGACGGAGGAACGATAGAGGTGGAGTCTATAGAGTGGAGAATGGTAGTGGGGGAAGCGATAGAGGGAGGAACGATAGTAGAGGAGGCGATAGAGTGAGGAACGATCGAGGTGGAGGCGAAAGACGGAGGAACGATAGAGGTGGAGGCTATAGAGTGGAGAATGTTTAGGGGGGGAAGCGATAGAGGGGGGAACGATAGTAGAGGATGCGATAGAATGAGGAACGATCGAAGTGGAGGCGATAGACGGAGGAACGATAGCGGTGGAGGCTATAGAGTGGAGAATGGTAATGGGGGAAGCGATAGAATGAGGAACGATAGTAGAGGAGGCGATAGAGGGAGGAACGAACGAGGTGGAGGCGATAGACGGAGGAACGATAGAGGTGGAGGCTATAGAGTGGAGAATGGTAGTGGAGGAAGCGATAGAGGGAGGAACGATAGTAGAGGATGCGATAGAGGGAGGAACGATCGAGGTGGAGGCGATAGACAGAGGAACGATAGAGGTGGAGCCTATAGAGTGAAAAATGGTAGTGGGGGAAGAGATAGAGGGATGAACGATAGTAGAGGAGGCGATTGAGGGAGGAACGATCGATGTGGATGCGATAGACGGAGGAATAATAGAGGTGGAGGCTATAGAGTGGAGAACGGTAGTGGGGGAAGCGATAGAGGGAGGAACGAAAGTAGAGGATGCGCTAGAGTGAGGAACGATCTAGGTGGAGGCGATAGACGGAGGAACGATAGAGGTGGAGGCTATAGAGTGGAAAATGGTATTGGGGGAAGCGATAGAGGGAGGAACAATAGTAGAGAATGCGATAGAGGGAGGAACGATCGAGGTGGAGGCGACAGACGAAGGAACGATAGAGGTGGAGTCTATAGAGTGGAGAATGGTAGTGGGGGAAGCGATAGAGGGAGGAACGATCGAGGTGGAAGCTATAGAGTGGAGAATGGTAGTGGGGGAAGCGATAGAGGGAGGAACGATAGTAGAGAATGCGATAGAGGGAGGAACGATCGAGGTGGAGGCGACAGACAAAGGAACGATAGAGGTGGAGTCTATAGAGTGGAGAATGGTAGTGGGGGAAGCGATAGAGGGAGGAACGATCGAGGTGGAGGCGAAAGACGGAGGAACGATAGAGGTGGAGGCTATAGAGTGGAGAATGGTAGTGGGGGAAGCGATAGAGGGGGGAACGATAGTAAAAGAGGCGATAGAGGGAGGAACGATCGAGGTGGAGGCGATAGACGGAGGAACGATAGAGGTGGAGTCTATAGAGTGGAGAATGTTTAGGGGGGGAAGCGATAGAGGGAGGAACGATAGTTGAGGATGCGATAGAATGAGGAACGATCGAGGTGGAGGCGATAGACGGAGGAACGATAGAGGTGGAGGCTATAGAGTGGAGAATGGTAATGGGGGAAGCGATAGAATGAGGAACGATAGTGGAGGAGGCGATAGAGGGAGGAACGAACGAGGTGGAGGCGATAGACGGAGGAACGATAGAGGTGGAGTCTATAGAGTGGAGAATGGTAGTGGGGGAAGCGATAGAGGGAGGAACGATAGTAGAGGAGGCGATAGAGTGAGGAACGATCGAGGTGGAGGCGAAAGACGGAGGAACGATAGAGGTGGAGGCTATAGAGTGGAGAATGTTTAGGGGGGGAAGCGATAGAGGGGGGAACGATAGTAGAGGATGCGATAGAATGAGGAACGATCGAAGTGGAGGCGATAGACGGAGGAACGATAGCGGTGGAGGCTAAAGAGTGGAGAATGGTAATGGGGGAAGCGATAGAATGAGGAACGATAGTAGAGGATGCGATAGAATGAGGAACGATCGAGGTGGAGGCGATAGACGGAGGAACGATAGAGGTGGAGGCTATAGAGTGGAGAATGGTAATGGGGGAAGCGATAGAATGAGGAACGATAGTAGAGGAGGCGATAGAGGGAGGAACGAACGAGGCGGAGGCGATAGACGGAGGAACGATAGAGGTGGAGGTTATAGAGTAGAGAATGGGAGTGAAGGAAGAGATAGAGGGAGGAACGGTAGTAGAGGAGGCGATAGAGGGAGGAACGATCGACGTGGAGGCGATAGACGGAGGAACGATAGAGTTGGAGGTTATAGAGTGGAGAATGGTAGTGGGGGAAGCGATAGAGGAGGAATGATAGTAGAGGATGCGATAGAGGGAGGAACGATCGAGGTTGAGGCGATAGACGGAGGAACGATAGAGGTGGAGGCTATAGAGTGGAGAATGGTTAGGGGGGGACGCGATAGAGGGAGGAACGATAGTAGAGGATGCGATAGAGTGAGGAACGATCGAGGTGGAGGCGATAGACGGAGGAACGATAGAGGTGGAGGCTATAGAGTGGAAAATGGTAGTGGGGGAAGAGATAGAGGGATGAACGATAGTAGAGGAGGCGATAGAGGGAGGAACGATCGAGGTGGAGGCGATAGACGGAGGAAAGATAGAGGTGGAGGCTATAGAGTGGAGAATGGTAGTGGGGGAAGCGATAGAGGGAGGAACGATAGTAGAGAATGCGATAGAGGGAGGAACGATCGAGGTGGAGGCGATAGACGGAGGAACGATGGAGGTGGAGGCTATAGATTGGAGAATGGTAGTGGGGGATGCGATAGAGGGAGGAACGATAGTTGAGGATGCGATAGAGAGAGGAACGATCGAGGTGGAGGCGATAGACGGAGGAACGATAGAGGTGGAGGCGATAGACGGAGGAACGATAGAGGTGGAGGCTATAGAGTGGAGAATGGTAGTGGGGGAAGCGATAGAGGAGGAATGATAGTAGAGGATGCGATAGAGGGAGGAACGATAGAGGTGGAGGCTATAGAGTGGAGAATGGTAGTGGGGGAAGCGATAGAGGAGAAATGATAGTAGAGGATGCGATAGAGGGAGGAACGAACGAGGTGGAGGCGATAGACGGAGGAACGATAGAGGTGGAGGCTATAGAGTGGAGAATGGTAGTGGGGGAAGCGATAGAGGGAGGAACGATAGTAGAGGAGGCGATTGAGTGAGGAACGATCGAGGTGGAGGCGAAAGACGGAGGAACGATAGAGGTGGAGGCTATAGAGTGGAGAATGTTTAGGGGGGGAAGCGATAGAGGGAGAACGATAGTAGAGGATGCGATAGAATGAGGAACGATCGAAGTGGAGGCGATAGACGGAGGAACGATAGAGGTGGAGGCTATAGAGTGGAGAATGGTAGTGGGGGAAGCGATAGAGGGAGGTACGATAGTAGAGAGGCGAAAGAGGGAGGAACGATCGAGGTGGAGGCGATAGACGGAGGAACGATAGAGGTGGAGGGTATAGAGTGGAGAATGGTAGTGGGGGAAGTGATAGAGGGAGGAACGATACTAGAGGAGGCGATAAAGGGAGGAACGATCGAGGTGGAGGCGATAGACGGAGGAACGATAGAGGTGGAGGCTATAGAGTGGAGAATGTTTAGGGGGGAAGCGATAGAGGGAGGAACGATAGTAGAGGATGCGATAGAATGAGGAACGATCGAGGTGGAGGCGATAGACGGAGGAACGATAGAGGTGGAGGCTATAGAGTGGAGAATGGTAATGGGGGAAGCGATAGAATGAGGAACGATAGTAGAGGAGGCGATAGAGGGAGGAACGAACGAGGCGGAGGCGATAGACGGAGGAACGATAGAGGTGGAGGCTATAGAGTGGAGAACGGTAGTGGGGGAAGCGATAGAGGGAGGAACGAAAGTAGAGGATGCGCTAGAGTGAGGAACGATCTAGGTGGAGGCGATAGACGGAGGAACGATAGAGGTGGAGGCTATAGAGTGGAAAATGGTATTGGGGGAAGCGATAGAGGGAGGAACGATAGTAGAGAATGCGATAGAGGGAGGAACGATCGAGGTGGAGGCGACAGACGAAGGAACGATAGAGGTGGAGTCTATAGAGTGGAGAATGGTAGTGGGGGAAGCGATAGAGGGAGGAACGATCGAGGTGGAAGCTATAGAGTGGAGAATGGTAGTGGGGGAAGCGATAGAGGGAGGAACGATAGTAGAGAATGCGATAGAGGGAGGAACGATCGAGGTGGAGGCGACAGACGAAGGAACGATAGAGGTGGAGTCTATAGAGTGGAGAATGGTAGTGGGGGAAGCGATAGAGGGAGGAACGATCGAGGTGGAGGCGAAAGACGGAGGAACGATAGAGGTGGAGGCTATAGAGTGGAGAATGGTAGTGGGGGAAGCGATAGAGGGGGGAACGATAGTAAAAGAGGCGATAGAGGGAGGAACGATCGAGGTGGAGGCGATAGACGGAGGAACGATAGAGGTGGAGTCTATAGAGTGGAGAATGTTTAGGGGGGGAAGCGATAGAGGGAGGAACGATAGTTGAGGATGCGATAGAATGAGGAACGATCGAGGTGGAGGCGATAGACGGAGGAACGATAGAGGTGGAGGCTATAGAGTGGAGAATGGTAATGGGGGAAGCGATAGAATGAGGAACGATAGTGGAGGAGGCGATAGAGGGAGGAACGAACGAGGTGGAGGCGATAGACGGAGGAACGATAGAGGTGGAGTCTATAGAGTGGAGAATGGTAGTGGGGGAAGCGATAGAGGGAGGAACGATAGTAGAGGAGGCGATAGAGTGAGGAACGATCGAGGTGGAGGCGAAAGACGGAGGAACGATAGAGGTGGAGGCTATAGAGTGGAGAATGTTTAGGGGGGGAAGCGATAGAGGGGGGAACGATAGTAGAGGATGCGATAGAATGAGGAACGATCGAAGTGGAGGCGATAGACGGAGGAACGATAGCGGTGGAGTCTAAAGAGTGGAGAATGGTAATGGGGGAAGCGATAGAATGAGGAACGATAGTAGAGGATGCGATAGAATGAGGAACGATCGAGGTGGAGGCGATAGACGGAGGAACGATAGAGGTGGAGGCTATAGAGTGGAGAATGGTAATGGGGGAAGCGATAGAATGAGGAACGATAGTAGAGGAGGCGATAGAGGGAGGAACGAACGAGGCGGAGGCGATAGACGGAGGAACGATAGAGGTGGAGGTTATAGAGTAGAGAATGGGAGTGAAGGAAGAGATAGAGGGAGGAACGGTAGTAGAGGAGGCGATAGAGGGAGGAACGATCGACGTGGAGGCGATAGACGGAGGAACGATAGAGTTGGAGGTTATAGAGTGGAGAATGGTAGTGGGGGAAGCGATAGAGGAGGAATGATAGTAGAGGATGCGATAGAGGGAGGAACGATCGAGGTTGAGGCGATAGACGGAGGAACGATAGAGGTGGAGGCTATAGAGTGGAGAATGGTTAGGGGGGGACGCGATAGAGGGAGGAACGATAGTAGAGGATGCGATAGAGTGAGGAACGATCGAGGTGGAGGCGATAGACGGAGGAACGATAGAGGTGGAGGCTATAGAGTGGAAAATGGTAGTGGGGGAAGAGATAGAGGGATGAACGATAGTAGAGGAGGCGATAGAGGGAGGAACGATCGAGGTGGAGGCGATAGACGGAGGAAAGATAGAGGTGGAGGCTATAGAGTGGAGAATGGTAGTGGGGGAAGCGATAGAGGGAGGAACGATAGTAGAGAATGCGATAGAGGGAGGAACGATCGAGGTGGAGGCGATAGACGGAGGAACGATGGAGGTGGAGGCTATAGATTGGAGAATGGTAGTGGGGGATGCGATAGAGGGAGGAACGATAGTTGAGGATGCGATAGAGAGAGGAACGATCGAGGTGGAGGCGATAGACGGAGGAACGATAGAGGTGGAGGCGATAGACGGAGGAACGATAGAGGTGGAGGCTATAGAGTGGAGAATGGTAGTGGGGGAAGCGATAGAGGAGGAATGATAGTAGAGGATGCGATAGAGGGAGGAACGATAGAGGTGGAGGCTATAGAGTGGAGAATGGTAGTGGGGGAAGCGATAGAGGAGAAATGATAGTAGAGGATGCGATAGAGGGAGGAACGAACGAGGTGGAGGCGATAGACGGAGGAACGATAGAGGTGGAGGCTATAGAGTGGAGAATGGTAGTGGGGGAAGCGATAGAGGGAGGAACGATAGTAGAGGAGGCGATTGAGTGAGGAACGATCGAGGTGGAGGCGAAAGACGGAGGAACGATAGAGGTGGAGGCTATAGAGTGGAGAATGTTTAGGGGGGGAAGCGATAGAGGGAGAACGATAGTAGAGGATGCGATAGAATGAGGAACGATCGAAGTGGAGGCGATAGACGGAGGAACGATAGAGGTGGAGGCTATAGAGTGGAGAATGGTAGTGGGGGAAGCGATAGAGGGAGGTACGATAGTAGAGAGGCGAAAGAGGGAGGAACGATCGAGGTGGAGGCGATAGACGGAGGAACGATAGAGGTGGAGGGTATAGAGTGGAGAATGGTAGTGGGGGAAGTGATAGAGGGAGGAACGATACTAGAGGAGGCGATAAAGGGAGGAACGATCGAGGTGGAGGCGATAGACGGAGGAACGATAGAGGTGGAGGCTATAGAGTGGAGAATGTTTAGGGGGGAAGCGATAGAGGGAGGAACGATAGTAGAGGATGCGATAGAATGAGGAACGATCGAGGTGGAGGCGATAGACGGAGGAACGATAGAGGTGGAGGCTATAGAGTGGAGAATGGTAATGGGGGAAGCGATAGAATGAGGAACGATAGTAGAGGAGGCGATAGAGGGAGGAACGAACGAGGCGGAGGCGATAGACGGAGGAACGATAGAGGTGGAGGTTATAGAGTAGAGAATGGGAGTGAAGGAAGAGATAGAGGGAGGAACGGTAGTAGAGGAGGCGATAGAGGGAGGAACGATCGACGTGGAGGCGATAGACGGAGGAACGATAGAGTTGGAGGTTATAGAGTGGAGAATGGTAGTGGGGGAAGCGATAGAGGAGGAATGATAGTAGAGGATGCGATAGAGGGAGGAACGATCGAGGTTGAGGCGATAGACGGAGGAACGATAGAGGTGGAGGCTATAGAGTGGAGAATGGTTAGGGGGGGACGCGATAGAGGGAGGAACGATAGTAGAGGATGCGATAGAGTGAGGAACGATAGAGGTGGAGGCGATAGACGGAGGTTCGATAGAGGTGGAGTCTATAGAGTGGAAAATGGTACTGGGGGAAGAGATAGAGCGATGAACGATAGTAGAGGAGGCGATAGAGGGAGGAACGATCGATGTGGAGGCGATAGACGGAGGAACGATATAGGTGGAGGCTATAGAGTGGAGAATGGTAGTTGGGGAAGCGATAGAGGGAGGAACGATAGTAGAGGATGCGATAGAGGGAGGAACGATCGAGCTGGAGGCGATAGACGGAGGAACGATAGAGTTGGAGGCTATAGAGTGGAGAATGTTTAGGGGGGGAAGCGATAGAGGGAGGAACGAAAGTAGAAGAGGCGATAGAGGGTGGAACGATCGAGGTGGAGGCGATAGACGGAGGAACGATAGAGGTGGAGGCTATAGAGTGGAGAATGGTAATGGGGGAAGCGATAGAATGAGGAACGATGGTAGAGGAGGCGATAGAGGGAGGAACGAACGAGGTGGAGGCGATAGACGGAGGAACGATAGAGGTGGAGGCTATAGAGTGGAGAATGGTAGTGGGGGAAGCGATAGAGGGAGGAACGATAGTAGAGGAGGCGATTGAGTGAGGAACGATCGAGGTGGAGGCGAAAGACGGAGGAACGATAGAGGTGGAGGCTTTAGAGTGGAGAATGTTTAGGGGGGGAAGCGATAGAGGGAGGAACGATAGTAGAGGATGCGATAGAATGAGGAACGATCGAAGTGGAGGCGATAGACGGAGGAACGATAGAGGTGGAGGCTATAGAGTGGAGAATGGTAATGGGGGAAGCGATAGAATGAGGAACGATAGTAGAGGAGGCGATAGAGGGAGGAACGAACGAGGCGGAGGCGATAGACGGAGGAACGATAGAGGTGGAGGTTATAGAGTAGAGAATGGGAGTGGGGGAAGAGATAGAGGGAGGAACGGTAGTAGAGGAGGCGATAGAGGGAGGAACGATCGACGTGGAGGCGATAGACGGAGGAACGATAGAGTTGGAGGCTATAGAGTGGAGAATGGTAGTGAGGGAAGCGATACAGGGAGGAACGATAGTAGAGGATTCGATAGAGGGAGGAACGATTGAGGTGGAGGCGATAGACGTAGGAACGATAGAGGTGGAGGCTATAGAGTGGAGAATGGTAGTGGGGGAAGCGATAGAAGGAGGAACGATAGTAGAGGAGGCGATAGAGGGAGGAACGATCGAGGTGGAGGCGATAGACGGAGGAAAGATAGAGGTGGAAGCTATAGAGTGGAGAATGGTAGTGGGGGAAGCGATAGAGGGAGGAACGATAGTAGAGAATGCGATAGAGGGAGGAACGATCGAGGTGGAGGCGATAGACGGAGGAACGATAAAGGTGGAGGCTATAGAGTGGAGAATGGTAGTGGGAGATGCGATAGAGGGAGGAACGATAGTAGAATATGCGATAGAGGGAGGAACGATAGTAGAATATGCGATAGAGGGAGGAACGATCGAGGTGGAGGCGATAGACGGAAGAACGATAGAGGTGGAGGCTATAGAGAGGAGAATGGTAGTGGGGGAAGCGATAGAGGAGGAATGATAGTAGAGGATGCGATAGAGGGAGGAACGATCGAGGTTGAGGCGATAGACGGAGGAACGATAGAGGTGGAGGCTATAGAGTGGAGAATGTTTAGGGGGGGAAGCGATAGAGGGAGGAACGATAGTAGAGGATTCGATAGAGGGAGGAACGATTGAGGTGGAGGCGATAGACGTAGGAACGATAGAGGTGGAGGCTATAGAGTGGAGACTGGTAGTGGGGGAAGCGATAGAGGGAGGAACGATAGTAGAGAATGCGATAGAGGGAGGAACGAACGAGGTGGAGGCGATAGACGGAGGAACGATAGAGGTGGAGGCTATAGAGTGGAGAATGGTAGTGGGGGAAGCGATAGAGGGAGGAACGATAGTAGAGGAAACGATAGAGTGAGGAACGATCGAGGCGGAGGCGAAAGACGGAGGAACGATAGAGGTGGAGGCTATAGAGTGGAGAATGTTTAGGGGGGGAAGCGATAGAGGGAGGAACGATAGTAGAGGATTCGATAGAGGGAGGAACGATTGAGGTGGAGGCGATAGACGTAGGAACGATAGAGGTGGAGGCTATAGAGTGGAGAATGGTAGTGGGGGAAGCGATAGAGGAGGAATGACAGTAGAGGATGCGATAGAGGGAGGAACGATCGAGGTTGAGGCGATAGACGGAGGAACGATAGAGGTGGAGGCTATAGAGTGGAGAATGTTTAGGGGGGGAAGCGATAGAGGGAGGAACGATAGTAGAGGATGCGATAGAATGAGGAACGATCGAGGTGGAGGCGATAAACGGAGGAACGATAGAGGTGGAGGCTATAGAGTGGAGAATGGTAATAGGGGAAGCGATAGAATGAGGAACGATAGTAGAGGAGGCAATAGAAGGAGGAACGAACGAGGTGGAGGCGATAGACGGAGGAACGATAGAGGTGGAGGCTATAGAGTGGAGATTGGTAGTGGGGGAAGCGATAGAGGGAGGAACGATAGTAGAGGAGGCGATAGAGTGAGGAACGATCGAGGTGGAGGCGAAAGACGGAGGAACGATAGAGGTGGAGGCTATAGAGTGGAGAATGGTAGTGGGGGAATGACGGAGGAACGATAAAGTTGGAGGCTATAGAGTGGAGAATAGTAGTGGGGGAAGTGATAGAGGGAGGAACGATAGTAGAGGAGGCGATAGAGGGAGGAACGATCGAGGTGGAGGCGATAGACGGAGGAACGATAGAGGTGGAGGCTATAGAGTGGAGAATGTTTAGGGGGAAGCGATAGAGGGAGGAACGATAGTAGAGGATGCGATAGAATGAGGAACAATCGAGGTGGAGGCGATATACGGAGGAACGATAGAGGTGGAGGCTATAGAGTGGAGAATGGTAATGGGGGAAGCGATAGAATGAGGAACGATAGTAGAGGAGGCGATAGAGGGAGGAACGAACGAGGTGGAGGCGATAGACGGAGGAACGATAGAGGTGGAGGCTATAGAGTAGAGAATGGGAGTGGGGAAGAGATAGAGGGAGTAACGATAGTAGAGGAGGCGATAGAGGGAGGAACGATCGACGTGGAGGCGATAGACGGAGGAACAATAGAGTTGGAGGCTATAGAGTGGAGAATGGTAGTGGGGGAAGCGATAGAGGGAGGAACGATAGTAGAGGATTCGATAGAGGGAGGAACGATTGAGGTGGAGGCGATAGACGTAGGAACGATAGAGGTGGAGGCTATAGAGTGGAGAATGGTAGTGGGGGAAGCGATAGAGGGAGGAACAATAGTAGAGGATGCGATAGAGTGAGGAACGATCAAGGTGGAGGCGATAGACGGAGGAACGATAGAGGTGGAGGCTATAGAGTGGAAAATGGTAGTGGGGGAAGAGATAGAGGGATGAACGATAGTAGAGGAGGCGATAGAGGGAGGAACGATCGAGGTGGAGGCGATAGACGGAGGAAAGATAGAGGTGGAGGCTATAGAGTTAAGAATGGTAGTGGGGGAAGCGATAGAGGGAGGAACGATGGTAGAGGAGGCGATAGAGGGAGGAACGAACGAGGTGGAGGCGATAGACGGAGGAACGATAGAGGTGGAGGCTATAGAGTGGAAAATGGTAGTGGGGGAAGAGATAGAGGGATGAACGATAGTAGAGGAGGCGATAGAGGGTGGAACGATCGAGGTGGAGGCGATAGACGGAGGAACGATAGAGGTGGAGGCTATAGAGTGGAGAATGGTAATGGGGGAAGCGATAGAATGAGGAACGATGGTAGAGGAGGCGATAGAGGGAGGAACGAACGAGGTGGAGGCGATAGACGGAGGAACGATAGAGGTGGAGGCTATAGAGTGGAGAATGGTAGTGGGGGAAGCGATAGAGGGAGGAACGATAGTAGAGGAGGCGATTGAGTGAGGAACGATCGAGGTGGAGGCGAAAGACGGAGGAACGATAGAGGTGGAGGCTTTAGAGTGGAGAATGTTTAGGGGGGGAAGCGATAGAGGGAGGAACGATAGTAGAGGATGCGATAGAATGAGGAACGATCGAAGTGGAGGCGATAGACGGAGGAACGATAGAGGTGGAGGCTATAGAGTGGAGAATGGTAATGGGGGAAGCGATAGAATGAGGAACGATAGTAGAGGAGGCGATAGAGGGAGGAACGAACGAGGCGGAGGCGATAGACGGAGGAACGATAGAGGTGGAGGTTATAGAGTAGAGAATGGGAGTGGGGGAAGAGATAGAGGGAGGAACGGTAGTAGAGGAGGCGATAGAGGGAGGAACGATCGACGTGGAGGCGATAGACGGAGGAACGATAGAGTTGGAGGCTATAGAGTGGAGAATGGTAGTGAGGGAAGCGATACAGGGAGGAACGATAGTAGAGGATTCGATAGAGGGAGGAACGATTGAGGTGGAGGCGATAGACGTAGGAACGATAGAGGTGGAGGCTATAGAGTGGAGAATGGTAGTGGGGGAAGCGATAGAAGGAGGAACGATAGTAGAGGAGGCGATAGAGGGAGGAACGATCGAGGTGGAGGCGATAGACGGAGGAAAGATAGAGGTGGAAGCTATAGAGTGGAGAATGGTAGTGGGGGAAGCGATAGAGGGAGGAACGATAGTAGAGAATGCGATAGAGGGAGGAACGATCGAGGTGGAGGCGATAGACGGAGGAACGATAAAGGTGGAGGCTATAGAGTGGAGAATGGTAGTGGGAGATGCGATAGAGGGAGGAACGATAGTAGAATATGCGATAGAGGGAGGAACGATAGTAGAATATGCGATAGAGGGAGGAACGATCGAGGTGGAGGCGATAGACGGAAGAACGATAGAGGTGGAGGCTATAGAGAGGAGAATGGTAGTGGGGGAAGCGATAGAGGAGGAATGATAGTAGAGGATGCGATAGAGGGAGGAACGATCGAGGTTGAGGCGATAGACGGAGGAACGATAGAGGTGGAGGCTATAGAGTGGAGAATGTTTAGGGGGGGAAGCGATAGAGGGAGGAACGATAGTAGAGGATTCGATAGAGGGAGGAACGATTGAGGTGGAGGCGATAGACGTAGGAACGATAGAGGTGGAGGCTATAGAGTGGAGACTGGTAGTGGGGGAAGCGATAGAGGGAGGAACGATAGTAGAGAATGCGATAGAGGGAGGAACGAACGAGGTGGAGGCGATAGACGGAGGAACGATAGAGGTGGAGGCTATAGAGTGGAGAATGGTAGTGGGGGAAGCGATAGAGGGAGGAACGATAGTAGAGGAAACGATAGAGTGAGGAACGATCGAGGCGGAGGCGAAAGACGGAGGAACGATAGAGGTGGAGGCTATAGAGTGGAGAATGTTTAGGGGGGGAAGCGATAGAGGGAGGAACGATAGTAGAGGATTCGATAGAGGGAGGAACGATTGAGGTGGAGGCGATAGACGTAGGAACGATAGAGGTGGAGGCTATAGAGTGGAGAATGGTAGTGGGGGAAGCGATAGAGGAGGAATGACAGTAGAGGATGCGATAGAGGGAGGAACGATCGAGGTTGAGGCGATAGACGGAGGAACGATAGAGGTGGAGGCTATAGAGTGGAGAATGTTTAGGGGGGGAAGCGATAGAGGGAGGAACGATAGTAGAGGATGCGATAGAATGAGGAACGATCGAGGTGGAGGCGATAAACGGAGGAACGATAGAGGTGGAGGCTATAGAGTGGAGAATGGTAATAGGGGAAGCGATAGAATGAGGAACGATAGTAGAGGAGGCAATAGAAGGAGGAACGAACGAGGTGGAGGCGATAGACGGAGGAACGATAGAGGTGGAGGCTATAGAGTGGAGATTGGTAGTGGGGGAAGCGATAGAGGGAGGAACGATAGTAGAGGAGGCGATAGAGTGAGGAACGATCGAGGTGGAGGCGAAAGACGGAGGAACGATAGAGGTGGAGGCTATAGAGTGGAGAATGGTAGTGGGGGAATGACGGAGGAACGATAAAGTTGGAGGCTATAGAGTGGAGAATAGTAGTGGGGGAAGTGATAGAGGGAGGAACGATAGTAGAGGAGGCGATAGAGGGAGGAACGATCGAGGTGGAGGCGATAGACGGAGGAACGATAGAGGTGGAGGCTATAGAGTGGAGAATGTTTAGGGGGAAGCGATAGAGGGAGGAACGATAGTAGAGGATGCGATAGAATGAGGAACAATCGAGGTGGAGGCGATATACGGAGGAACGATAGAGGTGGAGGCTATAGAGTGGAGAATGGTAATGGGGGAAGCGATAGAATGAGGAACGATAGTAGAGGAGGCGATAGAGGGAGGAACGAACGAGGTGGAGGCGATAGACGGAGGAACGATAGAGGTGGAGGCTATAGAGTAGAGAATGGGAGTGGGGAAGAGATAGAGGGAGTAACGATAGTAGAGGAGGCGATAGAGGGAGGAACGATCGACGTGGAGGCGATAGACGGAGGAACAATAGAGTTGGAGGCTATAGAGTGGAGAATGGTAGTGGGGGAAGCGATAGAGGGAGGAACGATAGTAGAGGATTCGATAGAGGGAGGAACGATTGAGGTGGAGGCGATAGACGTAGGAACGATAGAGGTGGAGGCTATAGAGTGGAGAATGGTAGTGGGGGAAGCGATAGAGGGAGGAACAATAGTAGAGGATGCGATAGAGTGAGGAACGATCAAGGTGGAGGCGATAGACGGAGGAACGATAGAGGTGGAGGCTATAGAGTGGAAAATGGTAGTGGGGGAAGAGATAGAGGGATGAACGATAGTAGAGGAGGCGATAGAGGGAGGAACGATCGAGGTGGAGGCGATAGACGGAGGAAAGATAGAGGTGGAGGCTATAGAGTTAAGAATGGTAGTGGGGGAAGCGATAGAGGGAGGAACGATAATAGAGAATGCGATAGAGGGAGGAACGATCGAGGTGGAGGCGATAGACGGAGGAACGATGGAGGTGGAGGCTATAGAGTGGAGAATGGTAGTGGGGGATGCGATAGAGGAGGAATGATACTAGAGGATGCGATTGAGGGAGAAACGATCGAGGTTGAGGCGATAGACGGAGGAACGATAGAGGTGGAGGCTATAGAGTGGAGAATGGTAATGGGGGAAGCGATAGAATGATGAACGATAGTAGAGGTGGCGATAGAGGGAGGAACGATCGAGGTAGAGGCGATAGACGGAGGAACGATAGTAGAGGAGGCGATAGAGAGAGGAACGATCTAGGTGGAGGCGATAGACGGAGGAACGATAGAGGTGGAGGCTATAGAGTGGAGAATGTTTAGTGGGGAAGCGATAGAGGGAGGAACGATAGTAGAGGATGCGATAGAATGAGGAACGATCGAGGTGGAGGCGATAGACGGAGGAACGATAGAGGTGGAGGCTATAGAGTGGAGAATGGTAATGGGGGAAGCGATAGAATGAGGAACGATAGTAGAGGAGGCGATAGAGGGAGGAACGAACGAGGTGGAGGCGATAGACGGAGGAACGATAGAGGTGGAGGCTATAGAGTGGAGAATGGTAGTGGAGGAAGCGATAGAGGGAGGAACGATAGTAGAGGATGCGATAGAGGGAGGAACGATCGAGGTGGAGGCGATAGACAGAGGAACGATAGAGGTGGAGCCTATAGAGTGAAAAATGGTAGTGGGGGAAGAGATAGAGGGATGAACGATAGTAGAGGAGGCGATTGAGGGAGGAACGATCGATGTGGATGCGATAGACGGAGGAATAATAGAGGTGGAGGCTATAGAGTGGAGAACGGTAGTGGGGGAAGCGATAGAGGGAGGAACGAAAGTAGAGGATGCGCTAGAGTGAGGAACGATCTAGGTGGAGGCGATAGACGGAGGAACGATAGAGGTGGAGTCTATAGAGTGGAGAATGGTAGTGGGGGAAGCGATAGAGGGAGGAACGATCGAGGTGGAAGCTATAGAGTGGAGAATGGTAGTGGGGGAAGCGATAGAGGGAGGAACGATAGTAGAGAATGCGATAGAGGGAGGAACGATCGAGGTGGAGGCGACAGACAAAGGAACGATAGAGGTGGAGTCTATAGAGTGGAGAATGGTAGTGGGGGAAGCGATAGAGGGAGGAACGATCGAGGTGGAGGCGAAAGACGGAGGAACGATAGAGGTGGAGGCTATAGAGTGGAGAATGGTAGTGGGGGAAGCGATAGAGGGGGGAACGATAGTAAAAGAGGCGATAGAGGGAGGAACGATCGAGGTGGAGGCGATAGACGGAGGAACGATAGAGGTGGAGTCTATAGAGTGGAGAATGTTTAGGGGGGGAAGCGATAGAGGGAGGAACGATAGTTGAGGATGCGATAGAATGAGGAACGATCGAGGTGGAGGCGATAGACGGAGGAACGATAGAGGTGGAGGCTATAGAGTGGAGAATGGTAATGGGGGAAGCGATAGAATGAGGAACGATAGTGGAGGAGGCGATAGAGGGAGGAACGAACGAGGTGGAGGCGATAGACGGAGGAACGATAGAGGTGGAGTCTATAGAGTGGAGAATGGTAGTGGGGGAAGCGATAGAGGGAGGAACGATAGTAGAGGAGGCGATAGAGTGAGGAACGATCGAGGTGGAGGCGAAAGACGGAGGAACGATAGAGGTGGAGGCTATAGAGTGGAGAATGTTTAGGGGGGGAAGCGATAGAGGGGGGAACGATAGTAGAGGATGCGATAGAATGAGGAACGATCGAAGTGGAGGCGATAGACGGAGGAACGATAGCGGTGGAGGCTAAAGAGTGGAGAATGGTAATGGGGGAAGCGATAGAATGAGGAACGATAGTAGAGGATGCGATAGAATGAGGAACGATCGAGGTGGAGGCGATAGACGGAGGAACGATAGAGGTGGAGGCTATAGAGTGGAGAATGGTAATGGGGGAAGCGATAGAATGAGGAACGATAGTAGAGGAGGCGATAGAGGGAGGAACGAACGAGGCGGAGGCGATAGACGGAGGAACGATAGAGGTGGAGGTTATAGAGTAGAGAATGGGAGTGAAGGAAGAGATAGAGGGAGGAACGGTAGTAGAGGAGGCGATAGAGGGAGGAACGATCGACGTGGAGGCGATAGACGGAGGAACGATAGAGTTGGAGGTTATAGAGTGGAGAATGGTAGTGGGGGAAGCGATAGAGGAGGAATGATAGTAGAGGATGCGATAGAGGGAGGAACGATCGAGGTTGAGGCGATAGACGGAGGAACGATAGAGGTGGAGGCTATAGAGTGGAGAATGGTTAGGGGGGACGCGATAGAGGGAGGAACGATAGTAGAGGATGCGATAGAGTGAGGAACGATCGAGGTGGAGGCGATAGACGGAGGAACGATAGAGGTGGAGGCTATAGAGTGGAAAATGGTAGTGGGGGAAGAGATAGAGGGATGAACGATAGTAGAGGAGGCGATAGAGGGAGGAACGATCGAGGTGGAGGCGATAGACGGAGGAAAGATAGAGGTGGAGGCTATAGAGTGGAGAATGGTAGTGGGGGAAGCGATAGAGGGAGGAACGATAGTAGAGAATGCGATAGAGGGAGGAACGATCGAGGTGGAGGCGATAGACGGAGGAACGATGGAGGTGGAGGCTATAGATTGGAGAATGGTAGTGGGGGATGCGATAGAGGGAGGAACGATAGTTGAGGATGCGATAGAGAGAGGAACGATCGAGGTGGAGGCGATAGACGGAGGAACGATAGAGGTGGAGGCGATAGACGGAGGAACGATAGAGGTGGAGGCTATAGAGTGGAGAATGGTAGTGGGGGAAGCGATAGAGGAGGAATGATAGTAGAGGATGCGATAGAGGGAGGAACGATAGAGGTGGAGGCTATAGAGTGGAGAATGGTAGTGGGGGAAGCGATAGAGGAGAAATGATAGTAGAGGATGCGATAGAGGGAGGAACGAACGAGGTGGAGGCGATAGACGGAGGAACGATAGAGGTGGAGGCTATAGAGTGGAGAATGGTAGTGGGGGAAGCGATAGAGGGAGGAACGATAGTAGAGGAGGCGATTGAGTGAGGAACGATCGAGGTGGAGGCGAAAGACGGAGGAACGATAGAGGTGGAGGCTATAGAGTGGAGAATGTTTAGGGGGGGAAGCGATAGAGGGAGAACGATAGTAGAGGATGCGATAGAATGAGGAACGATCGAAGTGGAGGCGATAGACGGAGGAACGATAGAGGTGGAGGCTATAGAGTGGAGAATGGTAGTGGGGGAAGCGATAGAGGGAGGTACGATAGTAGAGAGGCGAAAGAGGGAGGAACGATCGAGGTGGAGGCGATAGACGGAGGAACGATAGAGGTGGAGGGTATAGAGTGGAGAATGGTAGTGGGGGAAGTGATAGAGGGAGGAACGATACTAGAGGAGGCGATAAAGGGAGGAACGATCGAGGTGGAGGCGATAGACGGAGGAACGATAGAGGTGGAGGCTATAGAGTGGAGAATGTTTAGGGGGGAAGCGATAGAGGGAGGAACGATAGTAGAGGATGCGATAGAATGAGGAACGATCGAGGTGGAGGCGATAGACGGAGGAACGATAGAGGTGGAGGCTATAGAGTGGAGAATGGTAATGGGGGAAGCGATAGAATGAGGAACGATAGTAGAGGAGGCGATAGAGGGAGGAACGAACGAGGCGGAGGCGATAGACGGAGGAACGATAGAGGTGGAGGTTATAGAGTAGAGAATGGGAGTGAAGGAAGAGATAGAGGGAGGAACGGTAGTAGAGGAGGCGATAGAGGGAGGAACGATCGACGTGGAGGCGATAGACGGAGGAACGATAGAGTTGGAGGTTATAGAGTGGAGAATGGTAGTGGGGGAAGCGATAGAGGAGGAATGATAGTAGAGGATGCGATAGAGGGAGGAACGATCGAGGTTGAGGCGATAGACGGAGGAACGATAGAGGTGGAGGCTATAGAGTGGAGAATGGTTAGGGGGGGACGCGATAGAGGGAGGAACGATAGTAGAGGATGCGATAGAGTGAGGAACGATCGAGGTGGAGGCGATAGACGGAGGAACGATAGAGGTGGAGGCTATAGAGTGGAAAATGGTAGTGGGGGAAGAGATAGAGGGATGAACGATAGTAGAGGAGGCGATAGAGGGAGGAACGATCGAGGTGGAGGCGATAGACGGAGGAAAGATAGAGGTGGAGGCTATAGAGTGGAGAATGGTAGTGGGGGAAGCGATAGAGGGAGGAACGATAGTAGAGAATGCGATAGAGGGAGGAACGATCGAGGTGGAGGCGATAGACGGAGGAACGATGGAGGTGGAGGCTATAGATTGGAGAATGGTAGTGGGGGATGCGATAGAGGGAGGAACGATAGTTGAGGATGCGATAGAGAGAGGAACGATCGAGGTGGAGGCGATAGACGGAGGAACGATAGAGGTGGAGGCGATAGACGGAGGAACGATAGAGGTGGAGGCTATAGAGTGGAGAATGGTAGTGGGGGAAGCGATAGAGGAGGAATGATAGTAGAGGATGCGATAGAGGGAGGAACGATAGAGGTGGAGGCTATAGAGTGGAGAATGGTAGTGGGGGAAGCGATAGAGGAGAAATGATAGTAGAGGATGCGATAGAGGGAGGAACGAACGAGGTGGAGGCGATAGACGGAGGAACGATAGAGGTGGAGGCTATAGAGTGGAGAATGGTAGTGGGGGAAGCGATAGAGGGAGGAACGATAGTAGAGGAGGCGATTGAGTGAGGAACGATCGAGGTGGAGGCGAAAGACGGAGGAACGATAGAGGTGGAGGCTATAGAGTGGAGAATGATTAGGGGGGGAAGCGATAGAGGGAGAACGATAGTAGAGGATGCGATAGAATGAGGAACGATCGAAGTGGAGGCGATAGACGGAGGAACGATAGAGGTGGAGGCTATAGAGTGGAGAATGGTAGTGGGGGAAGCGATAGAGGGAGGTACGATAGTAGAGAGGCGAAAGAGGGAGGAACGATCGAGGTGGAGGCGATAGACGGAGGAACGATAGAGGTGGAGGGTATAGAGTGGAGAATGGTAGTGGGGGAAGTGATAGAGGGAGGAACGATACTAGAGGAGGCGATAAAGGGAGGAACGATCGAGGTGGAGGCGATAGACGGAGGAACGATAGAGGTGGAGGCTATAGAGTGGAGAATGTTTAGGGGGGAAGCGATAGAGGGAGGAACGATAGTAGAGGATGCGATAGAATGAGGAACGATCGAGGTGGAGGCGATAGACGGAGGAACGATAGAGGTGGAGGCTATAGAGTGGAGAATGGTAATGGGGGAAGCGATAGAATGAGGAACGATAGTAGAGGAGGCGATAGAGGGAGGAACGAACGAGGCGGAGGCGATAGACGGAGGAACGATAGAGGTGGAGGTTATAGAGTAGAGAATGGGAGTGAAGGAAGAGATAGAGGGAGGAACGGTAGTAGAGGAGGCGATAGAGGGAGGAACGATCGACGTGGAGGCGATAGACGGAGGAACGATAGAGTTGGAGGTTATAGAGTGGAGAATGGTAGTGGGGGAAGCGATAGAGGAGGAATGATAGTAGAGGATGCGATAGAGGGAGGAACGATCGAGGTTGAGGCGATAGACGGAGGAACGATAGAGGTGGAGGCTATAGAGTGGAGAATGGTTAGGGGGGGACGCGATAGAGGGAGGAACGATAGTAGAGGATGCGATAGAGTGAGGAACGATAGAGGTGGAGGCGATAGACGGAGGTTCGATAGAGGTGGAGTCTATAGAGTGGAAAATGGTACTGGGGGAAGAGATAGAGCGATGAACGATAGTAGAGGAGGCGATAGAGGGAGGAACGATCGATGTGGAGGCGATAGACGGAGGAACGATATAGGTGGAGGCTATAGAGTGGAGAATGGTAGTTGGGGAAGCGATAGAGGGAGGAACGATAGTAGAGGATGCGATAGAGGGAGGAACGATCGAGCTGGAGGCGATAGACGGAGGAACGATAGAGTTGGAGGCTATAGAGTGGAGAATGTTTAGGGGGGGAAGCGATAGAGGGAGGAACGAAAGTAGAAGAGGCGATAGAGGGTGGAACGATCGAGGTGGAGGCGATAGACGGAGGAACGATAGAGGTGGAGGCTATAGAGTGGAGAATGGTAATGGGGGAAGCGATAGAATGAGGAACGATGGTAGAGGAGGCGATAGAGGGAGGAACGAACGAGGTGGAGGCGATAGACGGAGGAACGATAGAGGTGGAGGCTATAGAGTGGAGAATGGTAGTGGGGGAAGCGATAGAGGGAGGAACGATAGTAGAGGAGGCGATTGAGTGAGGAACGATCGAGGTGGAGGCGAAAGACGGAGGAACGATAGAGGTGGAGGCTTTAGAGTGGAGAATGTTTAGGGGGGGAAGCGATAGAGGGAGGAACGATAGTAGAGGATGCGATAGAATGAGGAACGATCGAGGTGGAGGCGATAGACAGAGGAACGATAGAGGTGGAGCCTATAGAGTGAAAAATGGTAGTGGGGGAAGAGATAGAGGGATGAACGATAGTAGAGGAGGCGATTGAGGGAGGAACGATCGATGTGGATGCGATAGACGGAGGAATAATAGAGGTGGAGGCTATAGAGTGGAGAACGGTAGTGGGGGAAGCGATAGAGGGAGGAACGAAAGTAGAGGATGCGCTAGAGTGAGGAACGATCTAGGTGGAGGCGATAGACGGAGGAACGATAGAGGTGGAGGCTATAGAGTGGAAAATGGTATTGGGGGAAGCGATAGAGGGAGGAACGATAGTAGAGAATGCGATAGAGGGAGGAACGATCGAGGTGGAGGCGACAGACGAAGGAACGATAGAGGTGGAGTCTATAGAGTGGAGAATGGTAGTGGGGGAAGCGATAGAGGGAGGAACGATCGAGGTGGAAGCTATAGAGTGGAGAATGGTAGTGGGGGAAGCGATAGAGGGAGGAACGATAGTAGAGAATGCGATAGAGGGAGGAACGATCGAGGTGGAGGCGACAGACGAAGGAACGATAGAGGTGGAGTCTATAGAGTGGAGAATGGTAGTGGGGGAAGCGATAGAGGGAGGAACGATCGAGGTGGAGGCGAAAGACGGAGGAACGATAGAGGTGGAGGCTATAGAGTGGAGAATGGTAGTGGGGGAAGCGATAGAGGGGGGAACGATAGTAAAAGAGGCGATAGAGGGAGGAACGATCGAGGTGGAGGCGATAGACGGAGGAACGATAGAGGTGGAGTCTATAGAGTGGAGAATGTTTAGGGGGGGAAGCGATAGAGGGAGGAACGATAGTTGAGGATGCGATAGAATGAGGAACGATCGAGGTGGAGGCGATAGACGGAGGAACGATAGAGGTGGAGGCTATAGAGTGGAGAATGGTAATGGGGGAAGCGATAGAATGAGGAACGATAGTGGAGGAGGCGATAGAGGGAGGAACGAACGAGGTGGAGGCGATAGACGGAGGAACGATAGAGGTGGAGTCTATAGAGTGGAGAATGGTAGTGGGGGAAGCGATAGAGGGAGGAACGATAGTAGAGGAGGCGATAGAGTGAGGAACGATCGAGGTGGAGGCGAAAGACGGAGGAACGATAGAGGTGGAGGCTATAGAGTGGAGAATGTTTAGGGGGGGAAGCGATAGAGGGGGGAACGATAGTAGAGGATGCGATAGAATGAGGAACGATCGAAGTGGAGGCGATAGACGGAGGAACGATAGCGGTGGAGGCTAAAGAGTGGAGAATGGTAATGGGGGAAGCGATAGAATGAGGAACGATAGTAGAGGATGCGATAGAATGAGGAACGATCGAGGTGGAGGCGATAGACGGAGGAACGATAGAGGTGGAGGCTATAGAGTGGAGAATGGTAATGGGGGAAGCGATAGAATGAGGAACGATAGTAGAGGAGGCGATAGAGGGAGGAACGAACGAGGCGGAGGCGATAGACGGAGGAACGATAGAGGTGGAGGTTATAGAGTAGAGAATGGGAGTGAAGGAAGAGATAGAGGGAGGAACGGTAGTAGAGGAGGCGATAGAGGGAGGAACGATCGACGTGGAGGCGATAGACGGAGGAACGATAGAGTTGGAGGTTATAGAGTGGAGAATGGTAGTGGGGGAAGCGATAGAGGAGGAATGATAGTAGAGGATGCGATAGAGGGAGGAACGATCGAGGTTGAGGCGATAGACGGAGGAACGATAGAGGTGGAGGCTATAGAGTGGAGAATGGTTAGGGGGGGACGCGATAGAGGGAGGAACGATAGTAGAGGATGCGATAGAGTGAGGAACGATCGAGGTGGAGGCGATAGACGGAGGAACGATAGAGGTGGAGGCTATAGAGTGGAAAATGGTAGTGGGGGAAGAGATAGAGGGATGAACGATAGTAGAGGAGGCGATAGAGGGAGGAACGATCGAGGTGGAGGCGATAGACGGAGGAAAGATAGAGGTGGAGGCTATAGAGTGGAGAATGGTAGTGGGGGAAGCGATAGAGGGAGGAACGATAGTAGAGAATGCGATAGAGGGAGGAACGATCGAGGTGGAGGCGATAGACGGAGGAACGATGGAGGTGGAGGCTATAGATTGGAGAATGGTAGTGGGGGATGCGATAGAGGGAGGAACGATAGTTGAGGATGCGATAGAGAGAGGAACGATCGAGGTGGAGGCGATAGACGGAGGAACGATAGAGGTGGAGGCGATAGACGGAGGAACGATAGAGGTGGAGGCTATAGAGTGGAGAATGGTAGTGGGGGAAGCGATAGAGGAGGAATGATAGTAGAGGATGCGATAGAGGGAGGAACGATAGAGGTGGAGGCTATAGAGTGGAGAATGGTAGTGGGGGAAGCGATAGAGGAGAAATGATAGTAGAGGATGCGATAGAGGGAGGAACGAACGAGGTGGAGGCGATAGACGGAGGAACGATAGAGGTGGAGGCTATAGAGTGGAGAATGGTAGTGGGGGAAGCGATAGAGGGAGGAACGATAGTAGAGGAGGCGATTGAGTGAGGAACGATCGAGGTGGAGGCGAAAGACGGAGGAACGATAGAGGTGGAGGCTATAGAGTGGAGAATGTTTAGGGGGGGAAGCGATAGAGGGAGAACGATAGTAGAGGATGCGATAGAATGAGGAACGATCGAAGTGGAGGCGATAGACGGAGGAACGATAGAGGTGGAGGCTATAGAGTGGAGAATGGTAGTGGGGGAAGCGATAGAGGGAGGTACGATAGTAGAGAGGCGAAAGAGGGAGGAACGATCGAGGTGGAGGCGATAGACGGAGGAACGATAGAGGTGGAGGGTATAGAGTGGAGAATGGTAGTGGGGGAAGTGATAGAGGGAGGAACGATACTAGAGGAGGCGATAAAGGGAGGAACGATCGAGGTGGAGGCGATAGACGGAGGAACGATAGAGGTGGAGGCTATAGAGTGGAGAATGTTTAGGGGGGAAGCGATAGAGGGAGGAACGATAGTAGAGGATGCGATAGAATGAGGAACGATCGAGGTGGAGGCGATAGACGGAGGAACGATAGAGGTGGAGGCTATAGAGTGGAGAATGGTAATGGGGGAAGCGATAGAATGAGGAACGATAGTAGAGGAGGCGATAGAGGGAGGAACGAACGAGGCGGAGGCGATAGACGGAGGAACGATAGAGGTGGAGGTTATAGAGTAGAGAATGGGAGTGAAGGAAGAGATAGAGGGAGGAACGGTAGTAGAGGAGGCGATAGAGGGAGGAACGATCGACGTGGAGGCGATAGACGGAGGAACGATAGAGTTGGAGGTTATAGAGTGGAGAATGGTAGTGGGGGAAGCGATAGAGGAGGAATGATAGTAGAGGATGCGATAGAGGGAGGAACGATCGAGGTTGAGGCGATAGACGGAGGAACGATAGAGGTGGAGGCTATAGAGTGGAGAATGGTTAGGGGGGGACGCGATAGAGGGAGGAACGATAGTAGAGGATGCGATAGAGTGAGGAACGATAGAGGTGGAGGCGATAGACGGAGGTTCGATAGAGGTGGAGTCTATAGAGTGGAAAATGGTACTGGGGGAAGAGATAGAGCGATGAACGATAGTAGAGGAGGCGATAGAGGGAGGAACGATCGATGTGGAGGCGATAGACGGAGGAACGATATAGGTGGAGGCTATAGAGTGGAGAATGGTAGTTGGGGAAGCGATAGAGGGAGGAACGATAGTAGAGGATGCGATAGAGGGAGGAACGATCGAGCTGGAGGCGATAGACGGAGGAACGATAGAGTTGGAGGCTATAGAGTGGAGAATGTTTAGGGGGGGAAGCGATAGAGGGAGGAACGAAAGTAGAAGAGGCGATAGAGGGTGGAACGATCGAGGTGGAGGCGATAGACGGAGGAACGATAGAGGTGGAGGCTATAGAGTGGAGAATGGTAATGGGGGAAGCGATAGAATGAGGAACGATGGTAGAGGAGGCGATAGAGGGAGGAACGAACGAGGTGGAGGCGATAGACGGAGGAACGATAGAGGTGGAGGCTATAGAGTGGAGAATGGTAGTGGGGGAAGCGATAGAGGGAGGAACGATAGTAGAGGAGGCGATTGAGTGAGGAACGATCGAGGTGGAGGCGAAAGACGGAGGAACGATAGAGGTGGAGGCTTTAGAGTGGAGAATGTTTAGGGGGGGAAGCGATAGAGGGAGGAACGATAGTAGAGGATGCGATAGAATGAGGAACGATCGAAGTGGAGGCGATAGACGGAGGAACGATAGAGGTGGAGGCTATAGAGTGGAGAATGGTAATGGGGGAAGCGATAGAATGAGGAACGATAGTAGAGGAGGCGATAGAGGGAGGAACGAACGAGGCGGAGGCGATAGACGGAGGAACGATAGAGGTGGAGGTTATAGAGTAGAGAATGGGAGTGGGGGAAGAGATAGAGGGAGGAACGGTAGTAGAGGAGGCGATAGAGGGAGGAACGATCGACGTGGAGGCGATAGACGGAGGAACGATAGAGTTGGAGGCTATAGAGTGGAGAATGGTAGTGAGGGAAGCGATACAGGGAGGAACGATAGTAGAGGATTCGATAGAGGGAGGAACGATTGAGGTGGAGGCGATAGACGTAGGAACGATAGAGGTGGAGGCTATAGAGTGGAGAATGGTAGTGGGGGAAGCGATAGAAGGAGGAACGATAGTAGAGGAGGCGATAGAGGGAGGAACGATCGAGGTGGAGGCGATAGACGGAGGAAAGATAGAGGTGGAAGCTATAGAGTGGAGAATGGTAGTGGGGGAAGCGATAGAGGGAGGAACGATAGTAGAGAATGCGATAGAGGGAGGAACGATCGAGGTGGAGGCGATAGACGGAGGAACGATAAAGGTGGAGGCTATAGAGTGGAGAATGGTAGTGGGAGATGCGATAGAGGGAGGAACGATAGTAGAATATGCGATAGAGGGAGGAACGATAGTAGAATATGCGATAGAGGGAGGAACGATCGAGGTGGAGGCGATAGACGGAAGAACGATAGAGGTGGAGGCTATAGAGAGGAGAATGGTAGTGGGGGAAGCGATAGAGGAGGAATGATAGTAGAGGATGCGATAGAGGGAGGAACGATCGAGGTTGAGGCGATAGACGGAGGAACGATAGAGGTGGAGGCTATAGAGTGGAGAATGTTTAAGGGGGGAAGCGATAGAGGGAGGAACGATAGTAGAGGATTCGATAGAGGGAGGAACGATTGAGGTGGAGGCGATAGACGTAGGAACGATAGAGGTGGAGGCTATAGAGTGGAGACTGGTAGTGGGGGAAGCGATAGAGGGAGGAACGATAGTAGAGAATGCGATAGAGGGAGGAACGAACGAGGTGGAGGCGATAGACGGAGGAACGATAGAGGTGGAGGCTATAGAGTGGAGAATGGTAGTGGGGGAAGCGATAGAGGGAGGAACGATAGTAGAGGAAACGATAGAGTGAGGAACGATCGAGGCGGAGGCGAAAGACGGAGGAACGATAGAGGTGGAGGCTATAGAGTGGAGAATGTTTAGGGGGGGAAGCGATAGAGGGAGGAACGATAGTAGAGGATTCGATAGAGGGAGGAACGATTGAGGTGGAGGCGATAGACGTAGGAACGATAGAGGTGGAGGCTATAGAGTGGAGAATGGTAGTGGGGGAAGCGATAGAGGAGGAATGACAGTAGAGGATGCGATAGAGGGAGGAACGATCGAGGTTGAGGCGATAGACGGAGGAACGATAGAGGTGGAGGCTATAGAGTGGAGAATGTTTAGGGGGGGAAGCGATAGAGGGAGGAACGATAGTAGAGGATGCGATAGAATGAGGAACGATCGAGGTGGAGGCGATAAACGGAGGAACGATAGAGGTGGAGGCTATAGAGTGGAGAATGGTAATAGGGGAAGCGATAGAATGAGGAACGATAGTAGAGGAGGCAATAGAAGGAGGAACGAACGAGGTGGAGGCGATAGACGGAGGAACGATAGAGGTGGAGGCTATAGAGTGGAGATTGGTAGTGGGGGAAGCGATAGAGGGAGGAACGATAGTAGAGGAGGCGATAGAGTGAGGAACGATCGAGGTGGAGGCGAAAGACGGAGGAACGATAGAGGTGGAGGCTATAGAGTGGAGAATGGTAGTGGGGGAATGACGGAGGAACGATAAAGTTGGAGGCTATAGAGTGGAGAATAGTAGTGGGGGAAGTGATAGAGGGAGGAACGATAGTAGAGGAGGCGATAGAGGGAGGAACGATCGAGGTGGAGGCGATAGACGGAGGAACGATAGAGGTGGAGGCTATAGAGTGGAGAATGTTTAGGGGGAAGCGATAGAGGGAGGAACGATAGTAGAGGATGCGATAGAATGAGGAACAATCGAGGTGGAGGCGATATACGGAGGAACGATAGAGGTGGAGGCTATAGAGTGGAGAATGGTAATGGGGGAAGCGATAGAATGAGGAACGATAGTAGAGGAGGCGATAGAGGGAGGAACGAACGAGGTGGAGGCGATAGACGGAGGAACGATAGAGGTGGAGGCTATAGAGTAGAGAATGGGAGTGGGGAAGAGATAGAGGGAGTAACGATAGTAGAGGAGGCGATAGAGGGAGGAACGATCGACGTGGAGGCGATAGACGGAGGAACAATAGAGTTGGAGGCTATAGAGTGGAGAATGGTAGTGGGGGAAGCGATAGAGGGAGGAACGATAGTAGAGGATTCGATAGAGGGAGGAACGATTGAGGTGGAGGCGATAGACGTAGGAACGATAGAGGTGGAGGCTATAGAGTGGAGAATGGTAGTGGGGGAAGCGATAGAGGGAGGAACAATAGTAGAGGATGCGATAGAGTGAGGAACGATCAAGGTGGAGGCGATAGACGGAGGAACGATAGAGGTGGAGGCTATAGAGTGGAAAATGGTAGTGGGGGAAGAGATAGAGGGATGAACGATAGTAGAGGAGGCGATAGAGGGAGGAACGATCGAGGTGGAGGCGATAGACGGAGGAAAGATAGAGGTGGAGGCTATAGAGTTAAGAATGGTAGTGGGGGAAGCGATAGAGGGAGGAACGATAATAGAGAATGCGATAGAGGGAGGAACGATCGAGGTGGAGGCGATAGACGGAGGAACGATGGAGGTGGAGGCTATAGAGTGGAGAATGGTAGTGGGGGATGCGATAGAGGAGGAATGATACTAGAGGATGCGATTGAGGGAGAAACGATCGAGGTTGAGGCGATAGACGGAGGAACGATAGAGGTGGAGGCTATAGAGTGGAGAATGGTAATGGGGGAAGCGATAGAATGATGAACGATAGTAGAGGTGGCGATAGAGGGAGGAACGATCGAGGTAGAGGCGATAGACGGAGGAACGATAGTAGAGGAGGCGATAGAGAGAGGAACGATCTAGGTGGAGGCGATAGACGGAGGAACGATAGAGGTGGAGGCTATAGAGTGGAGAATGTTTAGTGGGGAAGCGATAGAGGGAGGAACGATAGTAGAGGATGCGATAGAATGAGGAACGATCGAGGTGGAGGCGATAGACGGAGGAACGATAGAGGTGGAGGCTATAGAGTGGAGAATGGTAATGGGGGAAGCGATAGAATGAGGAACGATAGTAGAGGAGGCGATAGAGGGAGGAACGAACGAGGTGGAGGCGATAGACGGAGGAACGATAGAGGTGGAGGCTATAGAGTGGAGAATGGTAGTGGAGGAAGCGATAGAGGGAGGAACGATAGTAGAGGATGCGATAGAGGGAGGAACGATCGAGGTGGAGGCGATAGACAGAGGAACGATAGAGGTGGAGCCTATAGAGTGAAAAATGGTAGTGGGGGAAGAGATAGAGGGATGAACGATAGTAGAGGAGGCGATTGAGGGAGGAACGATCGATGTGGATGCGATAGACGGAGGAATAATAGAGGTGGAGGCTATAGAGTGGAGAACGGTAGTGGGGGAAGCGATAGAGGGAGGAACGAAAGTAGAGGATGCGCTAGAGTGAGGAACGATCTAGGTGGAGGCGATAGACGGAGGAACGATAGAGGTGGAGGCTATAGAGTGGAAAATGGTATTGGGGGAAGCGATAGAGGGAGGAACAATAGTAGAGAATGCGATAGAGGGAGGAACGATCGAGGTGGAGGCGACAGACGAAGGAACGATAGAGGTGGAGTCTATAGAGTGGAGAATGGTAGTGGGGGAAGCGATAGAGGGAGGAACGATCGAGGTGGAAGCTATAGAGTGGAGAATGGTAGTGGGGGAAGCGATAGAGGGAGGAACGATAGTAGAGAATGCGATAGAGGGAGGAACGATCGAGGTGGAGGCGACAGACAAAGGAACGATAGAGGTGGAGTCTATAGAGTGGAGAATGGTAGTGGGGGAAGCGATAGAGGGAGGAACGATCGAGGTGGAGGCGAAAGACGGAGGAACGATAGAGGTGGAGGCTATAGAGTGGAGAATGGTAGTGGGGGAAGCGATAGAGGGGGGAACGATAGTAAAAGAGGCGATAGAGGGAGGAACGATCGAGGTGGAGGCGATAGACGGAGGAACGATAGAGGTGGAGTCTATAGAGTGGAGAATGTTTAGGGGGGGAAGCGATAGAGGGAGGAACGATAGTTGAGGATGCGATAGAATGAGGAACGATCGAGGTGGAGGCGATAGACGGAGGAACGATAGAGGTGGAGGCTATAGAGTGGAGAATGGTAATGGGGGAAGCGATAGAATGAGGAACGATAGTGGAGGAGGCGATAGAGGGAGGAACGAACGAGGTGGAGGCGATAGACGGAGGAACGATAGAGGTGGAGTCTATAGAGTGGAGAATGGTAGTGGGGGAAGCGATAGAGGGAGGAACGATAGTAGAGGAGGCGATAGAGTGAGGAACGATCGAGGTGGAGGCGAAAGACGGAGGAACGATAGAGGTGGAGGCTATAGAGTGGAGAATGTTTAGGGGGGGAAGCGATAGAGGGGGGAACGATAGTAGAGGATGCGATAGAATGAGGAACGATCGAAGTGGAGGCGATAGACGGAGGAACGATAGCGGTGGAGGCTAAAGAGTGGAGAATGGTAATGGGGGAAGCGATAGAATGAGGAACGATAGTAGAGGATGCGATAGAATGAGGAACGATCGAGGTGGAGGCGATAGACGGAGGAACGATAGAGGTGGAGGCTATAGAGTGGAGAATGGTAATGGGGGAAGCGATAGAATGAGGAACGATAGTAGAGGAGGCGATAGAGGGAGGAACGAACGAGGCGGAGGCGATAGACGGAGGAACGATAGAGGTGGAGGTTATAGAGTAGAGAATGGGAGTGAAGGAAGAGATAGAGGGAGGAACGGTAGTAGAGGAGGCGATAGAGGGAGGAACGATCGACGTGGAGGCGATAGACGGAGGAACGATAGAGTTGGAGGTTATAGAGTGGAGAATGGTAGTGGGGGAAGCGATAGAGGAGGAATGATAGTAGAGGATGCGATAGAGGGAGGAACGATCGAGGTTGAGGCGATAGACGGAGGAACGATAGAGGTGGAGGCTATAGAGTGGAGAATGGTTAGGGGGGACGCGATAGAGGGAGGAACGATAGTAGAGGATGCGATAGAGTGAGGAACGATCGAGGTGGAGGCGATAGACGGAGGAACGATAGAGGTGGAGGCTATAGAGTGGAAAATGGTAGTGGGGGAAGAGATAGAGGGATGAACGATAGTAGAGGAGGCGATAGAGGGAGGAACGATCGAGGTGGAGGCGATAGACGGAGGAAAGATAGAGGTGGAGGCTATAGAGTGGAGAATGGTAGTGGGGGAAGCGATAGAGGGAGGAACGATAGTAGAGAATGCGATAGAGGGAGGAACGATCGAGGTGGAGGCGATAGACGGAGGAACGATGGAGGTGGAGGCTATAGATTGGAGAATGGTAGTGGGGGATGCGATAGAGGGAGGAACGATAGTTGAGGATGCGATAGAGAGAGGAACGATCGAGGTGGAGGCGATAGACGGAGGAACGATAGAGGTGGAGGCGATAGACGGAGGAACGATAGAGGTGGAGGCTATAGAGTGGAGAATGGTAGTGGGGGAAGCGATAGAGGAGGAATGATAGTAGAGGATGCGATAGAGGGAGGAACGATAGAGGTGGAGGCTATAGAGTGGAGAATGGTAGTGGGGGAAGCGATAGAGGAGAAATGATAGTAGAGGATGCGATAGAGGGAGGAACGAACGAGGTGGAGGCGATAGACGGAGGAACGATAGAGGTGGAGGCTATAGAGTGGAGAATGGTAGTGGGGGAAGCGATAGAGGGAGGAACGATAGTAGAGGAGGCGATTGAGTGAGGAACGATCGAGGTGGAGGCGAAAGACGGAGGAACGATAGAGGTGGAGGCTATAGAGTGGAGAATGTTTAGGGGGGGAAGCGATAGAGGGAGAACGATAGTAGAGGATGCGATAGAATGAGGAACGATCGAAGTGGAGGCGATAGACGGAGGAACGATAGAGGTGGAGGCTATAGAGTGGAGAATGGTAGTGGGGGAAGCGATAGAGGGAGGTACGATAGTAGAGAGGCGAAAGAGGGAGGAACGATCGAGGTGGAGGCGATAGACGGAGGAACGATAGAGGTGGAGGGTATAGAGTGGAGAATGGTAGTGGGGGAAGTGATAGAGGGAGGAACGATACTAGAGGAGGCGATAAAGGGAGGAACGATCGAGGTGGAGGCGATAGACGGAGGAACGATAGAGGTGGAGGCTATAGAGTGGAGAATGTTTAGGGGGGAAGCGATAGAGGGAGGAACGATAGTAGAGGATGCGATAGAATGAGGAACGATCGAGGTGGAGGCGATAGACGGAGGAACGATAGAGGTGGAGGCTATAGAGTGGAGAATGGTAATGGGGGAAGCGATAGAATGAGGAACGATAGTAGAGGAGGCGATAGAGGGAGGAACGAACGAGGCGGAGGCGATAGACGGAGGAACGATAGAGGTGGAGGTTATAGAGTAGAGAATGGGAGTGAAGGAAGAGATAGAGGGAGGAACGGTAGTAGAGGAGGCGATAGAGGGAGGAACGATCGACGTGGAGGCGATAGACGGAGGAACGATAGAGTTGGAGGTTATAGAGTGGAGAATGGTAGTGGGGGAAGCGATAGAGGAGGAATGATAGTAGAGGATGCGATAGAGGGAGGAACGATCGAGGTTGAGGCGATAGACGGAGGAACGATAGAGGTGGAGGCTATAGAGTGGAGAATGGTTAGGGGGGGACGCGATAGAGGGAGGAACGATAGTAGAGGATGCGATAGAGTGAGGAACGATAGAGGTGGAGGCGATAGACGGAGGTTCGATAGAGGTGGAGTCTATAGAGTGGAAAATGGTACTGGGGGAAGAGATAGAGCGATGAACGATAGTAGAGGAGGCGATAGAGGGAGGAACGATCGATGTGGAGGCGATAGACGGAGGAACGATATAGGTGGAGGCTATAGAGTGGAGAATGGTAGTTGGGGAAGCGATAGAGGGAGGAACGATAGTAGAGGATGCGATAGAGGGAGGAACGATCGAGCTGGAGGCGATAGACGGAGGAACGATAGAGTTGGAGGCTATAGAGTGGAGAATGTTTAGGGGGGGAAGCGATAGAGGGAGGAACGAAAGTAGAAGAGGCGATAGAGGGTGGAACGATCGAGGTGGAGGCGATAGACGGAGGAACGATAGAGGTGGAGGCTATAGAGTGGAGAATGGTAATGGGGGAAGCGATAGAATGAGGAACGATGGTAGAGGAGGCGATAGAGGGAGGAACGAACGAGGTGGAGGCGATAGACGGAGGAACGATAGAGGTGGAGGCTATAGAGTGGAGAATGGTAGTGGGGGAAGCGATAGAGGGAGGAACGATAGTAGAGGAGGCGATTGAGTGAGGAACGATCGAGGTGGAGGCGAAAGACGGAAGAACGATAGAGGTGGAGGCTTTAGAGTGGAGAATGTTTAGGGGGGGAAGCGATAGAGGGAGGAACGATAGTAGAGGATGCGATAGAATGAGGAACGATCGAGGTGGAGGCGATAGACAGAGGAACGATAGAGGTGGAGCCTATAGAGTGAAAAATGGTAGTGGGGGAAGAGATAGAGGGATGAACGATAGTAGAGGAGGCGATTGAGGGAGGAACGATCGATGTGGATGCGATAGACGGAGGAATAATAGAGGTGGAGGCTATAGAGTGGAGAACGGTAGTGGGGGAAGCGATAGAGGGAGGAACGAAAGTAGAGGATGCGCTAGAGTGAGGAACGATCTAGGTGGAGGCGATAGACGGAGGAACGATAGAGGTGGAGGCTATAGAGTGGAAAATGGTATTGGGGGAAGCGATAGAGGGAGGAACGATAGTAGAGAATGCGATAGAGGGAGGAACGATCGAGGTGGAGGCGACAGACGAAGGAACGATAGAGGTGGAGTCTATAGAGTGGAGAATGGTAGTGGGGGAAGCGATAGAGGGAGGAACGATCGAGGTGGAAGCTATAGAGTGGAGAATGGTAGTGGGGGAAGCGATAGAGGGAGGAACGATAGTAGAGAATGCGATAGAGGGAGGAACGATCGAGGTGGAGGCGACAGACGAAGGAACGATAGAGGTGGAGTCTATAGAGTGGAGAATGGTAGTGGGGGAAGCGATAGAGGGAGGAACGATCGAGGTGGAGGCGAAAGACGGAGGAACGATAGAGGTGGAGGCTATAGAGTGGAGAATGGTAGTGGGGGAAGCGATAGAGGGGGGAACGATAGTAAAAGAGGCGATAGAGGGAGGAACGATCGAGGTGGAGGCGATAGACGGAGGAACGATAGAGGTGGAGTCTATAGAGTGGAGAATGTTTAGGGGGGGAAGCGATAGAGGGAGGAACGATAGTTGAGGATGCGATAGAATGAGGAACGATCGAGGTGGAGGCGATAGACGGAGGAACGATAGAGGTGGAGGCTATAGAGTGGAGAATGGTAATGGGGGAAGCGATAGAATGAGGAACGATAGTGGAGGAGGCGATAGAGGGAGGAACGAACGAGGTGGAGGCGATAGACGGAGGAACGATAGAGGTGGAGTCTATAGAGTGGAGAATGGTAGTGGGGGAAGCGATAGAGGGAGGAACGATAGTAGAGGAGGCGATAGAGTGAGGAACGATCGAGGTGGAGGCGAAAGACGGAGGAACGATAGAGGTGGAGGCTATAGAGTGGAGAATGTTTAGGGGGGGAAGCGATAGAGGGGGGAACGATAGTAGAGGATGCGATAGAATGAGGAACGATCGAAGTGGAGGCGATAGACGGAGGAACGATAGCGGTGGAGGCTAAAGAGTGGAGAATGGTAATGGGGGAAGCGATAGAATGAGGAACGATAGTAGAGGATGCGATAGAATGAGGAACGATCGAGGTGGAGGCGATAGACGGAGGAACGATAGAGGTGGAGGCTATAGAGTGGAGAATGGTAATGGGGGAAGCGATAGAATGAGGAACGATAGTAGAGGAGGCGATAGAGGGAGGAACGAACGAGGCGGAGGCGATAGACGGAGGAACGATAGAGGTGGAGGTTATAGAGTAGAGAATGGGAGTGAAGGAAGAGATAGAGGGAGGAACGGTAGTAGAGGAGGCGATAGAGGGAGGAACGATCGACGTGGAGGCGATAGACGGAGGAACGATAGAGTTGGAGGTTATAGAGTGGAGAATGGTAGTGGGGGAAGCGATAGAGGAGGAATGATAGTAGAGGATGCGATAGAGGGAGGAACGATCGAGGTTGAGGCGATAGACGGAGGAACGATAGAGGTGGAGGCTATAGAGTGGAGAATGGTTAGGGGGGGACGCGATAGAGGGAGGAACGATAGTAGAGGATGCGATAGAGTGAGGAACGATCGAGGTGGAGGCGATAGACGGAGGAACGATAGAGGTGGAGGCTATAGAGTGGAAAATGGTAGTGGGGGAAGAGATAGAGGGATGAACGATAGTAGAGGAGGCGATAGAGGGAGGAACGATCGAGGTGGAGGCGATAGACGGAGGAAAGATAGAGGTGGAGGCTATAGAGTGGAGAATGGTAGTGGGGGAAGCGATAGAGGGAGGAACGATAGTAGAGAATGCGATAGAGGGAGGAACGATCGAGGTGGAGGCGATAGACGGAGGAACGATGGAGGTGGAGGCTATAGATTGGAGAATGGTAGTGGGGGATGCGATAGAGGGAGGAACGATAGTTGAGGATGCGATAGAGAGAGGAACGATCGAGGTGGAGGCGATAGACGGAGGAACGATAGAGGTGGAGGCGATAGACGGAGGAACGATAGAGGTGGAGGCTATAGAGTGGAGAATGGTAGTGGGGGAAGCGATAGAGGAGGAATGATAGTAGAGGATGCGATAGAGGGAGGAACGATAGAGGTGGAGGCTATAGAGTGGAGAATGGTAGTGGGGGAAGCGATAGAGGAGAAATGATAGTAGAGGATGCGATAGAGGGAGGAACGAACGAGGTGGAGGCGATAGACGGAGGAACGATAGAGGTGGAGGCTATAGAGTGGAGAATGGTAGTGGGGGAAGCGATAGAGGGAGGAACGATAGTAGAGGAGGCGATTGAGTGAGGAACGATCGAGGTGGAGGCGAAAGACGGAGGAACGATAGAGGTGGAGGCTATAGAGTGGAGAATGTTTAGGGGGGGAAGCGATAGAGGGAGAACGATAGTAGAGGATGCGATAGAATGAGGAACGATCGAAGTGGAGGCGATAGACGGAGGAACGATAGAGGTGGAGGCTATAGAGTGGAGAATGGTAGTGGGGGAAGCGATAGAGGGAGGTACGATAGTAGAGAGGCGAAAAGAGGGAGGAACGATCGAGGTGGAGGCGATAGACGGAGGAACGATAGAGGTGGAGGGTATAGAGTGGAGAATGGTAGTGGGGGAAGTGATAGAGGGAGGAACGATACTAGAGGAGGCGATAAAGGGAGGAACGATCGAGGTGGAGGCGATAGACGGAGGAACGATAGAGGTGGAGGCTATAGAGTGGAGAATGTTTAGGGGGGAAGCGATAGAGGGAGGAACGATAGTAGAGGATGCGATAGAATGAGGAACGATCGAGGTGGAGGCGATAGACGGAGGAACGATAGAGGTGGAGGCTATAGAGTGGAGAATGGTAATGGGGGAAGCGATAGAATGAGGAACGATAGTAGAGGAGGCGATAGAGGGAGGAACGAACGAGGCGGAGGCGATAGACGGAGGAACGATAGAGGTGGAGGTTATAGAGTAGAGAATGGGAGTGAAGGAAGAGATAGAGGGAGGAACGGTAGTAGAGGAGGCGATAGAGGGAGGAACGATCGACGTGGAGGCGATAGACGGAGGAACGATAGAGTTGGAGGTTATAGAGTGGAGAATGGTAGTGGGGGAAGCGATAGAGGAGGAATGATAGTAGAGGATGCGATAGAGGGAGGAACGATCGAGGTTGAGGCGATAGACGGAGGAACGATAGAGGTGGAGGCTATAGAGTGGAGAATGGTTAGGGGGGGGACGCGATAGAGGGAGGAACGATAGTAGAGGATGCGATAGAGTGAGGAACGATAGAGGTGGAGGCGATAGACGGAGGTTCGATAGAGGTGGAGTCTATAGAGTGGAAAATGGTACTGGGGGAAGAGATAGAGCGATGAACGATAGTAGAGGAGGCGATAGAGGGAGGAACGATCGATGTGGAGGCGATAGACGGAGGAACGATATAGGTGGAGGCTATAGAGTGGAGAATGGTAGTTGGGGAAGCGATAGAGGGAGGAACGATAGTAGAGGATGCGATAGAGGGAGGAACGATCGAGCTGGAGGCGATAGACGGAGGAACGATAGAGTTGGAGGCTATAGAGTGGAGAATGTTTAGGGGGGGAAGCGATAGAGGGAGGAACGAAAGTAGAAGAGGCGATAGAGGGTGGAACGATCGAGGTGGAGGCGATAGACGGAGGAACGATAGAGGTGGAGGCTATAGAGTGGAGAATGGTAATGGGGGAAGCGATAGAATGAGGAACGATGGTAGAGGAGGCGATAGAGGGAGGAACGAACGAGGTGGAGGCGATAGACGGAGGAACGATAGAGGTGGAGGCTATAGAGTGGAGAATGGTAGTGGGGGAAGCGATAGAGGGAGGAACGATAGTAGAGGAGGCGATTGAGTGAGGAACGATCGAGGTGGAGGCGAAAGACGGAAGAACGATAGAGGTGGAGGCTTTAGAGTGGAGAATGTTTAGGGGGGAAGCGATAGAGGGAGGAACGATAGTAGAGGATGCGATAGAATGAGGAACGATCGAGGTGGAGGCGATAGACAGAGGAACGATAGAGGTGGAGCCTATAGAGTGAAAAATGGTAGTGGGGGAAGAGATAGAGGGATGAACGATAGTAGAGGAGGCGATTGAGGGAGGAACGATCGATGTGGATGCGATAGACGGAGGAATAATAGAGGTGGAGGCTATAGAGTGGAGAACGGTAGTGGGGGAAGCGATAGAGGGAGGAACGAAAGTAGAGGATGCGCTAGAGTGAGGAACGATCTAGGTGGAGGCGATAGACGGAGGAACGATAGAGGTGGAGGCTATAGAGTGGAAAATGGTATTGGGGGAAGCGATAGAGGGAGGAACGATAGTAGAGAATGCGATAGAGGGAGGAACGATCGAGGTGGAGGCGACAGACGAAGGAACGATAGAGGTGGAGTCTATAGAGTGGAGAATGGTAGTGGGGGAAGCGATAGAGGGAGGAACGATCGAGGTGGAAGCTATAGAGTGGAGAATGGTAGTGGGGGGAAGCGATAGAGGGAGGAACGATAGTAGAGAATGCGATAGAGGGAGGAACGATCGAGGTGGAGGCGACAGACGAAGGAACGATAGAGGTGGAGTCTATAGAGTGGAGAATGGTAGTGGGGGAAGCGATAGAGGGAGGAACGATCGAGGTGGAGGCGAAAGACGGAGGAACGATAGAGGTGGAGGCTATAGAGTGGAGAATGGTAGTGGGGGAAGCGATAGAGGGGGGAACGATAGTAAAAGAGGCGATAGAGGGAGGAACGATCGAGGTGGAGGCGATAGACGGAGGAACGATAGAGGTGGAGTCTATAGAGTGGAGAATGTTTAGGGGGGGAAGCGATAGAGGGAGGAACGATAGTTGAGGATGCGATAGAATGAGGAACGATCGAGGTGGAGGCGATAGACGGAGGAACGATAGAGGTGGAGGCTATAGAGTGGAGAATGGTAATGGGGGAAGCGATAGAATGAGGAACGATAGTGGAGGAGGCGATAGAGGGAGGAACGAACGAGGTGGAGGCGATAGACGGAGGAACGATAGAGGTGGAGTCTATAGAGTGGAGAATGGTAGTGGGGGAAGCGATAGAGGGAGGAACGATAGTAGAGGAGGCGATAGAGTGAGGAACGATCGAGGTGGAGGCGAAAGACGGAGGAACGATAGAGGTGGAGGCTATAGAGTGGAGAATGTTTAGGGGGGGAAGCGATAGAGGGGGGAACGATAGTAGAGGATGCGATAGAATGAGGAACGATCGAAGTGGAGGCGATAGACGGAGGAACGATAGCGGTGGAGGCTAAAGAGTGGAGAATGGTAATGGGGGAAGCGATAGAATGAGGAACGATAGTAGAGGATGCGATAGAATGAGGAACGATCGAGGTGGAGGCGATAGACGGAGGAACGATAGAGGTGGAGGCTATAGAGTGGAGAATGGTAATGGGGGAAGCGATAGAATGAGGAACGATAGTAGAGGAGGCGATAGAGGGAGGAACGAACGAGGCGGAGGCGATAGACGGAGGAACGATAGAGGTGGAGGTTATAGAGTAGAGAATGGGAGTGAAGGAAGAGATAGAGGGAGGAACGGTAGTAGAGGAGGCGATAGAGGGAGGAACGATCGACGTGGAGGCGATAGACGGAGGAACGATAGAGTTGGAGGTTATAGAGTGGAGAATGGTAGTGGGGGAAGCGATAGAGGAGGAATGATAGTAGAGGATGCGATAGAGGGAGGAACGATCGAGGTTGAGGCGATAGACGGAGGAACGATAGAGGTGGAGGCTATAGAGTGGAGAATGGTTAGGGGGGGACGCGATAGAGGGAGGAACGATAGTAGAGGATGCGATAGAGTGAGGAACGATCGAGGTGGAGGCGATAGACGGAGGAACGATAGAGGTGGAGGCTATAGAGTGGAAAATGGTAGTGGGGGAAGAGATAGAGGGATGAACGATAGTAGAGGAGGCGATAGAGGGAGGAACGATCGAGGTGGAGGCGATAGACGGAGGAAAGATAGAGGTGGAGGCTATAGAGTGGAGAATGGTAGTGGGGGAAGCGATAGAGGGAGGAACGATAGTAGAGAATGCGATAGAGGGAGGAACGATCGAGGTGGAGGCGATAGACGGAGGAACGATGGAGGTGGAGGCTATAGATTGGAGAATGGTAGTGGGGGATGCGATAGAGGGAGGAACGATAGTTGAGGATGCGATAGAGAGAGGAACGATCGAGGTGGAGGCGATAGACGGAGGAACGATAGAGGTGGAGGCGATAGACGGAGGAACGATAGAGGTGGAGGCTATAGAGTGGAGAATGGTAGTGGGGGAAGCGATAGAGGAGGAATGATAGTAGAGGATGCGATAGAGGGAGGAACGATAGAGGTGGAGGCTATAGAGTGGAGAATGGTAGTGGGGGAAGCGATAGAGGAGAAATGATAGTAGAGGATGCGATAGAGGGAGGAACGAACGAGGTGGAGGCGATAGACGGAGGAACGATAGAGGTGGAGGCTATAGAGTGGAGAATGGTAGTGGGGGAAGCGATAGAGGGAGGAACGATAGTAGAGGAGGCGATTGAGTGAGGAACGATCGAGGTGGAGGCGAAAGACGGAGGAACGATAGAGGTGGAGGCTATAGAGTGGAGAATGTTTAGGGGGGGAAGCGATAGAGGGAGAACGATAGTAGAGGATGCGATAGAATGAGGAACGATCGAAGTGGAGGCGATAGACGGAGGAACGATAGAGGTGGAGGCTATAGAGTGGAGAATGGTAGTGGGGGAAGCGATAGAGGGAGGTACGATAGTAGAGAGGCGAAAGAGGGAGGAACGATCGAGGTGGAGGCGATAGACGGAGGAACGATAGAGGTGGAGGGTATAGAGTGGAGAATGGTAGTGGGGGAAGTGATAGAGGGAGGAACGATACTAGAGGAGGCGATAAAGGGAGGAACGATCGAGGTGGAGGCGATAGACGGAGGAACGATAGAGGTGGAGGCTATAGAGTGGAGAATGTTTAGGGGGGAAGCGATAGAGGGAGGAACGATAGTAGAGGATGCGATAGAATGAGGAACGATCGAGGTGGAGGCGATAGACGGAGGAACGATAGAGGTGGAGGCTATAGAGTGGAGAATGGTAATGGGGGAAGCGATAGAATGAGGAACGATAGTAGAGGAGGCGATAGAGGGAGGAACGAACGAGGCGGAGGCGATAGACGGAGGAACGATAGAGGTGGAGGTTATAGAGTAGAGAATGGGAGTGAAGGAAGAGATAGAGGGAGGAACGGTAGTAGAGGAGGCGATAGAGGGAGGAACGATCGACGTGGAGGCGATAGACGGAGGAACGATAGAGTTGGAGGTTATAGAGTGGAGAATGGTAGTGGGGGAAGCGATAGAGGAGGAATGATAGTAGAGGATGCGATAGAGGGAGGAACGATCGAGGTTGAGGCGATAGACGGAGGAACGATAGAGGTGGAGGCTATAGAGTGGAGAATGGTTAGGGGGGGACGCGATAGAGGGAGGAACGATAGTAGAGGATGCGATAGAGTGAGGAACGATAGAGGTGGAGGCGATAGACGGAGGTTCGATAGAGGTGGAGTCTATAGAGTGGAAAATGGTACTGGGGGAAGAGATAGAGCGATGAACGATAGTAGAGGAGGCGATAGAGGGAGGAACGATCGATGTGGAGGCGATAGACGGAGGAACGATATAGGTGGAGGCTATAGAGTGGAGAATGGTAGTTGGGGAAGCGATAGAGGGAGGAACGATAGTAGAGGATGCGATAGAGGGAGGAACGATCGAGCTGGAGGCGATAGACGGAGGAACGATAGAGTTGGAGGCTATAGAGTGGAGAATGTTTAGGGGGGGAAGCGATAGAGGGAGGAACGAAAGTAGAAGAGGCGATAGAGGGTGGAACGATCGAGGTGGAGGCGATAGACGGAGGAACGATAGAGGTGGAGGCTATAGAGTGGAGAATGGTAATGGGGGAAGCGATAGAATGAGGAACGATGGTAGAGGAGGCGATAGAGGGAGGAACGAACGAGGTGGAGGCGATAGACGGAGGAACGATAGAGGTGGAGGCTATAGAGTGGAGAATGGTAGTGGGGGAAGCGATAGAGGGAGGAACGATAGTAGAGGAGGCGATTGAGTGAGGAACGATCGAGGTGGAGGCGAAAGACGGAGGAACGATAGAGGTGGAGGCTTTAGAGTGGAGAATGTTTAGGGGGGGAAGCGATAGAGGGAGGAACGATAGTAGAGGATGCGATAGAATGAGGAACGATCGAAGTGGAGGCGATAGACGGAGGAACGATAGAGGTGGAGGCTATAGAGTGGAGAATGGTAATGGGGGAAGCGATAGAATGAGGAACGATAGTAGAGGAGGCGATAGAGGGAGGAACGAACGAGGCGGAGGCGATAGACGGAGGAACGATAGAGGTGGAGGTTATAGAGTAGAGAATGGGAGTGGGGGAAGAGATAGAGGGAGGAACGGTAGTAGAGGAGGCGATAGAGGGAGGAACGATCGAGGTGGAGGCGATAGACGGAGGAACGATAGAGTTGGAGGCTATAGAGTGGAGAATGGTAGTGAGGGAAGCGATACAGGGAGGAACGATAGTAGAGGATTCGATAGAGGGAGGAACGATTGAGGTGGAGGCGATAGACGTAGGAACGATAGAGGTGGAGGCTATAGAGTGGAGAATGGTAGTGGGGGAAGCGATAGAAGGAGGAACGATAGTAGAGGAGGCGATAGAGGGAGGAACGATCGAGGTGGAGGCGATAGACGGAGGAAAGATAGAGGTGGAAGCTATAGAGTGGAGAATGGTAGTGGGGGAAGCGATAGAGGGAGGAACGATAGTAGAGAATGCGATAGAGGGAGGAACGATCGAGGTGGAGGCGATAGACGGAGGAACGATAAAGGTGGAGGCTATAGAGTGGAGAATGGTAGTGGGAGATGCGATAGAGGGAGGAACGATAGTAGAATATGCGATAGAGGGAGGAACGATAGTAGAATATGCGATAGAGGGAGGAACGATCGAGGTGGAGGCAATAGACGGAAGAACGATAGAGGTGGAGGCTATAGAGAGGAGAATGGTAGTGGGGGAAGCGATAGAGGAGGAATGATAGTAGAGGATGCGATAGAGGGAGGAACGATCGAGGTTGAGGCGATAGACGGAGGAACGATAGAGGTGGAGGCTATAGAGTGGAGAATGTTTAGGGGGGGAAGCGATAGAGGGAGGAACGATAGTAGAGGATTCGATAGAGGGAGGAACGATTGAGGTGGAGGCGATAGACGTAGGAACGATAGAGGTGGAGGCTATAGAGTGGAGACTGGTAGTGGGGGAAGCGATAGAGGGAGGAACGATAGTAGAGAATGCGATAGAGGGAGGAACGAACGAGGTGGAGGCGATAGACGGAGGAACGATAGAGGTGGAGGCTATAGAGTGGAGAATGGTAGTGGGGGAAGCGATAGAGGGAGGAACGATAGTAGAGGAAACGATAGAGTGAGGAACGATCGAGGCGGAGGCGAAAGACGGAGGAACGATAGAGGTGGAGGCTATAGAGTGGAGAATGTTTAGGGGGGGAAGCGATAGAGGGAGGAACGATAGTAGAGGATTCGATAGAGGGAGGAACGATTGAGGTGGAGGCGATAGACGTAGGAACGATAGAGGTGGAGGCTATAGAGTGGAGAATGGTAGTGGGGGAAGCGATAGAGGAGGAATGACAGTAGAGGATGCGATAGAGGGAGGAACGATCGAGGTTGAGGCGATAGACGGAGGAACGATAGAGGTGGAGGCTATAGAGTGGAGAATGTTTAGGGGGGGAAGCGATAGAGGGAGGAACGATAGTAGAGGATGCGATAGAATGAGGAACGATCGAGGTGGAGGCGATAAACGGAGGAACGATAGAGGTGGAGGCTATAGAGTGGAGAATGGTAATAGGGGAAGCGATAGAATGAGGAACGATAGTAGAGGAGGCAATAGAAGGAGGAACGAACGAGGTGGAGGCGATAGACGGAGGAACGATAGAGGTGGAGGCTATAGAGTGGAGATTGGTAGTGGGGGAAGCGATAGAGGGAGGAACGATAGTAGAGGAGGCGATAGAGTGAGGAACGATCGAGGTGGAGGCGAAAGACGGAGGAACGATAGAGGTGGAGGCTATAGAGTGGAGAATGGTAGTGGGGGAATGACGGAGGAACGATAAAGTTGGAGGCTATAGAGTGGAGAATAGTAGTGGGGGAAGTGATAGAGGGAGGAACGATAGTAGAGGAGGCGATAGAGGGAGGAACGATCGAGGTGGAGGCGATAGACGGAGGAACGATAGAGGTGGAGGCTATAGAGTGGAGAATGTTTAGGGGGAAGCGATAGAGGGAGGAACGATAGTAGAGGATGCGATAGAATGAGGAACAATCGAGGTGGAGGCGATATACGGAGGAACGATAGAGGTGGAGGCTATAGAGTGGAGAATGGTAATGGGGGAAGCGATAGAATGAGGAACGATAGTAGAGGAGGCGATAGAGGGAGGAACGAACGAGGTGGAGGCGATAGACGGAGGAACGATAGAGGTGGAGGCTATAGAGTAGAGAATGGGAGTGGGGAAGAGATAGAGGGAGTAACGATAGTAGAGGAGGCGATAGAGGGAGGAACGATCGACGTGGAGGCGATAGACGGAGGAACAATAGAGTTGGAGGCTATAGAGTGGAGAATGGTAGTGGGGGAAGCGATAGAGGGAGGAACGATAGTAGAGGATTCGATAGAGGGAGGAACGATTGAGGTGGAGGCGATAGACGTAGGAACGATAGAGGTGGAGGCTATAGAGTGGAGAATGGTAGTGGGGGAAGCGATAGAGGGAGGAACAATAGTAGAGGATGCGATAGAGTGAGGAACGATCAAGGTGGAGGCGATAGACGGAGGAACGATAGAGGTGGAGGCTATAGAGTGGAAAATGGTAGTGGGGGAAGAGATAGAGGGATGAACGATAGTAGAGGAGGCGATAGAGGGAGGAACGATCGAGGTGGAGGCGATAGACGGAGGAAAGATAGAGGTGGAGGCTATAGAGTTAAGAATGGTAGTGGGGGAAGCGATAGAGGGAGGAACGATAATAGAGAATGCGATAGAGGGAGGAACGATCGAGGTGGAGGCGATAGACGGAGGAACGATGGAGGTGGAGGCTATAGAGTGGAGAATGGTAGTGGGGGATGCGATAGAGGAGGAATGATACTAGAGGATGCGATTGAGGGAGAAACGATCGAGGTTGAGGCGATAGACGGAGGAACGATAGAGGTGGAGGCTATAGAGTGGAGAATGGTAATGGGGGAAGCGATAGAATGATGAACGATAGTAGAGGTGGCGATAGAGGGAGGAACGATCGAGGTAGAGGCGATAGACGGAGGAACGATAGTAGAGGAGGCGATAGAGAGAGGAACGATCTAGGTGGAGGCGATAGACGGAGGAACGATAGAGGTGGAGGCTATAGAGTGGAGAATGTTTAGTGGGGAAGCGATAGAGGGAGGAACGATAGTAGAGGATGCGATAGAATGAGGAACGATCGAGGTGGAGGCGATAGACGGAGGAACGATAGAGGTGGAGGCTATAGAGTGGAGAATGGTAATGGGGGAAGCGTTAGAATGAGGAACGATAGTAGAGGAGGCGATAGAGGGAGGAAAGAACGAGGTGGAGGCGATAGACGGAGGAACGATAGAGGTGGAGGCTATAGAGTAGGGAATGGTAGTGGGGGAAGAGATAGAGGGAGGAACGATAGTAGAGGAGGCGATAGAGGGAGGAACGATCGAGGTGGAGGCGATAGACGGAGAAACGATAGAGTTGGAGTCTATAGAGTGGAGAATGGTAGTGGGGGAAGCGATAGAGGGAGGAACGATAGTAGAGGATTCGATAGAGGGAGGAACGATTAAGGTGGAGGCGATAGACGTAGGAACGATAGAGGTGGAGGCTATAGAGTGGAGACTGGTAGTGGGGGGTAGCGATAGAGGGAGGAACGATAGTAGAGGATGCGATAGAGTGAGGAACGATCGAGGTGGAGGCGATAGACGGAGGAACGATAGAGGTTGAGTCTATAGAGTGGAAAATGGTAGTGGGGGAAGAGATAGAGCGATGAACGATAGTAGAGGATGCGATAGAATGAGGAACGATCGAGGTGGAGGCGATAGACGGAGGAACGATATAGGTGGAAGCTATAGAGTGGAGAATAGTAGTGGGGGAAGCGATAGAGGGAGGAACGATAGTAGAGGATGCGATAGAGGGAGGAACGATTGAGGTGGAGGCGATAGACGGAGGAACGATAGAGGTGGAGTCTATAGAGTGGAGAATGTTTAGGGGGGGAAGCGATAGAGGGAGGAACGAAAGTAGAAGAGGCGATAGAGGGAGGAACGATCGAGGTGGAGGCGATAGACGGAGGAACGATAGAGGTGGAGGCTATAGAGTGGAGAATGGTAATGGGGGAAGCGATAGAATGAGGAACGATAGTAGAGGAGGCGATAGAGGGAGGAACGAACGAGGTGGAGGCGATAGACGGAGGAACGATAGAGGTGGAGGCTATAGAGTGTATAATGGTAGTGGTGGAAGCGATAGAGGGAGGAACGATAGTAGAGGAGGCGATAGAGTGAGGAACGATCGAGGTGGAGGCGAAAGACGGAGGAACGATAGAGGTGGATTCTATAGAGTAGAAAATGGTAGTGGGGGAAGAGATAGAGGGATGAACGATAGTAGAGGAGGCAATAGAGGGAGGAACGATCGATGTGGATGCGATAGACGGAGGAATAATAGAGGTGGAGGCTATAGAGTGGAGAACGGTAGTGGGGGAAGCGATAGAGGGAGGAACGATAATAGAGAATGCGATAGAGGGAGGAACGATCGAGGTGGAGGCGATAGACGGAGGAACGATAGAGGTGGAGGCTATAGAGTGGAGAATGGTAATGGGGGAAGCGATAGAATGAGGAACGATAGTAGAGGAGGCGATAGAGGGAGGAACGAACGAGGTGGAGGCGATAGACGGAGGAACGATAGAGGTGGAGGCTATAGAGTGTATAATGGTAGTGGTGGAAGCGATAGAGGGAGGAACGATAGTAGAGGAGGCGATAGAGTGAGGAACGATCGAGGTGGAGGCGAAAGACGGAGGAACGATAGAGGTGGATTCTATAGAGTAGAAAATGGTAGTGGGGGAAGAGATAGAGGGATGAACGATAGTAGAGGAGGCAATAGAGGGAGGAACGATCGATGTGGATGCGATAGACGGAGGAATAATAGAGGTGGAGGCTATAGAGTGGAGAACGGTAGTGGGGGAAGCGATAGAGGGAGGAACGATAATAGAGAATGCGATAGAGGGAGGAACGATCGAGGTGGAGGCGATAGACGGAGGAACGATAGAGGTGGAGGCTATAGAGTGGAGAATGGTAGTGGGGGATGCGATAGAGGAAGGAACGATAGTAGAGGATGCGATAGAGGGAGGAACGATCGAGGTGGAGGCGATATACGGAGGAACGATAGAGGTGGAGGCTATAGAGTGGAGAATGGAAGTGGGGGAAGCGATAGAGGAGGATCGATAGTAGAGGATGCGATAGAGGGAGGAACGATCGAGGTGGAGGCGACAGACGAAGGAACGATAGTGGTGGAGTCTATAGAGTGGAGAATGGTAGTGGGGGAAGCGATAGAGGGAGGAACGATCGAGGTGGAGGCAAAGGACGGAGGAACGATAGAGGTGGAGGCTATAGAGTGGAGAATGGTAGTGGGGGAAGCGATAGAGGGGGGAACGATAGTAAAAGAGGCGATAGAGTGAGGAACGATCGAGGTGGAGGCTATAGAGTGGAGAATGTTTAGGGGGGGAAGCGATAGAGGGAGGAACGATAGTTGAGGATGCGATAGAATGAGGAACGATCGAGGTGGAGGCGATAGACGGAGGAACGATAGAGGTGGAGGCTATAGAGTGGAGAATGGTAATGGGGGAAGCGATAGAATGAGGAACGATAGTAGAGGAGGCGATAGAGGGAGGAACGAACGAGGTGGAGGCGATAGACGGAGGAACGATAGAGTTGGAGTCTATAGAGTGGAGAATGGTAGTGGGGGAAGCGATAGAGGGAGGAACGATAGTAGAGGAGGCGATAGAGTGAGGAACGATCGAGGTGGAGGCGAAAGACGGAGGAACGATAGAGGTGGAGGCTATAGAGTGGAGAATGTTTAGAAGGGGAAGCGATAGAGGGAGGAACGATAGTAGAGGATGCGATAGAATGAGGAACGATCGAGGTGGAGGCGATAGACGGAGGAACGATAGAGGTGGAGGCTATAGAGTGGAGAATGGTAATGGGGGAAGCGATAGAATGAGGAACGATAGTAGAGGAGGCGATAGAGGGAGGAACGAACGAGGTGGAGGCGATAGACGGAGGAACGATAGAGGTGGAGGCTATAGAGTGGAGAATGGTAGTGGAGGAAGCGATAGAGGGAGGAACGATAGTAGAGGATGCGATAGAGGGAGGAACGATCGAGGTGGAGGCGATAGACAGAGGAACGATAGAGGTGGAGTCTATAGAGTGAAAAATGGTAGTGGGGGAAGAGATAGAGGGATGAACGATAGTAGAGGAGGCGATTGAGGGAGGAACGATCGATGTGGATGCGATAGACGGAGGAATAATAGAGGTGGAGGCTATAGAGTGGAGAACGGTAGTGGGGGAAGCGATAGAGGGAGGAACGATAGTAGAGGATGCGCTAGAGTGAGGAACGATCTAGGTGGAGGCGATAGACGGAGGAACGATAGAGGTGGAGGCTATAGAGTGGAAAATGGTAGTGGGGGAAGCGATAGAGGGAGAAACGATTGTAGAGGATGCGATAGAGTGAGGAACGATCGAGGTGGAGGCGATAGACGGAGGAACGATAGAGGTGGAGGCTATAGAGTGGAAAATGGTAGTGGGGGAAGAGATAGAGGGATGAACGATAGTAGAGGAGGCGATAGAGGGAGGAACGATCGAGGTGGAGGCGATAGACGGAGGAAAGATAGAGGTGGAGGCTATAGAGTGGAGAATGGTAGTGGGGGAAGCGATAGAGGGAGGAACGATAGTAGAGAATGCGATAGAGGGAGGAACGATCGAGGTGGAGGCGATAGACGGAGGAACAATGGAGGTGGAGGCTATAGATTGGAGAATGGTAGTGGGGGATGCGATAGAGGGAGGAACGATAGTTGAGGATGCGATAGAGGGAGGAACGATCGAGGTGGAGGCGATAGACGGAGGAACGATAGAGGTGGAGGCGATAGACGGAGGAACGATAGAGGTGGAGGCTATAGAGTGGAGAATGGTAGTGGGGGAAGCGATAGAGGAGGAATGATAGTAGAGGATGCGATAGAGGGAGGAACGATAGAGGTGGAGGCTATAGAGTGGAGAATGGTAGTGGGGGAAGCGATAGAGGAGAAATGATAGTAGAGGATGCGATAGAGGGAGGAACGAACGAGGTGGAGGCGATAGACGGAGGAACGATAGAGGTGGAGGCTATAGAGTGGAGAATGGTAGTGGGGGAAGCGATAGAGGGAGGAACGATAGTAGAGGAGGCGATTGAGTGAGGAACGATCGAGGTGGAGGCGAAAGACGGAGGAACGATAGAGGTGGAGGCTATAGAGTGGAGAATGTTTAGGGGGGGAAGCGATAGAGGGAGGAACGATAGTAGAGGATGCGATAGAATGAGGAACGATCGAAGTGGAGGCGATAGACGGAGGAACGATAGAGGTGGAGGCTATAGAGTGGAGAATGGTAGTGGGGGAAGCGATAGAGGGAGGTACGATAGTAGAGAGGCGAAAGAGGGAGGAACGATCGAGGTGGAGGCGATAGACGGAGGAACGATAGAGGTGGAGGGTATAGAGTGGAGAATGGTAGTGGGGGAAGTGATAGAGGGAGGAACGATACTAGAGGAGGCGATAAAGGGAGGAACGATCGAGGTGGAGGCGATAGACGGAGGAACGATAGAGGTGGAGGCTATAGAGTGGAGAATGTTTAGGGGGGAAGCGATAGAGGGAGGAACGATAGTAGAGGATGCGATAGAATGAGGAACGATCGAGGTGGAGGCGATAGACGGAGGAACGATAGTGGTGGAGGCTATAGAGTGGAGAATGGTAATGGGGGAAGCGAAAGAATGAGGAACGATAGTAGAGGAGGCGATAGAGGGAGGAACGAACGAGGCGGAGGCGATAGACGGAGGAACGGTAGAGGTGGAGGTTATAGAGTAGAGAATGGGAGTGGGGGAAGAGATAGAGGGAGGAACGGTAGTAGAGGAGGCGATAAAGGGAGGAACGATCGACGTGGAGGCGATAGACGGAGGAACGATAGAGGTGGAGGCTATAGAGTGGAGAATGGTAATGGGGGAAGCGATAGAATGAGGAACGATAGTAGAGGAGGCGATAGAGGGAGGAACGAACGAGGTGGAGGCGATAGACGGAGGAACGATAGAGGTGGAGGCTATAGAGTGTAGAATGGTAGTGGGGGAAGCGATAGAGGGAGGAACGATAGTAGAGGAGGCGATAGAGTGAGGAACGATCGAGGTGTAGGCGAAAGACGGAGGAACGATAGAGGTGGAGTCTATAGAGTAGAAAATGGTAGTGGGGGAAGAGATAGAGGGATGAACGATAGTAGAGGAGGCAATAGAGGGAGGAACGATCGATGTGGATGCGATAGACGGAGGAATAATAGAGGTGGAGGCTATAGAGTGGAGAACGGTAGTGGGGGAAGCGATAGAGGGAGGAACGATAATAGAGAATGCGATAGAGGGAGGAACGATCGAGGTGGAGGCGATAGACGGAGGAACGATAGAGGTGGAGGCTATAGAGTGGAGAATGGTAGTGGGGGATGCGATAGAGGGAGGAACGATAGTAGAGGATGCGATAGAGGGAGGAACGATCGAGGTGGAGGCGATAGACGGAGGAACGATAGAGGTGGAGGCTATAGAGTGGAGAATGGTAGTGGGGGAAGCGATAGAGGAGGAACGATAGTAGAGGATGCGATAGAGGGAGGAACGATCGAGGTGGAGGCGACAGACGAAGGAACGATAGTGGTGGAGTCTATAGAGTGGAGAATGGTAGTGGGGGAAGCGATAGAGGGAGGAACGATCGAGGTGGAGGCAAAAGACGGAGGAACGATAGAGGTGGAGGCTATAGAGTGGAGAATGGTAGTGGGGGAAGCGATAGAGGGGGGAACGATAGTAAAACAGGCGATAGAGTGAGGAACGATCGAGGTGGAGGCGATAGACGGAGGAACGATAGAGGTGGAGGCTATAGAGTGGAGAATGTTTAGGGGGGGAAGCGATAGAGGGAGGAACGATAGTTGAGGATGCGATAGAATGAGGAACGATCGAGGTGGAGGCGATAGACGGAGGAACGATAGAGGTGGAGGCTATAGAGTGGAGAATGGTAATGGGGGAAGCGATAGAATGAGGAACGATAGTAGAGGAGGCGATAGAGGGAGGAACGAACGAGGTGGAGGCGATAGACGGAGGAACGATAGAGTTGGAGTCTATAGAGTGGAGAATGGTAGTGGGGGAAGCGATAGAGGGAGGAACGATAGTAGAGGAGGCGATAGAGTGAGGAACGATCGAGGTGGAGGCGAAAGACGGAGGAACGATAGAGGTGGAGGCTATAGAGTGGAGAATGTTTAGAAGGGGAAGCGATAGAGGGAGGAACGATAGTAGAGGATGCGATAGAATGAGGAACGATCGAGGTGGAGGCGATAGACGGAGGAACGATAGAGGTGGAGGCTATAGAGTGGAGAATGGTAATGGGGGAAGCGATAGAATGAGGAACGATAGTAGAGGAGGCGATAGAGGGAGGAACGAACGAGGTGGAGGCGATAGACGGAGGAACGATAGAGGTGGAGGCTATAGAGTGGAGAATGGTAGTGGAGGAAGCGATAGAGGGAGGAACGATAGTAGAGGATGCGATAGAGGGAGGAACGATCGAGGTGGAGGCGATAGACAGAGGAACGATAGAGGTGGAGTCTATAGAGTGAAAAATGGTAGTGGGGGAAGAGATAGAGGGATGAACGATAGTAGAGGAGGCGATTGAGGGAGGAACGATCGATGTGGATGCGATAGACGGAGGAATAATAGAGGTGGAGGCTATAGAGTGGAGAACGGTAGTGGGGGAAGCGATAGAGGGAGGAACGATAGTAGAGGATGCGCTAGAGTGAGGAACGATCTAGGTGGAGGCGATAGACGGAGGAACGATAGAGGTGGAGGCTATAGAGTGGAAAATGGTAGTGGGGGAAGCGATAGAGGGAGAAACGATTGTAGAGAATGCGATAGAGTGAGGAACGATCGAGGTGGAGGCGATAGACGGAGGAACGATAGAGGTGGAGGCTATAGAGTGGAAAATGGTAGTGGGGGAAGAGATAGAGGGATGAACGATAGTAGAGGAGGCGATAGAGGGAGGAACGATCGAGGTGGAGGCGATAGACGGAGGAAAGATAGAGGTGGAGGCTATAGAGTGGAGAATGGTAGTGGGGGAAGCGATAGAGGGAGGATCGATAGTAGAGAATGCGATAGAGGGAGGAACGATCGAGGTGGAGGCGATAGACGGAGGAACAATGGAGGTGGAGGCTATAGATTGGAGAATGGTAGTGGGGGATGCGATAGAGGGAGGAACGATAGTTGAGGATGCGATAGAGGGAGGAACGATCGAGGTGGAGGCGATAGACGGAGGAACGATAGAGGTGGAGGCGATAGACGGAGGAACGATAGAGGTGGAGGCTATAGAGTGGAGAATGGTAGTGGGGGAAGCGATAGAGGAGGAATGATAGTAGAGGATGCGATAGAGGGAGGAACGATAGAGGTGGAGGCTATAGAGTGGAGAATGGTAGTGGGGGAAGCGATAGAGGAGAAATGATAGTAGAGGATGCGATAGAGGGAGGAACGAACGAGGTGGAGGCGATAGACGGAGGAACGATAGAGGTGGAGGCTATAGAGTGGAGAATGGTAGTGGGGGAATCGATAGAGGGAGGAACGATAGTAGAGGAGGCGATTGAGTGAGGAACGATCGAGGTGGAGGCGAAAGACGGAGGAACGATAGAGGTGGAGGCTATAGAGTGGAGAATGTTTAGGGGGGGAAGCGATAGAGGGAGGAACGATAGTAGAGGATGCGATAGAATGAGGAACGATCGAAGTGGAGGCGATAGACGGAGGAACGATAGAGGTGGAGGCTATAGAGTGGAGAATGGTAGTGGGGGAAGCGATAGAGGGAGGTACGATAGTAGAGAGGCGAAAGAGGGAGGAACGATCGAGGTGGAGGCGATAGACGGAGGAACGATAGAGGTGGAGGGTATAGAGTGGAGAATGGTAGTGGGGGAAGTGATAGAGGGAGGAACGATACTAGAGGAGGCGATAAAGGGAGGAACGATCGAGGTGGAGGCGATAGACGGAGGAACGATAGAGGTGGAGGCTATAGAGTGGAGAATGTTTAGGGGGGAAGCGATAGAGGGAGGAACGATAGTAGAGGATGCGATAGAATGAGGAACGATCGAGGTGGAGGCGATAGACGGAGGAACGATAGAGGTGGAGGCTATAGAGTGGAGAATGGTAATGGGGGAAGCGAAAGAATGAGGAACGATAGTAGAGGAGGCGATAGAGGGAGGAACGAACGAGGCGGAGGCGATAGACGGAGGAACGGTAGAGGTGGAGGTTATAGAGTAGAGAATGGGAGTGGGGGAAGAGATAGAGGGAGGAACGGTAGTAGAGGAGGCGATAGAGGGAGGAACGATCGAGGTGGAGGCTATAGAGAGGAGAATGGTAGTGGGGGAAGCGATAGAGGGAGGAACGATAGTAGAGGATGCGATAGAATGAGGAACGATCGAAGTGGAGGCGATAGACGGAGGAACGATAGAGGTGGAGGCTATAGAGTGGAGAATGGTAGTGGGGGAAGCGATAGAGGGAGGTACGATAGTAGAGAGGCGAAAGAGGGAGGAACGATCGAGGTGGAGGCGATAGACGGAGGAACGATAGAGGTGGAAGCTTTAGAGTGGAGAATGGTAGTGGGGGAAGCGATAGATGGAGGAACGATAGTAGAGAATGCGATAGAGGGGGGGAACGATCGAGGTGGAGGCGATAGACGGAGGAACGATAAAGGTGGAGGCTATAGAGTGGAGAATGGTAGTGGGGGATGCGATAGAGGGAGGAACGATAGTAGAATATGCGATAGAGGGAGGAACGATCGAGGTGGAGGCGATAGACGGAAGAACGATAGAGGTGGAGGCTATAGAGTGGAGAATGGTAGTGGGGGAAGCGATAGAGGAGGAATGATAGTATAGGATGCGATAGAGGGAGGAACGATCGAGGTTGAGGCTATAGACGGAGGAACGATAGAGGTGGAGGCTATAGAGTGGAGAATGTTTAGGGGGGGAAGCGATAGAGGGAGGAACGAAAGTAGAGGATGCGATAGAATGAGGAACGATCGAGGTGGAGGCGATAGACGGGGGGAACGATAGAGGTGGAGGCTATAGAGTGGAGAATGGTAGTGGGGGAAGCGATAGAGGGAGGAACGATAGTAGAGGAGGCGATAGAGTGAGGAACGATCGAGGTGGAGGCGAAAGACGGAGGAACAATAGAGGTGGAGGCTATAGAGTGGAGAATGGTAGTGGGGGAAGCGATAGAGGGAGGAACGATAGTAGAGGATTCGATAGAGGGAGGAACGATTGAGGTGGAGGCGATAGACGTAGGAACGATAGAGGTGGAGGCTATAGAGTGGAGAATGGTAGTGGGGGAAGCGATAGAGGGAGGAACGATAGTAGAGGATTCGATAGAGGGAGGAACGATTGAGGTGGAGGCGATAGACGTAGGAACGATAGAGGTGGTGGCTATAGAGTGGAGAATGGTAGTGGGGGAAGCGATAGAGGGAGGAACGATAGTAGAGGATGCGATAGAGTGAGGAACGATAGAGGTGGAGGCTATAGAGTGGAAAATGGTAGTGGGGGAAGTGATAGAGGGATGAACGATAGTAGAGGAGGCGATAGAGGGAGGAACGATCGAGGTGGAGGCGATAGACGGAGGAAAGATAGAGGTGGAGGCTATAGAGTGGAGAATGGTAGTGGGGGAAGCGATAGAGGGAGGAACGATAATAGAGAATGCGATAGAGGGAGGAACGATCGAGGTGGAGGCGATAGACGGAGGAACGATGGAGGTGGAGGCTATAGAGTGGAGAATGGTAGTGGGGGATGCGAAAGAGGGAGGAACGATAGTAGAGGATGCGATAGAGGGAGGAACGATCGAGGTGGAGGCGATAGACGGAGGAACGATAGAGGTGGAGGCTATAGAGTGGAGAATTTTAGTGGGGGAAGCGATAGAGGAGGAATGATAGTAGAGGATGCGATAGAGGGAGGAACGATCGAGGTTGAGGCGATAGACGGAGGAACGATAGAGGTGGAGGCTATAGAGTGGAGAATGGTAGTGGGGGATGCGATAGAGGGAGGAACGATAGTTGAGGATGCGATAGAGGGAGGAACGATCGAGGTGGAGGCGATAGACGGAGGAACGATAGAGGTGGAGGCGATAGACGGAGGAACGATAGAGGTGGAGGCTATAGAGTGGAGAATGGTAGTGGGGGAAGCGATAGAGGAGGAATGATAGTATAGGATGCGATAGAGGGAGGAACGATAGAGGTGGAGGCTATAGAGTGGAGAATGGTAGTGGGGGAAGCGATAGAGGAGAAATGATAGTAGAGGATGCGATAGAGGGAGGAACGAACGAGGTGGAGGCGATAGACGGAGGAACGATAGAGGTGGAGGCTATAGAGTGGAGAATGGTAGTGGGGGAAGCGATAGAGGGAGGAACGATAGTAGAGGAGGCGATTGAGTGAGGAACGATCGAGGTGGAGGCGAAAGACGGAGGAACGATAGAGGTGGAGGCTATAGAGTGGAGAATGTTTAGGGGGGGAAGCGATAGAGGGAGGAACGATAGTAGAGGATGCGATAGAATGAGGAACGATCGAAGTGGAGGCGATAGACGGAGAAACGATAGAGGTGGAGGCTATAGTGTGGAGAATGGTAGTGGGGGAAGCGATAGAGGGAGGTACGATAGTAGAGAGGCGAAAGAGGGAGGAACGATCGAGGTGGAGGCGATAGACGGAGGAACGATAGAGGTGGAGGGTATAGAGTGGAGAATGGTAGTGGGGGAAGTGATAGAGGGAGGAACGATACTAGAGGAGGCGATAAAGGGAGGAACGATCGAGGTGGAAGCGATAGACGGAGGAACGATAGAGGTGGAGGCTATAGAGTGGAGAATGTTTAGGGGGGAAGCGATAGAGGGAGGAACGATAGTAGAGGATGCGATAGAATGAGGAACGATCGAGGTGGAGGCGATAGACGGAGGAACGATAGAGGTGGAGGCTATAGAGTGGATAATGGTAATGGGGGAAGCGATAGAATGAGGAACGATAGTAGAGGAGGCGATAGAGGGAGGAACGAACGAGGCGGAGGCGATAGACGGAGGAACGGTAGAGGTGGAGGTTATAGAGTAGAGAATGGGAGTGGGGGAAGAGATAGAGGGAGGAACGGTAGTAGAGGAGGCGATAGAGGGAGGAACGATCGACGTGGAGGCGATAGACGGAGGAACGATAGAGTTGGAGGCTATAGAGTGGAGAATTGTAGTGAGGGAAGCGATAGAGGGAGGAACGATAGTAGAGGATTCGATAGAGGGAGGAACGATTGAGGTGGAGGCGATAGACGTAGGAACGATAGATGTGGAGGCTATAGAGTGGAGAATGGTAGTGGGGGAAGCGATAGAAGGAGGAACGATAGTAGAGGAGGCGATAGATGGAGGAACGATCGAGGTGGAGGCGATAGACGGAGGAAAGATAGAGGTGGAAGCTATAGAGTGGAGAATGGTAGTGGGGGAAGCGATAGATGGAGGAACGATAGTAGAGAATGCGATAGAGGGGGGAACGATCGAGGTGGAGGCGATAGACGGAGGAACGATAAAGGTGGAGGCTATAGAGTGGAGAATGGTAGTGGGGGATGCGATAGAGGGAGGAACGATAGTAGAATATGCGATAGAGGGAGGAACGATCGAGGTGGAGGCGATAGACGGAAGAACGATAGAGGTGGAGGCTATAGAGTGGAGAATGGTAGTGGGGGAAGCGATAGAGGAGGAATGATAGTATAGGATGCGATAGAGGGAGGAACGATCGAGGTTGAGGCGATAGACGGAGGAACGATAGAGGTGGAGGCTATAGAGTGGAGAATGTTTAGGGGGGGAAGCGATAGAGGGAGGAACGAAAGTAGAGGATGCGATAGAATGAGGAACGATCGAGGTGGAGGCGATAGACGGAGGAACGATAGAGGTGGAGGCTATAGAGTGGAGAATGGTAGTGGGGGAAGCGATAGAGGGAGGAACGATAGTAGAGGAGGCGATAGAGTGAGGAACGATCGAGGTGGAGGCGAAAGACGGAGGAACAATAGAGGTGGAGGCTATAGAGTGGAGAATGGTAGTGGGGGAAGCGATAGAGGGAGGAACGATAGTAGAGGATTCGATAGAGGGAGGAACGATTGAGGTGGAGGCGATAGACGTAGGAACGATAGAGGTGGAGGCTATAGAGTGGAGACTGGTAGTGGGGGAAGCGATAGAGGGAGGAACGATAGTAGAGGATGCGATAGAGTGAGGAACGATCGAGGTGGAGGCGATAGACGGAGGAACGACAGAGGTGGAGTCTATAGAGTGGAAAATGGTAGTGGGGGAAGAGATAGATCGATGAACGATAGTAGAGGATGCGATAGAATGAGGAACGATCGAGGTGGAGGCGATAGACGGAGGAACGATATAGGTGGAGGCTATAGAGTGGAGAATGGTAGTGGGGGAAGCGATAGAGGGAGGAACGATAGTAGAGGATGCGATAGAGGGAGGAACGATCGAGGTGGAGGCGATAGACGGAGGAACGATAGAGGTGGAGGCTATAGAGTGGAGAATGTTTAGGGGGGGAAGCGATAGAGGGAGGAACGAAAGTAGAAGAGGCGATAGAGGGAGGAACGATCGAGGTGGAGGCGATAGACGGAGGAACGATAGAGGTGGAGGCTATAGAGTGGAGAATGGTAATGGGGGAAGCGATAGAATGAGGAACGATAGAAGAGGAGGCGATAGAGGGAGGAACGAACGAAGTGGAGGCGATAGACGGTGGAACGATAGAGGTGGAGGCTATAGAGTGGAGAATGGTAGTGGGGGATGTGATAGAGGGAGGAACGATAGTAGAGGAGACGATAGAGTGAGGAACGATCGAGGCGGAGGCGAAAGACGGAGGAACGATAGAGGTGGAGGCTATAGAGTGGAGAATGTTTAGGGGGGGAAGCGATAGAGGGAGGAACGATAGTAGAGGATTCGATAGAGGGAGGAACGATTGAGGTGGAGGCGATAGACGTAGGAACGATAGAGGTGGAGGCTATAGAGTGGAGAATGGTAGTGGGGGAAGCGATAGAGGAGGAATGATAGTAGAGGATGCGATAGAGGGAGGAACGATCGAGGTTGAGGCGATAGACGGAGGAACGATAGAGGTGGAGGCTATAGAGTGGAGAATGGTTAGGGGGGGACGCGATAGAGGGAGGAACGATAGTAGAGGATGCGATAGAATGAGGAACGATCGAGGTGGAGGCGATAAACGGAGGAACGATAGAGATGGAGGCTATAGAGTGGAGAATGTAACGGGGGAAGCGATAGAATGAGGAACGATAGTAGAGGAGGCAATAGAAGGAGGAACGAACGAGGTGGAGGCGATAGACGGAGGAACGATAGAGGTGGAGGCTATAGAGTGGAGAATGGTAGTGGGGGAAGCGATAGAGGGAGGAACGATAGTAGAGGAGGCGATAGAGTGAGGAACGATCGAGGTGGAGGCGAAAGACGGAGGAACGATAGAGGTGGAGGCTATAGAGTGGAGAATGGTAGTGGGGGAAGTGATAGAGGGAGGAACGATAGTAGAGGAGGCGATAGAGGGAGGAACGATCGAGGTGGAGGCGATAGACGGAGGAACGATAGAGGTGGAGGCTATAGAGTGGAGAATGGTAGTGGGGGAAGCGATAGAGGGAGGAACGATAGTAGAGGAGGCGATTGAGTGAGGAACGATCGAGGTGGAGGCGAAAGACGGAGGAACGATAGAGGTGGAGGCTATAGAGTGGAGAATGTTTAGGGGGGGAAGCGATAGAGGGAGGAACGATAGTAGAGGATGCGATAGAATGAGGAACGATCGAAGTGGAGGCGATAGACGGAGGAACGATAGAGGTGGAGGCTATAGTGTGGAGAATGGTAGTGGGGGAAGCGATAGAGGGAGGTACGATAGTAGAGAGGCGAAAGAGGGAGGAACGATCGAGGTGGAGGCGATAGACGGAGGAACGATAGAGGTGGAGGGTATAGAGTGGAGAATGGTAGTGGGGGAAGTGATAGAGGGAGGAACGATACTAGAGGAGGCGATAAAGGGAGGAACGATCGAGGTATAGGCGATAGACGGAGGAACGATAGAGGTGGAGGCTATAGAGTGGAGAATGTTTAGGGGGGAAGCGATAGAGGGAGGAACGATAGTAGAGGATGCGATAGAATGAGGAACGATCGAGGTGGAGGCGATAGACGGAGGAACGATAGAGGTGGAGGCTATAGAGTGGATAATAGTAATGGGGGAAGCGATAGAATGAGGAACGATAGTAGAGGAGGCGATAGAGGGAGGAACGAACGAGGCGGAGGCGATAGACGGAGGAACGGTAGAGGTGGAGGTTATAGAGTAGAGAATGGGAGTGGGGGAAGAGATAGAGGGAGGAACGGTAGTAGAGGAGGCGATAGAGGGAGGAACGATCGACGTGGAGGCGATAGACGGAGGAACGATAGAGTTGGAGGCTATAGAGTGGAGAATTGTAGTGAGGGAAGCGATAGAGGGAGGAACGATAGTAGAGGATTCGATAGAGGGATTAACGATTGAGGTGGAGGCGATAGACGTAGGAACGATAGATGTGGAGGCTATAGAGTGGAGAATGGTAGTGGGGGAAGCGATAGAAGGAGGAACGATAGTAGAGGAGGCGATAGATGGAGGAACGATCGAGGTGGAGGCGATAGACGGAGGAAAGATAGAGGTGGAAGCTATAGAGTGGAGAATGGTAGTGGGGGAAGCGATAGATGGAGGAACGATAGTAGAGAATGCGATAGAGGGGGGAACGATCGAGGTGGAGGCGATAGACGGAGGAACGATAAAGGTGGAGGCTATAGAGTGGAGAATGGTAGTGGGGGATGCGATAGAGGGAGGAACGATAGTAGAATATGCGATAGAGGGAGGAACGATCGAGGTGGAGGCGATAGACGGAGGAACGATAGAGGTGGAGGCTATAGAGTGGAGAATGGTAGTGGGGGAAGCGATAGAGGAGGAATGATAGTATAGGATGCGATAGAGGGAGGAACGATCGAGGTTGAGGCGATAGACGGAGGAACGATAGAGGTGGAGGCTATAGAGTGGAGAATGTTTAGGGGGGGAAGCGATAGAGGGTGGAACGAAAGTAGAGGATGCGATAGAATGAGGAACGATCGAGGTGGAGGCGATAGACGGAGGAACGATAGAGGTGGAGGCTATAGAGTGGAGAATGGTAGTGGGGGAAGCGATAGAGGGAGGAACGATAGTAGAGGAGGCGATAGAGTGAGGAACGATCGAGGTGGAGGCGAAAGACGGAGGAACAATAGAGGTGGAGGCTATAGAGTGGAGAATGGTAGTGGGGGAAGCGATAGAGGGAGGAACGATAGTAGAGGATTCGATAGAGGGAGGAACGATTGAGGTGGAGGCGATAGACGTAGGAACGATAGAGGTGGAGGCTATAGAGTGGAGACTGGTAGTGGGGGAAGCGATAGAGGGAGGAACGATAGTAGAGGATGCGATAGAGTGAGGAACGATCGAGGTGGAGGCGATAGACGGAGGAACGACAGAGGTGGAGTCTATAGAGTGGAAAATGGTAGTGGGGGAAGAGATAGATCGATGAACGATAGTAGAGGATGCGATAGAATGAGGAACGATCGAGGTGGAGGCGATAGACGGAGGAACGATATAGGTGGAGGCTATAGAGTGGAGAATGGTAGTGGGGGAAGCGATAGAGGGAGGAACGATAGTAGAGGATGCGATAGAGGGAGGAACGATCGAGGTGGAGGCGATAGACGGAGGAACGATAGAGGTGGAGGCTATAGAGTGGAGAATGTTTAGGGGGGGAAGCGATAGAGGGAGGAACGAAAGTAGAAGAGGCGATAGAGGGAGGAACGATCGAGGTGGAGGCGATAGACGGAGGAACGATAGAGGTGGAGGCTATAGAGTGGAGAATGGTAATGGGGGAAGCGATAGAATGAGGAACGATAGAAGAGGAGGCGATAGAGGGAGGAACGAACGAAGTGGAGGCGATAGACGGTGGAACGATAGAGGTGGAGGCTATAGAGTGGAGAATGGTAGTGGGGGATGTGATAGAGGGAGGAACGATAGTAGAGGAGACGATAGAGTGAGGAACGATCGAGGCGGAGGCGAAAGACGGAGGAACGATAGAGGTGGAGGCTATAGAGTGGAGAATGTTTAGGGGGGGAAGCGATAGAGGGAGGAACGATAGTAGAGGATTCGATAGAGGGAGGAACGATTGAGGTGGAGGCGATAGACGTAGGAACGATAGAGGTGGAGTCTATAGAGTGGAGAATGGTAGTGGGGGAAGCGATAGAGGAGGAATGATAGTAGAGGATGCGATAAAGGGAGGAACGATCGAGGTTGAGGCGATAGACGGAGGAACGATAGAGGTGGAGGCTATAGAGTGGAGAATGGTTAGGGGGGGACGCGATAGAGGGAGGAACGATAGTAGAGGATGCGATAGAATGAGGAACGATCGAGGTGGAGGCGATAAACGGAGGAACGATAGAGATGGAGGCTATAGAGTGGAGAATGGTAACGGGGGAAGCGATAGAATGAGGAACGATAGTAGAGGAGGCAATAGAAGGAGGAACGAACGAGGTGGAGGCGATAGACGGAGGAACGATAGAGGTGGAGGCTATAGAATGGAGAATGGTAGTGGGGGAAGCGATAGAGGGAGGAACGATAGTAGAGGAGGCGATAGAGTGAGGAACGATAGAGGTGGAGGCTATAGAATGGAGAATGGTAGTGGGGGAAGCGATAGAGGGAGGAACGATAGTAGAGGAGGCGATAGAGTGAGGAACGATCGAGGTGGAGGCGAAAGACGGAGGAACGATAGAGGTGGAGGCTATAGAGTGGAGAATGGTAGTGGGGGAAGTGATAGAGGGAGGAACGATAGTAGAGGAGGCGATAGAGGGAGGAACGATCGAGGTGGAGGCGATAGACGGAGGAACGATAGAGGTGGAGGCTATAGAGTGGAGAATGTTTAGGGGGGAAGCGATAGAGGGAGGAACGATAGTAGAGGATGCGATAGATTGAGGAACAATCGAGTTGGAGGCGATATACGGAGGAACGATAGAGGTGGAGGCTATTGAGTGGAGAATGGTAATGGGGGAAGCGATAGAATGAGGAACGATAGTAGAGGAGGCGATAGAGGGAGGAACGAACGAGGTGGAGGCGATAGACGGAGGAACGATAGAGGTGGAGGCTATAGAGTAGAGAATGGGAGTGGGGGAAGAGATAGAGGGAGGAACGATAGTAGAGGATGCGCTAGAGGGAGGAACGATCGACTTGGAGGCGATAGACGGAGGAACAATAGAGTTGGAGGCTATAGAGTGGAGAATGGTAGTGGGGGAAGCGATAGAGGGAGGAACGATAGTAGAGGATTCGATAGAGGGAGGAACGATTGAGGTGGAGGCGATAGACGTAGGAACGATAGAGGTGGAGGCTATAGAGTGGAGAATGGTAGTGAGGAAGCGATAGAGGGAGGAACGATAGTAGAGGATGCGATAGAGTGAGGAACGATCGAGGTGGAGGCGATAGACGGAGGAACGATAGAGGTGGAGGCTATAGAGTGGAAAATGGTAGTGGGGGAAGAGATAGAGGGATGAACGATAGTAGAGGAGGCGATAGAGGGAGGAACGATCGAGGTGGAGGCGATTGACGGAGGAAAGATAGAGGTGGAGGTTATAGAGTGGAGAATGGTAGTGGGGGAAGCGATGGAGGGAGGAACGATAATAGAGAATGCGATAGAGGGAGGAACGATCGAGGTGGAGGCGATAGACGGAGGAACGATGGAGGTGGAGGCTATAGAGTGGAGAATGGTAGTGGGGGATGCGAAAGAGACAGGAACGATAGTAGAGGATGCGATAGAGGGAGGAACGATCGAGGTGGAGGCGATAGACGGAGGAACGATAGAGGTGGAGGCTATAGAGTGGAGAATGGTAGTGGGGGAAGCGATAGAGGAGGAATGATAGTAGAGGATGCGATAGAGGGAGGAACGATCGAGGTTGAGGCGATAGACGGAGGAACGATAGAGGTGGAGGCTATAGAGTGGAGAATGGTAATGGGGGAAGCGATAGAATGATGAACGATAGTAGAGGTGGCGATAGAGGGAGGAACGATCGAGGTGGAGGCGATAGACGGAGGAACGATAGTAGAGGAGGCGATAGAGAGACGAACGAACGAGGTGGAGGCGATAGACGGAGGAACGATAGAAGTGGAGTCTATAGAGTGGAGAATGTTTAGGGGGGAAGCGATAGAGGGAGGAATGATAGTAGAGGATGCGATAGAATGAGGAACGATCGAGGTGGAGGCGATAGACGGAGGAACGATAGAGGTGGAGGCTATAGAGTGGAGAATGGTAATGCTGGAAGCGATAGAATGAGGAACGATAGTAGAGGAGGCGATAGAGGGAGGAAAGAACGAGGTGGAGGCGATAGACGGAGGAACGATAGAGGTGGAGGCTAAAGAGTGGAGAATGGTAGTGGGGGAAGAGATAGAGGGAGGAACGATAGTAGAGGAGGCGATAGAGGGAGGAACGATCGAGGTGGAGGCGATAGACGGAGGAACGATAGAGGTGGAGGCTATAGAGTGGAGAATGTTTAGGGGGGGAAGCGATAGAGGGAGGAACGATAGTTGAGGATGCGATAGAATGAGGAACGATCGAGGTGGAGGCGATAGACGGAGGAACGATAGACGTGGAGGCTATAGAGTGGAGAATGGTAATGGGGGAAGCGATAGAATGAGGAACGATAGTAGAGGAGGCGATAGAGGGAGGAACGATCGAGGTGGAGGCGATAGACGGAGGAACGATAGAGGTGGAGACTATAGAGTGGAGAATGTTTAGGGGGGAAGCGATAGAGGGAGGAACGATAGTAGAGGATGCGATAGAATGAGGAACAATCGAGGTGGAGGCGATATACGGAGGAACGATAGAGGTGGAGGCTATAGAGTGGAGAATGGTAATGGGGGAAGCGATAGAATGAGGAACGATAGTAGAGGAGGCGATAGAGGGAGGAACGAACGAGGTGGAGGCGATAGACGTAGGAACGATAGAGGTGGAGGCTATAGAGTAGAGAATGGGAGTGGGGGAAGAGATAGAGGGAGGAACGATAGTAGAGGAGGCGATAGAGGGAGGAACGATCGACGTGGAGGCGATAGACGGAGGAACAATAGAGTTGGAGGCTATAGAGTGGAGAATGGTAGTGGGGGAAGCGATAGAGGGAGGAACGATAGTAGAGGATTCGATAGAGGGAGGAACGATTGAGGTGGAGGCGATAGACGTAGGAACGATAGAGGTGGTGGCTATAGAGTGGAGAATGGTAGTGGGGGAAGCGATAGAGGGAGGAACGATAGTAGAGGATGCGATAGAGTGAGGAACGATCGAGGTGGAGGCGATAGACGGAGGAACGATAGAGGTGGAGGCTATAGAGTGGAAAATGGTAGTGGGGGAAGAGATAGAGGGATGATCGATAGTAGAGGAGGCGATAGAGGGAGGAACGATCGAGGTGGAGGCGATAGACGGAGGAAAGATAGAGGTGGAGGCTATAGAGTGGAGAATGGTAGTGGGGGAAGCGATAGAGGGAGGAACGATAATAGAGAATGCGATAGAGGGAGGAACGATCGAGGTGGAGGCGATAGACGGAGGAGCGATGGAGGTGGAGGCTATAGAGTGGAGAATGGTAGTGGGGGATGCGAAAGAGGGAGGAACGATAGTAGAGGATGCGATAGAGGGAGGAACGATCGAGGTGGAGGCGATAGACGGAGGAACGATAGAGGTGGAGGCTATAGAGTGGAGAATGGTAGTGGGGGAAGCGATAGAGGAGGAATGATAGTAGACGATGCGATAGAGGGAGGAACGATCGAGGTTGAGGCGATAGACGGAGGAACGATAGAGGTGGAGGCTATAGGGTGGAGAATGGTAATGGGGGAAGCGATAGAATGATGAACGATAGTAGAGGTGGCGATAAAGGGAGGAACGATCGAGGTGGAGGCGATAGACGGAGGAACGATAGTAGAGGAGGCGATAGAGAGAGGAACGATCGAGGTGGAGGCGTTAGACGGAGGAACGATAGAGGTGGAGGCTATAGAGTGGAGAATGTTTAGGGGGGAAGCGATAGAGGGAGGAACGATAGTAGAGGATGCGATAGAATGAGGAACGATCGAGGTGGAGGCGATAGACGGAGGAACGATAGAGGTGGAGGCTATAGAGTGGAGAATGATAATGGGGGAAGCGATAGAATGAGGAACGATAGTAGAGGATGCGATAGAGTGAGGAACGATCGAGGTGGAGGCGATAGACGGAGGAACGATAGAGGTGGAGTCTATAGAGTGGAAAATGGTAGTGGGGGAAGAGATAGAGCGATGAACGATAGTAGAGGATGCGATAGAATGAGGAACGATCGAGGTGGAGGCGATAGACGGAGGAACGATATAGGTGGAGGCTATAGAGTGGAGAATGGTAGTGGGGGAAGCGATAGAGGGAGGAACGATAGTAGAGGATGCGATAGAGGGAGGAACGATAGAGGTGGAGGCGATAGACGGAGGAACGATAGAGGTGGAGGCTATAGAGTGGAGAATGTTTAGGGGGGGAAGCGATAGAGGGAGGAACGAAAGTAGAAGAGGCGATAGAGGGAGGAACGATCGAGGTGGAGGCGATAGACGGAGGAACGATAGAGGTGGAGGCTATAGAGTGTAGAATGGTAGTGGGGGAAGCGATAGAGGGAGGAACGATAGTAGAGGAGGCGATAGAGTGAGTAACGATCGAGGTGGAGGCTATAGAGTGGAGAATGTTTAGGGGGGGAAGCGATAGAGGGAGGAACGATAGTAGAGGATTCGATAGAGGGAGGAACGATAGAGGTGGAGGCTATAGAGTGGAGAATGGTAGTGGAGGATGCGATAGAGGGAGGAACGATAGTAGAGGATGCGATAGAGTGAGGAACGATCGAGGTGGAGGCGATAGACGGAGGAACGATAGAGGTGGAGTCTATAGAGTAGAAAATGGTAGTGGGGGAAGAGATAGAGGGATGAACGATAGTATAGGAGGCGATAGAGGGAGGAACGATCGATGTGGATGCGATAGACGGAGGAATAATAGAGGTGGAGGCTATAGAGTGGAGAACGGTAGTGGGGGAAGCGATAGAGGGAGGAACGATAATAGAGGATGCGATAGAGGGAGGAACGATCGAGGTGGAGGCGATAGACGGAGGAACGATAGAGGTGGAGGCTATAGAGTGGAGAATGGTAGTGGGGGATGCGATAGAGGGAGGAACGATAGTAGAGGATGCGATAGAGGGAGGAACGATCGACGTGGAGGCGATAGACGGAGGAAAGATAGAGGTGGAAGCTATAGAGTGGAGAATGGTAGTGGGGGAAGCGATAGAGGGAGGAACGATAGTAGAGAATGCGATAGAGGGAGGAACGATCGAGGTGGAGGCGACAGACGAAGGAACGATAGAGGTGGAGTCTATAGAGTGGAGAATGGTAGTGGGGGAAGCGATAGAGGGAGGAACGATCGAGGTGGAGGCGAAAGACGGAGGAACGATAGAGGTGGAGGCTATAGAGTGGAGAATGGTAGTGGGGGAAGCGATAGAGGGGGGAACGATAGTAAAAGAGGCGATAGAGGGAGGAACGATCGAGGTGGAGGCGATAGACGGAGGAACGATAGAGGTGGAGTCTATAGAGTGGAGAATGTTTAGGGGGGGAAGCGATAGAGGGAGGAACGATAGTTGAGGATGCGATAGAATGAGGAACGATCGAGGTGGAGGCGATAGACGGAGGAACGATAGAGGTGGAGGCTATAGAGTGGAGAATGGTAATGGGGGAAGCGATAGAATGAGGAACGATAGTGGAGGAGGCGATAGAGGGAGGAACGAACGAGGTGGAGGCGATAGACGGAGGAACGATAGAGGTGGAGTCTATAGAGTGGAGAATGGTAGTGGGGGAAGCGATAGAGGGAGGAACGATAGTAGAGGAGGCGATAGAGTGAGGAACGATCGAGGTGGAGGCGAAAGACGGAGGAACGATAGAGGTGGAGGCTATAGAGTGGAGAATGTTTAGGGGGGGAAGCGATAGAGGGGGGAACGATAGTAGAGGATGCGATAGAATGAGGAACGATCGAAGTGGAGGCGATAGACGGAGGAACGATAGCGGTGGAGGCTATAGAGTGGAGAATGGTAATGGGGGAAGCGATAGAATGAGGAACGATAGTAGAGGAGGCGATAGAGGGAGGAACGAACGAGGTGGAGGCGATAGACGGAGGAACGATAGAGGTGGAGGCTATAGAGTGGAGAATGGTAGTGGAGGTAGCGATAGAGGGAGGAACGATAGTAGAGGATGCGATAGAGGGAGGAACGATCGAGGTGGAGGCGATAGACAGAGGAACGATAGAGGTGGAGCCTATAGAGTGAAAAATGGTAGTGGGGGAAGAGATAGAGGGATGAACGATAGTAGAGGAGGCGATTGAGGGAGGAACGATCGATGTGGATGCGATAGACGGAGGAATAATAGAGGTGGAGGCTATAGAGTGGAGAACGGTAGTGGGGGAAGCGATAGAGGGAGGAACGAAAGTAGAGGATGCGCTAGAGTGAGGAACGATCTAGGTGGAGGCGATAGACGGAGGAACGATAGAGGTGGAGGCTATAGAGTGGAAAATGGTATTGGGGGAAGCGATAGAGGGAGAAACGATAGTAGAGGAGGCGATAGAGGGAGGAACGATCGAGGTGGAGGCGATAGACGGAGGAAAGATAGAGGTGGAGGCTATAGAGTGGAGAATGGTAGTGGGGGAAGCGATAGAGGGAGGAACGATAGTAGAGAATGCGATAGAGGGAGGAACGATCGAGGTGGAGGCGATAGACGGAGGAACGATGGAGGTGGAGGCTATAGATTGGAGAATGGTAGTGGGGGATGCGATAGAGGGAGGAACGATAGTTGAGGATGCGATAGAGAGAGGAACGATCGAGGTGGAGGCGATAGACGGAGGAACGATAGAGGTGGAGGCGATAGACGGAGGAACGATAGAGGTGGAGGCTATAGAGTGGAGAATGGTAGTGGGGGAAGCGATAGAGGAGGAATGATAGTAGAGGATGCGATAGAGGGAGGAACGATAGAGGTGGAGGCTATAGAGTGGAGAATGGTAGTGGGGGAAGCGATAGAGGAGAAATGATAGTAGAGGATGCGATAGAGGGAGGAACGAACGAGGTGGAGGCGATAGACGGAGGAACGATAGAGGTGGAGGCTATAGAGTGGAGAATGGTAGTGGGGGAAGCGATAGAGGGAGGAACGATAGTAGAGGAGGCGATTGAGTGAGGAACGATCGAGGTGGAGGCGAAAGACGGAGGAACGATAGAGGTGGAGGCTATAGAGTGGAGAATGTTTAGGGGGGGAAGCGATAGAGGGAGGAACGATAGTAGAGGATGCGATAGAATGAGGAACGATCGAAGTGGAGGCGATAGACGGAGGAACGATAGAGGTGGAGGCTATAGAGTGGAGAATGGTAGTGGGGGAAGCGATAGAGGGAGGTACGATAGTAGAGAGGCGAAAGAGGGAGGAACGATCGAGGTGGAGGCGATAGACGGAGGAACGATAGAGGTGGAGGGTATAGAGTGGAGAATGGTAGTGGGGGAAGTGATAGAGGGAGGAACGATACTAGAGGAGGCGATAAAGGGAGGAACGATCGAGGTGGAGGCGATAGACGGAGGAACGATAGAGGTGGAGGCTATAGAGTGGAGAATGTTTAGGGGGGAAGCGATAGAGGGAGGAACGATAGTAGAGGATGCGATAGAATGAGGAACGATCGAGGTGGAGGCGATAGACGGAGGAACGATAGAGGTGGAGGCTATAGAGTGGAGAATGGTAATGGGGGAAGCGATAGAATGAGGAACGATAGTAGAGGAGGCGATAGAGGGAGGAACGAACGAGGCGGAGGCGATAGACGGAGGAACGATAGAGGTGGAGGTTATAGAGTAGAGAATGGGAGTGAAGGAAGAGATAGAGGGAGGAACGGTAGTAGAGGAGGCGATAGAGGGAGGAACGATCGACGTGGAGGCGATAGACGGAGGAACGATAGAGTTGGAGGTTATAGAGTGGAGAATGGTAGTGAGGGAAGCGATAGAGGGAGGAACGATAGTAGAGGATTCGATAGAGGGAGGAACGATTGAGGTGGAGGCGATAGACGTAGGAACGATAGATGTGGAGGCTATAGAGTGGAAAATGGTAGTGGGGGAAGCGATAGTAGGAGGAACGATAGTAGAGGAGGCGATAGAGGGAGGAACGATCGAGGTGGAGGCGATAGACGGAGGAAAGATAGAGGTGGAAGCTATAGAGTGGAGAATGGTAGTGGGGGAAGCGATAGATGGAGGAACGATAGTAGAGAATGCGATAGAGGGGGGAACGATCGAGGTGGAGGCGATAGACGGAGGAACGATAAAGGTGGAGGCTATAGAGTGGAGAATGGTAGTGGGGGATGCGATAGAGGGAGGAACGATAGTAGAATATGCGATAGAGGGAGGAACGATCGAGGTGGAGGCGATAGACGGAAGAACGATAGAGGTTGTGGCTATAGAGTGGAGAATGGTAGTGAGGGAAGCGATAGAGGAGGAATGATAGTATAGGATGCGATAGAGGGAGGAACGATCGAGGTTGAGGCGATAGACGGAGGAACGATAGAGGTGGAGGCTATAGAGTGGAGAATGTTTAGGGGTGAAGCGATAGAGGGAGGAACGAAAGTAGAGGATGCAATAGAATGAGGAACGATCGAGGTGGAGGCGATAGACGGAGGAACGATAGAGGTGGAGGCTATAGAGTGGAGAATGGTAGTGGGGGAAGCGATAGAGGGAGAACGATAGTAGAGGAGGCGATAGAGTGAGGAACGATCGAGGTGGAGGCGAAAGACGGAGGAACAATAGAGGTGGAGGCTATAGAGTGGAGAATGGTAGTGGGGGAAGCGATAGAGGGAGGAACGATAGTAGAGGATTCGATAGAGGGAGGAACGATTGAGGTGGAGGCGATAGACGTAGGAACGATAGAGGTGGAGGCTATAGAGTGGAGACTGGTAGTGGGGGAAGCGATTGAGGGAGGAACGATAGTAGAGGATGCGATAGAGTGAGGAACGATCGAGGTGGAGGCGATAGACGGAGGAACGACAGAGGTGGAGTCTATAGAGTGGAAAATGGTAGTGGGGGAAGAGATAGATCGATGAACGATAGTAGAGGATGCGATAGAATGAGGAACGATCGAGGTGGAGGCGATAGACGGAGGAACGATATAGGTGGAGGCTATAGAGTGGAGAATGGTAGTGGGGGAAGCGATAGAGGGAGGAACGATAGTAGAGGATGCGATAGAGGGAGGAACGATCGAGGTGGAGGCGATAGACGGAGGAACGATAGAGGTGGAGGCTATAGAGTGGAGAATGTTTAGGGGGGGAAGCGATAGAGGGAGGAACGAAAGTAGAAGAGGCGATAGAGGGAGGAACGATCGAGGTGGAGGCTATAGAGTGGAGAATGGTAGTGGAGGATGCGATAGAGGGAGGAACGATAGTAGAGGATGCGATAGAGTGAGGAACGATCGAGGTGGAGGCGATAGACGGAGGAACGATAGAGGTGGAGTCTATAGAGTAGAAAATGGTAGTGGGGGAAGAGATAGAGGGATGAACGATAGTATAGGAGGCGATAGAGGGAGGAACGATCGATGTGGATGCGATAGACGGAGGAATAATAGAGGTGGAGGCTATAGAGTGGAGAACGGTAGTGGGGGAAGCGATAGAGGGAGGAACGATAATAGAGGATGCGATAGAGGGAGGAACGATCGAGGTGGAGGCGATAGACGGAGGAACGATAGAGGTGGAGGCTATAGAGTGGAGAATGGTAGTGGGGGATGCGATAGAGGGAGGAACGATAGTAGAGGATGCGATAGAGGGAGGAACGATCGACGTGGAGGCGATAGACGGAGGAAAGATAGAGGTGGAAGCTATAGAGTGGAGAATGGTAGTGGGGGAAGCGATAGAGGGAGGAACGATAGTAGAGAATGCGATAGAGGGAGGAACGATCGAGGTGGAGGCGACAGACGAAGGAACGATAGAGGTGGAGTCTATAGAGTGGAGAATGGTAGTGGGGGAAGCGATAGAGGGAGGAACGATCGAGGTGGAGGCGAAAGACGGAGGAACGATAGAGGTGGAGGCTATAGAGTGGAGAATGGTAGTGGGGGAAGCGATAGAGGGGGGAACGATAGTAAAAGAGGCGATAGAGGGAGGAACGATCGAGGTGGAGGCGATAGACGGAGGAACGATAGAGGTGGAGTCTATAGAGTGGAGAATGTTTAGGGGGGGAAGCGATAGAGGGAGGAACGATAGTTGAGGATGCGATAGAATGAGGAACGATCGAGGTGGAGGCGATAGACGGAGGAACGATAGAGGTGGAGGCTATAGAGTGGAGAATGGTAATGGGGGAAGCGATAGAATGAGGAACGATAGTGGAGGAGGCGATAGAGGGAGGAACGAACGAGGTGGAGGCGATAGACGGAGGAACGATAGAGGTGGAGTCTATAGAGTGGAGAATGGTAGTGGGGGAAGCGATAGAGGGAGGAACGATAGTAGAGGAGGCGATAGAGTGAGGAACGATCGAGGTGGAGGCGAAAGACGGAGGAACGATAGAGGTGGAGGCTATAGAGTGGAGAATGTTTAGGGGGGGAAGCGATAGAGGGGGGAACGATAGTAGAGGATGCGATAGAATGAGGAACGATCGAAGTGGAGGCGATAGACGGAGGAACGATAGCGGTGGAGGCTATAGAGTGGAGAATGGTAATGGGGGAAGCGATAGAATGAGGAACGATAGTAGAGGAGGCGATAGAGGGAGGAACGAACGAGGTGGAGGCGATAGACGGAGGAACGATAGAGGTGGAGGCTATAGAGTGGAGAATGGTAGTGGAGGAAGCGATAGAGGGAGGAACGATAGTAGAGGATGCGATAGAGGGAGGAACGATCGAGGTGGAGGCGATAGACAGAGGAACGATAGAGGTGGAGCCTATAGAGTGAAAAATGGTAGTGGGGGAAGAGATAGAGGGATGAACGATAGTAGAGGAGGCGATTGAGGGAGGAACGATCGATGTGGATGCGATAGACGGAGGAATAATAGAGGTGGAGGCTATAGAGTGGAGAACGGTAGTGGGGGAAGCGATAGAGGGAGGAACGAAAGTAGAGGATGCGCTAGAGTGAGGAACGATCTAGGTGGAGGCGATAGACGGAGGAACGATAGAGGTGGAGGCTATAGAGTGGAAAATGGTATTGGGGGAAGCGATAGAGGGAGAAACGATAGTAGAGGAGGCGATAGAGGGAGGAACGATCGAGGTGGAGGCGATAGACGGAGGAAAGATAGAGGTGGAGGCTATAGAGTGGAGAATGGTAGTGGGGGAAGCGATAGAGGGAGGAACGATAGTAGAGAATGCGATAGAGGGAGGAACGATCGAGGTGGAGGCGATAGACGGAGGAACGATGGAGGTGGAGGCTATAGATTGGAGAATGGTAGTGGGGGATGCGATAGAGGGAGGAACGATAGTTGAGGATGCGATAGAGAGAGGAACGATCGAGGTGGAGGCGATAGACGGAGGAACGATAGAGGTGGAGGCGATAGACGGAGGAACGATAGAGGTGGAGGCTATAGAGTGGAGAATGGTAGTGGGGGAAGCGATAGAGGAGGAATGATAGTAGAGGATGCGATAGAGGGAGGAACGATAGAGGTGGAGGCTATAGAGTGGAGAATGGTAGTGGGGGAAGCGATAGAGGAGAAATGATAGTAGAGGATGCGATAGAGGGAGGAACGAACGAGGTGGAGGCGATAGACGGAGGAACGATAGAGGTGGAGGCTATAGAGTGGAGAATGGTAGTGGGGGAAGCGATAGAGGGAGGAACGATAGTAGAGGAGGCGATTGAGTGAGGAACGATCGAGGTGGAGGCGAAAGACGGAGGAACGATAGAGGTGGAGGCTATAGAGTGGAGAATGTTTAGGGGGGGAAGCGATAGAGGGAGGAACGATAGTAGAGGATGCGATAGAATGAGGAACGATCGAAGTGGAGGCGATAGACGGAGGAACGATAGAGGTGGAGGCTATAGAGTGGAGAATGGTAGTGGGGGAAGCGATAGAGGGAGGTACGATAGTAGAGAGGCGAAAGAGGGAGGAACGATCGAGGTGGAGGCGATAGACGGAGGAACGATAGAGGTGGAGGGTATAGAGTGGAGAATGGTAGTGGGGGAAGTGATAGAGGGAGGAACGATACTAGAGGAGGCGATAAAGGGAGGAACGATCGAGGTGGAGGCGATAGACGGAGGAACGATAGAGGTGGAGGCTATAGAGTGGAGAATGTTTAGGGGGGAAGCGATAGAGGGAGGAACGATAGTAGAGGATGCGATAGAATGAGGAACGATCGAGGTGGAGGCGATAGACGGAGGAACGATAGAGGTGGAGGCTATAGAGTGGAGAATGGTAATGGGGGAAGCGATAGAATGAGGAACGATAGTAGAGGAGGCGATAGAGGGAGGAACGAACGAGGCGGAGGCGATAGACGGAGGAACGATAGAGGTGGAGGTTATAGAGTAGAGAATGGGAGTGAAGGAAGAGATAGAGGGAGGAACGGTAGTAGAGGAGGCGATAGAGGGAGGAACGATCGACGTGGAGGCGATAGACGGAGGAACGATAGAGTTGGAGGTTATAGAGTGGAGAATGGTAGTGAGGGAAGCGATAGAGGGAGGAACGATAGTAGAGGATTCGATAGAGGGAGGAACGATTGAGGTGGAGGCGATAGACGTAGGAACGATAGATGTGGAGGCTATAGAGTGGAAAATGGTAGTGGGGGAAGCGATAGTAGGAGGAACGATAGTAGAGGAGGCGATAGAGGGAGGAACGATCGAGGTGGAGGCGATAGACGGAGGAAAGATAGAGGTGGAAGCTATAGAGTGGAGAATGGTAGTGGGGGAAGCGATAGATGGAGGAACGATAGTAGAGAATGCGATAGAGGGGGGAACGATCGAGGTGGAGGCGATAGACGGAGGAACGATAAAGGTGGAGGCTATAGAGTGGAGAATGGTAGTGGGGGATGCGATAGAGGGAGGAACGATAGTAGAATATGCGATAGAGGGAGGAACGATCGAGGTGGAGGCGATAGACGGAAGAACGATAGAGGTTGTGGCTATAGAGTGGAGAATGGTAGTGAGGGAAGCGATAGAGGAGGAATGATAGTATAGGATGCGATAGAGGGAGGAACGATCGAGGTTGAGGCGATAGACGGAGGAACGATAGAGGTGGAGGCTATAGAGTGGAGAATGTTTAGGGGTGAAGCGATAGAGGGAGGAACGAAAGTAGAGGATGCAATAGAATGAGGAACGATCGAGGTGGAGGCGATAGACGGAGGAACGATAGAGGTGGAGGCTATAGAGTGGAGAATGGTAGTGGGGGAAGCGATAGAGGGAGAACGATAGTAGAGGAGGCGATAGAGTGAGGAACGATCGAGGTGGAGGCGAAAGACGGAGGAACAATAGAGGTGGAGGCTATAGAGTGGAGAATGGTAGTGGGGGAAGCGATAGAGGGAGGAACGATAGTAGAGGATTCGATAGAGGGAGGAACGATTGAGGTGGAGGCGATAGACGTAGGAACGATAGAGGTGGAGGCTATAGAGTGGAGACTGGTAGTGGGGGAAGCGATTGAGGGAGGAACGATAGTAGAGGATGCGATAGAGTGAGGAACGATCGAGGTGGAGGCGATAGACGGAGGAACGACAGAGGTGGAGTCTATAGAGTGGAAAATGGTAGTGGGGGAAGAGATAGATCGATGAACGATAGTAGAGGATGCGATAGAATGAGGAACGATCGAGGTGGAGGCGATAGACGGAGGAACGATATAGGTGGAGGCTATAGAGTGGAGAATGGTAGTGGGGGAAGCGATAGAGGGAGGAACGATAGTAGAGGATGCGATAGAGGGAGGAACGATCGAGGTGGAGGCGATAGACGGAGGAACGATAGAGGTGGAGGCTATAGAGTGGAGAATGTTTAGGGGGGGAAGCGATAGAGGGAGGAACGAAAGTAGAAGAGGCGATAGAGGGAGGAACGATCGAGGTGGAGGCGATAGACGGAGGAACGATAGAGGTGGAGGCTATAGAGTGGAGAATGGTAATGGGGGAAGCGATAGAATGAGGAACGATAGAAGAGGAGGCGATAGAGGGAGGAACGAACGAAGTGGAGGCGATAGACGGTGGAACGATAGAGGTGGAGGCTATAGAGTGGAGAATGGTAGTGGGGGATGTGATAGAGGGAGGAACGATAGTAGAGGAGACGATAGAGTGAGGAACGATCGAGGCGGAGGCGAAAGACGGAGGAACGATAGAGGTGGAGGCTATAGAGTGGAGAATGTTTAGGGGGGGAAGCGATAGAGGGAGGAACGATAGTAGAGGATTCGATAGAGGGAGGAACGATTGAGGTGGAGGCGATAGACGTAGGAACGATAGAGGTGGAGGCTATAGAGTGGAGAATGGTAGTGGGGGAAGCGATAGAGGAGGAATGATAGTAGAGGATGCGATAGAGGGAGGAACGATCGAGGTTGAGGCGATAGACGGAGGAACGATAGAGGTGGAGGCTATAGAGTGGAGAATGGTTAGGGGGGGACGCGATAGAGGGAGGAACGATAGTAGAGGATGCGATAGAGTGAGGAACGATAGAGGTGGAGGCGATAGACGGAGGTTCGATAGAGGTGGAGTCTATAGAGTGGAAAATGGTACTGGGGGAAGAGATAGAGCGATGAACGATAGTAGAGGAGGCGATAGAGGGAGGAACGATCGATGTGGAGGCGATAGACGGAGGAACGATATAGGTGGAGGCTATAGAGTGGATTATGGTAGTTGGGGAAGCGATAGAGGGAGGAACGATAGTAGAGGATGCGATAGAGGGAGGAACGATCGAGCTGGAGGCGATAGACGGAGGAACGATAGAGTTGGAGGCTATAGAGTGGAGAATGTTTAGGGGGGGAAGCGATAGAGGGAGGAACGAAAGTAGAAGAGGCGATAGAGGGTGGAACGATCGAGGTGGAGGCGATAGACGGAGGAACGATAGAGGTGGAGGCTATAGAGTGGAGAATGGTAATGGGGGAAGCGATAGAATGAGGAACGATGGTAGAGGAGGCGATAGAGGGAGGAACGAACGAGGTGGAGGCGATAGACGGAGGAACGATAGAGGTGGAGGCTATAGAGTGGAGAATGGTAGTGGGGGAAGCGATAGAGGGAGGAACGATAGTAGAGGATGCGATAGAGTGAGGAACGATCGAGGTGGAGGCGATAGACGGAGGAACGATAGAGGTGGAGTCTATAGAGTAGAAAATGGTAGTGGGGGAAGAGATAGAGGGATGAACGATAGTATAGGAGGCGATAGAGGGAGGAACGATCGATGTGGATGCGATAGACGGAGGAATAATAGAGGTGGAGGCTATAGAGTGGAGAACGGTAGTGGGGGAAGCGATAGAGGGAGGAACGATAATAGAGGATGCGATAGAGGGAGGAACGATCGAGGTGGAGGCGATAGACGGAGAAACGATAGAGGTGGAGGCTATAGAGTGGAGAATGGTAGTGGGGGATGCGATAGAGGGAGGAACGATAGTAGAGGATGCGATAGAGGGAGGAACGATCGACGTGGAGGCGATAGACGGAGGAAAGATAGAGGTGGAAGCTATAGAGTGGAGAATGGTAGTGGGGGAAGCGATAGAGGGAGGAACGATAGTAGAGAATGCGATAGAGGGAGGAACGATCGAGGTGGAGGCGACAGACGAAGGAACGATAGAGGTGGAGTCTATAGAGTGGAGAATGGTAGTGGGGGAAGCGATAGAGGGAGGAACGATCGAGGTGGAGGCGAAAGACGGAGGAACGATAGAGGTGGAGGCTATAGAGTGGAGAATGGTAGTGGGGGAAGCGATAGAGGGGGGAACGATAGTAAAAGAGGCGATAGAGGGAGGAACGATCGAGGTGGAGGCGATAGACGGAGGAACGATAGAGGTGGAGTCTATAGAGTGGAGAATGTTTAGGGGGGGAAGCGATAGAGGGAGGAACGATAGTTGAGGATGCGATAGAATGAGGAACGATCGAGGTGGAGGCGATAGACGGAGGAACGATAGAGGTGGAGGCTATAGAGTGGAGAATGGTAATGGGGGAAGCGATAGAATGAGGAACGATAGTGGAGGAGGCGATAGAGGGAGGAACGAACGAGGTGGAGGCGATAGACGGAGGAACGATAGAGGTGGAGTCTATAGAGTGGAGAATGGTAGTGGGGGAAGCGATAGAGGGAGGAACGATAGTAGAGGAGGCGATAGAGTGAGGAACGATCGAGGTGGAGGCGAAAGACGGAGGAACGATAGAGGTGGAGGCTATAGAGTGGAGAATGTTTAGGGGGGGAAGCGATAGAGGGGGGAACGATAGTAGAGGATGCGATAGAATGAGGAACGATCGAAGTGGAGGCGATAGACGGAGGAACGATAGCGGTGGAGGCTATAGAGTGGAGAATGGTAATGGGGGAAGCGATAGAATGAGGAACGATAGTAGAGGAGGCGATAGAGGGAGGAACGAACGAGGTGGAGGCGATAGACGGAGGAACGATAGAGGTGGAGGCTATAGAGTGGAGAATGGTAGTGGAGGAAGCGATAGAGGGAGGAACGATAGTAGAGGATGCGATAGAGGGAGGAACGATCGAGGTGGAGGCGATAGACAGAGGAACGATAGAGGTGGAGCCTATAGAGTGAAAAATGGTAGTGGGGGAAGAGATAGAGGGATGAACGATAGTAGAGGAGGCGATTGAGGGAGGAACGATCGATGTGGATGCGATAGACGGAGGAATAATAGAGGTGGAGGCTATAGAGTGGAGAACGGTAGTGGGGGAAGCGATAGAGGGAGGAACGAAAGTAGAGGATGCGCTAGAGTGAGGAACGATCTAGGTGGAGGCGATAGACGGAGGAACGATAGAGGTGGAGGCTATAGAGTGGAAAATGGTATTGGGGGAAGCGATAGAGGGAGAAACGATTGTAGAGGATGCGATAGAGTGAGGAACGATCGAGGTGGAGGCGATTGACGGAGGAACGATAGAGGTGGAGGCTATAGAGTGGAAAATGGTAGTGGGGGAAGAGATAGAGGGATGAACGATAGTAGAGGAGGCGATAGAGGGAGGAACGATCGAGGTGGAGGCGATAGACGGAGGAAAGATAGAGGTGGAGGCTATAGAGTGGAGAATGGTAGTGGGGGAAGCGATAGAGGGAGGAACGATAGTAGAGAATGCGATAGAGGGAGGAACGATCGAGGTGGAGGCGATAGACGGAGGAACGATGGAGGTGGAGGCTATAGATTGGAGAATGGTAGTGGGGGATGCGATAGAGGGAGGAACGATAGTTGAGGATGCGATAGAGAGAGGAACGATCGAGGTGGAGGCGATAGACGGAGGAACGATAGAGGTGGAGGCGATAGACGGAGGAACGATAGAGGTGGAGGCTATAGAGTGGAGAATGGTAGTGGGGGAAGCGATAGAGGAGGAATGATAGTAGAGGATGCGATAGAGGGAGGAACGATAGAGGTGGAGGCTATAGAGTGGAGAATGGTAGTGGGGGAAGCGATAGAGGAGAAATGATAGTAGAGGATGCGATAGAGGGAGGAACGAACGAGGTGGAGGCGATAGACGGAGGAACGATAGAGGTGGAGGCTATAGAGTGGAGAATGGTAGTGGGGGAAGCGATAGAGGGAGGAACGATAGTAGAGGAGGCGATTGAGTGAGGAACGATCGAGGTGGAGGCGAAAGACGGAGGAACGATAGAGGTGGAGGCTATAGAGTGGAGAATGTTTAGGGGGGGAAGCGATAGAGGGAGGAACGATAGTAGAGGATGCGATAGAATGAGGAACGATCGAAGTGGAGGCGATAGACGGAGGAACGATAGAGGTGGAGGCTATAGAGTGGAGAATGGTAGTGGGGGAAGCGATAGAGGGAGGTACGATAGTAGAGAGGCGAAAGAGGGAGGAACGATCGAGGTGGAGGCGATAGACGGAGGAACGATAGAGGTGGAGGGTATAGAGTGGAGAATGGTAGTGGGGGAAGTGATAGAGGGAGGAACGATACTAGAGGAGGCGATAAAGGGAGGAACGATCGAGGTGGAGGCGATAGACGGAGGAACGATAGAGGTGGAGGCTATAGAGTGGAGAATGTTTAGGGGGGAAGCGATAGAGGGAGGAACGATAGTAGAGGATGCGATAGAATGAGGAACGATCGAGGTGGAGGCGATAGACGGAGGAACGATAGAGGTGGAGGCTATAGAGTGGAGAATGGTAATGGGGGAAGCGATAGAATGAGGAACGATAGTAGAGGAGGCGATAGAGGGAGGAACGAACGAGGCGGAGGCGATAGACGGAGGAACGATAGAGGTGGAGGTTATAGAGTAGAGAATGGGAGTGAAGGAAGAGATAGAGGGAGGAACGGTAGTAGAGGAGGCGATAGAGGGAGGAACGATCGACGTGGAGGCGATAGACGGAGGAACGATAGAGTTGGAGGTTATAGAGTGGAGAATGGTAGTGAGGGAAGCGATAGAGGGAGGAACGATAGTAGAGGATTCGATAGAGGGAGGAACGATTGAGGTGGAGGCGATAGACGTAGGAACGATAGATGTGGAGGCTATAGAGTGGAAAATGGTAGTGGGGGAAGCGATAGTAGGAGGAACGATAGTAGAGGAGGCGATAGAGGGAGGAACGATCGAGGTGGAGGCGATAGACGGAGGAAAGATAGAGGTGGAAGCTATAGAGTGGAGAATGGTAGTGGGGGAAGCGATAGATGGAGGAACGATAGTAGAGAATGCGATAGAGGGGGGAACGATCGAGGTGGAGGCGATAGACGGAGGAACGATAAAGGTGGAGGCTATAGAGTGGAGAATGGTAGTGGGGGATGCGATAGAGGGAGGAACGATAGTAGAATATGCGATAGAGGGAGGAACGATCGAGGTGGAGGCGATAGACGGAAGAACGATAGAGGTTGTGGCTATAGAGTGGAGAATGGTAGTGAGGGAAGCGATAGAGGAGGAATGATAGTATAGGATGCGATAGAGGGAGGAACGATCGAGGTTGAGGCGATAGACGGAGGAACGATAGAGGTGGAGGCTATAGAGTGGAGAATGTTTAGGGGTGAAGCGATAGAGGGAGGAACGAAAGTAGAGGATGCAATAGAATGAGGAACGATCGAGGTGGAGGCGATAGACGGAGGAACGATAGAGGTGGAGGCTATAGAGTGGAGAATGGTAGTGGGGGAAGCGATAGAGGGAGAACGATAGTAGAGGAGGCGATAGAGTGAGGAACGATCGAGGTGGAGGCGAAAGACGGAGGAACAATAGAGGTGGAGGCTATAGAGTGGAGAATGGTAGTGGGGGAAGCGATAGAGGGAGGAACGATAGTAGAGGATTCGATAGAGGGAGGAACGATTGAGGTGGAGGCGATAGACGTAGGAACGATAGAGGTGGAGGCTATAGAGTGGAGACTGGTAGTGGGGGAAGCGATTGAGGGAGGAACGATAGTAGAGGATGCGATAGAGTGAGGAACGATCGAGGTGGAGGCGATAGACGGAGGAACGACAGAGGTGGAGTCTATAGAGTGGAAAATGGTAGTGGGGGAAGAGATAGATCGATGAACGATAGTAGAGGATGCGATAGAATGAGGAACGATCGAGGTGGAGGCGATAGACGGAGGAACGATATAGGTGGAGGCTATAGAGTGGAGAATGGTAGTGGGGGAAGCGATAGAGGGAGGAACGATAGTAGAGGATGCGATAGAGGGAGGAACGATCGAGGTGGAGGCGATAGACGGAGGAACGATAGAGGTGGAGGCTATAGAGTGGAGAATGTTTAGGGGGGGAAGCGATAGAGGGAGGAACGAAAGTAGAAGAGGCGATAGAGGGAGGAACGATCGAGGTGGAGGCGATAGACGGAGGAACGATAGAGGTGGAGGCTATAGAGTGGAGAATGGTAATGGGGGAAGCGATAGAATGAGGAACGATAGAAGAGGAGGCGATAGAGGGAGGAACGAACGAAGTGGAGGCGATAGACGGTGGAACGATAGAGGTGGAGGCTATAGAGTGGAGAATGGTAGTGGGGGATGTGATAGAGGGAGGAACGATAGTAGAGGAGACGATAGAGTGAGGAACGATCGAGGCGGAGGCGAAAGACGGAGGAACGATAGAGGTGGAGGCTATAGAGTGGAGAATGTTTAGGGGGGGAAGCGATAGAGGGAGGAACGATAGTAGAGGATTCGATAGAGGGAGGAACGATTGAGGTGGAGGCGATAGACGTAGGAACGATAGAGGTGGAGGCTATAGAGTGGAGAATGGTAGTGGGGGAAGCGATATAGGAGGAATGATAGTAGAGGATGCGATAGAGGGAGGAACGATCGAGGTTGAGGCGATAGACGGAGGAACGATAGAGGTGGAGGCTATAGAGTGGAGAATGGTTAGGGGGGGACGCGATAGAGGGAGGAACGATAGTAGAGGATGCGATAGAGTGAGGAACGATAGAGGTGGAGGCGATAGACGGAGGTTCGATAGAGGTGGAGTCTATAGAGTGGAAAATGGTACTGGGGGAAGAGATAGAGCGATGAACGATAGTAGAGGAGGCGATAGAGGGAGGAACGATCGATGTGGAGGCGATAGACGGAGGAACGATATAGGTGGAGGCTATAGAGTGGAGAATGGTAGTTGGGGAAGCGATAGAGGGAGGAACGATAGTAGAGGATGCGATAGAGGGAGGAACGATCGAGCTGGAGGCGATAGACGGAGGAACGATAGAGTTGGAGGCTATAGAGTGGAGAATGTTTAGGGGGGGAAGCGATAGAGGGAGGAACGAAAGTAGAAGAGGCGATAGAGGGTGGAACGATCGAGGTGGAGGCGATAGACGGAGGAACGATAGAGGTGGAGGCTATAGAGTGGAGAATGGTAATGGGGGAAGCGATAGAATGAGGAACGATGGTAGAGGAGGCGATAGAGGGAGGAACGAACGAAGTGGAGGCGATAGACGGTGGAACGATAGAGGTGGAGGCTATAGAGTGGAGAATGGTAGTGGGGGATGTGATAGAGGGAGGAACGATAGTAGAGGAGACGATAGAGTGAGGAACGATCGAGGCGGAGGCGAAAGACGGAGGAACGATAGAGGTGGAGGCTATAGAGTGGAGAATGTTTAGGGGGGGAAGCGATAGAGGGAGGAACGATAGTAGAGGATTCGATAGAGGGAGGAACGATTGAGGTGGAGGCGATAGACGTAGGAACGATAGAGGTGGAGTCTATAGAGTGGAGAATGGTAGTGGGGGAAGCGATAGAGGAGGAATGATAGTAGAGGATGCGATAAAGGGAGGAACGATCGAGGTTGAGGCGATAGACGGAGGAACGATAGAGGTGGAGGCTATAGAGTGGAGAATGGTTAGGGGGGGACGCGATAGAGGGAGGAACGATAGTAGAGGATGCGATAGAATGAGGAACGATCGAGGTGGAGGCGATAAACGGAGGAACGATAGAGATGGAGGCTATAGAGTGGAGAATGGTAACGGGGGAAGCGATAGAATGAGGAACGATAGTAGAGGAGGCAATAGAAGGAGGAACGAACGAGGTGGAGGCGATAGACGGAGGAACGATAGAGGTGGAGGCTATAGAATGGAGAATGGTAGTGGGGGAAGCGATAGAGGGAGGAACGATAGTAGAGGAGGCGATAGAGTGAGGAACGATAGAGGTGGAGGCTATAGAATGGAGAATGGTAGTGGGGGAAGCGATAGAGGGAGGAACGATAGTAGAGGAGGCGATAGAGTGAGGAACGATCGAGGTGGAGGCGAAAGACGGAGGAACGATAGAGGTGGAGGCTATAGAGTGGAGAATGGTAGTGGGGGAAGTGATAGAGGGAGGAACGATAGTAGAGGAGGCGATAGAGGGAGGAACGATCGAGGTGGAGGCGATAGACGGAGGAACGATAGAGGTGGAGGCTATAGAGTGGAGAATGTTTAGGGGGGAAGCGATAGAGGGAGGAACGATAGTAGAGGATGCGATAGATTGAGGAACAATCGAGTTGGAGGCGATATACGGAGGAACGATAGAGGTGGAGGCTATTGAGTGGAGAATGGTAATGGGGGAAGCGATAGAATGAGGAACGATAGTAGAGGAGGCGATAGAGGGAGGAACGAACGAGGTGGAGGCGATAGACGGAGGAACGATAGAGGTGGAGGCTATAGAGTAGAGAATGGGAGTGGGGGAAGAGATAGAGGGAGGAACGAAAGTAGAGGATGCGCTAGAGGGAGGAACGATCGACTTGGAGGCGATAGACGGAGGAACAATAGAGTTGGAGGCTATAGAGTGGAGAATGGTAGTGGGGGAAGCGATAGAGGGAGGAACGATAGTAGAGGATTCGATAGAGGGAGGAACGATTGAGGTGGAGGCGATAGACGTAGGAACGATAGAGGTGGAGGCTATAGAGTGGAGAATGGTAGTGAGGAAGCGATAGAGGGAGGAACGATAGTAGAGGATGCGATAGAGTGAGGAACGATCGAGGTGGAGGCGATAGACGGAGGAACGATAGAGGTGGAGGCTATAGAGTGGAAAATGGTAGTGGGGGAAGAGATAGAGGGATGAACGATAGTAGAGGAGGCGATAGAGGGAGGAACGATCGAGGTGGAGGCGATTGACGGAGGAAAGATAGAGGTGGAGGTTATAGAGTGGAGAATGGTAGTGGGGGAAGCGATGGAGGGAGGAACGATAATAGAGAATGCGATAGAGGGAGGAACGATCGAGGTGGAGGCGATAGACGGAGGAACGATGGAGGTGGAGGCTATAGAGTGGAGAATGGTAGTGGGGGATGCGAAAGAGACAGGAACGATAGTAGAGGATGCGATAGAGGGAGGAACGATCGAGGTGGAGGCGATAGACGGAGGAACGATAGAGGTGGAGGCTATAGAGTGGAGAATGGTAATGGGGGAAGCGATAGAATGATGAACGATAGTAGAGGTGGCGATAAAGGGAGGAACGATCGAGGTGGAGGCGATAGACGGAGGAACGATAGTAGAGGAGGCGATAGAGAGAGGAACGATCGAGGTGGAGGCGTTAGACGGAGGAACGATAGAGGTGGAGGCTATAGAGTGGAGAATGTTTAGGGGGGAAGCGATAGAGGGAGGAACGATAGTAGAGGATGCGATAGAATGAGGAACGATCGAGGTGGAGGCGATAGACGGAGGAACGATAGAGGTGGAGGCTATAGAGTGGAGAATGATAATGGGGGAAGCGATAGAATGAGGAACGATAGTAGAGGATGCGATAGAGTGAGGAACGATCGAGGTGGAGGCGATAGACGGAGGAACGATAGAGGTGGAGTCTATAGAGTGGAAAATGGTAGTGGGGGAAGAGATAGAGCGATGAACGATAGTAGAGGATGCGATAGAATGAGGAACGATCGAGGTGGAGGCGATAGACGGAGGAACGATATAGGTGGAGGCTATAGAGTGGAGAATGGTAGTGGGGGAAGCGATAGAGGGAGGAACGATAGTAGAGGATGCGATAGAGGGAGGAACGATAGAGGTGGAGGCGATAGACGGAGGAACGATAGAGGTGGAGGCTATAGAGTGGAGAATGTTTAGGGGGGGAAGCGATAGAGGGAGGAACGAAAGTAGAAGAGGCGATAGAGGGAGGAACGATCGAGGTGGAGGCGATAGACGGAGGAACGATAGAGGTGGAGGCTATAGAGTGTAGAATGGTAGTGGGGGAAGCGATAGAGGGAGGAACGATAGTAGAGGAGGCGATAGAGTGAGTAACGATCGAGGTGGAGGCTATAGAGTGGAGAATGTTTAGGGGGGGAAGCGATAGAGGGAGGAACGATAGTAGAGGATTCGATAGAGGGAGGAACGATAGAGGTGGAGGCTATAGAGTGGAGAATGGTAGTGGAGGATGCGATAGAGGGAGGAACGATAGTAGAGGATGCGATAGAGTGAGGAACGATCGAGGTGGAGGCGATAGACGGAGGAACGATAGAGGTGGAGTCTATAGAGTAGAAAATGGTAGTGGGGGAAGAGATAGAGGGATGAACGATAGTATAGGAGGCGATAGAGGGAGGAACGATCGATGTGGATGCGATAGACGGAGGAATAATAGAGGTGGAGGCTATAGAGTGGAGAACGGTAGTGGGGGAAGCGATAGAGGGAGGAACGATAATAGAGGATGCGATAGAGGGAGGAACGATCGAGGTGGAGGCGATAGACGGAGGAACGATAGAGGTGGAGGCTATAGAGTGGAGAATGGTAGTGGGGGATGCGATAGAGGGAGGAACGATAGTAGAGGATGCGATAGAGGGAGGAACGATCGACGTGGAGGCGATAGACGGAGGAAAGATAGAGGTGGAAGCTATAGAGTGGAGAATGGTAGTGGGGGAAGCGATAGAGGGAGGAACGATAGTAGAGAATGCGATAGAGGGAGGAACGATCGAGGTGGAGGCGACAGACGAAGGAACGATAGAGGTGGAGTCTATAGAGTGGAGAATGGTAGTGGGGGAAGCGATAGAGGGAGGAACGATCGAGGTGGAGGCGAAAGACGGAGGAACGATAGAGGTGGAGGCTATAGAGTGGAGAATGGTAGTGGGGGAAGCGATAGAGGGGGGAACGATAGTAAAAGAGGCGATAGAGGGAGGAACGATCGAGGTGGAGGCGATAGACGGAGGAACGATAGAGGTGGAGTCTATAGAGTGGAGAATGTTTAGGGGGGGAAGCGATAGAGGGAGGAACGATAGTTGAGGATGCGATAGAATGAGGAACGATCGAGGTGGAGGCGATAGACGGAGGAACGATAGAGGTGGAGGCTATAGAGTGGAGAATGGTAATGGGGGAAGCGATAGAATGAGGAACGATAGTGGAGGAGGCGATAGAGGGAGGAACGAACGAGGTGGAGGCGATAGACGGAGGAACGATAGAGGTGGAGTCTATAGAGTGGAGAATGGTAGTGGGGGAAGCGATAGAGGGAGGAACGATAGTAGAGGAGGCGATAGAGTGAGGAACGATCGAGGTGGAGGCGAAAGACGGAGGAACGATAGAGGTGGAGGCTATAGAGTGGAGAATGTTTAGGGGGGGAAGCGATAGAGGGGGGAACGATAGTAGAGGATGCGATAGAATGAGGAACGATCGAAGTGGAGGCGATAGACGGAGGAACGATAGCGGTGGAGGCTATAGAGTGGAGAATGGTAATGGGGGAAGCGATAGAATGAGGAACGATAGTAGAGGAGGCGATAGAGGGAGGAACGAACGAGGTGGAGGCGATAGACGGAGGAACGATAGAGGTGGAGGCTATAGAGTGGAGAATGGTAGTGGAGGTAGCGATAGAGGGAGGAACGATAGTAGAGGATGCGATAGAGGGAGGAACGATCGAGGTGGAGGCGATAGACAGAGGAACGATAGAGGTGGAGCCTATAGAGTGAAAAATGGTAGTGGGGGAAGAGATAGAGGGATGAACGATAGTAGAGGAGGCGATTGAGGGAGGAACGATCGATGTGGATGCGATAGACGGAGGAATAATAGAGGTGGAGGCTATAGAGTGGAGAACGGTAGTGGGGGAAGCGATAGAGGGAGGAACGAAAGTAGAGGATGCGCTAGAGTGAGGAACGATCTAGGTGGAGGCGATAGACGGAGGAACGATAGAGGTGGAGGCTATAGAGTGGAAAATGGTATTGGGGGAAGCGATAGAGGGAGAAACGATAGTAGAGGAGGCGATAGAGGGAGGAACGATCGAGGTGGAGGCGATAGACGGAGGAAAGATAGAGGTGGAGGCTATAGAGTGGAGAATGGTAGTGGGGGAAGCGATAGAGGGAGGAACGATAGTAGAGAATGCGATAGAGGGAGGAACGATCGAGGTGGAGGCGATAGACGGAGGAACGATGGAGGTGGAGGCTATAGATTGGAGAATGGTAGTGGGGGATGCGATAGAGGGAGGAACGATAGTTGAGGATGCGATAGAGAGAGGAACGATCGAGGTGGAGGCGATAGACGGAGGAACGATAGAGGTGGAGGCGATAGACGGAGGAACGATAGAGGTGGAGGCTATAGAGTGGAGAATGGTAGTGGGGGAAGCGATAGAGGAGGAATGATAGTAGAGGATGCGATAGAGGGAGGAACGATAGAGGTGGAGGCTATAGAGTGGAGAATGGTAGTGGGGGAAGCGATAGAGGAGAAATGATAGTAGAGGATGCGATAGAGGGAGGAACGAACGAGGTGGAGGCGATAGACGGAGGAACGATAGAGGTGGAGGCTATAGAGTGGAGAATGGTAGTGGGGGAAGCGATAGAGGGAGGAACGATAGTAGAGGAGGCGATTGAGTGAGGAACGATCGAGGTGGAGGCGAAAGACGGAGGAACGATAGAGGTGGAGGCTATAGAGTGGAGAATGTTTAGGGGGGGAAGCGATAGAGGGAGGAACGATAGTAGAGGATGCGATAGAATGAGGAACGATCGAAGTGGAGGCGATAGACGGAGGAACGATAGAGGTGGAGGCTATAGAGTGGAGAATGGTAGTGGGGGAAGCGATAGAGGGAGGTACGATAGTAGAGAGGCGAAAGAGGGAGGAACGATCGAGGTGGAGGCGATAGACGGAGGAACGATAGAGGTGGAGGGTATAGAGTGGAGAATGGTAGTGGGGGAAGTGATAGAGGGAGGAACGATACTAGAGGAGGCGATAAAGGGAGGAACGATCGAGGTGGAGGCGATAGACGGAGGAACGATAGAGGTGGAGGCTATAGAGTGGAGAATGTTTAGGGGGGAAGCGATAGAGGGAGGAACGATAGTAGAGGATGCGATAGAATGAGGAACGATCGAGGTGGAGGCGATAGACGGAGGAACGATAGAGGTGGAGGCTATAGAGTGGAGAATGGTAATGGGGGAAGCGATAGAATGAGGAACGATAGTAGAGGAGGCGATAGAGGGAGGAACGAACGAGGCGGAGGCGATAGACGGAGGAACGATAGAGGTGGAGGTTATAGAGTAGAGAATGGGAGTGAAGGAAGAGATAGAGGGAGGAACGGTAGTAGAGGAGGCGATAGAGGGAGGAACGATCGACGTGGAGGCGATAGACGGAGGAACGATAGAGTTGGAGGTTATAGAGTGGAGAATGGTAGTGAGGGAAGCGATAGAGGGAGGAACGATAGTAGAGGATTCGATAGAGGGAGGAACGATTGAGGTGGAGGCGATAGACGTAGGAACGATAGATGTGGAGGCTATAGAGTGGAAAATGGTAGTGGGGGAAGCGATAGTAGGAGGAACGATAGTAGAGGAGGCGATAGAGGGAGGAACGATCGAGGTGGAGGCGATAGACGGAGGAAAGATAGAGGTGGAAGCTATAGAGTGGAGAATGGTAGTGGGGGAAGCGATAGATGGAGGAACGATAGTAGAGAATGCGATAGAGGGGGGAACGATCGAGGTGGAGGCGATAGACGGAGGAACGATAAAGGTGGAGGCTATAGAGTGGAGAATGGTAGTGGGGGATGCGATAGAGGGAGGAACGATAGTAGAATATGCGATAGAGGGAGGAACGATCGAGGTGGAGGCGATAGACGGAAGAACGATAGAGGTTGTGGCTATAGAGTGGAGAATGGTAGTGAGGGAAGCGATAGAGGAGGAATGATAGTATAGGATGCGATAGAGGGAGGAACGATCGAGGTTGAGGCGATAGACGGAGGAACGATAGAGGTGGAGGCTATAGAGTGGAGAATGTTTAGGGGTGAAGCGATAGAGGGAGGAACGAAAGTAGAGGATGCAATAGAATGAGGAACGATCGAGGTGGAGGCGATAGACGGAGGAACGATAGAGGTGGAGGCTATAGAGTGGAGAATGGTAGTGGGGGAAGCGATAGAGGGAGAACGATAGTAGAGGAGGCGATAGAGTGAGGAACGATCGAGGTGGAGGCGAAAGACGGAGGAACAATAGAGGTGGAGGCTATAGAGTGGAGAATGGTAGTGGGGGAAGCGATAGAGGGAGGAACGATAGTAGAGGATTCGATAGAGGGAGGAACGATTGAGGTGGAGGCGATAGACGTAGGAACGATAGAGGTGGAGGCTATAGAGTGGAGACTGGTAGTGGGGGAAGCGATTGAGGGAGGAACGATAGTAGAGGATGCGATAGAGTGAGGAACGATCGAGGTGGAGGCGATAGACGGAGGAACGACAGAGGTGGAGTCTATAGAGTGGAAAATGGTAGTGGGGGAAGAGATAGATCGATGAACGATAGTAGAGGATGCGATAGAATGAGGAACGATCGAGGTGGAGGCGATAGACGGAGGAACGATATAGGTGGAGGCTATAGAGTGGAGAATGGTAGTGGGGGAAGCGATAGAGGGAGGAACGATAGTAGAGGATGCGATAGAGGGAGGAACGATCGAGGTGGAGGCGATAGACGGAGGAACGATAGAGGTGGAGGCTATAGAGTGGAGAATGTTTAGGGGGGGAAGCGATAGAGGGAGGAACGAAAGTAGAAGAGGCGATAGAGGGAGGAACGATCGAGGTGGAGGCTATAGAGTGGAGAATGGTAGTGGAGGATGCGATAGAGGGAGGAACGATAGTAGAGGATGCGATAGAGTGAGGAACGATCGAGGTGGAGGCGATAGACGGAGGAACGATAGAGGTGGAGTCTATAGAGTAGAAAATGGTAGTGGGGGAAGAGATAGAGGGATGAACGATAGTATAGGAGGCGATAGAGGGAGGAACGATCGATGTGGATGCGATAGACGGAGGAATAATAGAGGTGGAGGCTATAGAGTGGAGAACGGTAGTGGGGGAAGCGATAGAGGGAGGAACGATAATAGAGGATGCGATAGAGGGAGGAACGATCGAGGTGGAGGCGATAGACGGAGGAACGATAGAGGTGGAGGCTATAGAGTGGAGAATGGTAGTGGGGGATGCGATAGAGGGAGGAACGATAGTAGAGGATGCGATAGAGGGAGGAACGATCGACGTGGAGGCGATAGACGGAGGAAAGATAGAGGTGGAAGCTATAGAGTGGAGAATGGTAGTGGGGGAAGCGATAGAGGGAGGAACGATAGTAGAGAATGCGATAGAGGGAGGAACGATCGAGGTGGAGGCGACAGACGAAGGAACGATAGAGGTGGAGTCTATAGAGTGGAGAATGGTAGTGGGGGAAGCGATAGAGGGAGGAACGATCGAGGTGGAGGCGAAAGACGGAGGAACGATAGAGGTGGAGGCTATAGAGTGGAGAATGGTAGTGGGGGAAGCGATAGAGGGGGGAACGATAGTAAAAGAGGCGATAGAGGGAGGAACGATCGAGGTGGAGGCGATAGACGGAGGAACGATAGAGGTGGAGTCTATAGAGTGGAGAATGTTTAGGGGGGGAAGCGATAGAGGGAGGAACGATAGTTGAGGATGCGATAGAATGAGGAACGATCGAGGTGGAGGCGATAGACGGAGGAACGATAGAGGTGGAGGCTATAGAGTGGAGAATGGTAATGGGGGAAGCGATAGAATGAGGAACGATAGTGGAGGAGGCGATAGAGGGAGGAACGAACGAGGTGGAGGCGATAGACGGAGGAACGATAGAGGTGGAGTCTATAGAGTGGAGAATGGTAGTGGGGGAAGCGATAGAGGGAGGAACGATAGTAGAGGAGGCGATAGAGTGAGGAACGATCGAGGTGGAGGCGAAAGACGGAGGAACGATAGAGGTGGAGGCTATAGAGTGGAGAATGTTTAGGGGGGGAAGCGATAGAGGGGGGAACGATAGTAGAGGATGCGATAGAATGAGGAACGATCGAAGTGGAGGCGATAGACGGAGGAACGATAGCGGTGGAGGCTATAGAGTGGAGAATGGTAATGGGGGAAGCGATAGAATGAGGAACGATAGTAGAGGAGGCGATAGAGGGAGGAACGAACGAGGTGGAGGCGATAGACGGAGGAACGATAGAGGTGGAGGCTATAGAGTGGAGAATGGTAGTGGAGGAAGCGATAGAGGGAGGAACGATAGTAGAGGATGCGATAGAGGGAGGAACGATCGAGGTGGAGGCGATAGACAGAGGAACGATAGAGGTGGAGCCTATAGAGTGAAAAATGGTAGTGGGGGAAGAGATAGAGGGATGAACGATAGTAGAGGAGGCGATTGAGGGAGGAACGATCGATGTGGATGCGATAGACGGAGGAATAATAGAGGTGGAGGCTATAGAGTGGAGAACGGTAGTGGGGGAAGCGATAGAGGGAGGAACGAAAGTAGAGGATGCGCTAGAGTGAGGAACGATCTAGGTGGAGGCGATAGACGGAGGAACGATAGAGGTGGAGGCTATAGAGTGGAAAATGGTATTGGGGGAAGCGATAGAGGGAGAAACGATAGTAGAGGAGGCGATAGAGGGAGGAACGATCGAGGTGGAGGCGATAGACGGAGGAAAGATAGAGGTGGAGGCTATAGAGTGGAGAATGGTAGTGGGGGAAGCGATAGAGGGAGGAACGATAGTAGAGAATGCGATAGAGGGAGGAACGATCGAGGTGGAGGCGATAGACGGAGGAACGATGGAGGTGGAGGCTATAGATTGGAGAATGGTAGTGGGGGATGCGATAGAGGGAGGAACGATAGTTGAGGATGCGATAGAGAGAGGAACGATCGAGGTGGAGGCGATAGACGGAGGAACGATAGAGGTGGAGGCGATAGACGGAGGAACGATAGAGGTGGAGGCTATAGAGTGGAGAATGGTAGTGGGGGAAGCGATAGAGGAGGAATGATAGTAGAGGATGCGATAGAGGGAGGAACGATAGAGGTGGAGGCTATAGAGTGGAGAATGGTAGTGGGGGAAGCGATAGAGGAGAAATGATAGTAGAGGATGCGATAGAGGGAGGAACGAACGAGGTGGAGGCGATAGACGGAGGAACGATAGAGGTGGAGGCTATAGAGTGGAGAATGGTAGTGGGGGAAGCGATAGAGGGAGGAACGATAGTAGAGGAGGCGATTGAGTGAGGAACGATCGAGGTGGAGGCGAAAGACGGAGGAACGATAGAGGTGGAGGCTATAGAGTGGAGAATGTTTAGGGGGGGAAGCGATAGAGGGAGGAACGATAGTAGAGGATGCGATAGAATGAGGAACGATCGAAGTGGAGGCGATAGACGGAGGAACGATAGAGGTGGAGGCTATAGAGTGGAGAATGGTAGTGGGGGAAGCGATAGAGGGAGGTACGATAGTAGAGAGGCGAAAGAGGGAGGAACGATCGAGGTGGAGGCGATAGACGGAGGAACGATAGAGGTGGAGGGTATAGAGTGGAGAATGGTAGTGGGGGAAGTGATAGAGGGAGGAACGATACTAGAGGAGGCGATAAAGGGAGGAACGATCGAGGTGGAGGCGATAGACGGAGGAACGATAGAGGTGGAGGCTATAGAGTGGAGAATGTTTAGGGGGGAAGCGATAGAGGGAGGAACGATAGTAGAGGATGCGATAGAATGAGGAACGATCGAGGTGGAGGCGATAGACGGAGGAACGATAGAGGTGGAGGCTATAGAGTGGAGAATGGTAATGGGGGAAGCGATAGAATGAGGAACGATAGTAGAGGAGGCGATAGAGGGAGGAACGAACGAGGCGGAGGCGATAGACGGAGGAACGATAGAGGTGGAGGTTATAGAGTAGAGAATGGGAGTGAAGGAAGAGATAGAGGGAGGAACGGTAGTAGAGGAGGCGATAGAGGGAGGAACGATCGACGTGGAGGCGATAGACGGAGGAACGATAGAGTTGGAGGTTATAGAGTGGAGAATGGTAGTGAGGGAAGCGATAGAGGGAGGAACGATAGTAGAGGATTCGATAGAGGGAGGAACGATTGAGGTGGAGGCGATAGACGTAGGAACGATAGATGTGGAGGCTATAGAGTGGAAAATGGTAGTGGGGGAAGCGATAGTAGGAGGAACGATAGTAGAGGAGGCGATAGAGGGAGGAACGATCGAGGTGGAGGCGATAGACGGAGGAAAGATAGAGGTGGAAGCTATAGAGTGGAGAATGGTAGTGGGGGAAGCGATAGATGGAGGAACGATAGTAGAGAATGCGATAGAGGGGGGAACGATCGAGGTGGAGGCGATAGACGGAGGAACGATAAAGGTGGAGGCTATAGAGTGGAGAATGGTAGTGGGGGATGCGATAGAGGGAGGAACGATAGTAGAATATGCGATAGAGGGAGGAACGATCGAGGTGGAGGCGATAGACGGAAGAACGATAGAGGTTGTGGCTATAGAGTGGAGAATGGTAGTGAGGGAAGCGATAGAGGAGGAATGATAGTATAGGATGCGATAGAGGGAGGAACGATCGAGGTTGAGGCGATAGACGGAGGAACGATAGAGGTGGAGGCTATAGAGTGGAGAATGTTTAGGGGTGAAGCGATAGAGGGAGGAACGAAAGTAGAGGATGCAATAGAATGAGGAACGATCGAGGTGGAGGCGATAGACGGAGGAACGATAGAGGTGGAGGCTATAGAGTGGAGAATGGTAGTGGGGGAAGCGATAGAGGGAGAACGATAGTAGAGGAGGCGATAGAGTGAGGAACGATCGAGGTGGAGGCGAAAGACGGAGGAACAATAGAGGTGGAGGCTATAGAGTGGAGAATGGTAGTGGGGGAAGCGATAGAGGGAGGAACGATAGTAGAGGATTCGATAGAGGGAGGAACGATTGAGGTGGAGGCGATAGACGTAGGAACGATAGAGGTGGAGGCTATAGAGTGGAGACTGGTAGTGGGGGAAGCGATTGAGGGAGGAACGATAGTAGAGGATGCGATAGAGTGAGGAACGATCGAGGTGGAGGCGATAGACGGAGGAACGACAGAGGTGGAGTCTATAGAGTGGAAAATGGTAGTGGGGGAAGAGATAGATCGATGAACGATAGTAGAGGATGCGATAGAATGAGGAACGATCGAGGTGGAGGCGATAGACGGAGGAACGATATAGGTGGAGGCTATAGAGTGGAGAATGGTAGTGGGGGAAGCGATAGAGGGAGGAACGATAGTAGAGGATGCGATAGAGGGAGGAACGATCGAGGTGGAGGCGATAGACGGAGGAACGATAGAGGTGGAGGCTATAGAGTGGAGAATGTTTAGGGGGGGAAGCGATAGAGGGAGGAACGAAAGTAGAAGAGGCGATAGAGGGAGGAACGATCGAGGTGGAGGCGATAGACGGAGGAACGATAGAGGTGGAGGCTATAGAGTGGAGAATGGTAATGGGGGAAGCGATAGAATGAGGAACGATAGAAGAGGAGGCGATAGAGGGAGGAACGAACGAAGTGGAGGCGATAGACGGTGGAACGATAGAGGTGGAGGCTATAGAGTGGAGAATGGTAGTGGGGGATGTGATAGAGGGAGGAACGATAGTAGAGGAGACGATAGAGTGAGGAACGATCGAGGCGGAGGCGAAAGACGGAGGAACGATAGAGGTGGAGGCTATAGAGTGGAGAATGTTTAGGGGGGGAAGCGATAGAGGGAGGAACGATAGTAGAGGATTCGATAGAGGGAGGAACGATTGAGGTGGAGGCGATAGACGTAGGAACGATAGAGGTGGAGGCTATAGAGTGGAGAATGGTAGTGGGGGAAGCGATAGAGGAGGAATGATAGTAGAGGATGCGATAGAGGGAGGAACGATCGAGGTTGAGGCGATAGACGGAGGAACGATAGAGGTGGAGGCTATAGAGTGGAGAATGGTTAGGGGGGGACGCGATAGAGGGAGGAACGATAGTAGAGGATGCGATAGAGTGAGGAACGATAGAGGTGGAGGCGATAGACGGAGGTTCGATAGAGGTGGAGTCTATAGAGTGGAAAATGGTACTGGGGGAAGAGATAGAGCGATGAACGATAGTAGAGGAGGCGATAGAGGGAGGAACGATCGATGTGGAGGCGATAGACGGAGGAACGATATAGGTGGAGGCTATAGAGTGGAGAATGGTAGTTGGGGAAGCGATAGAGGGAGGAACGATAGTAGAGGATGCGATAGAGGGAGGAACGATCGAGCTGGAGGCGATAGACGGAGGAACGATAGAGTTGGAGGCTATAGAGTGGAGAATGTTTAGGGGGGGAAGCGATAGAGGGAGGAACGAAAGTAGAAGAGGCGATAGAGGGTGGAACGATCGAGGTGGAGGCGATAGACGGAGGAACGATAGAGGTGGAGGCTATAGAGTGGAGAATGGTAATGGGGGAAGCGATAGAATGAGGAACGATGGTAGAGGAGGCGATAGAGGGAGGAACGAACGAGGTGGAGGCGATAGACGGAGGAACGATAGAGGTGGAGGCTATAGAGTGGAGAATGGTAGTGGGGGAAGCGATAGAGGGAGGAACGATAGTAGAGGATGCGATAGAGTGAGGAACGATCGAGGTGGAGGCGATAGACGGAGGAACGATAGAGGTGGAGTCTATAGAGTAGAAAATGGTAGTGGGGGAAGAGATAGAGGGATGAACGATAGTATAGGAGGCGATAGAGGGAGGAACGATCGATGTGGATGCGATAGACGGAGGAATAATAGAGGTGGAGGCTATAGAGTGGAGAACGGTAGTGGGGGAAGCGATAGAGGGAGGAACGATAATAGAGGATGCGATAGAGGGAGGAACGATCGAGGTGGAGGCGATAGACGGAGAAACGATAGAGGTGGAGGCTATAGAGTGGAGAATGGTAGTGGGGGATGCGATAGAGGGAGGAACGATAGTAGAGGATGCGATAGAGGGAGGAACGATCGACGTGGAGGCGATAGACGGAGGAAAGATAGAGGTGGAAGCTATAGAGTGGAGAATGGTAGTGGGGGAAGCGATAGAGGGAGGAACGATAGTAGAGAATGCGATAGAGGGAGGAACGATCGAGGTGGAGGCGACAGACGAAGGAACGATAGAGGTGGAGTCTATAGAGTGGAGAATGGTAGTGGGGGAAGCGATAGAGGGAGGAACGATCGAGGTGGAGGCGAAAGACGGAGGAACGATAGAGGTGGAGGCTATAGAGTGGAGAATGGTAGTGGGGGAAGCGATAGAGGGGGGAACGATAGTAAAAGAGGCGATAGAGGGAGGAACGATCGAGGTGGAGGCGATAGACGGAGGAACGATAGAGGTGGAGTCTATAGAGTGGAGAATGTTTAGGGGGGGAAGCGATAGAGGGAGGAACGATAGTTGAGGATGCGATAGAATGAGGAACGATCGAGGTGGAGGCGATAGACGGAGGAACGATAGAGGTGGAGGCTATAGAGTGGAGAATGGTAATGGGGGAAGCGATAGAATGAGGAACGATAGTGGAGGAGGCGATAGAGGGAGGAACGAACGAGGTGGAGGCGATAGACGGAGGAACGATAGAGGTGGAGTCTATAGAGTGGAGAATGGTAGTGGGGGAAGCGATAGAGGGAGGAACGATAGTAGAGGAGGCGATAGAGTGAGGAACGATCGAGGTGGAGGCGAAAGACGGAGGAACGATAGAGGTGGAGGCTATAGAGTGGAGAATGTTTAGGGGGGGAAGCGATAGAGGGGGGAACGATAGTAGAGGATGCGATAGAATGAGGAACGATCGAAGTGGAGGCGATAGACGGAGGAACGATAGCGGTGGAGGCTATAGAGTGGAGAATGGTAATGGGGGAAGCGATAGAATGAGGAACGATAGTAGAGGAGGCGATAGAGGGAGGAACGAACGAGGTGGAGGCGATAGACGGAGGAACGATAGAGGTGGAGGCTATAGAGTGGAGAATGGTAGTGGAGGAAGCGATAGAGGGAGGAACGATAGTAGAGGATGCGATAGAGGGAGGAACGATCGAGGTGGAGGCGATAGACAGAGGAACGATAGAGGTGGAGCCTATAGAGTGAAAAATGGTAGTGGGGGAAGAGATAGAGGGATGAACGATAGTAGAGGAGGCGATTGAGGGAGGAACGATCGATGTGGATGCGATAGACGGAGGAATAATAGAGGTGGAGGCTATAGAGTGGAGAACGGTAGTGGGGGAAGCGATAGAGGGAGGAACGAAAGTAGAGGATGCGCTAGAGTGAGGAACGATCTAGGTGGAGGCGATAGACGGAGGAACGATAGAGGTGGAGGCTATAGAGTGGAAAATGGTATTGGGGGAAGCGATAGAGGGAGAAACGATTGTAGAGGATGCGATAGAGTGAGGAACGATCGAGGTGGAGGCGATTGACGGAGGAACGATAGAGGTGGAGGCTATAGAGTGGAAAATGGTAGTGGGGGAAGAGATAGAGGGATGAACGATAGTAGAGGAGGCGATAGAGGGAGGAACGATCGAGGTGGAGGCGATAGACGGAGGAAAGATAGAGGTGGAGGCTATAGAGTGGAGAATGGTAGTGGGGGAAGCGATAGAGGGAGGAACGATAGTAGAGAATGCGATAGAGGGAGGAACGATCGAGGTGGAGGCGATAGACGGAGGAACGATGGAGGTGGAGGCTATAGATTGGAGAATGGTAGTGGGGGATGCGATAGAGGGAGGAACGATAGTTGAGGATGCGATAGAGAGAGGAACGATCGAGGTGGAGGCGATAGACGGAGGAACGATAGAGGTGGAGGCGATAGACGGAGGAACGATAGAGGTGGAGGCTATAGAGTGGAGAATGGTAGTGGGGGAAGCGATAGAGGAGGAATGATAGTAGAGGATGCGATAGAGGGAGGAACGATAGAGGTGGAGGCTATAGAGTGGAGAATGGTAGTGGGGGAAGCGATAGAGGAGAAATGATAGTAGAGGATGCGATAGAGGGAGGAACGAACGAGGTGGAGGCGATAGACGGAGGAACGATAGAGGTGGAGGCTATAGAGTGGAGAATGGTAGTGGGGGAAGCGATAGAGGGAGGAACGATAGTAGAGGAGGCGATTGAGTGAGGAACGATCGAGGTGGAGGCGAAAGACGGAGGAACGATAGAGGTGGAGGCTATAGAGTGGAGAATGTTTAGGGGGGGAAGCGATAGAGGGAGGAACGATAGTAGAGGATGCGATAGAATGAGGAACGATCGAAGTGGAGGCGATAGACGGAGGAACGATAGAGGTGGAGGCTATAGAGTGGAGAATGGTAGTGGGGGAAGCGATAGAGGGAGGTACGATAGTAGAGAGGCGAAAGAGGGAGGAACGATCGAGGTGGAGGCGATAGACGGAGGAACGATAGAGGTGGAGGGTATAGAGTGGAGAATGGTAGTGGGGGAAGTGATAGAGGGAGGAACGATACTAGAGGAGGCGATAAAGGGAGGAACGATCGAGGTGGAGGCGATAGACGGAGGAACGATAGAGGTGGAGGCTATAGAGTGGAGAATGTTTAGGGGGGAAGCGATAGAGGGAGGAACGATAGTAGAGGATGCGATAGAATGAGGAACGATCGAGGTGGAGGCGATAGACGGAGGAACGATAGAGGTGGAGGCTATAGAGTGGAGAATGGTAATGGGGGAAGCGATAGAATGAGGAACGATAGTAGAGGAGGCGATAGAGGGAGGAACGAACGAGGCGGAGGCGATAGACGGAGGAACGATAGAGGTGGAGGTTATAGAGTAGAGAATGGGAGTGAAGGAAGAGATAGAGGGAGGAACGGTAGTAGAGGAGGCGATAGAGGGAGGAACGATCGACGTGGAGGCGATAGACGGAGGAACGATAGAGTTGGAGGTTATAGAGTGGAGAATGGTAGTGAGGGAAGCGATAGAGGGAGGAACGATAGTAGAGGATTCGATAGAGGGAGGAACGATTGAGGTGGAGGCGATAGACGTAGGAACGATAGATGTGGAGGCTATAGAGTGGAAAATGGTAGTGGGGGAAGCGATAGTAGGAGGAACGATAGTAGAGGAGGCGATAGAGGGAGGAACGATCGAGGTGGAGGCGATAGACGGAGGAAAGATAGAGGTGGAAGCTATAGAGTGGAGAATGGTAGTGGGGGAAGCGATAGATGGAGGAACGATAGTAGAGAATGCGATAGAGGGGGGAACGATCGAGGTGGAGGCGATAGACGGAGGAACGATAAAGGTGGAGGCTATAGAGTGGAGAATGGTAGTGGGGGATGCGATAGAGGGAGGAACGATAGTAGAATATGCGATAGAGGGAGGAACGATCGAGGTGGAGGCGATAGACGGAAGAACGATAGAGGTTGTGGCTATAGAGTGGAGAATGGTAGTGAGGGAAGCGATAGAGGAGGAATGATAGTATAGGATGCGATAGAGGGAGGAACGATCGAGGTTGAGGCGATAGACGGAGGAACGATAGAGGTGGAGGCTATAGAGTGGAGAATGTTTAGGGGTGAAGCGATAGAGGGAGGAACGAAAGTAGAGGATGCAATAGAATGAGGAACGATCGAGGTGGAGGCGATAGACGGAGGAACGATAGAGGTGGAGGCTATAGAGTGGAGAATGGTAGTGGGGGAAGCGATAGAGGGAGAACGATAGTAGAGGAGGCGATAGAGTGAGGAACGATCGAGGTGGAGGCGAAAGACGGAGGAACAATAGAGGTGGAGGCTATAGAGTGGAGAATGGTAGTGGGGGAAGCGATAGAGGGAGGAACGATAGTAGAGGATTCGATAGAGGGAGGAACGATTGAGGTGGAGGCGATAGACGTAGGAACGATAGAGGTGGAGGCTATAGAGTGGAGACTGGTAGTGGGGGAAGCGATTGAGGGAGGAACGATAGTAGAGGATGCGATAGAGTGAGGAACGATCGAGGTGGAGGCGATAGACGGAGGAACGACAGAGGTGGAGTCTATAGAGTGGAAAATGGTAGTGGGGGAAGAGATAGATCGATGAACGATAGTAGAGGATGCGATAGAATGAGGAACGATCGAGGTGGAGGCGATAGACGGAGGAACGATATAGGTGGAGGCTATAGAGTGGAGAATGGTAGTGGGGGAAGCGATAGAGGGAGGAACGATAGTAGAGGATGCGATAGAGGGAGGAACGATCGAGGTGGAGGCGATAGACGGAGGAACGATAGAGGTGGAGGCTATAGAGTGGAGAATGTTTAGGGGGGGAAGCGATAGAGGGAGGAACGAAAGTAGAAGAGGCGATAGAGGGAGGAACGATCGAGGTGGAGGCGATAGACGGAGGAACGATAGAGGTGGAGGCTATAGAGTGGAGAATGGTAATGGGGGAAGCGATAGAATGAGGAACGATAGAAGAGGAGGCGATAGAGGGAGGAACGAACGAAGTGGAGGCGATAGACGGTGGAACGATAGAGGTGGAGGCTATAGAGTGGAGAATGGTAGTGGGGGATGTGATAGAGGGAGGAACGATAGTAGAGGAGACGATAGAGTGAGGAACGATCGAGGCGGAGGCGAAAGACGGAGGAACGATAGAGGTGGAGGCTATAGAGTGGAGAATGTTTAGGGGGGGAAGCGATAGAGGGAGGAACGATAGTAGAGGATTCGATAGAGGGAGGAACGATTGAGGTGGAGGCGATAGACGTAGGAACGATAGAGGTGGAGGCTATAGAGTGGAGAATGGTAGTGGGGGAAGCGATATAGGAGGAATGATAGTAGAGGATGCGATAGAGGGAGGAACGATCGAGGTTGAGGCGATAGACGGAGGAACGATAGAGGTGGAGGCTATAGAGTGGAGAATGGTTAGGGGGGGACGCGATAGAGGGAGGAACGATAGTAGAGGATGCGATAGAGTGAGGAACGATAGAGGTGGAGGCGATAGACGGAGGTTCGATAGAGGTGGAGTCTATAGAGTGGAAAATGGTACTGGGGGAAGAGATAGAGCGATGAACGATAGTAGAGGAGGCGATAGAGGGAGGAACGATCGATGTGGAGGCGATAGACGGAGGAACGATATAGGTGGAGGCTATAGAGTGGAGAATGGTAGTTGGGGAAGCGATAGAGGGAGGAACGATAGTAGAGGATGCGATAGAGGGAGGAACGATCGAGCTGGAGGCGATAGACGGAGGAACGATAGAGTTGGAGGCTATAGAGTGGAGAATGTTTAGGGGGGGAAGCGATAGAGGGAGGAACGAAAGTAGAAGAGGCGATAGAGGGTGGAACGATCGAGGTGGAGGCGATAGACGGAGGAACGATAGAGGTGGAGGCTATAGAGTGGAGAATGGTAATGGGGGAAGCGATAGAATGAGGAACGATGGTAGAGGAGGCGATAGAGGGAGGAACGAACGAAGTGGAGGCGATAGACGGTGGAACGATAGAGGTGGAGGCTATAGAGTGGAGAATGGTAGTGGGGGATGTGATAGAGGGAGGAACGATAGTAGAGGAGACGATAGAGTGAGGAACGATCGAGGCGGAGGCGAAAGACGGAGGAACGATAGAGGTGGAGGCTATAGAGTGGAGAATGTTTAGGGGGGGAAGCGATAGAGGGAGGAACGATAGTAGAGGATTCGATAGAGGGAGGAACGATTGAGGTGGAGGCGATAGACGTAGGAACGATAGAGGTGGAGTCTATAGAGTGGAGAATGGTAGTGGGGGAAGCGATAGAGGAGGAATGATAGTAGAGGATGCGATAAAGGGAGGAACGATCGAGGTTGAGGCGATAGACGGAGGAACGATAGAGGTGGAGGCTATAGAGTGGAGAATGGTTAGGGGGGGACGCGATAGAGGGAGGAACGATAGTAGAGGATGCGATAGAATGAGGAACGATCGAGGTGGAGGCGATAAACGGAGGAACGATAGAGATGGAGGCTATAGAGTGGAGAATGGTAACGGGGGAAGCGATAGAATGAGGAACGATAGTAGAGGAGGCAATAGAAGGAGGAACGAACGAGGTGGAGGCGATAGACGGAGGAACGATAGAGGTGGAGGCTATAGAATGGAGAATGGTAGTGGGGGAAGCGATAGAGGGAGGAACGATAGTAGAGGAGGCGATAGAGTGAGGAACGATAGAGGTGGAGGCTATAGAATGGAGAATGGTAGTGGGGGAAGCGATAGAGGGAGGAACGATAGTAGAGGAGGCGATAGAGTGAGGAACGATCGAGGTGGAGGCGAAAGACGGAGGAACGATAGAGGTGGAGGCTATAGAGTGGAGAATGGTAGTGGGGGAAGTGATAGAGGGAGGAACGATAGTAGAGGAGGCGATAGAGGGAGGAACGATCGAGGTGGAGGCGATAGACGGAGGAACGATAGAGGTGGAGGCTATAGAGTGGAGAATGTTTAGGGGGGAAGCGATAGAGGGAGGAACGATAGTAGAGGATGCGATAGATTGAGGAACAATCGAGTTGGAGGCGATATACGGAGGAACGATAGAGGTGGAGGCTATTGAGTGGAGAATGGTAATGGGGGAAGCGATAGAATGAGGAACGATAGTAGAGGAGGCGATAGAGGGAGGAACGAACGAGGTGGAGGCGATAGACGGAGGAACGATAGAGGTGGAGGCTATAGAGTAGAGAATGGGAGTGGGGGAAGAGATAGAGGGAGGAACGAAAGTAGAGGATGCGCTAGAGGGAGGAACGATCGACTTGGAGGCGATAGACGGAGGAACAATAGAGTTGGAGGCTATAGAGTGGAGAATGGTAGTGGGGGAAGCGATAGAGGGAGGAACGATAGTAGAGGATTCGATAGAGGGAGGAACGATTGAGGTGGAGGCGATAGACGTAGGAACGATAGAGGTGGAGGCTATAGAGTGGAGAATGGTAGTGAGGAAGCGATAGAGGGAGGAACGATAGTAGAGGATGCGATAGAGTGAGGAACGATCGAGGTGGAGGCGATAGACGGAGGAACGATAGAGGTGGAGGCTATAGAGTGGAAAATGGTAGTGGGGGAAGAGATAGAGGGATGAACGATAGTAGAGGAGGCGATAGAGGGAGGAACGATCGAGGTGGAGGCGATTGACGGAGGAAAGATAGAGGTGGAGGTTATAGAGTGGAGAATGGTAGTGGGGGAAGCGATGGAGGGAGGAACGATAATAGAGAATGCGATAGAGGGAGGAACGATCGAGGTGGAGGCGATAGACGGAGGAACGATGGAGGTGGAGGCTATAGAGTGGAGAATGGTAGTGGGGGATGCGAAAGAGACAGGAACGATAGTAGAGGATGCGATAGAGGGAGGAACGATCGAGGTGGAGGCGATAGACGGAGGAACGATAGAGGTGGAGGCTATAGAGTGGAGAATGGTAGTGGGGGAAGCGATAGAGGAGGAATGATAGTAGAGGATGCGATAGAGGGAGGAACGATCGAGGTTGAGGCGATAGACGGAGGAACGATAGAGGTGGAGGCTATAGAGTGGAGAATGGTAATGGGGGAAGCGATAGAATGATGAACGATAGTAGAGGTGGCGATAGAGGGAGGAACGATCGAGGTGGAGGCGATAGACGGAGGAACGATAGTAGAGGAGGCGATAGAGAGACGAACGAACGAGGTGGAGGCGATAGACGGAGGAACGATAGAAGTGGAGTCTATAGAGTGGAGAATGTTTAGGGGGGAAGCGATAGAGGGAGGAATGATAGTAGAGGATGCGATAGAATGAGGAACGATCGAGGTGGAGGCGATAGACGGAGGAACGATAGAGGTGGAGGCTATAGAGTGGAGAATGGTAATGCTGGAAGCGATAGAATGAGGAACGATAGTAGAGGAGGCGATAGAGGGAGGAAAGAACGAGGTGGAGGCGATAGACGGAGGAACGATAGAGGTGGAGGCTAAAGAGTGGAGAATGGTAGTGGGGGAAGAGATAGAGGGAGGAACGATAGTAGAGGAGGCGATAGAGGGAGGAACGATCGAGGTGGAGGCGATAGACGGAGGAACGATAGAGGTGGAGGCTATAGAGTGGAGAATGTTTAGGGGGGGAAGCGATAGAGGGAGGAACGATAGTTGAGGATGCGATAGAATGAGGAACGATCGAGGTGGAGGCGATAGACGGAGGAACGATAGACGTGGAGGCTATAGAGTGGAGAATGGTAATGGGGGAAGCGATAGAATGAGGAACGATAGTAGAGGAGGCGATAGAGGGAGGAACGATCGAGGTGGAGGCGATAGACGGAGGAACGATAGAGGTGGAGACTATAGAGTGGAGAATGTTTAGGGGGGAAGCGATAGAGGGAGGAACGATAGTAGAGGATGCGATAGAATGAGGAACAATCGAGGTGGAGGCGATATACGGAGGAACGATAGAGGTGGAGGCTATAGAGTGGAGAATGGTAATGGGGGAAGCGATAGAATGAGGAACGATAGTAGAGGAGGCGATAGAGGGAGGAACGAACGAGGTGGAGGCGATAGACGTAGGAACGATAGAGGTGGAGGCTATAGAGTAGAGAATGGGAGTGGGGGAAGAGATAGAGGGAGGAACGATAGTAGAGGAGGCGATAGAGGGAGGAACGATCGACGTGGAGGCGATAGACGGAGGAACAATAGAGTTGGAGGCTATAGAGTGGAGAATGGTAGTGGGGGAAGCGATAGAGGGAGGAACGATAGTAGAGGATTCGATAGAGGGAGGAACGATTGAGGTGGAGGCGATAGACGTAGGAACGATAGAGGTGGTGGCTATAGAGTGGAGAATGGTAGTGGGGGAAGCGATAGAGGGAGGAACGATAGTAGAGGATGCGATAGAGTGAGGAACGATCGAGGTGGAGGCGATAGACGGAGGAACGATAGAGGTGGAGGCTATAGAGTGGAAAATGGTAGTGGGGGAAGAGATAGAGGGATGATCGATAGTAGAGGAGGCGATAGAGGGAGGAACGATCGAGGTGGAGGCGATAGACGGAGGAAAGATAGAGGTGGAGGCTATAGAGTGGAGAATGGTAGTGGGGGAAGCGATAGAGGGAGGAACGATAATAGAGAATGCGATAGAGGGAGGAACGATCGAGGTGGAGGCGATAGACGGAGGAGCGATGGAGGTGGAGGCTATAGAGTGGAGAATGGTAGTGGGGGATGCGAAAGAGGGAGGAACGATAGTAGAGGATGCGATAGAGGGAGGAACGATCGAGGTGGAGGCGATAGACGGAGGAACGATAGAGGTGGAGGCTATAGAGTGGAGAATGGTAGTGGGGGAAGCGATAGAGGAGGAATGATAGTAGACGATGCGATAGAGGGAGGAACGATCGAGGTTGAGGCGATAGACGGAGGAACGATAGAGGTGGAGGCTATAGGGTGGAGAATGGTAATGGGGGAAGCGATAGAATGATGAACGATAGTAGAGGTGGCGATAAAGGGAGGAACGATCGAGGTGGAGGCGATAGACGGAGGAACGATAGTAGAGGAGGCGATAGAGAGAGGAACGATCGAGGTGGAGGCGTTAGACGGAGGAACGATAGAGGTGGAGGCTATAGAGTGGAGAATGTTTAGGGGGGAAGCGATAGAGGGAGGAACGATAGTAGAGGATGCGATAGAATGAGGAACGATCGAGGTGGAGGCGATAGACGGAGGAACGATAGAGGTGGAGGCTATAGAGTGGAGAATGATAATGGGGGAAGCGATAGAATGAGGAACGATAGTAGAGGATGCGATAGAGTGAGGAACGATCGAGGTGGAGGCGATAGACGGAGGAACGATAGAGGTGGAGTCTATAGAGTGGAAAATGGTAGTGGGGGAAGAGATAGAGCGATGAACGATAGTAGAGGATGCGATAGAATGAGGAACGATCGAGGTGGAGGCGATAGACGGAGGAACGATATAGGTGGAGGCTATAGAGTGGAGAATGGTAGTGGGGGAAGCGATAGAGGGAGGAACGATAGTAGAGGATGCGATAGAGGGAGGAACGATAGAGGTGGAGGCGATAGACGGAGGAACGATAGAGGTGGAGGCTATAGAGTCGAGAATGTTTAGGGGGGGAAGCGATAGAGGGAGGAACGAAAGTAGAAGAGGCGATAGAGGGAGGAACGATCGAGGTGGAGGCGATAGACGGAGGAACGATAGAGGTGGAGGCTATAGAGTGGAGAATGGTATTGGGGGAAGCGATAGAATGAGGAACGATAGTAGAGAAGGCGATAGAGGGAGTAACGAACGAGGTGGAGGCGATAGACGGAGGAACGATAGAGGTGGAGGCTATAGAGTGTAGAATGGTAGTGGGGGAAGCGATAGAGGGAGGAACGATAGTAGAGGAGGCGATAGAGTGAGTAACGATCGAGGTGGAGGCTATAGAGTGGAGAATGTTTAGGGGGGGAAGCGATAGAGGGAGGAACGATAGTAGAGGATTCGATAGAGGGAGGAACGATAGAGGTGGAGGCTATAGAGTGGAGAATGGTAGTGGAGGATGCGATAGAGGGAGGAACGATAGTAGAGGATGCGATAGAGTGAGGAACGATCGAGGTGGAGGCGATAGACGGAGGAACGATAGAGGTGGAGTCTATAGAGTAGAAAATGGTAGTGGGGGAAGAGATAGAGGGATGAACGATAGTATAGGAGGCGATAGAGGGAGGAACGATCGATGTGGATGCGATAGACGGAGGAATAATAGAGGTGGAGGCTATAGAGTGGAGAACGGTAGTGGGGGAAGCGATAGAGGGAGGAACGATAATAGAGGATGCGATAGAGGGAGGAACGATCGAGGTGGAGGCGATAGACGGAGGAACGATAGAGGTGGAGGCTATAGAGTGGAGAATGGTAGTGGGGGATGCGATAGAGGGAGGAACGATAGTAGAGGATGCGATAGAGGGAGGAACGATCGACGTGGAGGCGATAGACGGAGGAAAGATAGAGGTGGAAGCTATAGAGTGGAGAATGGTAGTGGGGGAAGCGATAGAGGGAGGAACGATAGTAGAGAATGCGATAGAGGGAGGAACGATCGAGGTGGAGGCGACAGACGAAGGAACGATAGAGGTGGAGTCTATAGAGTGGAGAATGGTAGTGGGGGAAGCGATAGAGGGAGGAACGATCGAGGTGGAGGCGAAAGACGGAGGAACGATAGAGGTGGAGGCTATAGAGTGGAGAATGGTAGTGGGGGAAGCGATAGAGGGGGGAACGATAGTAAAAGAGGCGATAGAGGGAGGAACGATCGAGGTGGAGGCGATAGACGGAGGAACGATAGAGGTGGAGTCTATAGAGTGGAGAATGTTTAGGGGGGGAAGCGATAGAGGGAGGAACGATAGTTGAGGATGCGATAGAATGAGGAACGATCGAGGTGGAGGCGATAGACGGAGGAACGATAGAGGTGGAGGCTATAGAGTGGAGAATGGTAATGGGGGAAGCGATAGAATGAGGAACGATAGTGGAGGAGGCGATAGAGGGAGGAACGAACGAGGTGGAGGCGATAGACGGAGGAACGATAGAGGTGGAGTCTATAGAGTGGAGAATGGTAGTGGGGGAAGCGATAGAGGGAGGAACGATAGTAGAGGAGGCGATAGAGTGAGGAACGATCGAGGTGGAGGCGAAAGACGGAGGAACGATAGAGGTGGAGGCTATAGAGTGGAGAATGTTTAGGGGGGGAAGCGATAGAGGGGGGAACGATAGTAGAGGATGCGATAGAATGAGGAACGATCGAAGTGGAGGCGATAGACGGAGGAACGATAGCGGTGGAGGCTATAGAGTGGAGAATGGTAATGGGGGAAGCGATAGAATGAGGAACGATAGTAGAGGAGGCGATAGAGGGAGGAACGAACGAGGTGGAGGCGATAGACGGAGGAACGATAGAGGTGGAGGCTATAGAGTGGAGAATGGTAGTGGAGGAAGCGATAGAGGGAGGAACGATAGTAGAGGATGCGATAGAGGGAGGAACGATCGAGGTGGAGGCGATAGACAGAGGAACGATAGAGGTGGAGCCTATAGAGTGAAAAATGGTAGTGGGGGAAGAGATAGAGGGATGAACGATAGTAGAGGAGGCGATTGAGGGAGGAACGATCGATGTGGATGCGATAGACGGAGGAATAATAGAGGTGGAGGCTATAGAGTGGAGAACGGTAGTGGGGGAAGCGATAGAGGGAGGAACGAAAGTAGAGGATGCGCTAGAGTGAGGAACGATCTAGGTGGAGGCGATAGACGGAGGAACGATAGAGGTGGAGGCTATAGAGTGGAAAATGGTATTGGGGGAAGCGATAGAGGGAGAAACGATAGTAGAGGAGGCGATAGAGGGAGGAACGATCGAGGTGGAGGCGATAGACGGAGGAAAGATAGAGGTGGAGGCTATAGAGTGGAGAATGGTAGTGGGGGAAGCGATAGAGGGAGGAACGATAGTAGAGAATGCGATAGAGGGAGGAACGATCGAGGTGGAGGCGATAGACGGAGGAACGATGGAGGTGGAGGCTATAGATTGGAGAATGGTAGTGGGGGATGCGATAGAGGGAGGAACGATAGTTGAGGATGCGATAGAGAGAGGAACGATCGAGGTGGAGGCGATAGACGGAGGAACGATAGAGGTGGAGGCGATAGACGGAGGAACGATAGAGGTGGAGGCTATAGAGTGGAGAATGGTAGTGGGGGAAGCGATAGAGGAGGAATGATAGTAGAGGATGCGATAGAGGGAGGAACGATAGAGGTGGAGGCTATAGAGTGGAGAATGGTAGTGGGGGAAGCGATAGAGGAGAAATGATAGTAGAGGATGCGATAGAGGGAGGAACGAACGAGGTGGAGGCGATAGACGGAGGAACGATAGAGGTGGAGGCTATAGAGTGGAGAATGGTAGTGGGGGAAGCGATAGAGGGAGGAACGATAGTAGAGGAGGCGATTGAGTGAGGAACGATCGAGGTGGAGGCGAAAGACGGAGGAACGATAGAGGTGGAGGCTATAGAGTGGAGAATGTTTAGGGGGGGAAGCGATAGAGGGAGGAACGATAGTAGAGGATGCGATAGAATGAGGAACGATCGAAGTGGAGGCGATAGACGGAGGAACGATAGAGGTGGAGGCTATAGAGTGGAGAATGGTAGTGGGGGAAGCGATAGAGGGAGGTACGATAGTAGAGAGGCGAAAGAGGGAGGAACGATCGAGGTGGAGGCGATAGACGGAGGAACGATAGAGGTGGAGGGTATAGAGTGGAGAATGGTAGTGGGGGAAGTGATAGAGGGAGGAACGATACTAGAGGAGGCGATAAAGGGAGGAACGATCGAGGTGGAGGCGATAGACGGAGGAACGATAGAGGTGGAGGCTATAGAGTGGAGAATGTTTAGGGGGGAAGCGATAGAGGGAGGAACGATAGTAGAGGATGCGATAGAATGAGGAACGATCGAGGTGGAGGCGATAGACGGAGGAACGATAGAGGTGGAGGCTATAGAGTGGAGAATGGTAATGGGGGAAGCGATAGAATGAGGAACGATAGTAGAGGAGGCGATAGAGGGAGGAACGAACGAGGCGGAGGCGATAGACGGAGGAACGATAGAGGTGGAGGTTATAGAGTAGAGAATGGGAGTGAAGGAAGAGATAGAGGGAGGAACGGTAGTAGAGGAGGCGATAGAGGGAGGAACGATCGACGTGGAGGCGATAGACGGAGGAACGATAGAGTTGGAGGTTATAGAGTGGAGAATGGTAGTGAGGGAAGCGATAGAGGGAGGAACGATAGTAGAGGATTCGATAGAGGGAGGAACGATTGAGGTGGAGGCGATAGACGTAGGAACGATAGATGTGGAGGCTATAGAGTGGAAAATGGTAGTGGGGGAAGCGATAGTAGGAGGAACGATAGTAGAGGAGGCGATAGAGGGAGGAACGATCGAGGTGGAGGCGATAGACGGAGGAAAGATAGAGGTGGAAGCTATAGAGTGGAGAATGGTAGTGGGGGAAGCGATAGATGGAGGAACGATAGTAGAGAATGCGATAGAGGGGGGAACGATCGAGGTGGAGGCGATAGACGGAGGAACGATAAAGGTGGAGGCTATAGAGTGGAGAATGGTAGTGGGGGATGCGATAGAGGGAGGAACGATAGTAGAATATGCGATAGAGGGAGGAACGATCGAGGTGGAGGCGATAGACGGAAGAACGATAGAGGTTGTGGCTATAGAGTGGAGAATGGTAGTGAGGGAAGCGATAGAGGAGGAATGATAGTATAGGATGCGATAGAGGGAGGAACGATCGAGGTTGAGGCGATAGACGGAGGAACGATAGAGGTGGAGGCTATAGAGTGGAGAATGTTTAGGGGTGAAGCGATAGAGGGAGGAACGAAAGTAGAGGATGCAATAGAATGAGGAACGATCGAGGTGGAGGCGATAGACGGAGGAACGATAGAGGTGGAGGCTATAGAGTGGAGAATGGTAGTGGGGGAAGCGATAGAGGGAGAACGATAGTAGAGGAGGCGATAGAGTGAGGAACGATCGAGGTGGAGGCGAAAGACGGAGGAACAATAGAGGTGGAGGCTATAGAGTGGAGAATGGTAGTGGGGGAAGCGATAGAGGGAGGAACGATAGTAGAGGATTCGATAGAGGGAGGAACGATTGAGGTGGAGGCGATAGACGTAGGAACGATAGAGGTGGAGGCTATAGAGTGGAGACTGGTAGTGGGGGAAGCGATTGAGGGAGGAACGATAGTAGAGGATGCGATAGAGTGAGGAACGATCGAGGTGGAGGCGATAGACGGAGGAACGACAGAGGTGGAGTCTATAGAGTGGAAAATGGTAGTGGGGGAAGAGATAGATCGATGAACGATAGTAGAGGATGCGATAGAATGAGGAACGATCGAGGTGGAGGCGATAGACGGAGGAACGATATAGGTGGAGGCTATAGAGTGGAGAATGGTAGTGGGGGAAGCGATAGAGGGAGGAACGATAGTAGAGGATGCGATAGAGGGAGGAACGATCGAGGTGGAGGCGATAGACGGAGGAACGATAGAGGTGGAGGCTATAGAGTGGAGAATGTTTAGGGGGGGAAGCGATAGAGGGAGGAACGAAAGTAGAAGAGGCGATAGAGGGAGGAACGATCGAGGTGGAGGCGATAGACGGAGGAACGATAGAGGTGGAGGCTATAGAGTGGAGAATGGTAATGGGGGAAGCGATAGAATGAGGAACGATAGAAGAGGAGGCGATAGAGGGAGGAACGAACGAAGTGGAGGCGATAGACGGTGGAACGATAGAGGTGGAGGCTATAGAGTGGAGAATGGTAGTGGGGGATGTGATAGAGGGAGGAACGATAGTAGAGGAGACGATAGAGTGAGGAACGATCGAGGCGGAGGCGAAAGACGGAGGAACGATAGAGGTGGAGGCTATAGAGTGGAGAATGTTTAGGGGGGGAAGCGATAGAGGGAGGAACGATAGTAGAGGATTCGATAGAGGGAGGAACGATTGAGGTGGAGGCGATAGACGTAGGAACGATAGAGGTGGAGGCTATAGAGTGGAGAATGGTAGTGGGGGAAGCGATAGAGGAGGAATGATAGTAGAGGATGCGATAGAGGGAGGAACGATCGAGGTTGAGGCGATAGACGGAGGAACGATAGAGGTGGAGGCTATAGAGTGGAGAATGGTTAGGGGGGGACGCGATAGAGGGAGGAACGATAGTAGAGGATGCGATAGAGTGAGGAACGATAGAGGTGGAGGCGATAGACGGAGGTTCGATAGAGGTGGAGTCTATAGAGTGGAAAATGGTACTGGGGGAAGAGATAGAGCGATGAACGATAGTAGAGGAGGCGATAGAGGGAGGAACGATCGATGTGGAGGCGATAGACGGAGGAACGATATAGGTGGAGGCTATAGAGTGGAGAATGGTAGTTGGGGAAGCGATAGAGGGAGGAACGATAGTAGAGGATGCGATAGAGGGAGGAACGATCGAGCTGGAGGCGATAGACGGAGGAACGATAGAGTTGGAGGCTATAGAGTGGAGAATGTTTAGGGGGGGAAGCGATAGAGGGAGGAACGAAAGTAGAAGAGGCGATAGAGGGTGGAACGATCGAGGTGGAGGCGATAGACGGAGGAACGATAGAGGTGGAGGCTATAGAGTGGAGAATGGTAATGGGGGAAGCGATAGAATGAGGAACGATAGTAGAGGGGGCGATAGAGGGAGGAACGAACGAGGTGGAGGCGATAGACGGAGGAACGATAGAGGTGGAGGCTATAGAGTGGAGAATGGTAGTGGGGGAAGCGATAGAGGGAGGAACGATAGTAGAGGATGCGATAGAGTGAGGAACGATCGAGGTGGAGGCGATAGACGGAGGAACGATAGAGGTGGAGTCTATAGAGTAGAAAATGGTAGTGGGGGAAGAGATAGAGGGATGAACGATAGTATAGGAGGCGATAGAGGGAGGAACGATCGATGTGGATGCGATAGACGGAGGAATAATAGAGGTGGAGGCTATAGAGTGGAGAACGGTAGTGGGGGAAGCGATAGAGGGAGGAACGATAATAGAGGATGCGATAGAGGGAGGAACGATCGAGGTGGAGGCGATAGACGGAGGAACGATAGAGGTGGAGGCTATAGAGTGGAGAATGGTAGTGGGGGATGCGATAGAGGGAGGAACGATAGTAGAGGATGCGATAGAGGGAGGAACGATCGACGTGGAGGCGATAGACGGAGGAAAGATAGAGGTGGAAGCTATAGAGTGGAGAATGGTAGTGGGGGAAGCGATAGAGGGAGGAACGATAGTAGAGAATGCGATAGAGGGAGGAACGATCGAGGTGGAGGCGACAGACGAAGGAACGATAGAGGTGGAGTCTATAGAGTGGAGAATGGTAGTGGGGGAAGCGATAGAGGGAGGAACGATCGAGGTGGAGGCGAAAGACGGAGGAACGATAGAGGTGGAGGCTATAGAGTGGAGAATGGTAGTGGGGGAAGCGATAGAGGGGGGAACGATAGTAAAAGAGGCGATAGAGGGAGGAACGATCGAGGTGGAGGCGATAGACGGAGGAACGATAGAGGTGGAGTCTATAGAGTGGAGAATGTTTAGGGGGGGAAGCGATAGAGGGAGGAACGATAGTTGAGGATGCGATAGAATGAGGAACGATCGAGGTGGAGGCGATAGACGGAGGAACGATAGAGGTGGAGGCTATAGAGTGGAGAATGGTAATGGGGGAAGCGATAGAATGAGGAACGATAGTGGAGGAGGCGATAGAGGGAGGAACGAACGAGGTGGAGGCGATAGACGGAGGAACGATAGAGGTGGAGTCTATAGAGTGGAGAATGGTAGTGGGGGAAGCGATAGAGGGAGGAACGATAGTAGAGGAGGCGATAGAGTGAGGAACGATCGAGGTGGAGGCGAAAGACGGAGGAACGATAGAGGTGGAGGCTATAGAGTGGAGAATGTTTAGGGGGGGAAGCGATAGAGGGGGGAACGATAGTAGAGGATGCGATAGAATGAGGAACGATCGAAGTGGAGGCGATAGACGGAGGAACGATAGCGGTGGAGGCTATAGAGTGGAGAATGGTAATGGGGGAAGCGATAGAATGAGGAACGATAGTAGAGGAGGCGATAGAGGGAGGAACGAACGAGGTGGAGGCGATAGACGGAGGAACGATAGAGGTGGAGGCTATAGAGTGGAGAATGGTAGTGGAGGAAGCGATAGAGGGAGGAACGATAGTAGAGGATGCGATAGAGGGAGGAACGATCGAGGTGGAGGCGATAGACAGAGGAACGATAGAGGTGGAGCCTATAGAGTGAAAAATGGTAGTGGGGGAAGAGATAGAGGGATGAACGATAGTAGAGGAGGCGATTGAGGGAGGAACGATCGATGTGGATGCGATAGACGGAGGAATAATAGAGGTGGAGGCTATAGAGTGGAGAACGGTAGTGGGGGAAGCGATAGAGGGAGGAACGAAAGTAGAGGATGCGCTAGAGTGAGGAACGATCTAGGTGGAGGCGATAGACGGAGGAACGATAGAGGTGGAGGCTTTAGAGTGGAAAATGGTATTGGGGGAAGCGATAGAGGGAGAAACGATTGTAGAGGATGCGATAGAGTGAGGAACGATCGAGGTGGAGGCGATTGACGGAGGAACGATAGAGGTGGAGGCTATAGAGTGGAAAATGGTAGTGGGGGAAGAGATAGAGGGATGAACGATAGTAGAGGAGGCGATAGAGGGAGGAACGATCGAGGTGGAGGCGATAGACGGAGGAAAGATAGAGGTGGAGGCTATAGAGTGGAGAATGGTAGTGGGGGAAGCGATAGAGGGAGGAACGATAGTAGAGAATGCGATAGAGGGAGGAACGATCGAGGTGGAGGCGATAGACGGAGGAACGATGGAGGTGGAGGCTATAGATTGGAGAATGGTAGTGGGGGATGCGATAGAGGGAGGAACGATAGTTGAGGATGCGATAGAGAGAGGAACGATCGAGGTGGAGGCGATAGACGGAGGAACGATAGAGGTGGAGGCGATAGACGGAGGAACGATAGAGGTGGAGGCTATAGAGTGGAGAATGGTAGTGGGGGAAGCGATAGAGGAGGAATGATAGTAGAGGATGCGATAGAGGGAGGAACGATAGAGGTGGAGGCTATAGAGTGGAGAATGGTAGTGGGGGAAGCGATAGAGGAGAAATGATAGTAGAGGATGCGATAGAGGGAGGAACGAACGAGGTGGAGGCGATAGACGGAGGAACGATAGAGGTGGAGGCTATAGAGTGGAGAATGGTAGTGGGGGAAGCGATAGAGGGAGGAACGATAGTAGAGGAGGCGATTGAGTGAGGAACGATCGAGGTGGAGGCGAAAGACGGAGGAACGATAGAGGTGGAGGCTATAGAGTGGAGAATGTTTAGGGGGGGAAGCGATAGAGGGAGGAACGATAGTAGAGGATGCGATAGAATGAGGAACGATCGAAGTGGAGGCGATAGACGGAGGAACGATAGAGGTGGAGGCTATAGAGTGGAGAATGGTAGTGGGGGAAGCGATAGAGGGAGGTACGATAGTAGAGAGGCGAAAGAGGGAGGAACGATCGAGGTGGAGGCGATAGACGGAGGAACGATAGAGGTGGAGGGTATAGAGTGGAGAATGGTAGTGGGGGAAGTGATAGAGGGAGGAACGATACTAGAGGAGGCGATAAAGGGAGGAACGATCGAGGTGGAGGCGATAGACGGAGGAACGATAGAGGTGGAGGCTATAGAGTGGAGAATGTTTAGGGGGGAAGCGATAGAGGGAGGAACGATAGTAGAGGATGCGATAGAATGAGGAACGATCGAGGTGGAGGCGATAGACGGAGGAACGATAGAGGTGGAGGCTATAGAGTGGAGAATGGTAATGGGGGAAGCGATAGAATGAGGAACGATAGTAGAGGAGGCGATAGAGGGAGGAACGAACGAGGCGGAGGCGATAGACGGAGGAACGATAGAGGTGGAGGTTATAGAGTAGAGAATGGGAGTGAAGGAAGAGATAGAGGGAGGAACGGTAGTAGAGGAGGCGATAGAGGGAGGAACGATCGACGTGGAGGCGATAGACGGAGGAACGATAGAGTTGGAGGTTATAGAGTGGAGAATGGTAGTGAGGGAAGCGATAGAGGGAGGAACGATAGTAGAGGATTCGATAGAGGGAGGAACGATTGAGGTGGAGGCGATAGACGTAGGAACGATAGATGTGGAGGCTATAGAGTGGAAAATGGTAGTGGGGGAAGCGATAGTAGGAGGAACGATAGTAGAGGAGGCGATAGAGGGAGGAACGATCGAGGTGGAGGCGATAGACGGAGGAAAGATAGAGGTGGAAGCTATAGAGTGGAGAATGGTAGTGGGGGAAGCGATAGATGGAGGAACGATAGTAGAGAATGCGATAGAGGGGGGAACGATCGAGGTGGAGGCGATAGACGGAGGAACGATAAAGGTGGAGGCTATAGAGTGGAGAATGGTAGTGGGGGATGCGATAGAGGGAGGAACGATAGTAGAATATGCGATAGAGGGAGGAACGATCGAGGTGGAGGCGATAGACGGAAGAACGATAGAGGTTGTGGCTATAGAGTGGAGAATGGTAGTGAGGGAAGCGATAGAGGAGGAATGATAGTATAGGATGCGATAGAGGGAGGAACGATCGAGGTTGAGGCGATAGACGGAGGAACGATAGAGGTGGAGGCTATAGAGTGGAGAATGTTTAGGGGTGAAGCGATAGAGGGAGGAACGAAAGTAGAGGATGCAATAGAATGAGGAACGATCGAGGTGGAGGCGATAGACGGAGGAACGATAGAGGTGGAGGCTATAGAGTGGAGAATGGTAGTGGGGGAAGCGATAGAGGGAGAACGATAGTAGAGGAGGCGATAGAGTGAGGAACGATCGAGGTGGAGGCGAAAGACGGAGGAACAATAGAGGTGGAGGCTATAGAGTGGAGAATGGTAGTGGGGGAAGCGATAGAGGGAGGAACGATAGTAGAGGATTCGATAGAGGGAGGAACGATTGAGGTGGAGGCGATAGACGTAGGAACGATAGAGGTGGAGGCTATAGAGTGGAGACTGGTAGTGGGGGAAGCGATTGAGGGAGGAACGATAGTAGAGGATGCGATAGAGTGAGGAACGATCGAGGTGGAGGCGATAGACGGAGGAACGACAGAGGTGGAGTCTATAGAGTGGAAAATGGTAGTGGGGGAAGAGATAGATCGATGAACGATAGTAGAGGATGCGATAGAATGAGGAACGATCGAGGTGGAGGCGATAGACGGAGGAACGATATAGGTGGAGGCTATAGAGTGGAGAATGGTAGTGGGGGAAGCGATAGAGGGAGGAACGATAGTAGAGGATGCGATAGAGGGAGGAACGATCGAGGTGGAGGCGATAGACGGAGGAACGATAGAGGTGGAGGCTATAGAGTGGAGAATGTTTAGGGGGGGAAGCGATAGAGGGAGGAACGAAAGTAGAAGAGGCGATAGAGGGAGGAACGATCGAGGTGGAGGCGATAGACGGAGGAACGATAGAGGTGGAGGCTATAGAGTGGAGAATGGTAATGGGGGAAGCGATAGAATGAGGAACGATAGAAGAGGAGGCGATAGAGGGAGGAACGAACGAAGTGGAGGCGATAGACGGTGGAACGATAGAGGTGGAGGCTATAGAGTGGAGAATGGTAGTGGGGGATGTGATAGAGGGAGGAACGATAGTAGAGGAGACGATAGAGTGAGGAACGATCGAGGCGGAGGCGAAAGACGGAGGAACGATAGAGGTGGAGGCTATAGAGTGGAGAATGTTTAGGGGGGGAAGCGATAGAGGGAGGAACGATAGTAGAGGATTCGATAGAGGGAGGAACGATTGAGGTGGAGGCGATAGACGTAGGAACGATAGAGGTGGAGGCTATAGAGTGGAGAATGGTAGTGGGGGAAGCGATATAGGAGGAATGATAGTAGAGGATGCGATAGAGGGAGGAACGATCGAGGTTGAGGCGATAGACGGAGGAACGATAGAGGTGGAGGCTATAGAGTGGAGAATGGTTAGGGGGGGACGCGATAGAGGGAGGAACGATAGTAGAGGATGCGATAGAGTGAGGAACGATAGAGGTGGAGGCGATAGACGGAGGTTCGATAGAGGTGGAGTCTATAGAGTGGAAAATGGTACTGGGGGAAGAGATAGAGCGATGAACGATAGTAGAGGAGGCGATAGAGGGAGGAACGATCGATGTGGAGGCGATAGACGGAGGAACGATATAGGTGGAGGCTATAGAGTGGAGAATGGTAGTTGGGGAAGCGATAGAGGGAGGAACGATAGTAGAGGATGCGATAGAGGGAGGAACGATCGAGCTGGAGGCGATAGACGGAGGAACGATAGAGTTGGAGGCTATAGAGTGGAGAATGTTTAGGGGGGGAAGCGATAGAGGGAGGAACGAAAGTAGAAGAGGCGATAGAGGGTGGAACGATCGAGGTGGAGGCGATAGACGGAGGAACGATAGAGGTGGAGGCTATAGAGTGGAGAATGGTAATGGGGGAAGCGATAGAATGAGGAACGATGGTAGAGGAGGCGATAGAGGGAGGAACGAACGAGGTGGAGGCGATAGACGGAGGAACGATAGAGGTGGAGGCTATAGAGTGGAGAATGGTAGTGGGGGAAGCGATAGAGGGAGGAACGATAGTAGAGGAGGCGATTGAGTGAGGAACGATCGAGGTGGAGGCGAAAGACGGAGGAACGATAGAGGTGGAGGCTTTAGAGTGGAGAATGTTTAGGGGGGGAAGCGATAGAGGGAGGAACGATAGTAGAGGATGCGATAGAATGAGGAACGATCGAAGTGGAGGCGATAGACGGAGGAACGATAGAGGTGGAGGCTATAGAGTGGAGAATGGTAATGGGGGAAGCGATAGAATGAGGAACGATAGTAGAGGAGGCGATAGAGGGAGGAACGAACGAGGCGGAGGCGATAGACGGAGGAACGATAGAGGTGGAGGTTATAGAGTAGAGAATGGGAGTGGGGGAAGAGATAGAGGGAGGAACGGTAGTAGAGGAGGCGATAGAGGGAGGAACGATCGACGTGGAGGCGATAGACGGAGGAACGATAGAGTTGGAGGCTATAGAGTGGAGAATGGTAGTGAGGGAAGCGATACTGGGAGGAACGATAGTAGAGGATTCGATAGAGGGAGGAACGATTGAGGTGGAGGCGATAGACGTAGGAACGATAGAGGTGGAGGCTATAGAGTGGAGAATGGTAGTGGGGGAAGCGATAGAAGGAGGAACGATAGTAGAGGAGGCGATAGAGGGAGGAACGATCGAGGTGGAGGCGATAGACGGAGGAAAGATAGAGGTGGAAGCTATAGAGTGGAGAATGGTAGTGGGGGAAGCGATAGAGGGAGGAACGATAGTAGAGAATGCGATAGAGGGAGGAACGATCGAGGTGGAGGCGATAGACGGAGGAACGATAAAGGTGGAGGCTATAGAGTGGAGAATGGTAGTGGGAGATGCGATAGAGGGAGGAACGATAGTAGAATATGCGATAGAGGGAGGAACGATAGTAGAATATGCGATAGAGGGAGGAACGATCGAGGTGGAGGCGATAGACGGAAGAACGATAGAGGTGGAGGCTATAGAGAGGAGAATGGTAGTGGGGGAAGCGATAGAGGAGGAATGATAGTAGAGGATGCGATAGAGGGAGGAACGATCGAGGTTGAGGCGATAGACGGAGGAACGATAGAGGTGGAGGCTATAGAGTGGAGAATGTTTAGGGGGGGAAGCGATAGAGGGAGGAACGATAGTAGAGGATTCGATAGAGGGAGGAACGATTGAGGTGGAGGCGATAGACGTAGGAACGATAGAGGTGGAGGCTATAGAGTGGAGACTGGTAGTGGGGGAAGCGATAGAGGGAGGAACGATAGTAGAGGATGCGATAGAGGGAGGAACGAACGAGGTGGAGGCGATAGACGGAGGAACGATAGAGGTGGAGGCTATAGAGTGGAGAATGGTAGTGGGGGAAGCGATAGAGGGAGGAACGATAGTAGAGGATTCGATAGAGGGAGGAACGATTGAGGTGGAGGCGATAGACGTAGGAACGATAGAGGTGGAGGCTATAGAGTGGAGAATGGTAGTGGGGGAAGCGATAGAGGAGGAATGACAGTAGAGGATGCGATAGAGGGAGGAACGATCGAGGTTGAGGCGATAGACGGAGGAACGATAGAGGTGGAGGCTATAGAGTGGAGAATGTTTAGGGGGGGAAGCGATAGAGGGAGGAACGATAGTAGAGGATGCGATAGAATGAGGAACGATCGAGGTGGAGGCGATAAACGGAGGAACGATAGAGGTGGAGGCTATAGAGTGGAGAATGGTAATAGGGGAAGCGATAGAATGAGGAACGATAGTAGAGGAGGCAATAGAAGGAGGAACGAACGAGGTGGAGGCGATAGACGGAGGAACGATAGAGGTGGAGGCTATAGAGTGGAGATTGGTAGTGGGGGAAGCGATAGAGGGAGGAACGATAGTAGAGGAGGCGATAGAGTGAGGAACGATCGAGGTGGAGGCGAAAGACGGAGGAACGATAGATGTGGAGGCTATAGAGTGGAGAATGGTAGTGGGGGAATGACGGAGGAACGATAAAGTTGGAGGCTATAGAGTGGAGAATAGTAGTGGGGGAAGTGATAGAGGGAGGAACGATAGTAGAGGAGGCGATAGAGGGAGGAACGATCGAGGTGGAGGCGATAGACGGAGGAACGATAGAGGTGGAGGCTATAGAGTGGAGAATGTTTAGGGGGAAGCGATAGAGGGAGGAACGATAGTAGAGGATGCGATAGAATGAGGAACAATCGAGGTGGAGGCGATATACGGAGGAACGATAGAGGTGGAGGCTATAGAGTGGAGAATGGTAATGGGGGAAGCGATAGAATGAGGAACGATAGTAGAGGAGGCGATAGAGGGAGGAACGAACGAGGTGGAGGCGATAGACGGAGGAACGATAGAGGTGGAGGCTATAGAGTAGAGAATGGGAGTGGGGAAGAGATAGAGGGAGTAACGATAGTAGAGGAGGCGATAGAGGGAGGAACGATCGACGTGGAGGCGATAGACGGAGGAACAATAGAGTTGGAGGCTATAGAGTGGAGAATGGTAGTGGGGGAAGCGATAGAGGGAGGAACGATAGTAGAGGATTCGATAGAGGGAGGAACGATTGAGGTGGAGGCGATAGACGTAGGAACGATAGAGGTGGAGGCTATAGAGTGGAGAATGGTAGTGGGGGAAGCGATAGAGGGAGGAACAATAGTAGAGGATGCGATAGAGTGAGGAACGATCAAGGTGGAGGCGATAGACGGAGGAACGATAGAGGTGGAGGCTATAGAGTGGAAAATGGTAGTGGGGGAAGAGATAGAGGGATGAACGATAGTAGAGGAGGCGATAGAGGGAGGAACGATCGAGGTGGAGGCGATAGACGGAGGAAAGATAGAGGTGGAGGCTATAGAGTTAAGAATGGTAGTGGGGGAAGCGATAGAGGGAGGAACGATAATAGAGAATGCGATAGAGGGAGGAACGATCGAGGTGGAGGCGATAGACGGAGGAACGATGGAGGTGGAGGCTATAGAGTGGAGAATGGTAGTGGGGGATGCGATAGAGGAGGAATGATACTAGAGGATGCGATTGAGGGAGAAACGATCGAGGTTGAGGCGATAGACGGAGGAACGATAGAGGTGGAGGCTATAGAGTGGAGAATGGTAATGGGGGAAGCGATAGAATGATGAACGATAGTAGAGGTGGCGATAGAGGGAGGAACGATCGAGGTAGAGGCGATAGACGGAGGAACGATAGTAGAGGAGGCGATAGAGAGAGGAACGATCTAGGTGGAGGCGATAGACGGAGGAACGATAGAGGTGGAGGCTATAGAGTGGAGAATGTTTAGTGGGGAAGCGATAGAGGGAGGAACGATAGTAGAGGATGCGATAGAATGAGGAACGATCGAGGTGGAGGCGATAGACGGAGGAACGATAGAGGTGGAGGCTATAGAGTGGAGAATGGTAATGGGGGAAGCGTTAGAATGAGGAACGATAGTAGAGGAGGCGATAGAGGGAGGAAAGAACGAGGTGGAGGCGATAGACGGAGGAACGATAGAGGTGGAGGCTATAGAGTAGGGAATGGTAGTGGGGGAAGAGATAGAGGGAGGAACGATAGTAGAGGAGGCGATAGAGGGAGGAACGATCGAGGTGGAGGCGATAGACGGAGAAACGATAGAGTTGGAGTCTATAGAGTGGAGAATGGTAGTGGGGGAAGCGATAGAGGGAGGAACGATAGTAGAGGATTCGATAGAGGGAGGAACGATTAAGGTGGAGGCGATAGACGTAGGAACGATAGAGGTGGAGGCTATAGAGTGGAGACTGGTAGTGGGGGTAGCGATAGAGGGAGGAACGATAGTAGAGGATGCGATAGAGTGAGGAACGATCGAGGTGGAGGCGATAGACGGAGGAACGATAGAGGTTGAGTCTATAGAGTGGAAAATGGTAGTGGGGGAAGAGATAGAGCGATGAACGATAGTAGAGGATGCGATAGAATGAGGAACGATCGAGGTGGAGGCGATAGACGGAGGAACGATATAGGTGGAAGCTATAGAGTGGAGAATAGTAGTGGGGGAAGCGATAGAGGGAGGAACGATAGTAGAGGATGCGATAGAGGGAGGAACGATTGAGGTGGAGGCGATAGACGGAGGAACGATAGAGGTGGAGTCTATAGAGTGGAGAATGTTTAGGGGGGGAAGCGATAGAGGGAGGAACGAAAGTAGAAGAGGCGATAGAGGGAGGAACGATCGAGGTGGAGGCGATAGACGGAGGAACGATAGAGGTGGAGGCTATAGAGTGGAGAATGGTAATGGGGGAAGCGATAGAATGAGGAACGATAGTAGAGGAGGCGATAGAGGGAGGAACGAACGAGGTGGAGGCGATAGACGGAGGAACGATAGAGGTGGAGGCTATAGAGTGTATAATGGTAGTGGTGGAAGCGATAGAGGGAGGAACGATAGTAGAGGAGGCGATAGAGTGAGGAACGATCGAGGTGGAGGCGAAAGACGGAGGAACGATAGAGGTGGATTCTATAGAGTAGAAAATGGTAGTGGGGGAAGAGATAGAGGGATGAACGATAGTAGAGGAGGCAATAGAGGGAGGAACGATCGATGTGGATGCGATAGACGGAGGAATAATAGAGGTGGAGGCTATAGAGTGGAGAACGGTAGTGGGGGAAGCGATAGAGGGAGGAACGATAATAGAGAATGCGATAGAGGGAGGAACGATCGAGGTGGAGGCGATAGACGGAGGAACGATAGAGGTGGAGGCTATAGAGTGGAGAATGGTAGTGGGGGATGCGATAGAGGAAGGAACGATAGTAGAGGATGCGATAGAGGGAGGAACGATCGAGGTGGAGGCGATATACGGAGGAACGATAGAGGTGGAGGCTATAGAGTGGAGAATGGAAGTGGGGGAAGCGATAGAGGAGGATCGATAGTAGAGGATGCGATAGAGGGAGGAACGATCGAGGTGGAGGCGACAGACGAAGGAACGATAGTGGTGGAGTCTATAGAGTGGAGAATGGTAGTGGGGGAAGCGATAGAGGGAGGAACGATCGAGGTGGAGGCAAAAGACGGAGGAACGATAGAGGTGGAGGCTATAGAGTGGAGAATGGTAGTGGGGGAAGCGATAGAGGGGGGAACGATAGTAAAAGAGGCGATAGAGTGAGGAACGATCGAGGTGGAGGCGATAGACGGAGGAACGATAGAGGTGGAGGCTATAGAGTGGAGAATGTTTAGGGGGGGAAGCGATAGAGGGAGGAACGATAGTTGAGGATGCGATAGAATGAGGAACGATCGAGGTGGAGGCGATAGACGGAGGAACGATAGAGGTGGAGGCTATAGAGTGGAGAATGGTAATGGGGGAAGCGATAGAATGAGGAACGATAGTAGAGGAGGCGATAGAGGGAGGAACGAACGAGGTGGAGGCGATAGACGGAGGAACGATAGAGGTGGAGGCTATAGAGTGGAGAATGGTAGTGGAGGAAGCGATAGAGGGAGGAACGATAGTAGAGGATGCGATAGAGGGAGGAACGATCGAGGTGGAGGCGATAGACAGAGGAACGATAGAGGTGGAGTCTATAGAGTGAAAAATGGTAGTGGGGGAAGAGATAGAGGGATGAACGATAGTAGAGGAGGCGATTGAGGGAGGAACGATCGATGTGGATGCGATAGACGGAGGAATAATAGAGGTGGAGGCTATAGAGTGGAGAACGGTAGTGGGGGAAGCGATAGAGGGAGGAACGATAGTAGAGGATGCGCTAGAGTGAGGAACGATCTAGGTGGAGGCGATAGACGGAGGAACGATAGAGGTGGAGGCTATAGAGTGGAAAATGGTAGTGGGGGAAGCGATAGAGGGAGAAACGATTGTAGAGGATGCGATAGAGTGAGGAACGATCGAGGTGGAGGCGATAGACGGAGGAACGATAGAGGTGGAGGCTATAGAGTGGAAAATGGTAGTGGGGGAAGAGATAGAGGGATGAACGATAGTAGAGGAGGCGATAGAGGGAGGAACGATCGAGGTGGAGGCGATAGACGGAGGAAAGATAGAGGTGGAGGCTATAGAGTGGAGAATGGTAGTGGGGGAAGCGATAGAGGGAGGAACGATAGTAGAGAATGCGATAGAGGGAGGAACGATCGAGGTGGAGGCGATAGACGGAGGAACAATGGAGGTGGAGGCTATAGATTGGAGAATGGTAGTGGGGGATGCGATAGAGGGAGGAACGATAGTTGAGGATGCGATAGAGGGAGGAACGATCGAGGTGGAGGCGATAGACGGAGGAACGATAGAGGTGGAGGCGATAGACGGAGGAACGATAGAGGTGGAGGCTATAGAGTGGAGAATGGTAGTGGGGGAAGCGATAGAGGAGGAATGATAGTAGAGGATGCGATAGAGGGAGGAACGATAGAGGTGGAGGCTATAGAGTGGAGAATGGTAGTGGGGGAAGCGATAGAGGAGAAATGATAGTAGAGGATGCGATAGAGGGAGGAACGAACGAGGTGGAGGCGATAGACGGAGGAACGATAGAGGTGGAGGCTATAGAGTGGAGAATGGTAGTGGGGGAATCGATAGAGGGAGGAACGATAGTAGAGGAGGCGATTGAGTGAGGAACGATCGAGGTGGAGGCGAAAGACGGAGGAACGATAGAGGTGGAGGCTATAGAGTGGAGAATGTTTAGGGGGGGAAGCGATAGAGGGAGGAACGATAGTAGAGGATGCGATAGAATGAGGAACGATCGAAGTGGAGGCGATAGACGGAGGAACGATAGAGGTGGAGGCTATAGAGTGGAGAATGGTAGTGGGGGAAGCGATAGAGGGAGGTACGATAGTAGAGAGGCGAAAGAGGGAGGAACGATCGAGGTGGAGGCGATAGACGGAGGAACGATAGAGGTGGAGGGTATAGAGTGGAGAATGGTAGTGGGGGAAGTGATAGAGGGAGGAACGATACTAGAGGAGGCGATAAAGGGAGGAACGATCGAGGTGGAGGCGATAGACGGAGGAACGATAGAGGTGGAGGCTATAGAGTGGAGAATGTTTAGGGGGGAAGCGATAGAGGGAGGAACGATAGTAGAGGATGCGATAGAATGAGGAACGATCGAGGTGGAGGCGATAGACGGAGGAACGATAGAGGTGGAGGCTATAGAGTGGAGAATGGTAATGGGGGAAGCGAAAGAATGAGGAACGATAGTAGAGGAGGCGATAGAGGGAGGAACGAACGAGGCGGAGGCGATAGACGGAGGAACGGTAGAGGTGGAGGTTATAGAGTAGAGAATGGGAGTGGGGGAAGAGATAGAGGGAGGAACGGTAGTAGAGGAGGCGATAGAGGGAGGAACGATCGAGGTGGAGGCTATAGAGTGGAGAATGGTAGTGGGGGAAGCGATAGAGGGAGGAACGATAGTAGAGGATGCGATAGAATGAGGAACGATCGAAGTGGAGGCGATAGACGGAGGAACGATAGAGGTGGAGGCTATAGAGTGGAGAATGGTAGTGGGGGAAGCGATAGAGGGAGGTACGATAGTAGAGAGGCGAAAGAGGGAGGAACGATCGAGGTGGAGGCGATAGACGGAGGAACGATAGAGGTGGAAGCTTTAGAGTGGAGAATGGTAGTGGGGGAAGCGATAGATGGAGGAACGATAGTAGAGAATGCGATAGAGGGGGGAACGATCGAGGTGGAGGCGATAGACGGAGGAACGATAAAGGTGGAGGCTATAGAGTGGAGAATGGTAGTGGGGGATGCGATAGAGGGAGGAACGATAGTAGAATATGCGATAGAGGGAGGAACGATCGAGGTGGAGGCGATAGACGGAAGAACGATAGAGGTGGAGGCTATAGAGTGGAGAATGGTAGTGGGGGAAGCGATAGAGGAGGAATGATAGTATAGGATGCGATAGAGGGAGGAACGATCGAGGTTGAGGCTATAGACGGAGGAACGATAGAGGTGGAGGCTATAGAGTGGAGAATGTTTAGGGGGGAAGCGATAGAGGGAGGAACGAAAGTAGAGGATGCGATAGAATGAGGAACGATCAAGGTGGAGGCGATAGACGGGGGAACGATAGAGGTGGAGGCTATAGAGTGGAGAATGGTAGTGGGGGAAGCGATAGAGGGAGGAACGATAGTAGAGGAGGCGATAGAGTGAGGAACGATCGAGGTGGAGGCGAAAGACGGAGGAACAATAGAGGTGGAGGCTATAGAGTGGAGAATGGTAGTGGGGGAAGCGATAGAGGGAGGAACGATAGTAGAGGATTCGATAGAGGGAGGATCAATTGAGGTGGAGGCGATAGACGTAGGAACGATAGAGGTGGAGGCTATAGAGTGGAGAATGGTAGTGGGGGAAGCGATAGAGGGAGGAACGATAGTAGAGGATTCGATAGAGGGAGGAACGATTGAGGTGGAGGCGATAGACGTAGGAACGATAGAGGTGGTGGCTATAGAGTGGAGAATGGTAGTGGGGGAAGCGATAGAGGGAGGAACGATAGTAGAGGATGCGATAGAGTGAGGAACGATAGAGGTGGAGGCTATAGAGTGGAAAATGGTAGTGGGGGAAGTGATAGAGGGATGAACGATAGTAGAGGAGGCGATAGAGGGAGGAACGATCGAGGTGGAGGCGATAGACGGAGGAAAGATAGAGGTGGAGGCTATAGAGTGGAGAATGGTAGTGGGGGAAGCGATAGAGGGAGGAACGATAATAGAGAATGCGATAGAGGGAGGAACGATCGAGGTGGAGGCGATAGACGGAGGAACGATGGAGGTGGAGGCTATAGAGTGGAGAATGGTAGTGGGGGATGCGAAAGAGGGAGGAACGATAGTAGAGGATGCGATAGAGGGAGGAACGATCGAGGTGGAGGCGATAGACGGAGGAACGATAGAGGTGGAGGCTATAGAGAGGAGAATTTTAGTGGGGGAAGCGATAGAGGAGGAATGATAGTAGAGGATGCGATAGAGGGAGGAACGATCGAGGTTGAGGCGATAGACGGAGGAACGATAGAGGTGGAGGCTATAGAGTGGAGAATGGTAATGGGGGAAGCGATAGAATGATGAACGATAGTAGAGGTGGCGATAGAGGGAGGAACGATCGAGGTGGATGCGATAGACGGAGGAACTATAGTAGAGGAGGCGATAGAGAGAGGAACGATCGAGGTGGAGGCGTTAGACGGAGGAACGATAGAGGTGGAGGCTATAGAGTGGAGAATGTTTAGGGGGGAAGCGATAGAGGGAGGAACGATAGTAGAGGATGCGATAGAATGAGGAACGATCGAGGTGGAGGCGATAGACGGAGGAACGATAGAGGTGGAGGCTATAGAGTGGAGAATGGTAATGGGGGAAGCGATAGAATGAGGAACGATAGTAGAGGAGGCGATAGAGGGAGGAAAGAACGAGGTGGAGGCGATAGACGGAGGAACGATAGAGGTGGAGGTTATAGAGTGGAGAATGGTAGTGGGGGAAGAGATAGAGGGAGGAACGATAGTAGAGGAGGCGATAGAGGGAGGAACGATCGAGGTGGAGGCGATAGACGGAGAAACGATAGAGTTGGAGTCTATAGAGTGGAGAATGGTAGTGGGGGAAGCGATAGAGGGAGGAACGATAGTAGAGGATTCGATAGAGGGATGAACGATTGAGGTGGAGGCGATAGACGGAGGAACGATAGAGGTGGAGGCTATAGAGTGGAGAATGTTTAGGGGGGGAAGCGATAGAGGGAGGAACGAAAGTAGAAGAGGCGATAGAGGGAGGAACGATCGAGGTGGAGGCGATAGACGGAGGAACGATAGAGGTGGAGTCTATAGAGTGGAAAATGGTAGTGGGGGAAGAGATAGAGCGATGAACGATAGTAGAGGATGCGATAGAATGAGGAACGATCGAGGTGGAGGCGATAGACGGAGGAACGATATAGGTGGAGGCTATAGAGTGGAGAATGGTAGTGGGGGAAGCGATAGAGGGAGGAACGATAGTAGAGGATGCGATAGAGGGAGGAACGATCGAGGTGGAGGCGATAGACGGAGGAACGATAGAGGTGGAGGCTATAGAGTGGAGAATGTTTAGGGGGGGAAGCGATAGAGGGAGGAACGAAAGTAGAAGAGGCGATAGAGGGAGGAACGATCGAGGTGGAGGCGATAGACGGAGGAACGATAGAGGTGGAGGCTATAGAGTGGAGAATGGTAATGGGGGAAAAGATAGAATGAGGAACGATAGTAGAGAAGGCGATAGAGGGAGTAACGAACGAGGTGGAGGCGATAGACGGAGGAACGATAGAGGTGGAGGCTATAGAGTGTAGAATGGTAGTGGGGGAAGCGATAGAGGGAGGAACGATAGTAGAGGAGGCGATAGAGTGAGGAACGATCGAGGTGGAGGCTATAGAGTGGAGAATGTTTAGGGGGGGAAGCGATAGAGGAAGGAACGATAGTAGAGGATTCGATAGAGGGAGGAACGATCGAGGTGGAGGCGATAGACGGAGGAACGATAGAGGTGGAGTCTATAGAGTAGAAAATGGTAGTGGGGGAAGAGATAGAGGGATGAAAGATAGTAGAGGAGGCGATAGAGGGAGGAACGATCGATGTGGATGCGATAGACGGAGGAATAATAGAGGTGGAGGCTATAGAGTGGAGAACGGTAGTGGGGGAAGCGATAGAGGGAGGAACGATAATAGAGGATGCGATAGAGGGAGGAACGATCGAGGTGGAGGCGATAGACGGAGGAACGATAGAGGTGGAGGCTATAGAGTGGAGAATGGTAGTGGGGGATGCGATAGAGGGAGGAACGATAGTAGAGGATGCGATAGAGGGAGGAACGATCGAGGTGGAGCCGATAGACGGAGGAAAGATAGAGGTGGAGTCTATAGAGTGGAGAATGGTAGTGGGGGAAGCGATAGAGGGAGGAACGATAGTAGAGGAGGCGATAGAGTGAGGAACGATCGAGGTGGAGGCGAAAGACGGAGGAACGATAGAGGTGGAGGCTATAGAGTGGAGAATGTTTAGGGGGGGAAGCGATAGAGGGAGGAACGATAGTAGAGGATGCGATAGAATGAGGAACGATCGAAGTGGAGGCGATAGACGGAGGAACGATAGAGGTGGAGGCTATAGAGTGGAGAATGGTAATGGGGGAAGCGATAGAATGAGGAACGATAGTAGAGGAGGCGATAGAGGGAGGAACGAACGAGGTGGAGGCGATAGACGGAGGAACGATAGAGGTGGAGGCTATATAGTGGAGAATGGTAGTGGAGGAAGCGATAGAGGGAGGAACGATAGTAGAGGATGCGATAGAGGGAGGAACGATCGAGGTGGAGGCGATAGACAGAGGAACGATAGAGGTGGAGTATATAGAGTGAAAAATGGTAGTGGGGGAAGAGATAGAGGGATGAACGATAGTAGAGGAGGCGATTGAGGGAGGAACGATCGATGTGGATGCGATAGACGGAGGAACGATACAGGTGGAGGCTATAGAGTGGAAAATGGTAGTGGGGGAAGCGATAGAGGGAGGAACGATAGTAGAGGATGCGCTAGAGTGAGGAACGATCGAGGTGGAGGCGATAGACGGAGGAACGGTAGAGGTGGAGGCTATAGAGTGGAAAATGGTAGTAGGGGAAGAGATAGAGGGAGGAACGGTAGTAGAGGAGGCGATAGAGGGAGGAACGATCGACGTGGAGGCGATAGACGGAGGAAAGATAGAGGTGGAGGCTATAGAGTGGAGAATGGTAGTGGGGGAAGCGATAGAGGGAGGAACGATAGTAGAGAATGCGATAGAGGGAGGAACGATCGAGGTGGAGGCGATAGACGGAGGAACAATGGAGGTGGAGGCTATAGATTGGAGAATGGTAGTGGGGGATGCGATAGAGGGAGGAACGATAGTTGAGGATGCGATAGAGGGAGGAACGATCGAGGTGGAGGCGATAGACGGAGGAACGATAGAGGTGGAGGCGATAGACGGAGGAACGATAGAGGTGGAGGCTATAGAGTGGAGAATGGTAGTGGGGGAAGCGATAGAGGAGGAATGATAGTATAGGATGCGATAGAGGGAGGAACGATAGAGGTGGAGGCTATAGAGTGGAGAATGGTAGTGGGGGAAGCGATAGAGGAGAAATGATAGTAGAGGATGCGATAGAGGGAGGAACGAACGAGGTGGAGGCGATAGACGGAGGAACGATAGAGGTGGAGGCTATAGAGTGGAGAATGGTAGTGGGGGAAGCGATAGAGGGAGGAACGATAGTAGAGGAGGCGATTGAGTGAGGAACGATCGAGGTGGAGGCGAAAGACGGAGGAACGATAGAGGTGGAGGCTATAGAGTGGAGAATGTTTAGGGGGGGAAGCGATAGAGGGAGGAACGATAGTAGAGGATGCGATAGAATGAGGAACGATCGAAGTGGAGGCGATAGACGGAGGAACGATAGAGGTGGAGGCTATAGTGTGGAGAATGGTAGTAAGGGAAGCGATAGAGGGAGGTACGATAGTAGAGAGGCGAAAGAGGGAGGAACGATCGAGGTGGAGGCGATAGACGGAGGAACGATAGAGGTGGAGGGTATAGAGTGGAGAATGGTAGTGGGGGAAGTGATAGAGGGAGGAACGATACTAGAGGAGGCGATAAAGGGAGGAACGATCGAGGTGGAGGCGATAGACGGAGGAACGATAGAGGTGGAGGCTATAGAGTGGAGAATGTTTAGGGGGGAAGCGATAGAGGGAGGAACGATAGTAGAGGATGCGATAGAATGAGGAACGATCGAGGTGGAGGCGATAGACGGAGGAACGATAGAGGTGGAGGCTATAGAGTGGATAATGGTAATGGGGGAAGCGATAGAATGAGGAACGATAGTAGAGGAGGCGATAGAGGGAGGAACGAACGAGGCGGAGCCGATAGACGGAGGAACGGTAGAGGTGGAGGTTATAGAGTAGAGAATGGGAGTGGGGGAAGAGATAGAGGGAGGAACGGTAGTAGAGGAGGCGATAGAGGGAGGAACGATCGACGTGGAGGCGATAGACGGAGGAACGATAGAGTTGGAGGCTATAGAGTGGAGAATTGTAGTGAGGGAAGCGATAGAGGGAGGAACGATAGTAGAGGATTCGATAGAGGGAGGAACGATTGAGGTGGAGGCGATAGACGTAGGAACGATAGATGTGGAGGCTATAGAGTGGAGAATGGTAGTGGGGGAAGCGATAGAAGGAGGAACGATAGTCGAGAATGCGATAGAGGGGGGAACGATCGAGGTGGAGGCGATAGACGGAGGAACGATAAAGGTGGAGGCTATAGAGTGGAGAATGGTAGTGGGGGATGCGATAGAGGGAGGAACGATAGTAGAATATGCGATAGAGGGAGGAACGATCGAGGTGGAGGCGATAGACGGAAGAACGATAGAGGTGGAGGCTATAGAGTGGAGAATGGTAGTGGGGGAAGCGATAGAGGAGGAATGATAGTATAGGATGCGATAGAGGGAGGAACGATCGAGGTTGAGGCGATAGACGGAGGAACGATAGAGGTGGAGGCTATAGAGTGGAGAATGTTTAGGGGGGGAAGAGATAGATCGATGAACGATAGTAGAGGATGCGATAGAATGAGGAACGATCGAGGTGGAGGCGATAGACGGAGGAACGATATAGGTGGAGGCTATAGAGTGGAGAATGGTAGTGGGGGAAGCGATAGAGGGAGGAACGATAGTAGAGGATGCGATAGAGGGAGGAACGATCGAGGTGGAGGCGATAGACGGAGGAACGATAGAGGTGGAGGCTATAGAGTGGAGAATGTTTAGGGGGGGAAGCGATAGAGGGAGGAACGAAAGTAGAAGAGGCGATAGAGGGAGGAACGATCGAGGTGGAGGCGATAGACGGAGGAACGATAGAGGTGGAGGCTATAGAGTGGAGAATGGTAATGGGGGAAGCGATAGAATGAGGAACGATAGTGGAGGAGGCGATAGAGGGAGGAACGAACGAGGTGGAGGCGATAGACGGAGGAACGATAGAGGTGGAGTCTATAGAGTGGAGAATGGTAGTGGGGGAAGCGATAGAGGGAGGAACGATAGTAGAGGAGGCGATAGAGTGAGGAACGATCGAGGTGGAGGCGAAAGACGGAGGAACGATAGAGGTGGAGGCTATAGAGTGGAGAATGTTTAGGGGGGGAAGCGATAGAGGGGGGAACGATAGTAGAGGATGCGATAGAATGAGGAACGATCGAAGTGGAGGCGATAGACGGAGGAACGATAGCGGTGGAGGCTATAGAGTGGAGAATGGTAATGGGGGAAGCGATAGAATGAGGAACGATAGTAGAGGATGCGATAGAATGAGGAACGATCGAGGTGGAGGCGATAGACGGAGGAACGATAGAGGTGGAGGCTATAGAGTGGAGAATGGTAATGGGGGAAGCGATAGAATGAGGAACGATAGTAGAGGAGGCGATAGAGGGAGGAACGAACGAGGCGGAGGCGATAGACGGAGGAACGATAGAGGTGGAGGTTATAGAGTAGAGAATGGGAGTGAAGGAAGAGATAGAGGGAGGAACGGTAGTAGAGGAGGCGATAGAGGGAGGAACGATCGACGTGGAGGCGATAGACGGAGGAACGATAGAGTTGGAGGTTATAGAGTGGAGAATGGTAGTGGGGGAAGCGATAGAGGAGGAATGATAGTAGAGGATGCGATAGAGGGAGGAACGATCGAGGTTGAGGCGATAGACGGAGGAACGATAGAGGTGGAGGCTATAGAGTGGAGAATGGTTAGGGGGGGACGCGATAGAGGGAGGAACGATAGTAGAGGATGCGATAGAGTGAGGAACGATCGAGGTGGAGGCGATAGACGGAGGAACGATAGAGGTGGAGGCTATAGAGTGGAAAATGGTAGTGGGGGAAGAGATAGAGGGATGAACGATAGTAGAGGAGGCGATAGAATGAGGAACGATCGAGGTGGAGGCGATAGACGGAGGAAAGATAGAGGTGGAGGCTATAGAGTGGAGAATGGTAGTGGGGGAAGCGATAGAGGGAGGAACGATAGTAGAGAATGCGATAGAGGGAGGAACGATCGAGGTGGAGGCGATAGACGGAGGAACGATGGAGGTGGAGGCTATAGATTGGAGAATGGTAGTGGGGGATGCGATAGAGGGAGGAACGATAGTTGAGGATGCGATAGAGAGAGGAACGATCGAGGTGGAGGCGATAGACGGAGGAACGATAGAGGTGGAGGCGATAGACGGAGGAACGATAGAGGTGGAGGCTATAGAGTGGAGAATGGTAGTGGGGGAAGCGATAGAGGAGGAATGATAGTAGAGGATGCGATAGAGGGAGGAACGATAGAGGTGGAGGCTATAGAGTGGAGAATGGTAGTGGGGGAAGCGATAGAGGAGAAATGATAGTAGAGGATGCGATAGAGGGAGGAACGAACGAGGTGGAGGCGATAGACGGAGGAACGATAGAGGTGGAGGCTATAGAGTGGAGAATGGTAGTGGGGGAAGCGATAGAGGGAGGAACGATAGTAGAGGAGGCGATTGAGTGAGGAACGATCGAGGTGGAGGCGAAAGACGGAGGAACGATAGAGGTGGAGGCTATAGAGTGGAGAATGTTTAGGGGGGGAAGCGATAGAGGGAGGAACGATAGTAGAGGATGCGATAGAATGAGGAACGATCGAAGTGGAGGCGATAGACGGAGGAACGATAGAGGTGGAGGCTATAGAGTGGAGAATGGTAGTGGGGGAAGCGATAGAGGGAGGTACGATAGTAGAGAGGCGAAAGAGTGAGGAACGATCGAGGTGGAGGCGATAGACGGAGGAACGATAGAGGTGGAGGGTATAGAGTGGAGAATGGTAGTGGGGGAAGTGATAGAGGGAGGAACGATACTAGAGGAGGCGATAAAGGGAGGAACGATCGAGGTGGAGGCGATAGACGGAGGAACGATAGAGGTGGAGGCTATAGAGTGGAGAATGTTTAGGGGGGAAGCGATAGAGGGAGGAACGATAGTAGAGGATGCGATAGAATGAGGAACGATCGAGGTGGAGGCGATAGACGGAGGAACGATAGAGGTGGAGGCTATAGAGTGGAGAATGGTAATGGGGGAAGCGATAGAATGAGGAACGATAGTAGAGGAGGCGATAGAGGGAGGAACGAACGAGGCGGAGGCGATAGACGGAGGAACGATAGAGGTGGAGGTTATAGAGTAGAGAATGGGAGTGAAGGAAGAGATAGAGGGAGGAACGGTAGTAGAGGAGGCGATAGAGGGAGGAACGATCGACGTGGAGGCGATAGACGGAGGAACGATAGAGTTGGAGGTTATAGAGTGGAGAATGGTAGTGGGGGAAGCGATAGAGGAGGAATGATAGTAGAGGATGCGATAGAGGGAGGAACGATCGAGGTTGAGGCGATAGACGGAGGAACGATAGAGGTGGAGGCTATAGAGTGGAGAATGGTTAGGGGGGGACGCGATAGAGGGAGGAACGATAGTAGAGGATGCGATAGAGTGAGGAACGATAGAGGTGGAGGCGATAGACGGAGGTTCGATAGAGGTGGAGTCTATAGAGTGGAAAATGGTACTGGGGGAAGAGATAGAGCGATGAACGATAGTAGAGGAGGCGATAGAGGGAGGAACGATCGATGTGGAGGCGATAGACGGAGGAACGATATAGGTGGAGGCTATAGAGTGGAGAATGGTAGTTGGGGAAGCGATAGAGGGAGGAACGATAGTAGAGGATGCGATAGAGGGAGGAACGATCGAGCTGGAGGCGATAGACGGAGGAACGATAGAGTTGGAGGCTATAGAGTGGAGAATGTTTAGGGGGGGAAGCGATAGAGGGAGGAACGAAAGTAGAAGAGGCGATAGAGGGTGGAACGATCGAGGTGGAGGCGATAGACGGAGGAACGATAGAGGTGGAGGCTATAGAGTGGAGAATGGTAATGGGGGAAGCGATAGAATGAGGAACGATGGTAGAGGAGGCGATAGAGGGAGGAACGAACGAGGTGGAGGCGATAGACGGAGGAACGATAGAGGTGGAGGCTATAGAGTGGAGAATGGTAGTGGGGGAAGCGATAGAGGGAGGAACGATAGTAGAGGATGCGATAGAGTGAGGAACGATCGAGGTGGAGGCGATAGACGGAGGAACGATAGAGGTGGAGTCTATAGAGTAGAAAATGGTAGTGGGGGAAGAGATAGAGGGATGAACGATAGTATAGGAGGCGATAGAGGGAGGAACGATCGATGTGGATGCGATAGACGGAGGAATAATAGAGGTGGAGGCTATAGAGTGGAGAACGGTAGTGGGGGAAGCGATAGAGGGAGGAACGATAATAGAGGATGCGATAGAGGGAGGAACGATCGAGGTGGAGGCGATAGACGGAGGAACGATAGAGGTGGAGGCTATAGAGTGGAGAATGGTAGTGGGGGATGCGATAGAGGGAGGAACGATAGTAGAGGATGCGATAGAGGGAGGAACGATCGACGTGGAGGCGATAGACGGAGGAAAGATAGAGGTGGAAGCTATAGAGTGGAGAATGGTAGTGGGGGAAGCGATAGAGGGAGGAACGATAGTAGAGAATGCGATAGAGGGAGGAACGATCGAGGTGGAGGCGACAGACGAAGGAACGATAGAGGTGGAGTCTATAGAGTGGAGAATGGTAGTGGGGGAAGCGATAGAGGGAGGAACGATCGAGGTGGAGGCGAAAGACGGAGGAACGATAGAGGTGGAGGCTATAGAGTGGAGAATGGTAGTGGGGGAAGCGATAGAGGGGGGAACGATAGTAAAAGAGGCGATAGAGGGAGGAACGATCGAGGTGGAGGCGATAGACGGAGGAACGATAGAGGTGGAGTCTATAGAGTGGAGAATGTTTAGGGGGGGAAGCGATAGAGGGAGGAACGATAGTTGAGGATGCGATAGAATGAGGAACGATCGAGGTGGAGGCGATAGACGGAGGAACGATAGAGGTGGAGGCTATAGAGTGGAGAATGGTAATGGGGGAAGCGATAGAATGAGGAACGATAGTGGAGGAGGCGATAGAGGGAGGAACGAACGAGGTGGAGGCGATAGACGGAGGAACGATAGAGGTGGAGTCTATAGAGTGGAGAATGGTAGTGGGGGAAGCGATAGAGGGAGGAACGATAGTAGAGGAGGCGATAGAGTGAGGAACGATCGAGGTGGAGGCGAAAGACGGAGGAACGATAGAGGTGGAGGCTATAGAGTGGAGAATGTTTAGGGGGGGAAGCGATAGAGGGGGGAACGATAGTAGAGGATGCGATAGAATGAGGAACGATCGAAGTGGAGGCGATAGACGGAGGAACGATAGCGGTGGAGGCTATAGAGTGGAGAATGGTAATGGGGGAAGCGATAGAATGAGGAACGATAGTAGAGGAGGCGATAGAGGGAGGAACGAACGAGGTGGAGGCGATAGACGGAGGAACGATAGAGGTGGAGGCTATAGAGTGGAGAATGGTAGTGGAGGAAGCGATAGAGGGAGGAACGATAGTAGAGGATGCGATAGAGGGAGGAACGATCGAGGTGGAGGCGATAGACAGAGGAACGATAGAGGTGGAGCCTATAGAGTGAAAAATGGTAGTGGGGGAAGAGATAGAGGGATGAACGATAGTAGAGGAGGCGATTGAGGGAGGAACGATCGATGTGGATGCGATAGACGGAGGAATAATAGAGGTGGAGGCTATAGAGTGGAGAACGGTAGTGGGGGAAGCGATAGAGGGAGGAACGAAAGTAGAGGATGCGCTAGAGTGAGGAACGATCTAGGTGGAGGCGATAGACGGAGGAACGATAGAGGTGGAGGCTATAGAGTGGAAAATGGTATTGGGGGAAGCGATAGAGGGAGAAACGATTGTAGAGGATGCGATAGAGTGAGGAACGATCGAGGTGGAGGCGATTGACGGAGGAACGATAGAGGTGGAGGCTATAGAGTGGAAAATGGTAGTGGGGGAAGAGATAGAGGGATGAACGATAGTAGAGGAGGCGATAGAGGGAGGAACGATCGAGGTGGAGGCGATAGACGGAGGAAAGATAGAGGTGGAGGCTATAGAGTGGAGAATGGTAGTGGGGGAAGCGATAGAGGGAGGAACGATAGTAGAGAATGCGATAGAGGGAGGAACGATCGAGGTGGAGGCGATAGACGGAGGAACGATGGAGGTGGAGGCTATAGATTGGAGAATGGTAGTGGGGGATGCGATAGAGGGAGGAACGATAGTTGAGGATGCGATAGAGAGAGGAACGATCGAGGTGGAGGCGATAGACGGAGGAACGATAGAGGTGGAGGCGATAGACGGAGGAACGATAGAGGTGGAGGCTATAGAGTGGAGAATGGTAGTGGGGGAAGCGATAGAGGAGGAATGATAGTAGAGGATGCGATAGAGGGAGGAACGATAGAGGTGGAGGCTATAGAGTGGAGAATGGTAGTGGGGGAAGCGATAGAGGAGAAATGATAGTAGAGGATGCGATAGAGGGAGGAACGAACGAGGTGGAGGCGATAGACGGAGGAACGATAGAGGTGGAGGCTATAGAGTGGAGAATGGTAGTGGGGGAAGCGATAGAGGGAGGAACGATAGTAGAGGAGGCGATTGAGTGAGGAACGATCGAGGTGGAGGCGAAAGACGGAGGAACGATAGAGGTGGAGGCTATAGAGTGGAGAATGTTTAGGGGGGGAAGCGATAGAGGGAGGAACGATAGTAGAGGATGCGATAGAATGAGGAACGATCGAAGTGGAGGCGATAGACGGAGGAACGATAGAGGTGGAGGCTATAGAGTGGAGAATGGTAGTGGGGGAAGCGATAGAGGGAGGTACGATAGTAGAGAGGCGAAAGAGGGAGGAACGATCGAGGTGGAGGCGATAGACGGAGGAACGATAGAGGTGGAGGGTATAGAGTGGAGAATGGTAGTGGGGGAAGTGATAGAGGGAGGAACGATACTAGAGGAGGCGATAAA